>OX424440.1:13304739-14504739 GCA_949152465.1 Cantharis flavilabris | reverse complement strand
CCGTTTTTTCGAAACCTAATGGATAAATCTAACAAAAAAATTTTTAATATCCTTCAAAAATTGTTCTCTTTCTAATGGTACCTAGGAAAATAAGTGAAATTTGTGGAGTTAATTCCCTGACAGTTTCCAGATTTTCTATAGATAGAAGTATTTTATTATAAATTAAAAAAAAGTATAAAATTAAATTCTCGCACCGAATCAGTTTGCGGCGAAACGTCTTTTGGTAATTTGAACAATTTGGTAATTGTTTTTTAAGTTTATTGCATATTTTCTGTGTAAAACTTTATGTGGTTTAATTTCGATAAATCTTTTTAATTCGGAAAAAGATCGAAAAGCCCACGTAAACTGGACAGGAATTCTTGAGATGGCTACACAATGCTTTATGGTCAAGTGAGATTAGTATGAATAGTTGAATAGACTATTTACTCTGCTCCAGCCCCCCTAAGAGATAAAGCAAGACAAAGAAGAAGATTTAAAACCACCTAAATGGCAACTGAAACTGCCCAAATCTCCAATTTGAATTAGACAACAGAATCCCGAACTTAGTTTTTTATGTAAATATTAATAAATAACAAGCAACAATAAATTTTTCTAAACACTAAACAACACACTTGTGGAAAACTGTGCACTGTGCAATAACTATGTGATTTATACAAAGACAAACTAAATGATTTGTACTGTTAGAATTTGAAATTCACCTGTTCATCATTTTTTCTTGAAAATCACAAATAAAATCCATAAAATCATCAAGGTATCTACATTAAAAGCATAGTTAGAATTACTTCACTGAAATAAACGACAGAGTCTCACAATGATGTCAATTGTTACTAACTTGTTGCAATAACTACGATGTAAGAATCAAAATTTAAATCACTGTGAGTCACTGCACCCATAAAATGTTATAATAATATTATGATTTCCCCCTTCTAGCTTTCTTTTTACAAAAAATTCAGTTTGCATTAATCAATCTCATCTGCCGTTAAATTGCGAAATCCACTTCCGTTAATAAAACAAGTGTAAAAATCCTGCAGGTGTGCAACTACCAGTTTCGACAAAACAACAACAAAAAATACTTACTTGGCAATTTGTCGCTTGAGCAGCAGCTTCCAAGTCTGCTGCGATATCTTGAAGGAGGCTCTGTGTGAGTTGCTCCAAAGATTCAAGGTCGACGTCGCGGTCGAGTTCGTTGAGAAGGTCTGGTAGAGAAGGCAAGCCATAACAATTTTCCAAAGCGCCGTTAGCGTTTGTGTCTTCGAAATCCCTGCTGAGTGTGTGTTCGGCCCCTTCGGCAGAGGGTAAGATTCTGTAGATCTATGCTGAACTTCGTACTCGGCAGAACGATTTTGACGGCACGTCCCGCAGCATGACGCCTTTTCAATTTTGTCATGTAACTCGGAATTCTCTTCCGACAATTTTTTATTTTCTTCTCTCAACTCCGTGCACTCCTCCAAGAGGGCTTCGTTCTTTAAAAATAATTCTTGTAATGCACTTTCCATTTCTTCCATTCTTTGTTTTTTTCGATCTCGCGACGTTTGTGCAGCCACCCGATTTTTCAACTTTCTGAAAAGAAAGCATATTAATAAAAATTTAATAAAACAAATTCTGATTTTCGTTAATTCTTAATACAGGGTACGAGGAACACAACCACTGGATGGAGTTTCTTGAGATTTCATTAAATTATTATTCTTGTTAAAAATTACAATACACGTTTTCGCCCCATTAACCCCCTCCACGACCTTTGCTTTAATCCTTTCTTGCTCCGACTTAATTATTGCGGCTGGTCTTCGAGAGCCTGACGTATTATTTTAATAATAAAATTATTATGTTGATTTGTTGTATCCGGTTTACAATAAAATGTAATAAAACACTGCGTCAATGGAACATAATAGGGAAGATGCATAATTTTTTTTTATAGCGTAATTGGATCAAAAATACCTAAATATAGTGATTAGTACTATTCAATTTTTTTATTTTTGTTTCGATAATAATTAAAAAAATATTTAAAAATCTATCAATTTGAATTGAAGGAAACGACCGCGTAAGTCGCCATTTGCTTGTTACGTCACACGGCACGATTGAACTTTCATAGCTTGTTCAAAAGTTGAAATTTGTTAGTGTTAAAAGCTGTTATTATCATGGAAACCAACAAGAAGACGAGCTACAAGTATTGTATTGTTCCGAAATGTAAGAACACTACAATAAAAACACCAAATAAGCTGTTTTTTAATGTTCCGCGAGAAGCAAAAGCCAGGCAACAGTGGTGTAATGTAATGAAAAAGGACAAAAATGAAAAATTAGCTGTTGATTCACGACTTTATTGCTGTGAGGATCATTTTAACGTAAGTAGTTCACCATATTAGTACAGCGTCAGATTGTAATTCCAAATAAAACGAAGCGACATAACCTCATTTGTGTAATATAATATTTCTTTCAATTTTAGATACAAGAAGACATGGAAAATTATTGTCAATACCAAATAATGGGTCACGTGAACATCGCCAAATTAAAGTCTGGCGTTATGCCACATTTATTTGAATGCCAAAGACTTGAGCCAAGTACCTCTATTATAAGAAGAGGTGCACTGAAAAGAAGAAGAATAGAGCTAGTGGAAGAAGCGTTACAAGAAGCAACAAAAGATGTGGAAATTCCAGGTACGTCTTCGCAAGAAGAACCATCGGTTGAACCAGTAGGGGCCCCAGAAGTTACGAAACCTAGAATAAACAAATGTGTGCAGACAAATTTAAAGCTTCGGAAGCCTTTTGTACGAAGCAAAGCTACACAGGTACAAACAGCGAGTAGGGAAATAGGATCATCTCCAATAATTAATTCCTCCATGCATGCTTCTACATCGCCATTTAAAATGGAAATAGTGAAAAGAGCATTATTTATTATGGAACAGCGAGTTGACGAACAAAGTAGTACCACGTCTGTTTCTAGCGACTCGGATTATGTGGTTGAAGAAAATTCGAGTGCTTCTGAAAGTTTAGAAGAGGCGTTGTCGGAGGAAATGTTGCAAACTAATATGCGTAAATGTTGTTTACTGTCGATCGAAAAACAGCCAAAAATATTTTTAGGACTGCCAATTGAAAGTTATTATTTAATTAAGATGTTAGTTTCAAATGCTCCTGCTCCGTTGATAGACATCCTGATAACTATTAGAAAAATTCGATTAAACGAACCATTTGTTATTGCAGGCATCAACTTTGGCATGTCTGAAAGCAATGCTAGCAAAATTTTTAAAAAAACTTTGTTAGTCATTGCTAGATTACTGCAACAACTAATAGTGTGGCCTGACAAAAAGCTAACAAAACTACATTTACCGATCCCTTTCAGAGCTCGTTATGGTAATGTAGTGTCTATTATAGACTGCCTAGAGATTCAAATTGAAAAACCCAGTAATCCAGTTCATCAGTCCCTAACTTGGTCACAGTATAAGAGTTGCAACACATTGAAATATCTTATTTCGTGTACTCCAGATGGATTAGTTAACTTCATTTCAACAGGATTTGGAGGACGTACAACGGATGTAACAATTGTAGAAAACTGTGGTTACCTCGACAAATTAACTCCTGGAGTATCGGTAATGGCTGATAGAGGTTTTAAAAACATTGCTCATCTTCTGGAGGAAAAATCATGCATTCTTGTTCGCCCACCATCGGTGTTGACAGGAAAAGCTAGTACAAAACAAGAAGTGAAGGAGTCAAAGAGGATTGCAGCTCTCCGAATCCATGTTGAGAGAGTAATTGGAAGATTGAGGGAGTTCAACATGTTGCTACCTCATGCTTGTGTGGACAATCATCAAATTCAATTTCTTGATTATGTAATTATTGTTGCTTGTGGAATTATTAATTTACAAGATGTTATAATTAAAACTTAAAAACCAAATTTAAAAATTTTGTTTTAATAGTTATTTATAATAATTACAGAAAAAATAAAAAATAAAAATTTATTACAATTTTTATTTTGAGTCATTCAATAAAATTGGAAATAGTGCTTTACACCAAAATTCTGTGCACGTATCTAATAAATTTTTACAATAATTTAAATCATAATCAATAGTTAAAATATTTACATTCTTAGAAATTTCGAAATCCGGACTGGCTACACAAAATAACGCTTGATTTTTCTTTGAAAAATGCATTTGTAATTGGACTTGTGCATGATACTTTTGGACGATTTTGTTCTGTTTTGTGACATAGTTTGCTACTGTTCTTTCTGACGATGGACACTTGACCTCGATTGAAAACTGTTGACTTTCTCCATCGGGAGAAGCTCCAATAACGGGGTATTCTGGGCTCAATAATAGACCACATCTTTTTATTGTGATCTTTTTCTCTACTTCCTTTATAACTGCTTCCTCTAATGATCGACCACGTTGCATTGCAGCAGTATCTCTTAGTTTTGAGGCTCCGAGGATGCTTTCTACGAGGGTACCACCTAGCGTTTTACAATGTGCTGCATCGTACGCTTTAGACGCTGTAATCCTGGCATATCTCAACTCAAACCACAATAAACAGGAACTTTGGTCAACCGTTGCCTCAAATGCGCGTTCGCATGCAATGGATGTAATGTTTGACCTAAGAAAATTGAGAAAATTCTCTGTTGTGAGGTCATTTACATTTGCGACGAACTCGTTTACCAAATAATTTATGGATAACTTTTCCACGTCACTAAAATGTTTATAATATTTCGTTAATGTAGTATCTAATCTGCCAACTTCACAACTGTGGTCAATTACCGAAGCAAGAAAGCTTTCATCTCCAGCTGGCAAATGTACATATGCTGATTTCGAAAAGTCTTTACACGTAATAAATTTAATGGATGTGCCCACAGATGAAAGTTTTGACTTTTTCCAATAGCATTCGACAGAGGTTTTTGAAGGCTCTTCACTTCGTCTGTGTAACCATGCTACGAAGGCTATGGTATGCTTGCATCCTCCTAAAATATTAATAAGAATTTATAACAGATTCAGATTTCTACACCTTCAAATTTTAATAATTTGAAGTATGATGGTTACGTATAGTTATTCTAAATAACTACTAAACCTAGGTACATACCTAAATGTGCAGCACAGTCCTCGCATTGCACCGAAGTTATAATACTCGTACTTTCATCGCAAATTAATTGCACGTTATAAGCTTTCTTCCGAATATTATGTTCGGGTGTGATTTTCGCTTTCACAATGCAAATGGGGCCCTCTCTTTTAACTTGGACATAACCTATCGCGTTGTCCCCATAAACTTCCCTTGCCGATCTAAAAACATAAATTACAGTTGCCTTACTCCAATATGTTTCAATAAATTTCACTTACCGGCTTGCTTTTGTGCCTCTAACTTCGGCGGTAACGAAATCGGGATTGTTCGCAAAAAAAGCACTCATCGTAAACACGTCTATTTTGGGTAAATTATCAGACTGGGCTTGTAGAAAACCACTTTCAGTCATGATCGAAATAACGTACACTCAAACAAACTAATAAAGCAATCAAAAATAATATTAATTAAACACGATTTCGGCGTTATTACTACGCATCAACTACTTGCAGCACGAGATACGAGTGAACTATTGTGCCGTGTGACATCAAACGAATAGCGCATGCGTTCATGGTCACGTGTTTTATTTAAAATTATTATTGAATTTTAAAATAGATTTTATCATAATAAAATACAACAAATAGAAGTTTTTTTTGCGGATTTCATATTTAATATATTGTATTTATCGGAAAATACTGTTTTAACTGAATTTTTTCATTCATGCATGTTCCCTATTACTGTAAAATGTTTCGATGATCAAAATTCACCAAACAAGGTCAAGAAGGTGAGTCAGACCACCGGCACCGACCGGTAACTGCGTTTGTTGATTTTTGTTGAAAAACTGTGACAAAAATATTCCGGGCTTCCACATTCGGATCAAGGTAGGTCCTAGATCCTGACAGTAACAAATTACGGATTTTTTCGCGGGTGATTTCCGATTGGTCAAATATGTTATTTCCAAGTTTTGACCAATCAGAAGTCACTCGCAAAGAAAATCCGTAATAATTCATTCCAGTCAGGGTCAGAACCTACCATTAGGGGTTACATTATATAAACTGCCAAATTTAAATTAATTTGATTTTAAAATGCTGTAATTTTATAACTAAATCCCCCTCTACCCCCCCAATTTAAGTTGAAATATTGGTCAACATTGCATCATAAACAAAGAGTAATGATGAAATCTGCAAAATAACAATTCGAAAAATACTCACAATAAATTTAATAAAATTTCAAATTGACATTAATAATTCTAACCCTTTGTATAACATAAATCGATGACCTAATCTACATCCAACGTAGAACAAAACTACGTGGGGGCGTGCCTGATATATAGATTATCATAATTGTAATTATGATGGAATGGAAAATTCGAGAAATATTATTTTGTAATTGGGAATTTTTCTTTTAGTAATATAATATAGATTTCGAAAATTAAAAATATAAATTTATTAGGAAACTCACTTTCTTTGCAATTTTTCTTCCCATGTCAAATGATCCAATCTTCGCTTTTTAGCTCTCTGAGGAGCATCCGACTCCTCATTATCGATGGAATTATTCGATAAATATTTTAATATACTTGGAACTGTTAAACTCATTTTTAAATATTTAATTATTAATGATCAAATTCAAAAATTGAAATTTATAAACTTTTTAAATATTGACGCACTTGATTATTAAAACATTGCCGGATAATAAGAAACTTTACGCACTGTTGTTATTAGGAACCTAATAAACACATTGAAGCGAATTTGTGAGAGATGTTCATGAGGAAACTTCTGTGTTAACTTGACATGATGCAATAATCAATTCTTTGACGTTTGCAAGTAATGTGGCAGATGTGGTTTGTTGTGATTGGTTGCCCCCACAACGCGTGACTATGGAAAGCAAACAATCAGTGCCGTACGCAGTACTTATCAGCAGTGGCGTAACAAGCAGTTGACAATTAATACACTATTATTGTCGGAAGCAATACCACAAGAACTTTGATTTATCCGGATAATTTTTAATTTCAACGAATACGTGATTAGCAATTTAGCGAGAGAAAACTTGGTTGACAAAATCACGAGTGCTGGGCGAGCGTCAGCGAGATTGAAATCTCGAATACGAGCAGGGAAATTGAATTTTCAACATTGCTCCTCGTCAGTAATGTATCATTTTCATGACTTTTAGGTAAATAACTATTATATACATTTTCCCGTTTTGTAGCACCGTTTCTAAGATACAGATAATAGTATATTGTTTTATTAGGATGGAAAGATTAACTTTTCCTGCCTAGCGAGTTTTTTTATTTGCGAGGTGAGTGAAACGAGCCGAGCAAATGGAAAACTTGCGTGGCAGGAAAAGTTACCTTTCCATCTGAATAAAGCATGTTACTTTTTCTCCAAACGAACAAAATTCAAAAATAAATTACAAAATTAGCAATAACTCGGGAACAGCGTTAGATATCAAAAAACTGAACAAAAAATTCTCCCCCCTCGCCTAGTGTGACAAAGGTCACACAATTATCACTTCAACCACTCAAAGAACACTCGAAATTAGGAAGGTACTGGCAGTAACAATCACCAGAAAAATTTCTGGAGGAAAAGGTACTATGAAATGTATAACGCGGAGTCTGTCAGACTCCGTGTCACTACAAAACAGTAACGGTGGGAAAAAACGAAAAAATGTATATAAACAAAAATTAAGGGGATGAAATATCCAACAAAAAGTGTCTAATAAGTTTTGCTGTAAAAGTTATTTTTATGTGTCAAAAATAGTCTTCAAAAGCTTGAACTTACATTGTTAACATAGGAGTGTACGAATATGACCTATTTAGAACCGACATAGTACATTTTAGTTAATATTGTATAATACACCAGATGCCAGTTTTCAAATTTCCAATAACTCTAAAATGAAAATGTTTTTGCCTAAACAGATTCAAACCGAAACAGGCAAATCTGAGAATTTTCTTTTTTTTATTTAATTTGCAATTTTTTTATTTTTTATTTTAAAGTAAAAAAAATTAAAAAAGTAAGTAACAAAAATCTCGAAATCTTAGCCAATCTTGGGAAATCTTATAGAAATATAGAAGATCTTCTTTTTTCAAATTTTTCAAAATTCTCTTAAAAGAAAATCTCGACAACTTATATTCTGGGCGCAACAATAAAAATAAATTCTAATTTTATTATTTCATTAATCTATTAATTTTTAAATTGTAATATATAGTACGTAAACTGTATATTAAAAAATATAGTCAGCTTTAAAAAATTAAATATAAAATTTCTGGAGGCGAAATCTAGAACAGTGGTCGCCAACCTTTTTAGATCTCGCGGACCACTAAACTCACAATTCCAAAGCCCACGGACCATTGGCGGATTTAGAGGAGTGGGGAGGCACGGGGGCACATGCCCCTCCCAGACGCTTAAAAATAACAAGGGAACAACGAGACAATACCAAATCTGAGAACATTTTTTGCTCGTCTAGAGCCTTGTGCCCGCCCCCAGAAAAAATTTCTGGATCCACCGGTGCCACGGACTATTAACATCCATTCTGGACTTTATCCCTTATCTATCTACCACTAACGCGCTTGAATGGATTCATGAAATCTATTTTAATACTAAATCATTAGATTATTAAATCATTAGCGGTCTAACCTTTTCGACCTCGCGGACTACTAATTTTACACTTCCAAAGCTCGCGAACTCTACTAACATTTACTCTTGACATTATTCGTTATTTTCGTCTGTTTACTACTGACGCGCATGAACGGATTAAAGAGAGATATTTCAATAAAAAAAATCACAAGGAAACATGTAAAAGACCCTAAGAACTCGAAAATTACTGACCTTGAAAGGCAGGGGATCTCTAAACTCAGACACTTATGGTAAAAACATTTCAAGTCAGTATTGTTGTATTTCTATAAAGACATCTTCAATTATGAAAATACAGTGTTTTAAATTATAGCAGATACAAGAGGCGATGGGGTATGACCGGTATGACTCTTTAAAAACAGTTAAAATTTAATATTGTAAAATATTTAATCGCACCCTCTACCGATTTGCTCTTGCTTTAAATTTTGGGTACCACTTATATTTTTTATTAATTCATTTCGTTATGTAATCTTTATTTACATAAAATTTATAAAAATAATTTTTTCGAAATGAATATTATTTAATAGGAAACTAACTTCTATTTTTTGACAGAAAACGTAAAATAAATTCAAACTTGCAACGTTATTAACCGCAATAAATTTTGTTTATTATTAAAAATTTAAACTTTCTTAAAACAATTGAAAAATCATTAGGACATAACTTCACGAGCTAAGCGCAGTCAGCAAAATTAACCAACAAAATAAAAGTCAAAATATCACATAACCAAAAAAGTGATTATTATTTGGCCATCACCTGATGACCTTAATTTGTTGCTGGACGATCAAAAAAATGACTTGAATATAATATATAACAATAACAAATACATTTATATTTCAATCTAAATAGTTATGTGCTCTCATCCTAAACGTATGTTATCCATTAAAACACAACAGCATTGAAAAAGGAACACAAAATGATTGGACATTTTCCGAACGTTCAATTAATAACCACGTACGTCTTATGCTTCGAATTAATAATGACCAATTCGCGCACATCAACTTTGTGGAAGTTAAGCTCAGATGAATCAAAAATAATCGAAGCCAATCCATTTCATCCAATCGTATCCTTACCGAACACTCACATAATAGAAGACGATCCAATTTTTAATATAATTACTTCCACGGTGCATTATGGTCAAACCTGGGTGAAGCAGGACGACGACTTTTTTTGTACAAATTGTCGCATGATTCAACCTAAAGTTAATGGCACGTAAGTCGCTTTTGAATATGAAATAGGGACTAAATTGTAACGGCTTCATTTACAGAAGTGAAACTAAGAGTAAGCAAGTTCCAAGCGAAGTAAGCTACAATGACGAGGTCTTAGATTGTGGAAAACCTGTTAATTATACATATTACGACAATTTGGTGGGCGTAACAAATCGTAATCGTCATCCCAACGTTCCGGAACCCCAGATTTCGTTAATATTTGGTTCTAAAAGCCGGAAAGGTACCAAAACTAGTCATTCGTTGGAGTATGAGGTTGATGCGTTGGAGAAACGGCTCAAGAAGGCTAAGAGAGAAGTAAATTATGAGTGATATATTTGCATTTTGCTTATTTAGGACTTTTTAGAAACCAAAATCGGTGCAACTGTACAATCAAATAGGCAATTTTTTGCGAATAAAAGGCGATGTGCGTAAAGCGATCGAATGTTTTCGACGAGCTTTAGCCGTATCGCCGCACAACGCCGAAGTCTTACTCAATTTGGCGCGAGTCTTATTCACTTTACAGTATTTAGACGACGCGATATACTTAACGAGGAGGTCTATGGAAATGCAGCCATTTGACAAAGGCGCCTGGCAGCAATATTTCACCTTGGGTGAAATATACAAAGCCTACGGTCTTTATCATGAAGCTTCTTTGAATTTAAAAAAAACCCTGGACATCAAACCGGGGTTCGAACCAGCTCAAATCGCTCTCAAGGAGATGGATGGAATGCCTGCCAATAAATTACATCTTTACACCTTGATTATAATTTTTTCTCTGGTAAGATGTTTTTCTGAAATTAAACATGCACCCAAATGTTATTCTTTTGGTGACATTGAAAAATCAATTTGGGTTAATTACAATATTTTAGTTTTATTTGCTAAATAAAAATAAATATTCGCATGGTTTCACAAAGACCTTGTACTTTTGGGTGTAATTATTGTTAAAAGTTTCAACATCGTTGGAGTCTTAATTGTTGCATTGGAAGTTTAGTACAGACTAACAGCTTAAATATGAAACTTCAGATCCAGCCGGAGTAGGAGCAAAACGAAAATTAAAAAAAATTGAATGAAAATCTAAATTTTTTAAAATAAATATTAACATTTCTGCCTAGCTCTGCTAGACCTTCGGTTTTGTAAAACGGCCTATGGCATCAAATAAAAACACAGATATATATCATCGGTGAAACCAGAAAACGGTGTAACTCCATTTTACAGGAGGTAATAAAAACTGTATTTTCTGCACTACTGTAATGTAATGTAAAAAAATATGTGCAATTTTTAAAGTAATTATTTTAAGATTTAGCAAAGTTTTTACTACAATCTTTTTATCACAATGTAGCTAAATCTCTCATTGACCTATTTTGAATAAAAGTGGAGTTACACCTTTTTCTGGTTTCACCGACGATATCCCATTTAAAAAACGATAACTTTGTTTACTCTGAAAAACCTGGTTCAAAAATTTAAAAAAAATTGTTTACCTTTTGAGATGTTTTCGAGAAAAACCTATGGATTTGTCTGTTTATTAAAGGTCGATTGTACTAAGGTAATTTAAAAATTTAACAGATGATTCACTTAATAAATTCACCCAAAAATTTAAAGTAGAGATACCAGACAATTCCCTCTCAGAGTCTCAAACAGGAAACAGGGTTCCCACTGAGTTATAAAATTCCCTGACTTTTCCAGGTTTTTCCTGACAAAGAATAAAAATTTTCCCTGACATTTCCATAAATCGGAAGATAAAAAGGTAAAAAAAATCTAAATTTTAAAAATATTAAATTTTTATTTTTTCTAAAATAAAATTTTAAATTAAAATTTTTTTTTTTTAAATTAATTTGTTTTCCCTGATGCCACCTAAAAATTTGAAGATACATTTGTTTTGCAAAGATAAAAACATTTTTGTATTGTTACAGGTATTGGGTGTATTGCTGGTAGTACTATCCAATTCGGATTCCACAATAGAAGTGGATATCTATGAAGTGCGACCGCAGAGACACTTTAATAGAGCGATGGCCATGAGTACTTTAAGAGGATTTAGAACTTCGAGGAATAGCAATCGTTCCAGACAAATGTCGGCTTGAAGTGACTGACAAGTTTCGTTTGCTAAATTCACTTGACTTGTTTTTGTTGTTGTTAAAAATATTGTGTTACTTCTTACTATGTAGGCTGCTCAAGACTAATGACTGTACCTGGTTTTACTCGTTTTGAAATGTTTGTTATTGTTTTCTTATTTAATAAATTATTGATGAATGTTAAAGCTGAAGTTTTTTTTTATTTGGACTTTGGAAGGAAGGAAAATAAAAGATGGCGATACTTTTACAAAATAGTTTTATTTGAAAAAGACGAAAAGCATTTATGTCAGTCAACCTTAAATTCCGACTACTTTAAAAAACATTTCAATTTTGTTATAAATTTATTAACAAGTAAATTACATGAGAAGAAGTGTAATAATCTAAGCGGTGTTGTGAATACCCAATCTGAAAATGTCATGTTGAACGTAGAAAGAGTTTCCTGTTGGTTTCAAAACAAAAATTTGGGAAAATGCGTGTGGTGGATCATCGTCAGCCTAAAACATTAAGAACACATTAAACAGTTAAAAATTAAGCCCTGCGAGTGTTAATCAAAATCAACAAGTATTAATCAAACTAGGTAAATATGTCAAAAATATCTCAATGTGCAAATGCGTCAGTTGCATTAGTAAAAAGCATTGTGCAAACAAAGATTTACAATCGAAAGAAAAACGTGAAAAATAGCAATTAATGTTGAGAATGATTTTTATTGGAATTGTAGAATATGACAGCTTAACTTTTATTTGATTACCTCTACACCAATAGGTGTTTCCGGTGTTTTAGGTTTATTTCAGAATAAAATAATTTTTTATACTATCTTTCAATTTTTACCTCGAGCTCATCGAGGGATTCGACAAATCCAATTTTTTTAATTTGGACGAATGAGGATGTTTTCCACCTTTAAAATAATATATCGCAAGGTAGGAGCAGAAAATTGTAAGCTATGCGTAGCTGGGGGTTAAGGGGTGAAATTTAATTTAAACAGTATTAGTTTTGAACTTCCCCTTTCTTATATAAATCAACGGGTTTTTTGTTTTTTTTCAAAAAAAGAAGTTATTTTGACTGGATAGGCTGAAAATGAACACCCGGTATAGAATCTTGTAAAGAATTAAATTTTCTATAAAAAATTCCTGGGACGTCCATTAATTACGCGAGGCAATTTTTCGACCCCCTCCTTCCTTCTATTCTCACCCGAGGTTGTTTGCTTTACTTAATTTAACCCAATTCTCTCGCAATTTTACAGTTTCTCATGAAAAACAAATTATGTAATATTGTCGAGACCCCCTCTCCCCCACGTGAGTGTTGGTTCGCCCCCCCCCCCCCATAAACGCCTGACGTAATTATTAATGGACTTCCCCAAAGCATATTTTATTTACTTTCAATATCAACTAAAAAGGTAAAATGTGAGTCCATCTGCATCCGCACGTAAAATTTTCAAGATAAATATAACACTGGCCAGGGCCGAATTATTAATGTATGCGTCCCTAGGGCAAAAGTTTTTTCCCCCAAATTTTTTTTGAAATTATACCTAAACTTATCGTTCTACAAATACAATTTATTTTAAAATCAGTTTTTGCGTATGCAGCAATTTTTTGTAAAATTATTTACGTATTTTGAAATAGTTTTATACTCCCGAGTTGAATTCACTTTAGTTAGATTTTTGGAATATCTGCTATTCATAACTAATAAAAAATATAAAAGAACATTCAGTTATCTAAAATACATTATTACAAAACTTAAATTCTTCTTCAAGATTTCGTGTTTGCAAATTCTATTATAACATTTTCAAAATCAGCAGTGCTGCTTAGCTCACTATTTATAGACAAAACAGCTAAAATTGGTCAAGTCCTTCTTGAGAAATTGAATTTCTAAAATGTTTCAGTTCTTTTTAAAATTGAAAATTACCTTTCCCCACTCTTATTTTTAAATTCTTCTTTTAGTCGATCTATAATTCCAGATAAGTGGTAATTCTCATTTCAGCTTTCCTATCAAACCCGACTTCACCATGCTTACTTTTGCCAAACTGTCTTTTATAAGACTTCGTTCGCTTTAAATCGTTTTTATATTCATAAATATCCAACAATTCCTTTCCACGTTCTTGGTAAACTTCTGATCTCTAAATCTGCTTTAAGTTTTTGAAAAGATTTGCTGGCTTTGTCACATTTATTCAAAATGTTGGACAAAAATTCAATTAAAATTCCAGTTTCCAATAATCCAAAATTTTGTAGTAACCCATTTGCTTTAGCCTTTTATAAGGTTTTTCAGTTTCATTATTAGCTAAAATAATTTGAGCGCCCCTTTGCTGCTCGGCGCCCTTAGGCAGTTGCCTAGTTTGCCTATTGGATAATCCGGCCCTGACACTGGCTTGAGGTACAACTCAAAAACTAAAAAACATACTCTACTTGTCTACTTCAAATGTATATTGCACAACAAAATAAAATCTTGGAAGCACTAGAGAAATTCAATTTATACACTACATGCATTTTTTTTTGGATCTCAAGTCAGTTGCATACTGGCAATGCCAAATACTTTGGCATTGCATACCACAGTAGAAGTTTTAGTACAAAAAATATTTTTAAATTCCTAATCTTTTCCCAATGGAACTGGGTTATCGACACTACTACCAGACTTTTGTAAAATATTTAATTTCTTACAAAATTTTCGATTTTAATATATCGTTATGCCCATATCACAATTACCAATACGAAAATTTTGATTGTTGGGAAATTAAGTTTTAAAATTCATTTTTGCAAGAAAAATCTAATTCAAAATCATCTCAGAAAATACTCAAGGGTTTGCCCGTTTTACATCTTCGTTGGAAAGCAAATGCTAAAATCAGGATTATTAGAGTGCATTTGTCCTTTCTTGATTGTTGTAATAAAAAATTATATAATAAATAATTTTATTACATTACATAGTAATACAATAATAATAATATTTGAGTCCAACTATTCTTGTTTATGCAGGCAGATAAACATAAATATGTAAACATTGCTTAATAATTTCAAATAAGATCTTTTTTGACTTTTTATATTTGTAAATATAAAATTTTAAAAAAGTCTTGTTTGCAAGAAGATAGTTGATGAAGCAATGAATCGGATGTGAGTAAGTCAAAAATGCTAGTTGAAACCAGAGCTTATTCTTCAAATATATTGTAACGATTAATAGTTTAAGGTAGATTTATAGATAAAATAGAAATTTCCAGTCAAGCTTAGCTGAATTCATCATAACTGAACCCAATTTGTTTAGATGCAAAACACTCGGTTAGTCAATCTTTAGTTTTTGTGAATGTCAAACACAAAATTACATACTTGAACACTCTTAAATGGTATCGTGAAGTACCAGTCGAAATATATCATGTTGTACAAAAAAGCTTCCTTCTATAGGTTTTAAAATAAAAGTTTGATTATAAGCTTGTGGTATATCGTCGTCAGTCTAATAATTCATAAATTTTAAACCTCAAGAAGTGTGGAGATATAATTTACGTACCTGTAATCTTCCTAAAACATTAATTAAAACTCCGCCATCGAACATTGGTTGCGAATCAACTGCCGTTATTATTCTATTTATTTTTTGAAAGCTCAAAGCCTAAAACGAAGCAAAGCTTAAATTTGTAATAAAACAGATAACCTAAAAAACTTACATTTAATTTTTCCATAATTTTAACCGAACCTTGTATTTGCGTTCCTTCAAATGTCATAAATGAACTTTCAATCTAAGAATGATTGGTTTTATTAATTAGAGGAAGAAGTAAGCAAAACTTGGTTTTACTTACGTTATACATGTTAGCGATGTTGGAACGTTGGACAGGATCATCGAATATCGCATAATATTGTTGTACAAAGCCTTTTCCGATATCATCGTACTGTGGATTTAATGCCATTATGTTTACTACTTAAAATTAAATCTGCGCTTTAAAAAATATAATATGAATTATTCAGGAAGCTTCCAGAACGTCTTCGATAAAGAGTCCAGTACATAACTGCCAAAATATTTGACATCTAGTCAGGAAAACCAACTTATTTTTAGATATAAATTAAAAACATTTGTTAGCAAAAGTCACCAGATTTAAAAAAAACGAACTTTTTCTGATTTAAAAATAGAAAAATTATAAGAAATTTTATTATATTAATAAATATTTAAACTCAAACTGAATTTATAATTTCGTTTTTGTGTAAATATTAAGATTAGTTTGTTATTATTATGTCTGATGATCAGTGTTTCTCAAACATTTTTAGTAAGACTATATTTTTTACCGAACATTTGAAAGCAGATTTGGAGCAAATGTTTTCTAATGTCTGCTCCAAATCTGTTTTTGTTTTAAAACTGAAATTAAATTTTTTTATGTTTTGAAGCTTCCTTAAATCATGTGGTGCATATTACTAACATGTCCATTGCAAATTGATATTAATATGATATTAGGGCAATGGACAATTTGCATGATTTTTAATTTTAGCATATAACTATTCTACATAACATATGTAATGTGTCTTAATTTTTTTAAATTTGGTTCACAAATACAGCCAGAAAAAAATATTAAAATTTTTTTTTTTTTTTTTTTTTTTATTTACCCAGAATATTTACAATCTGTCTTACAACAATAAGTAAATGTTTGGTCGGTTTCTAAAAGTGACATATTAAGCAAAAACCCAGTGGTTTCTGCCTTTATAAAGTTAATTTATTGAATTAAGTTTTGTACAGGGTAATCAAAAGTTTATACTATAGAGTAAATATTAGTCTTTAAATCGGTTTGATAGGTCTTGAGGTTTGAATCGTTTGAGTTTGCGCTTGTCGGGTTGATCTTCCATAAGGCTTGCTGCCAGTTGATTTGGATGCGTATTCAGTCTGCTTTTATACTTGTCACTAAAGGCGACAATTTCTTCTTTCACCATAGGTATAGCAAGATCTTTTCGTATGATCTCGTTTGTAACGAACCAGGGTGCGTTGACCATATTTCTCAGCACCTTTGCTTGAAATCTTTCGAGTATATCTATATTTGAGTTGGATGCAGTACCCCATAATTGTATACCGTATGTCCAAATGGGTTTAATTATAGTTTTGTATATTAACAACTTATTCTCCAGGGAGAGTCGAGATCCCCTTCCCATAATCCAGTACATTTTCTGAATTTGTATATTTAGTTGTTTTCTTTTTGTCCAAATGTGGGTTTTCCATGTTAAGCGTCGGTCTAAGTGCATGCCCAGATACTTGACCACTTCTGTTTGTGGAACTTGCTTGCCATTTAGGGTTACGGGAGGACAGGTTTCTTTCCGCAGTGTAAACGTAACATGTGCAGACTTTGACTCGTTTGCCTTTATTCTCCACGTTTTCAACCATTTTTCAATTTTTTGTAGGTTTACTTGTAATAACTCAGAAGCAAATTTTGGGTTGGTGTGTGATGTCATGATGCCCGTATCATCCGCAAATGTAGCTGTTGTATTTTGCTCCATTGTTGGTAAATCTGAAGTGTACAGGAGGTACAGAATCGGCCCCAGGACGCTGCCCTGTGGTACACCAGCTTCAATTGGATATATTCCCGTGTATGCTTCTTGACATTTCACAAAAAAGTGTCTATTGCTGATATAAGATTTAATTAGTTGGTATAAGTCATAGGGGAGCATCTTTTTTAGTTTATACAGCAATCCGAGGTGCCAAACTTTATCAAATGCCTGCGATATATCCATAAACACCGCCGAACAATATCTTTTTTCTTCCAAGTCCATACTGATTTTTTTAACTAATCTATGGATTTGCTCTATAGTTGAGTGTTTTTCTCTAAATCCAAATTGGTGGTCGGGTATAAGCTTCCTTGTATGTAGGATGGTCTTTAATCGTTTTGCCAGTATCTTTTCAAACGCTTTTGATAGAACGGGAAGCAAACTTATGGGTCTATAAGATGTCACTTCTTCTGGTTGTTTTCCTGGTTTTGGGATCATTATTATTTGCGCTACCTTCCATTGCACTGGAAAGTAGGTGAGTCTTAGTGATGAATTAAACAATATGGTGATTAACTTTATTGCTTTCATTGGTAGTTCTTGCAAAATTTTACCAGTTATTAAGTCGTAGCCTGGCGATTTTTTGGGATTAATTTCATTTAGTATAATGTTCTTCACTTCTTTTATTTTGAGTTTTTTCATAGGAAAATCCATTTGGTGAGGCACTTCTAGAAATTCTGTGATTTCACTTTCCTCTTCGCTACTTATTTCAGATGGGAAAGGTTGAAAAACTTTTTTTAGATGTTCTGCAAATATTTTTGCCTTTTCCTCATCAGTTCTGGCCCATTTTCCATCTTCTAATCTGATTGGGGAAATATGTGTTTGTGGTTGTTTTATTCGTTTAGTCGCTCTCCATAAAGAATATTCGGTGGCTTCTGTTGCTGTTAGTTTTTCTAAGTATTGTCGGATAGCTACATTTTTTTCTTCATTTATTAGGTTTTTAAGTTCTCTGATGGCTTTGTTAAACTTGGCTTTGTCGTGAGGAGATCTAGTTTTTTGCCAGGTCTTTCGCAGCTGACGTTTTTCTACAATTTTATCTTTCACAGTTGTACTGCAAATCGGTGTTTTTTTCCTCGTTTCGAATTTAGGAGTGGCCTCCCATGCGGCTTCCTGTATCTTTCTGTTAAAATTTTCTATTGCTGCTTCGAGTTCTTCTTCAGTTTTTAGAGATACTTTACAGCTAATACTCTCGTTTAAGATATTTCTGAATTCGTTCCAGTCTGTTCTTTTGCTACAAAATGATGGAGGTGTTTGTTTTTCTATTATTGATGAACTAACAATAACTATTACAGGAGAATGATCTGAGGACAGGTCCAAACAAGATTCGGCCTTTATGTTATTTGTATTTATTCCTTTAGTTACACAGAAGTCGATCAGATCAGGAATTTTTCTTCGATCTGCAGGCCAATAGGTGGGCTCCCCAGTTGACACCGTTTTAAAAAAAAAAAAATTTAAATGTATATTTGTCGCGCGAAATCGTATTAATAAATATGGGCGGGCCTAATGTAACTTTTGAAGATTTTGACGTCACTAAAATGGCGATTATAGTCCATTTCATTTAAGAAAAAAGTAAGAATTTGTACTAAAACGATGACCTCGAAATGTTAACCAATGAAATTGGTTAGAAATTAGGCGGCTTCACACTAGCGAAATTTACGTGTTGGTAACAGATAACATTTAATTTTTTGTATTACATTAAATAGTTCCTATGCAGTATTTCTTTATTTATTTTATCAAAATCGTATTAAAATTGAAGTAAATTTGTGAAAAAAAAAATACGAAAAAAAGTTTCGTAAAATTATGCCGTAACTTTTAAACATTCTTAGTTAGGCAACACATATAACTTATTCAATTTGAATTTTTAAAATGACGTTTCCCTGTGTGAGTGTGATTTTGCATTTGACCTGCCACCTACATTTTTAGTATCTGGGATGGACTATAGTAACTAAAATTTGGTTACTTTATTATTTGGATACGTTATTTTACTCAGCTATTTTCACGGATTTATGAATATATTCATAAATCCGTGGTTATTTTACAAACACTAGAGACTTTAGTGGAAATTATACTGGTGTATTGGCACACATGTGTATCATTTATTGAGACTCGTGTCGTCATGTCCTGATTTCGATCACGTGAATTTTTCAAATAAATTAGAACATTTCATTAATTTTTTGCGGGCTGACGATACAGAATTTTGAATAATCACTCAAATATTCTGATTATAGGTACTTTGAACTATCAATAAATGCCATTTTGAGGCGAATTTAAATTTTATGTAAATTGTCCATTTATGGGACGAAAAGAGTCATTTAAGTAAATTGCGACTTTTCAACCCAGATAGCAATATGACGTCTTAATTAGGTCTGCATGAGTTCAGATTTATGATTTGGACGTCAGACTCAACATCAGAAAGACGTTTTTAAGAAGTACTTAAAACTTCGAATGCGGCACCTATTAGCGATCGAATCAAGACTTCTTTAAAAAGAACTCTTTGTGAAGTTAAAAAAAAAAGTTTTTAACCCGTCGTTGGTACACTTCATTTTTTAACGCGATTGGTACACTGTGAGCGAAGCGCTCACACGTTATTTTTATATCATTATTAATTGCTCGATCAACTTAGAACGTCCAATCGTACATAGAAATATGTATATTTTTACCCTTCATTAAAAATGTACATATGTTTTGTATGTACTCAAAATAATTTTGTGTTATTCTCCAACGAGATGTTTGCGGAGTATTTGATTATAGTGTACTAATGCTTAGATGTAGGTTTAGAAATATCACTATCAGATTTCCAAAAAATTGTTCTTCGGCCTCCTCCAACTACGAAATTAATTTATTGGCCATGATAAAAATATTGAGCGAAGCTCATTTTATCGGAGTTGTCAACTTTGCAAGACGATAACTATGACGGAACGGCAAATAGCGCTATAATTTATTTTTGACAATATTTGTAGACATGTCATTTAAAGGTATTAAAAGTATCAGATTAATTCGATATCATTTATAGGATTGACGGTCGAAATCTTATTCATGTGAGCGTTTCGCTCATATGTGTATCAATGACGGGTTAAGAGCTCTTTTGTCTGAATTCATAAAACGACTTCCTAAGGAATTGCATTTCTGAGCTTTTAATAAACAATTACTAATTTTTGTAAGTCACCAAATTTAACCACAAATCAATAATCGAGAAAGAAGAATTCAGGGCACAAAATTAAATCAACAACCAAGGTTGGTGCTGATCCTACATTAAGAAAAATCAGAAAAATTTTGAACAAAGTAGGGAGTCCTATTGATCAGTGCTAGGAAAGGAGTTTTCTAAATCAAGGATGCTGGGCATCAACGGTTGGTCGTCGTCGGTATTTAATATTATAATTTGATTGTATTCCCAAATTATCAACTATTCCCAAAATTAAAAACATCCCTGAAATAGCCAGAATTCGAGAATTGCGGATTTCTAAAGACGGGATCTTTTCACAAATTTACAATTCTTGTCGACAATCGTGCGCGTCCTCTTTAGAAATTGTCAATTACCGCAGAGCATGGTACTATTATACTATTATGTATACTATTATATTATATTATGTATACTATATTATATGGTATAATAGTACCATAATATTATGGTATAATAGTACCATGCCGCAGAGTACTTTTGAAAAAGTCCGTCCGCTTCCGAGATAATCGATTTTTCTTAAATTTCAAAAATTAAAATTTTTTTTATTTTTACATCGATAGTATTGGAAAAATGAAAGCAAAACTTTGATTTGACCTTTTCGACTTTTGAACTTTTTGACTTTTTCCAAAAAAACCGTCCGTTCAGGCTTAAAATTGACACTTTAGGTTTACGGCAAAAAGAGCCGGGATTTGAAACGCAAATTTTCGTTTCTAGACATTTCGTCGCTTGGTTGGTGTAAGGAAACGTTCTTCAAAAAATTTGTAAGGAACAAAAATAAAGTTAACGGCAAGCACCAAACGATGGTCCCCAAAACATTTTTGAAAATTTTCACAGTTGAGGCGTAAAAAAGTTAAAATTTTAAATATTCTTATTTCGGCTGCAGCGGCCTTATTTATGAACCGATTTTTAATTTTAAAAAGGCTTCGAGTAGATACGGTAGGTTGCCGCAATATCAATATAGTACATTTTTTTCCATGTAAATTGACAAAGCCGTAAAACGCAAACAAAATTTTCAAATTTTCAAATTCTTTTTTATGGGAACTATTTTATATTATTAATACAGTTTACAATGCTGTTTACACTAAGGTTACAATATTTTAAAATTATGAAATCGGGACACACATAGCACATAGGAGTGGATTAGGCTGATGGGGGGCGGGGGGATTCTTTGATGTGTCAAGATCATCAGTGTTTAAATCAAAAGTTATAAATTGTCAAAATTCTCACATGCGTCGAATTTTCAGGTTTTCAAATGGGTAGTTTTTTTTTCAAAACCTATGTTCCCATATTTTAAAGTTTCACTCCACTCTCCTAATAAAAATTTGTAAGTAGGCAAGTACAGTGACTCGAATAAGAACTCTGATACTCTTATGTTACCAATGTAAATTGAACATTTTGAAGCCGCTATTTTTCATATAAAAATCGATTTTACAGAAAAACTTTTTAAAAATTTTTTGTTGAACATTTTGTGATCTTCAATTTTGTTTATATACATTTTTTAATTTTGTCTCACCGTTTTTGACCGACGGCGACTTAAACAAAACTGTAAAATTAAAAAAAGATTGTCATCTATATATCTCGGAAACGGTACGACAAAATAGAAAAATGTATATAAACAAAATTGAAGACAATAAAATTTGAAACAAAAAATGTCTAAAAAGCTTTGTTGTAAAATTGATTTTATTATGACGAAAAACAGCTTTAAAATGTTCAATTTACATTGGTAACATTAGTGTGTGTCACCGTGTTCTTATGTCACTATATTTAACATCAAAAATTAATTGGAAAATTAAAAAAAATTTCTGTTCTGGGGGTCTGGAAGGTATGGACCAAAAAATAAACCGTGCATTGGGGGGTATTTTATACCCCCCAGACTTCCCGGTTTGCCTACAGCGGTTTTCTCACTAGTTTATATAAGGATACTTTTATCCGTCTACTTCTGACGCGCATGAATGGATTAAAGAAATATTCTATGTACTATGATGTAGATGCGTAGACAGATCGGTTGCGTCTGGTTGCGAGCTACAAACGTGGGCGAGCGCGAGTCACATACTATAAGCACAAAAGTGTTTACACTTAATAAATTAATATTTTCAGTTTTTAGAAATTCTGAAAATCTGGACAGCAGTGCAAAAGAAAGGACTGTCATAAACTATAATATAAAGAGTAACGCCACTCATATCAATTTAATGAATAAAAAAAATTAACTTGAATGATATTAATTTCAAGTATACCAAGGCACATGATTCATAAAGGACGCTGAGGTTTCGGTCAGACTGAACAGCGGGCTAGCGTCAAGCTAGCGGTGAGCAAGCTAGCTAACTTTTTAAACACCCAAGTACGATACAATTGGCCACATTAAACTTCTGCACCAAATTGCCTTACGAATAATCGCTTGCTCACTAACCGCTCGCCCGCTCTTCAGTCTGCCAGAGAAAAGTGTGTTCAATGCCAAGGTTGCTGTTCTAGCAGTAGCCTCACGTTACTTTTTGGATAAGTATTGTGGAAGAAGTATCTATCTTCTGATAGATCTCACGTTCTAAAATTCTAAAAATATTAACAATTTTGAAAAATTGATTTTTGTCACATAATTTACATAAGGATATATCATACCAGCAGTGAGTTTTATGGGAGTTTTATTTGTTAGAGATCATCTGCTCTCAATACTAAAAATCTTTAGCCACTATTAGCAGGCGAAGCACCGGGAGGAAGCGAGAGTACCTTTACGAAAAGTACTAATATGATCTCACAGATCAATGATCTGCTTTGGACTCATTGGGAATTTTTAAATACTCATCAGGTAGAGGTTTTGGATTAGTATCTTGGATAACAAAGAACCCAATGGTGGAATATTATCATCTTCACAGTCGTCAGAACTGGGTGGGCTAAATTGAGGAAGCTGAAGTTAAATTACAGTTCAGAAGTCAATAACACTAAACTAATTTGATTATTTTAATTCTAATTATGCTGTTTGACATATCAGTGCTTGCACACTACAAAAACTCCAAAACTTGTCACAAAGTTGCCTCTTTTCACTGTGTCCTGAAACAAAATATTTATGGTGTTACAGAAATATGTAAATTAAAAAGGCACACTTTTATTAAATTGTATTATACAATAACAAGAAACTATTTAAACTTTTAATAAACTATATCTCTATATTAGAATTAGTTACGACAAACATTTAATTCTGGAATAGTACTTACAACATTATTCTAGTATTATAAGTTAATGTTAACTATAATAAACATTCTTTGACATTCATTGGGCTACCACTTTCGACTTATTAAATCGTAATATTTACATTTACTGAATAAAAAAATATTTGATACAACTTTGCTTTCAAGAAATTAAATTAAGTTATTAAAAAAATTAAATGTTTGAATTTCCATTAGGCAATTGAAGAAAACCGGATTGAAATATTTATAAAAAGTAAAATCTGAAAAATAAAATTAGGTATATTCTATTTACTTTCCTTCTTCTTTTTTAATTGTCGAAGCAAGCAGACAGGCAAGTATTATTCCAAGTATCTAAAACAAAAGAAATTAAAAAATTTTCAATTTAAATGCAAGAAGAACTGACCTGAATAAATGCAATTCCGATTCCAACTCCAATCAAAATCACCGATTTATCTTCGACTTTAACTTTAAGTTTACTCAGACAGCCTATCTCGTAAAAGTTTGCTCCACAACCTCCATTATTAGAGGAATTATTGTTGTTCATCTCTTTGCAGCAGCTATTTGGAACAGCAACTTGAACTGTATTCCAATCCGATGGTCCATCAGTTCCACAACATTTTAACTAAAATATCATTAGGTCTGTGAAATTAGACCAAATGGATTTCATAAATGTACCTTGGATTGTAAAATCTCCCAGGCCTCTTTATCTTCTTTGTCTGTGTTGTAATTCTTCATCGACGATCTTAGACTGTCACGTAGGGCTTCTTCGAAATCGTTTTTGTAAACTGCTGCCGCTATTCCAACTGCTAATTCGATTATGAATATTATCAGCAAGCATACCGCAAACTAAAAATTAGATTGATTTTAGAATTATTAGAGAAGACTGATGCTTATAAGTTATAAGTTATAACTTATAAGCATAATTCAAATATTTATTATTTCTAAAATTAATTAAAACGAATTTATTGTTGGATTTGGATTTGATGACTGCCCAAGGGATTTTTAAATTTACAATTTATTACAGTGATGTAATCAATAGGGTAGGTACATAATAATTTGTATGTTTAAAACTCATATGCATACATTAAAATAAATACAACAGAAATGAGCATATTTTGATGAAACACGCAATGTAATAAAACTGTCCTTGTATTATTATTATTATTTATGTTTTTTTAAGTCCAATCTTTTCGGCAGCTATGTGGTAGAAATAAAAATTATGGATGATATGCCAGAGCGATATTTTCTAATTATAAAAATGTATTAACGGAAAGTAAAAAAAGAACAAGGAAGCAAACCATCTTATTTAAAAATTGAGTATGATTCGGTATGATTACTTTTTATAATTTGGGTTGCTATTTAATGTCAATATTGAAACTGTCGTGACCAAAGTTATACATAGAATCATTGTACGTAATTGATATCAACTAACATTAAGCTCGACCATCAGTTAAAAACATCAACAGTTAATAAAAATCAATAATTACATAAAACAATTTATCGTAATTAATGATGTGCATACTTATTTCGGACATATTAATTTTAAGGGAATTTTCAGGAGATACGCATTTGATTTAGCTATTATAATTTACTTTGTAATAACCGTAACATCAATAGGTTTTTTCAAGACCGATTATTTAATATAGAAATGCGTTGTTTGACTTGAAGGTTGAGATTATAGCAATATTTATACTATTAGTATTCTCCGATCGTTTTTTCTCCGACAGCTGCTCTTTCTAAGAAACTAAAATTTAGCTCCTTACTATCTATTGCAATCAAAGCCGGAAAGATCGGAGAAATTAGTGATGCAATGAATGGATTAACGAGATTCTTGTTAGTTTCATTACTGTAAAACTCTTAATAAACAAAAAACATTCATGCTTAGTTACATTAAACATTATGTATGATGATATCATGCAAATCAACATTAAAAAGTTAACTAAAATAAAAATAAAAATAAAGGTGTGTGCGTATTTGCCAACCTACTGGCCTAAAATTAATCTTCCGTCTAGTGTTAAAATGACAGACAAGAACGCACCCATGTTAGTGTTTTTGTAAATCAGTTAATTTTTTACTTTAATTAGAGTGTTGGGTCAATCTCAATTCCGTTCTCGTTTTCAGAGCTACAATGCAACGCAATAGATTTAATAGTATATTAAATATCAAAGAAGTAAAAGAAGTCATTAATTAATCCAATCGATTAAGTATTTGGAAAGAGCTAGCCACTCTTTAACATCAAAATACTTTTAAAATATAGTATTGTGTTGACCGATTGTTGCTGATAAATGAGCTGATGTAATCTTTAAAACTGCACTAATGAAATTAAAACAAATATGAACCAAAATAGTAAACAACGCATAATAAAAAGCTATAAACATTCAATCAAAATAATTACAGTAAATCTGATGTGGCATAATGGCTTTCCTGTTTACTAGGTTCAAGGTTAACTAACTAAAATATAAATATTAAGTAGCTAAACTATCAGAACGTTAAATATTTACCGAGCAGTTTTAAATATTCTTTATGTGTCCAAAAGTATTTTCTAAGAAATTTTTCAATATGGTCACCTTTAGGCAAACCCGTTTTTTTTTAAATATTTAATTCGCGATTTACAATAAGCGAACGCCACCACCCTGGGAAATAATAAGTTAATCTAATACGTATAGTAGTTGGTATAGAAAGTTTATATATAAGTAGTATAATAATTGGTATAGTTGGTATAAAAAACCAAACCTTTGCATTATTTTGGTATTTTATTTTATAAATTATCATTTCACCGCGGTTTTACGATAACATAATTCACAATTAAACTCAAAACAACATCAAGTGTACGTAATAGAGCCGCCATGTTGTTTACATTTGGTAGTGTCACAAGCGCCACCAACGGTGTTAAATCGCGAATAAATCAGGAAAAAGTAAAATAACAAAGAAACCTTAAGAAAATTCTAGTTCAAACGTATTATTTAATGTATTTACTAAATCTTAAATTTATAAAAATAGAAGATTCCTCCTAACGTTTGAATAGTATTTTCAATTACACAGACTGAGCGCTAATCGCTCACCTGTAATTTTCCAATTTTTTTAAGTTAATAACTTAACATGAACCAATTAAAAGTACGTTACGGAAGTAATTCCGGCATGCGCGTGCAAAGTGGTATAAGTCCATTTTTGGGCAAATTGAGTTAAGTGCATAAGTAGGTTACTTTTATGATTCTGCACATGTGTGTAAAACGATATTAGTCTAATCAATTTTTTAACGATCAAAATTTGTTTTTGAAATTCGGTATAAGTTCAAATTTTAAACAAATATTTTGTTGACTTATACCTTTTGACATAGGTATTATATAACAGTTTCGTTGTGAAAATAGAAAATACATTTGTACGTTTAATTTTTTTTTACTTATTTAAAATATTTCGTAATATTATTTATTAATAAAATTTATTTTTATTATTTTTATTAAAAATAATTTATCTAAAATAATATTTTAGAAAACCCAAAAAATGCACGAAACACATTTTAAAACTAAAATGTTTTTAAGTTATCACATGTAAAATACACTGTAAGTATAAATTATCGCCAACGTTTTCACCATATTGATATTACTTAGTTAAAAATCTTAGTTAAAAACATTTTAACTTGAAAACACTTTAGTTCTAAAAAGTGTTTCGTGCAATTTTTTGGGTTTTCTGAAATAATATTAAATATTATATTGTTTCATTAGGATGGAAATAAATTTTCTTGCCTAGCGAAGTTTACAAAAAAATGCGAGGAAAGTGAAACGAGCCGAGCGAATAAAAAACTGGCGTGTTAATAAGAAGAGTCACTTTTCTATCTGAATGAAACATGTTACTTTTTCCTCAAACGATCAAAATCCAAAAATTAATTTCAAAATTTTAGTTTAATCTAACAATTTCTTTTATAAAATTAAACAAAAGTAAGGTGACACGATTTATACGATCAACTACGCCTTTCGTAGTTGTAATTCGAAAAACGTCAATTGTAATTCAGATTTGTCAATTGATCTCCAAATATCGTCAAATGAAATTGAGAAACAGTCAAATGATATTCAGAAACCGCTAAATAAAAATAAGAAACTGTCAAATGTAATTCAAAAATTGTCAAAGGATATTAAGTTGCGCCAATCGAGGAAAAACTGGACTGTTTTGTCTATAACATTGAATATCAAATATAAAACAGCATATCGCAGGGCGCAATCTGGGAATAATGAAATGTATCAAAAAGGAGGCACAAAGCCAAAATTTCTTACCCAAGAACGAATTGATATAATTGTTTCATGTATAAAAGACGATTGTAGCTTATCATTGAAGCAATTGAAAGAAAATGTGATCTGCAATTTCCAATAATCGATTTCCTTGTCAACCTCAGGAAAATATATACAAAGCAAGTTTTGTACCATAAAAAAGTCAACCAGTAACAATTAATTTGTTCGTTAATAAAGGAACGTGCTAAACATGTTCAAAGTTTGATCAACTACAACAAGAGAAGCAAATTGTTTGAACGGATGAAACCAATTTTAATTTGTTTTTTCGTCGAATACATTTCATGAGCAGTTACTCAGAATACATGAGCAGTTCAACTAATACTACCTCTAGCTGCAAGAGATCCTAATATTTATTTAACTGGAGAAATTTGAAGCTATGGAATGCATAAGAGGTTTGTTTGCTTGACAATTAGCAAATGATTGGGTAACAGCATTACTTTTTTTTAATACTTACTGTAGACAACGTATCTTGCCATTCAAGACTGGAAACGGTCTTTGATGGGACGAAAGCAACCCTGTTGTGACTCTCCAATGCTAAATCAATGCAAAAGCTACTAAAAGCAATATTCGAGTTCTTATGGAACAAAGATTGGTCTACTTATTCCGGATTTCTTCAAAGTGAAGAAATCGGACATTAGAGGAAATAATAAATCGAACTAAGGACACCATAAGTGGACCGTAAATAAATAAAAACAGATATTAAAACATTGTTGTTTTTTTGTTTTTATGATGACCTTATTCCGGTAAAACTAACTTTTACTGTACATTAAATTTCAGTTTAGGTATAATTTCATCCTGTATAATTTTTAATTTTTAATTTTTGAATATCAATTGACAAATTTGGATTACAATTGACGATTTCTGAATATCAACTGACAAATTTGAATTACAATTAACGATTTTTGAATTATAATTGATGATTTCTGATTATCAATAGACAAATCTGAATTTCAATTCACGATTTTTGAATATCAATTGACAAATTTGAATTACAATTTTGATGATTTCTGAATATCAGTTGGCAAATCTGAATTGCAGTTGACGTTTTCTTAATTACTGGTGGAAAAGGTACCGTTTAAATTTAAATTGTTAACCCTTTCAGACTCTATACAAAATTATTTTTAACATAATATATTTTTATTTTTATTGAATTCCTCGTGATTCTTTAATTGAAAAATGTTTGCTATCCATTGGCGCAACTAGGTATAATATTTTGTGGGGGGCTAAAACGAGGACTTTTTTCTTTACTTAACAAAATCAAAACTCGACGATAGACGGTAAATTTATTTTTTAATATGAAGTTATTGACACACAAAATAAAGGAACTAAAAACGTAACGGAATTCTCCTTTCCTTTTTCATTTGTCGATTACGCTTTCTATATCAATAAAAATATCAACTTTTTTATGGTAGTCAATTAATTTTGGAGGGGGGGGGCTAATTTTAATTTTGAGGGAGCTAAGCCCCCCAGCCCCCTCCCCCTAGTTGCGTCTATGTTGCTATCTAGCATATAAATTTATCACGAACTTCAAAATAATGTAATAAAACATGCTACCCTGGGATTGAAAGTGTTAATATTTAAGTTTAATTTGCAAATTAAACAACTTTAATTTTGACATATATATTGAAATGATATTTTCCAATCACCAAAATTTTCCAATCCAAATTTATAAGAAACATAAATTTTAAATATGTAATTCCAAATTTATTATAATTCAAATTTTTAAAATAAATTCTCAACTCAATGAATGCCCACGATAATCGCAGGTTCGCAGGTATGCGTCGATATCGGACCATATGTCCGACGTGTACATACATTTTTACAAAATTTTCCAATTTTAGTAATTAAATTTTCCAAAAATCAATAATTAAAATCTGCTTCACTTTCATCCAATACAAATTCTAATAATCGAAAATAACTCCAACGTTGGTTGTCCAAACTTTGGACAACTTTCAATTCAAAAATAAAATCAATAATTTACTCACGCAAATTCAATTATTTTATTCACAAATCAAAATTTCAATTAAAATTATAAATTTACCGGAGACCAACCGCGGTCCATCCGCTTCGTGCGGCTTTAAATCGACAAAAACCAGGTTTAGTCGCTAGCTGGCGCTCAGCTTAACTAACCCACGGCAAAACTAAATTTTACAACATTTTAAAAACAAAATAAAATTTTACATTTTTCTGTAAGGCACCCCCCTACAGATTATATCACGACAATATAATACATTTTGATAGGTTAATAAACAAAATCTTTATTAACTCTAGTGATATTGGTTAAAATAAAATTTTAAATTTAAATTACCCAGTGATTTAGTCCTGTATCTGGCAAGGTTAGAAATAATAGTAAAAAAAATTGAAACTTCTCATGGAGCTTTCTGAAGACCTACCTATGCCTAAACGGTCAAGACTTTAATTTTTCCAACCTTGCCTTATCAAATACAATTCAAATGTAATTTTACGATTTCTGAATTTCATTTGATGGCTTCTGAATTTTATTTGACAATTTCCAAACATCAATCGGCAAATCTGAATTACAATTGACGATTTCTGAATATCAATTGACAAATCTGAATTACAGTTGATGATTTCTGAATATCAGTTGACAAATCTGAATTACAGTTGACGTTTTTTAAATTACTGGTGGAAAAGGTGTAGTTTTAATTTAAGTTGGTAATATTTAAGTTTCAATTACAAATGTCAACTTCAATTATTGTGGCATTGTCTAGTGACATTAGTTAAAATTGAAAATTGAAGTTGGTATTAATTAAAGAGTTTAGGTTATGTAATTGTCAACGTCAATGTTTGCATCTACTAATTTTATTAAATTGCAGCCTAGAAAATACTTATTAGAAATAATTATAAAAATTCGTAAAATTTATTAAAATAATGTTATATCTCTTAGTTTTTTTTTTACCTTCTGCCATTAGTGGAATTTGAATATAATCTTACGTTACCTACGTAATATGTTGATATAGAAAGTGCGACTTTCGAGCTTAAAATTGTTAGGTACTGAAATAGTTCACTTTAGTTTAGTTTGGAAATTAAAGTACTTTGTTTGCATTATTAAGAGTAAAGTGAACTGTTTAGTTTCTTTTTTTTATAATACAAAATGCCAATTTTTACTTCGCAATTTGTATACTGAACCTTTTATCGTTGATAACCCAAACAAAGAAAAAAATAGAAAATGGGTTTAATCAATCATTTAATTTTAATCTTTAATTGGCTATTCATCAATGACTATTATAAGTGCGAAAAATGAAAAATGCCACACGCGGGTTCATCGCAAAAGTAAAATTTTACTCTCCTGGTGTATTTTCGCTAAACGTAAAAGAATTTTTACTTTAACATTCAATTTATGAAACAGAAAAATATAATTTTTTAAGTAATGGCATTGATAAAATTATGCAATCTCGCAATTGACCCCAGGGTTTCCCAGAAGAAAATCCTTTAAAGAATTGGTTTATAGTTGGCACCATGAAAAAGTTTATGTTTCTAATATATCTTTCAAGCAATCGGTGCTTTGGCAATCTGGAGTATCTCCAACAGTGATAATTCAGTAACTCGGAGAGTATTTCGTACCTCTCAGACCCAACGGATTAATTCTTACTTTCTGTTTTTATAATAGCAATTTAAGCTGAGTTGAACTGAACTCGACTGAGCTCGGCTGGTGCACTTGACAAATGCACCAATAATTGTGCATTGTCTTTTACTCTTGTAACTTTAAAACAAACATTATTTTATTTGACCAGAAATTTTTAACTGTTTACGTATTTAGACAACAAAATTGTTTGAATCAAAACAAAAATAAAATTATGTTGAATAAAGTTAGGAATATTTTAAATAACAAAAATTTTAAAATAATATTTACAGTAATTTGGCAATAAATTTAATCTAAATGAGTAAATTATTTGGTCATATTTAATTTATTTTTAGAGAGGAATTCAGGAAAATAATAGAAAAAAATACTTACCGCAATCAACAAAGAATATGATTCCCGTATTGCTCCAAAGCATCCCAAAAATGCAATAATGAAAATAATAGATCCGGCGACAATGAGAACAACTGGAGGCGCCAAAATTCTGTTTTCCAAAAAGTGACTGTAATCGTCGACATCTCCTAACACTAACGCACCAGCAACAATAATTCCAATTCCAGATATCTATGCACAAACAATTTTAAAACAATTTCGTGAATTTTTCAAAACACATTTAAACTTACGGCAAAAAGTAAATTAAAAACAAACAAAAGATATTTAATGCAACTCATTCCACATGACTCCATCGTAGCAAACGACGTGCTAAGCTTTCACTGCGTTCGCTCTTAAATTTCAGTGCACAATAACACACGCTGATCGAAACCACCCCTTCGTGTCGTCAAATTAAGTATTCCTTTTGCCTATTGGAAAATGCTTTTCTTCTGAAACGCTTTTAGTATGAAAACATTGTTGTTATAACGACGAATTTGTACACACACACACACCACACAACGAGGTGTTTGCTCTTAAGCAACTAAAGCAAACTCCAATTTGTTTTTTTATTTTATTGCATAATCGATAGTAATTACGTAGAAATAAATGGATTATAATATTTTCAACAAAAGTATTTCTCGGAGCCGATATACCCACACCAGACAAAATTTGCAATTCACTCTGTTTACCCAGTGAAACTAATTTCTAAAAATTTAAAAAATGTGTGGATGGATAAGTATTATCGTCACGACACGTAATATTCATTGTATTCAAGTTTTATGATACTATAGATTTTCCTTCTCTTAATGAAATTGTTTGCTCATGTTGACTGTCGAATTTTTGCAAAAGTTTATTCGACAAGAAACTGACATATTTTTTTTATTTTTTCAGTTAAATTTTAGAAACTTTAAACAAACTATATCGTTTGCAAACGTGGCTGATACCGTATTGCTAGTTGCAGGCAGGTCTGATGTGAACAATAGATACAGCACAGGTCCAAGAACACTACCCCGAGGCACTCGTGATAAAATGAATTCTAGGTTGGTATATGCTTCTCCATATTTGACTACAAAATATCTGTTAGTTAGTTAAGATACTAGCAAACGACTATAAGGATGAGGTAGAAGTTTTTCGATTTTTTATATCAATCCATCGTGCCATACTTTGTCAAACGCCTGAAATGCAGCAGAGCAGTATCTCCCCAATTTTAGGTCTGTTCTGATCTTCTTTGCAACTCGATGCACTTGTTCCACCGTTCCATAACCCTGCCGAAATTCAAATTGATGGTCCGGGATCGAAGGAGCGGTTTTAGTCTATCTAGGAACAGTTTTTCTTTTTTCGAAAGGATTCGCAATAGACTAATTAGTCAATAGAATGTAGTCTCAGTTGCATCTTTCGTGACTTCTGAATCACTGAGCTGGAAAATAATAAATAGATTGATATATTTTTTTCCAGTTTAATCAAATCAACCACAAAACGTGGGGTAAAATCTAAATCTTGCTGTGAAATATTTTAAAAGGGATCGCTTCGCCTAGAGGCCTAGAGCATCAAGAAAGACAGGTCATATATTTAGAAGTAGTTATATAAAAATGTTAAAATCATACAAAATAAAAATCAGAGATAAAAATTTAATAAAGTAGGAAGTATTGAGTAAAAAACAAAACTCAAACCCAGTGGCGTAGCTAGATGGAAAAGGGCCCCGGGGCAGAACTTATATTTAAATAAAGATACAAATACAACCGTTTATTTTATTTTATTAATATATTATATATTATTTTATCACATTAATAATAAAAAAAAAAATTTATTTATCAAATACAGAATTGTTTTTTTTATAATTGTCTAGGATTCCGCCCCCCCCCCCAAGCCATGAGGTTCCGGGAGTACTGCCCCACTTTGCCTTATGATAGCTACGCTACTGTGCCAAACCTAGAAGTAATCTCCCCACAAAAAGTATAATGTCAATATATTATTTATGTATATTTGTATATCAATATAATTATGTTTTACCTTTGTGAACATGGCAGTAGTAAGTTACCAAAAAGTTAATCAAATAAAATTAACGGAAGTTATTAAGGTAAAAAAATGATATTAAATTTATTTGAATTTTATTTTTGTTTCCACTAATACAATTTGTTAATTGATACAGTTTATTTTAATACTGTTAAAGAAAAGTGTATTTTTTGCCTCTTAGTTTTATTAGTTTTTTTTTATAAATATCTATTGATTCTAATATTTTGTCAATCAATAATACAATGTTTTTGTTTATAAACTCTGCAACAAAAAAGAAGTGTTAATACATAACCGAAAGAAGAAATAGAAATAAAAATTGCTTTTTCGCTACTGAAAAATGAGTACCCGTCCATAGGAGATATTCATATAGAATTTAAATTGTAAAATTTGAAAATCACTTTTCTAAAAATAGAAATACAATTTTTTAATTGTTCGACTAATTTTCAATTTTTCAATTTTCAAAAAAAAACAAAAAAAAATTAAAAATTTTAAAAACTCCTGACTGTAAAAAGGAAACAATAATTCGGGAACTTCTGACTCCTCAGTCTACATTTCAGATTTTGAGGTAAGGGAAAATGGAGAATTGTTATACTGAATTTATAAACAGGTTTCGTAAGTGGAACAATTCTCTATTTTCCTTGACCTCAAAATCTGAAATATCGAGAAGTCTGGAGTCAGAAGTTCCCAAATTATTTTTCCTTGGAGTTTTTTAAATTTAAAATTTTTGTTTTTTAAAAAGCTGTTTTTGAAAGTAATGATTAGTTCTTCAATGACTTTGAGGTTTTGTAAACTTTGAAATTATAATTTTTCAATTCAATTGTGGCTGTAGTTATACTGTAATAATTCTATTGTGATAATGTATGATATCAACTTTTCAAGAAGGTCAGAGCATAAAAATTAATCAAAATTTTATTTGGCACCTAATCACGAATGGAAATAGGCTTCCAATTTAAAAAATCTATTAATTTTGAAAAAAATATTAAATATAACAATGTGGTTTAGTACTCACATGTAAGCGTTTTATTCATGTGGCGCAATTAATAATGCAAATGACGGAAAATCAATTTATGTTCTTTAGGTTTTATTATAATATTATTAGGTATAATAAAAAATTAAAAAGTCAAAATCGGTATATCTTTTCTACTTTATTGTATTTTCGATTTAATTAATTTTTGGAAAGCGGTTTAGATTTCTTAAAATTACTCTATAATAATCAGAAAAATCAGACAAAGCATTGTCAGCATTAAATAATTTACTCAAGAAACGTTTGACATTAAAAATGCATTTACCACTGAAAATATCATTTTCTCATGAAATCATGAAAATTACCTTTTATCACACAAATAACTTACGGTCATAGGTTTACCGGAGAAGTGCGTGACTATTAATTTTGAATACCCGGTTTGACTTTGAATAAGTCGAAAACTTGATATCTGATGGTCATCTCCTCTCGAAAGGTAATGGCAAACCACCGAGGTGTAATCTGACCGAGAAAATGAAATTGTTGTCTGGAATCAACGTTAAGAAGTAAGTAACGAGATTTTAAAGATGATTGTGTCCTTATCTGCACACTTACAGGTTACAAGTAAATTAAAGAGTTGTAGAAATTCTTAGACCTCAACACAACGACATCTAAGGGTTGATCACAAATAATAGGTTAAAGCTAAAGCAGATGCTGATCTTAGATAAAAGCACCGTATTTGAATTTCTTCCCCTTACCATTGCTCCTAGTCAGAAATTCGTATTTTGACTCTAAATATGTTAAAGCACCGTATAAGTTTGCTTCTTATAGTCATCTTGGCTTTGGCCAATTTGATTGTTAACTCTCTTCGCCAAAGGGTAGGAATCACTGATAACAGCTATTCGCAAATGTAAAACTTTAAAGAAATACGGTCTTGTTATCTTAACATCTTTCGTGTGTAAAGGAAAATCAATTTTATGACCATTACATTTAAAGAAATTGGGTCACTTTCTGTATTAAAAGGATATAAAAATAGAGAAGTTCTTTATAACCAACAGCTAGTAAATAAAAAGGAAAATCAATTTAAGTACTTTTCCGCCATATAACAACTATATTTATTACTTTGGGTTCATCGTTCTGTACTAATAATAAAATAAATATTTATTTTGTTATTTTTTTAATAAACAAAATTAAAAAATTTTTAAAGTTCAGCAGAGTTCACTGATAAACCTTGAAATAGTTTACCCTTAATACAAATATCGATTGCATGACAAAAATGAAATTTCACGCATAGGTAATTGTAGCGATTCATTATTTTTATTATATTTTATTACAGAAAATTCACATACCGGATTTACCGATATTTTCATTCAATTTGCGCTGTTAAACTCGAGCAAAACAATTTATATTATTCAGGGCAACAGATACTATTCCACGAAGTTCTTTGTTTGCGGAAAAATATTAATCGCAAGACAAAGTAGATGAAAAATGAATGTTCTTTGAAACGAAAACATTCAATATTGAAGAAAACCACTAATACCAAATAGTTGTTTATATATCAAGTGCGCAAATTACTTTTTGTTTGTGAAACACCTTTCACGGAAGGAGAGGGTAAAGGGAATAAATTTCCCTGTGTGCTATTAGCCAAGATTTACCTGAAAATCTACGACAAAATTTAATGTTTCTAACTGCAATTTAAAATTTGTTAATTAATTTAAAAAAGTGTGACTATCTTAAATAGGAATCATAGTAATATATAGCGGTGAATCTCATCCAATAATAAAAAATTGGCTATGTAAACATTGCATAACTTTCCCCATTAAATTTGGGTATAAACATTATCGTTCAACCTCTTCTTTCCGGATACCATTCGCGGAGAAAGACCGCGAGAAAGTTGCAGTTCATATCAAAAAGTTGAAAAATTTGAAAACCAGTTAAATTAAAGGTGCAGATTTACTTCTTTGCACATGTAATTGGAGAGTAAATTTTCGTTCGCCATCTTCTTGCAATATACCGTTCAACGTGGAAGACCTCAAGGAAGCGACAGGTCGCATCTGCGGGGCATGATAAGAAACATTTTAATACAAAAATTTCCATTTTTGATTTTTGAGTGGATTACAATACTTTCTCTTATACATACGTATACGTATGGGGAAAGTAAAAAGCAAAGGAAACTGTTTGTTTACTTACAGAATATCAAGACCTCAATAAGAAGGGATGACGTGTCATGCCTAATTACGAGGTGTGGCAATTAAGTTCCGGGAATTTAGTTATAACTTTGGAACTGGAAAACATTGCGTCGGTTGTAAACATATTTTTGAAAAGCGGGGACCTTTCTTTACTTCCAGTGGAAGTTTGAAGTCGATACCACGTTTGGTTTGTGTTTTATGCGTGTTTTTCAAAAGTAACTTTTTCAGTGAAGTCGTGAAAATGAGTGGAAATCGATCTGCAAGGATGTGTTGTCCCGCATTCATAGCGATTGCAGAGATTGGAATGAGTCGGATAGTCACTGGAGATGAGAGCTGGATATTTAAGTATGACCCTGACACCCGTAGACAAAGTCAGCAGGGGTTGGAAAAGTGTTGAAAGCGGTCAACGAAAGCAAGAATGTCCAAATAGCGACTGAAGGCAATGTTGATGGTTTCTTTCGATATCCGCTACATTGTTCACCGTGAATATCTTCCTACCGGCCATACAGGAACTGGACAGTTCTATGTTGGCGTCATTTTCTCAGAACTCATCGAAAACTGCAGGATCTTGCACCACGACAATGCTCCGACCGATTTCTAGTTCATTGTGCAAGAGTTTTTGGCGAAAAAAGGCATTCCAACTTTGCCGCACCCATCCTATAATCCCAATATAGCCCTCTGCGACTATTTCTTATTCCCCTAGATGAAGTCGTACCTCAAGGGAACTCATCATGGTGTCGTATATAGGAGGTCAATGAAGCTGTAACTGCGGTGCTGAACGAGTTAACTTCAGGGGATTACCAAGGATGTTTCTAATCGTGGGAAAACGTTGGAATAGTTTTGTAGAGTTAGAGGTGAACTATTGTGAAGGTCCATAAGAAAATTTTACTTGTAACTTAATTCCCGGAACTTAATTGCCACACCTCGTATGTTAATAGAAGAACGCAATCAGGAATTCTGTAAAACCTGGAGTTTGCGGCTATATTTTTTCGTGAGAAAGCTGTAATATACCGCCGCACAATACTTAATGTTGGAGAGAATTGTACTACTAAGGTTGACCACTTCACATAAGAAGGCAATACAGTTTTGAACTGATAAAATGATCTAAGCTTGAAATTGCATAACTTGCTTACGGTCCACACGTTGACAAAAAAATCAAATTCTTACGTACCAGCTAACGATTACCCAAAATCAGATGTTTCGACTTTTCTTGCGGAATACCACGAGAGAATATCACGGAATACCAACAGTCATATCTACCAGCTGGGTCCTGTTCCGCAAATGACCTACTAACTCCCTACACAGTGATTCATCACAGTCATAATAGTATCAGTATCATACGTGATGCCTTCCAGGTAGATGGCAACTTTCTGGTTTTAAAAGAATAATTCAACAAGTTGCAGATCACTTCACTGCAAAATGAAATCACAAGTCTCAGCATACGAAGACTGATTCCATCAGGACCCAGAACATCACAAATAGAAAGTGGCTCCACTCCCGAAAAAACTAAACCCCCAATTCCAAATTTATCCCGGAACAGAGCTGAATAAGTAGACATTAACACATAAAGCATTATACTTTAACCCATCGTTGGTACACATGTGAGCGCGGCGCTCACATAAATAACATTTCGAACGTCACTCGTATAAATGATATCGAATTAATCTGATACTATTAATATCTTCAAATGACATGTCTACAAATATTGACAAAAATAAATTATAGCGCTTTTGTCATTCCTTCATAGTTATCGTCTTACAAAGTTGACAACACTGATAAAGTGAGAGTCGCGCTAACCGAGCAATATTGTTATCACCGTCGTATGTACAAGTGTTTCTATTATTTTCAATTCATCATGCCCAATAAATTAATTTTGCAGTTGGAGGAGACCGAAAAACAATTTTTGGGATTCTGATAGTGATATTTCTGAACCTACACCTAAGCATTAGTGCACAACAATGAAATACTCCGCAAACATCTCGTTGGAGAATAGCACAAAATTATTTATAGTTTTATTAATATAGGGTAAAAATATACATATTTCTAAGTACGATTAGACGTTCTAAGTTGATCGAGCAATTAATAATGATATAAAAATAACGTGTGAGCGCCGCGCTCACAGTGTACCAATCACGTTAAAAATGAAAAATAAACCAACGACGGGTTAACTGTGATGACTGATGACACTAACTTATTTATATTTTTGTTATTGTCAAGGATTTTAAGTTGTTGAAACACGACACTTGATTACCGATCGTTTTAGATGTCGTGTTCTTTTTGTCGGGGGGTCACCAATGTAACAGATGAGTGAGGTTCCAAGTGTTATGGCGTCATCTGTTATAAATTGGTAGGACGGCGGAACTTCATAGTATATTTAAATAATATTAAATATAAAATTGTGTCCGGTGTGGGATTCGATCCTGAGAATTTCTGGTTGCGAAATGATATCATAGAATGCATTAGGCTATCCCACTAGGACTGATCTGCATGTACAAGTTCGTGATATTAGTTTTGCGTATGCTTGTAACGTGTCGTTATGATGTAACGTCCGTTATAAATCGGAATGATGCAGAGGGCATAAATTTAATCAAAATGAGCGAAGAAAAACTCTCAAATGCTGCAGTGATTAACGCAGGAAAAACACCATACACCCAGATTTTACAGAGACATCAGATTTCAATGGTGATTCCTGAATTACCGATAAGAAACCTCAGCAAAATGTAAACAAGGCATCAGTAAAAAACATAGGCACAGGAACAGGAAAAAATGAAAATACACCAGGTTTTACGGGTACAAGGTACGGAGTGAGGCTGTACTTGTACAGGGTAGCACGAACAGCTACTTCTAAAATGATAACCGAATATTTGGTAAATGATCGAGGCTTACAAGAAGATGAAGTTCAAGTGCACTAGATGCCCAGTGAGCAAAACAACAAAAAGCGTTTTGTAGTTACTGGCCCTCTTGAAAAAAAAGTTTAAAAAAAGAGACAAAAAAAGAGAAACTAACAAATTACGATACCTACAGACCTGCAATATCCAAAATATTTGAAACAGCAATGTGCAATCAAATTATGCAATTTTTTAATTTATTTTTTAATGTGTCTATTCACAGATAGACAACATGGTTATTATCAAGGGAAAATCCACTCAAACACAAATTTTTAAATTTGTAAATAAAATTTTTTCGGCTTGTGGGAAATGACAGCTGGCGTTGGGGGTGTTCCTCAGCTTATTTAAAGCATACGACAGTTTAAATTATGAAACATTGTTTTTAGAAGTTGAAAAAATATGGAGTAACAGGAAAACTGTTACAATGGATTAAATCATATCTATAACTGATAGGTAGCAATCTATCATGGAAAGAGTATACGAGTACATAGGAATTAATCTGAATTCAATTGTTTACGGCATGAAAGTGATAATAAGCTACGTTAGTTTTGAAAGTGGGTATTTGTAATAACCACTTCCTAGGTTTTAGGTTTAATTCACTGCACTTGAGACAAGATTTTTTATCGATTACCATTTCAAAGATAGTAATCTCATCTCCTTTGGAAGATTTATAATATTCAGTTATTTTAAAGGGTCCGAGTGACTGTCTTGCCATTCTACTAGGCCGATTTCTCGGCCGAGGGCGCGGTAATATGTTTATACCAACCGAGCACTCGGCCGAGAACGCTGTCTCGCCACTGTACTCGTTACGTGTAATCAAGGAATAAGTATTTTTTTCTTAATTTTTAATTTTACTTTTGAATAATTCGCGATTTACATTAAGCGAACGCCACCAACTGGAAAAATATTAAGTTAATCTTAATACCTATACTTAGTTGGTGTAGAAAGTTTTGTTTATAAAGCAAACGTTTGCATTATTTTAGGGTTTTATTATTTTGTGAATTATCATTTCACCACTGTTTTAAGAATTGAACTCAAAAAACAACATCAAGTGTACGTAATAGAGCCACCATGTTGTTGATATTTGGTAGCATCACGAGCGTTATTAACGGTAAAGTAAATCGCAAATATAACTAACTGTAAACAATTCCAATTTTTTTTTTTTGTAAACTTTTTCAAACTATATTTCAACCCAGGGAAGTGCCGAACAGACACTTTTGAGAGGGAAACAGTCTTGAAATTGACTGCTTTATACGAATGAGTTTCTTTATTTTTTTAGCCTTTTCCTCTTTTTTTTTCAAGGGAATGTTACAGTTTGTGTGATTTGCGACAATTAGAAGTTTTGACAACTGTTCGGTAAATGACCAACTTTTATAACTTTTGCCAATTACAGAAGGTATTAATAGTTCTCCTCCCCTTGGGCACGTCTGTGGTTCAACCTGCGAGAAAAGTAAAAATGATCATAAGTTCAAGAGAAGGTATCATCTAAAGCTTTCCATGTATGGAAAGAAAAGCAACTTGGGAAATAAACAAAAACCATCGGTTTAATATTTAATAAAATACTTCCTTGTTTTACAATAAGGAAGTAATTATAAGGCGATTTTATCCTCATATCGTACAAACATACCAAGTAAACTACAAAATTGCCATTATTCAATTTCCATTATTTTGGTATCCTGGATCATGTCTCAAAAGTCCGAAGGAGAAAGGGCTACGCCAGGCAACTGGAAACAACGTAAAAGTGTTCCAAAATGTTTTTTTATGATTTTTTCGGTTCCTATTGATTTTACGAATAAAATATTTCCATTCAGAAAGAAAGATACGATAATTCTATACAAAAAAGGTTCTATAAATTTTCTTATTGGAACAATAAAAAGAATTAAAAAAAATAAACAGAGTATAGAAATATTAGTTTTCTTTCTCTTCATTTGTCTTTTTCATGATACAATGACACTAATTCTTCGGAATAATAATAATAATAATAATGGAATAATAGTAATGGATCAATGGGTGTTACTACATCTTGCATCTTACCATTATTGATAGTTAATAATGAAAGTACTATATTTATCAGCTCATTGGAATTTGACATCAGCAAAACTTCTTCCAATTTTTTTATCAATTCCAACTCTATAGTAACTATAGTAACTGCTATATTCTCTACAGATTGGTATAAAGAGGTTAATCAGAAATTGACAATTTTGTGTTATTGCAGAAGTTAAATTTATCTCTAATCTAATCAAACCAAAATCTATTTTTGAGGACTGTGAGCAAATTTATACCACGAATTTCACATATTCACATATGCCATTGGAAAGCGGATAATTTTTTTATGCACATAAAAAAAATTTGTTGGATTATCCATTAGTTTTCGAAAACACGGTATTTAAAAATTGAAAATTTTGCATATAAAATCACATGCATAACATAGTGGGAGGAGCCTAACTGCTAATAATTAATTTAATTATTGATTTAGTCATTTTAGGGCGAATCCGTGATTTGTCGTGTTACGTGGTTGCACCAGCCAAAACTGACCATACGGGCCGTTTTGGCTGGCGCCAGGGCCGAATAAACCATGGGTTCTGATAGCACCAAAGTTCAAAAGGCGCCAAAATTATGCGTTTTTAATTAGTTTAAAATTGGACTGCACATAGCTCATATTACTAGAATGTAAAAATGTATTTACTTTGAAAGAGAGAAATTCATCAATCACTCAGTAAATACGTACAAACTATTGGTTCGTGAAACCGGGGGGTCTGGGGGGTATAGAATACCTTCCAGTACACAGAGAGAAGATTGTATGTAGCGAAAGCGCTGTGCATCCTGCGAATTAAAATGTTATGACTTATGAGGTTCACCCCTAAAACATTGGGTGCTTTATTTTTTCGACGTTTTCCCCCCAGTCTTCTAATGCTTTCCAAAAATTTTGTAATACAGCTCTTTAATATTGGGTGGCTTTATATATCTATTTTGAAAGTTTGGTTTAAAACCAAATGTTTGCATTCCTTTGGTATTTTATTTTATTTTATATTTTTATTTTTTTAACATTTTTCTATTTTATATTATTTTATTTTGTTAATTATTATTTTACTGCGGCTTTACGATATAAAATAATTTAGAATTAAACTCAAAATAACATCAATGGAATGGAATGACCTACATTCCATACGAAATCAACCAAAAATAAATAGTTTTCAAATTGACCATCACAGATTTTTTTAAAACTTTGGTTAATTTTACTATTTAACAAACCGTGTTCAAATATAATTTTTCAAAAATTCTAACTCTTATAGTTTTTGAGTTATTTACTATTAAAAAACCCAAAAGCGGCTACAACTCAACAATACAAAATGTTCTAACTTCAGTTCCATAGGTTCTACAGAGTTGTGTGATAGTTCATTTTAAAGAATATTTAAAGGGCTTCAATTTGATACTAATCTTGACCACTTTCTAATAAAAATGATTTTTTTTTAAATTTAAAAAAATGCTTTGAAAATTTTTTTGAGTTAATGATTTTTGAAAATTATAGAAATAAGGTATATTTATATTGGTGACTTGATAAATATGTCATAAAAATTTCAGAGTGGGACTATAATAGGATCAGCAAAAATGCAACTGATGTATCGTTGAGTGAAAGCCAAAAAAGGGTCGTTTTTGCGATTTTTAAAATTAAACAACTGAAAAACTGTAAGTATGTGAATTCGTAATTTTATAGAGTATAATTAACCAAAATTTCAAGGAAAGCATCCGGTGCTGAAATAGCATCTGGTGTAGGAAGGTTTGACATTGAAATTTTTTAAATTACGCTTGAAGTGGATATCTACGGCGCCGGCGGTCTGGGTAGGCTACGAATGCCGTGTGACGGCTATCACTAAGACTATATCAGAGCACACGTACTGTCAACAGAAAACTTGTACTGTACTCCCAAGTTAAATGAAAATATACAGAGAAGATGGTGCAATTGTAAGGTTATTCTAAGTTTGTTCTACATAATATATTGGAAAGGCGATTAAAATTTTAAGTCAAATTCTAACATTTCCGAGCAACTTTGTTCTGTTTGCGATTTACTTTAAGGGAACGCCACCACGCGGAAAAATATTAACTTAATCTAATAGGTACGTATATAGTTGGTATAGAAAGTTTTGTTTATAAACCAAACGTTTGCATATTTTTGGTGTTATATTTTGTGAATTATCATTTCACCATGGTTTTACGATAAAATAATTCAGAATCAAACTTAAAACAACATCAAATGTACGTAATAGAGCCGCCATGATATTCACATTTAGTAGTGTCGTGATCGCCACCAACGGTAAGGTATGTCGCAAATATGGTTCGATAAAACCATTATATCATCTATTTGATTTTAACTTAAGTTATTGTATTGATTTAGTAACCATTTATCAGTAGTAAGATCAAAAGCAAATATAGAAATAGTATAAGTACCTCTTAACCCTCTTCCCTCTGACCTACATTCTAAGCTGAGCCACTCTTGTGAGGTGGAAATTATAGATTCCTTACAGATATGTATAACTAGGTACAAATGAACAAAAAGCATAATCTTTGGTGTTAGTTAATATGAATATCAGCAAAAATAGCAGTAAATGCATTAAAAATATTCATATTTTAAATTACTAATTTTTCAACAATCGTCAATCAATCTTTTGATTATCATCATATTTCATGTTTGTGTTCATGTTTCATCTAAGAATTTATAATTTGTTTAATCTTCTGTAGTCATCGACGTAATTAAAATATACTGCTGACAAAAGAAGCTTGGTACAAACACCAATGCGGCAGAACTCTGCAGGGAAGAATTGGCGACTAGAAAAACTAGAGAAAAAAAGAGAGAGAGTGCTCTTCTCTCGGATATAGACAGAAATGTTTGAAGAAGAGGGTACCAAAAGGCTATGAAAAACAGGTCAATACCAATCCTCGTTGCCCAAGTTCCACCATAACGAAAGGGGACGCTCTTGATCTAAATTCGCAAAAACTTTCTAAATCATATTAGCCAAACCTTTGAACAGATGGTCCGTTATAGACTGCAAGTAAAATTAGACAAATTACAGGAAGTTACAGGTTACAGGAAATAGAGCTCTGCAGAGCTAAGATAAGAGCTGGAGAATAAAGATGTGAGTTTCTATCAGTATCAGATGGCTCATAAATCATAATATATAAGACAAACAAGATTACAAAATTGAAGATGAGCGGCAAAGAGTCTCATAAAACTCATGAGCCTCTATATATAAGTGGAACTCTTCAAGTTGAAGCCAACACCTGAGATATATATATGATATCTCATATGATGAGATATATTTGACAAGCTTTACAGACAACATAACTGTTGTGGTAATAGGTAAGAAGAAAGCTTATCTTATAAGAAAATAAGAAAATTATAAGAAAATGTAGTACAGAGCTACAAATAGATGAAAGTCCTAAAGAAAATAGGTAATTATGAGAAACTGAAAGATGTCAGATGCCAGAGATTTTAAGAAATTTCATTTCCCAAAGTTGGACACTTTTCCGTCTCAAGGCGATTCTCTCAGTATCATTATCATTTTTGTTATACTAAAGACTAAACCACTCATTTAGTTTTTATACATATTACAGGTTGACAAATATTTAGTTTAAAAAATAAGGTAGATTAGGCCCAAAAGCACCTAGATAGTCTCTCCAATACCTTTTGATGTTAGAATATGAAAAAAACTAGTTTTTCATATTTTTCATCTTTATTAGTAACATTGAAAAATATTTAAAAGTGTATTAATCAGTCATAATAGCTATAATTTAAATTTTGTTATAACGTTTAACACGTTTGCTGCCAATTTGCCGATAGGGAGAATTTGTAGCTTGTGAACAATACTGCCTTTGTCTGTAGTTGGATAACTCAGATTCAGTGATTTTCAAAGCGCGATATGGTGCTTTTTTGACCAATTTGTTATTCTAAAATTTGAGTTGAAGAATTAAACACTTTGGAAAGCACCGATTTACGTTAACAAATAAGGTATGCGCACAAAGAAAATTTTGTGCGAACCTTTAGTTCAGTTCAGATAAAAAATATATCCACTCGAAAACGCTCATGACAGACTAAATAAAAGCAAAACTACTTCTGATAGAAAATGGTATGTCTGAACCAAAACAATTATTTTGCTGTTATTTTGACTGTGATGTTACATATTATCATAACTTCAAAATAAGTTGCATTAGAAAAAATCTAAACATGTCACATGGTAAATCGTTTGGTTGGCACTACTCCCCATCATCGAACGGCAGCGAACCTGTTAAATCAACCTTTTTTTTTTATTTCCGAATAAATATAATTTTTGATTGTCAATATGAAATTGCTAAGTAGATACAGAAATTGCAATTAATTTACTTACACAGTTATTGAAAACATTAAAGATTTTATTTTGATATGTTGCTCGTTGGAATTCAGTGTTCGAATTAAATTGTTTTTATTAATAATAACTAACTTAACGAATTTAAATTGAACATTAAACAATAATATATTTTATTAATATTTTATAAAAATTTAAGTACGAAGCTTAATAATTATATAAACTACCTACATTATTACAATAATTTATTTTTAGAAATAGTTAAATGCATATTATGGTACTTGTAATAATTTGTATAAATTCAGATCGATAAGATATAATTTACTAAATATCTTATAATATGGTGGCTAATAAAAAAATTATTTTGGTAGCAATCCTATCAGATTATCCTACAGCTATTCCTCAATTTTAATTTTTAAATCTCGAAATTAATTTTACAATTTAAAATAATTTTTTTTTGGTGTAGATAAAATTAATTCAAGTCAAAAATTAAATGTTTGAGGTTGAACAAGTTAATATATTTTTACAAAGTAATTTAATACTCGATAGCGTTCGTCCTTTAATTTTTCGAATCGTTATTTTTGACCGCAGACGCTAACCAACAAGCAAGAATAATTCCAACAACCTAAAACAATTTCAAATTATGCAGATTTAAAAATAGCTGCCGAGATCGATAAAAAAAGGTGAAAATAAAAATTACCTCAATAACTGCAATACCAATTCCAACACCAATCAGAATTTCCGCTGACGATTTAGCTTTAATTTCCAATTTTTGAACGCAACCTAGCGAATATAGAATGTCATCCCCGGGTTCGGCTTGCACGCAATGGAAATTTTCCGGTGGCTTTGCATCCTCTCGGTCAGTTTTGTGACAGCAGCTGTAAGGTCTTTGCTTTTCTGGCCAATCCTTTGGACCATCGACTCCACAACATTCTAACTGTAAAAATTTACATTTTATTAGATTAAAAAGTAAATAAAATAATAAGTACCTTAATTTGCATGTTGTCCCATGCGACACGGTCGGCTTTGCTGGTGTAATAATTTTCCATCGAATTTTTCATGGTATCCCTTAGAACCATTTCGAAGTCTCCTTTGAAAACTGCTGCTGCTATTCCAACCGCAAGTTCCGCTATGAAAATAATCAGCAGGCATATGGCAAACTATAAAAGAATTAAATTACTTTATTGTTTTTTTTATGCTAATAATAATAATTATTGTGAAAACGAAATGTTACGATTTCGTGTGTGTTTTTTTCCGTAAAGAATTAATATTTTTTTGATTGGTCTGTTGCATGATGTAAGATTATGCCTTATAAAATTAGCATAATGTCGTACCCGTTGCGAAATTCCGGTAAATTTATTATAATTTTCACATCAATATATCTGAATGTTTCTTTTACAGCAATTATTTTGAAATTTTCTGGAAAGTGTGCCAATACTTTTAAGGAAGTGTAGCGCTGATTGAGTTTGGAAGTAAAACAACGAAAATGGATTTTGGCATAAATCCGCAAATTATAATCAAATTTTAGATAGATTAAGGGTACGTGAGAAAAGGGGTTTCCTGGCGAGCTATAAACAAACAGAATTCAAAAAGAAGGAGAAAATCCCGAATTTCACCGAATATAATCAAATAAAAGCCAATATGGCTTTGTTTATTATTTTGTTAAAATTATAATTAACCATCGACACGCAACAGTTGTTATGTACAATTCTATCTATTTCTCGAATTAAAAAAATTCAAAATATTTACTTACCGCCATTAAAAGTCCGTACGATTCACGCAGCGCGCCGAAACATCCCAAAAATGCCACAATAAAAACAATTGCTCCAACAACAATCAAAACAATTGGCGGAGTCAAAATTCTTCCTTCCATAAAATGGCTAAATTCTCCCACATCTCCAAGCACCACAGCACCAGCAACAATTAGTCCTACTCCGGATATCTAAAATTTAAATTTGAAACTCGAAAATCTCGAAAATTTTAAATTCGTAAAAACTTACTGCAAAAATTAAATTAAAAATAAATAAAATATATTTAATTATGTTGGTCTCGCAGGTCTCCATTTTTAAAACAAAAACTTTTACTCCGTGTGAGAGTTAATTCTCCAAAGACTTCGTTTGATCAACTTCTCAAGAGAATTACGCTACAACTTTTAAGAATAAGACTGTGTTTTAAGTATCGTTGCCATGGCGACGTGTGAAAACTTAATTAAAATTCGGCATTAATTTTCATAGTTTTTCACAAAGGTCGTCGTGGGGGTAACTGGGGTCAAATCGTTGGTTTCATTATCAAAACGGCTTAAGAGTTGCAAAATGTACTGATTTTTGTCGAAATTACCGCTACAAGCGGTTAATGTATTAGTTCTTAGTGCTGCTATTAGCTAACAGAGCAAAGGTGTCAATTTTGGCTTGTTTGATAAAGATAAATTATGCATGTTTTAATGCTTTTAATATTAGCCTTCCATATCACGTGAAAATGTTGGTTCGTTGCTTTTTGGATGAATAAACTTTTTATTGACTTCTTTTTATATTCCTTTTACAATCTGTTACACTTTAAGTAAGTAAGCTATATCTGTCAAGAAAATAAACCAATAATCACGATAAATGAAAAAATATGAAGCATTAATGATTATAATGAAAAAATACAAGGGAATCTTACAAAAATCTCGTAAAGGAAAATCCGGTGTACAAAAATTTAAAGTAGCCGCAGTGTTAATTTTTTTTATATGAAGGAAATCTTATAAAAACGACATCAGCCGCACTAGGCGGTACTTTAAAATTTTTTTCCTACTAAATCCATCTCTCTATTATGCTTGGGAGCCTTGACATCTTTGGGAGTGCTTTGCATCCGTTTTATTTGTTTAAACCTGTTGTACTATAACAAACTGCAATAATTAAAAATATCATAAATACAACGAACAGTTCATATATATAATGAACAATACATAAATACAATGAATTTTTTTATTACTGGTTCTTTGGTTAAAATTTTATTGATTTAATATGAGTCTTGTATTGATGGAGTCATCAATACTTTATGATATTAGCGTGTCATCCACTAGGAGACTTCTTCGTCGATCTCAGCCTGTAAAGTGTTTTCCTCGGCTGTAAACTTGCGAAACTCAAATTTTCCGCAATAGTAGCCTAATGTTTACTGCCTTACCCATTGGTAAATTATCAAGTTATTCTTGACCGGATAAACCTTCCCCTATCCACCTGCCAATGTCTATTCTTAATATATAAGGTGCTCGCTTCTTTTCAGCCTCGTCTCAGGAATGCTGTCATAGTTTTTTTTTACCTTAAAATATATTGCATTTATTTCTTCGGCCGATATTCGTATTATTGGCTTTCATGTTCAAGTCAGCACCACATACCGTCGTTTCAACTAGATATCTTTTTACAACATTTTTGAAAGATTTAAGATTTGATTTCCTAACATTTTCTAAGATTTCCTCCAATTTTTTAAGATTTTCTAAGATTTACTCTAAGATATTTTGAGATTTTCTCTCACTTATTCACTAGATTTCTCCAGCGATTTTCCCTTAGATAGAATAATTTACAGAGTCAGCGATAGTTTTTTTCTGCTCGCTCATTCTTTCTTCCCAGGTTTGGTCTAATATCAAGGCTCACAATCGTGGATGTGCTGGAAGAGTAACCTGTAAAAAAAACACGTAAAATCTAGAAGATTGGGAATTTTATTATATGTACTAGGGTGATTACCTCCAGACCACCCGGTTTACACTTTTGATTATAATTTTGACAGTTAACTTTCAAAGTAACGTAAAAGTTTCTACTAAACTCTGAGCAGTAAGACACTTAAATAAATGTTTTCCCAAGCTTTAATATTCTCTAGCCAAAGGTTTCAATTTCCCTCATTTTTACTTAAAAATTTTAATTTTCCGGGTGTTCCTGGCAAAATTTGTAGGATTATAAATCCTGTATCTTCTCCAAGTATTCTAAAAAAGTGGAAATCCTGAGATATGTACTGGATGTACCCCCCAGACCCCCCGGTTTACAATTTTGACTTTATATTTTTATATTATTTTTATAATTAACTTTCAAAGTAACACAGAAAGTTACTGCTAAACTCCGTGAACAGTAAGGTAATTAAATAATAAATATAATAATAAATAATAAAAAAATAAATATGCTTTCCAAGTTTTAATTTTTTCTAGCCGAAAGTTAAACTTCCCTCATTTCTGCTTAAAAGTTCGAATTTCCCGGCGCGGCGGTTTGAATTAAGTTTGGACAAATATTTTTAGTCTTAACCTTGTTCGATTTGGAAGCTTACGGAGTTTTAGGTACCAACGTCTGTTCTTTTTTATGAGTAATGATTGGTATAGAGGGGTTAGTATTGGTACCAAAAGCGCCGTAATATATTTTTTGGTTGGTAAACAAAATCGACCAACCAGAGTTTTTTTTTCAACCAAAAAATGACACGTTGTAGCAGAAGCAGCAGAAGCGTGCTGGGATTTTTTGTATTAGGATTAGTTACAACTGACGGGCATAAAAGGATTAACGAAATTCTAAAAAATAATTAATTTGCTCCCTTCAAAAGCATTTTCTAAATACGCCACTGCAATCTGGCAACCTGCTGTCGATAGGACAGATACTTATTTTCGGTTAATCGTTGTTCGGCCGGCCTCAATTCCACCTAGTTGACGGAATTTAAAAATACTATATACAGGGGACAATACAAAAAACAAAATATTTATAAATTGAGAAAGTTTTACAAAATAAAAAGTGGAATTTGTTTGGATAGATTTTTTCCGAGTAGGTTTCATGCAGAAAGTGAGGTTGGATGGCAGCCTTGGATCTACGAATTTTTCAAACCGAGGCAAGAACTTGACATTACCGTCTCTTTCCTCCAGCATTTAAGTTTAAAAATGTCAAAATATTCAAAACTTATGAATTTGGCGCCCCCTTAAATTGTTTCCCGGGGCAAGTGGCCCGGTTGCCCCCCTCCTAGTTCCGAGGCTGTTGGATAGTGAGGTGAAGATGAAGGTTTCATCATTCAAGTATTTACAGAACTACGAGTATGTCAAGTGCAAATTTAGTATACATTATTAAATTAAAAATTATATAATTAGTATAAGTATAATAAAAAGACTAAAACCTGAAGAACGATGTCCAACACTAATTCACTGCTGGTGGAGGTGTCAGAGGTTCCAAGTATACCTATTGTCCAAGCCCACTATAATATATAAAGACTTGAAAGCAATCTATAGTTGCAGACTTGATACGACACCAGCGATAGAGAAGATGGATTTTCCGAATAAATCTCGGTACATCCGAGATACAAATTTGTAAAAAAAAAATTATGTTGTTGTCACTGTCAAACATTCTCCGGTGAATTGCTCTCAACCAGTGCCGGATTAAACATTTTTGGGCTCCTAGGCAGTTAAATTTTCGGGGCTCTCTAGAAAATTAGAACCGACTTTTTTGAGAGGGGAGTAGTCGTGAAATTGCCAACGAGTTTGCACACAGAATTATACGAATAAGCTTTTTTGGTTTTTTTAGCTTTTTCGAGTTTTTTTTTTCAAGGGAATGCCATAAGTTGAGCGAATTGTAGCAACTAGTAGTTGTAGTTGTGCAAACTATTCAACAAAAATTGCCAACTTTGCCTTTTCAACCAGCATATTGCCAACTTTTTTCAATGTTGGGGACCTTCCCCCCCTAGGCACGTCCCTGTATCAAATTTTAAATAGTAAAATTACGTAGGATAAAGTCCATTGATGTTCAAAGACGGTGAATCAGTATACAAAGATAAAAACAAAGAAATGAAATGTATACGCTAGTTGGACAGCTATGGTGCCGCCACCTAGGTGGTGATTTTGTGCATAAATTAGGTGAGAATCTGGCCATAATTTACCAGAAGATGGCGCGGCGTACGCTTTTTTGGGATATCCAACTAGCGTATAAAAAATAATGTTTTTTCCGTTTTCACGGGGCCCCTAAAATAAGCGGGGCCCCTAGGCAGCCGCCTTTTCTACCTTATGGGTAATCCGACACTGCTATCAACTAGTTTATTGAGGATATGGGATATTGTTCAATGTATTACTGATTGCTCAATAGACAATAAAAATTGCTATCACCAAAAAAATAATTTTATTCAGTTCCTCTCTCTTTCTATTATTCGTTTTTTTCGCATAGCTAATCTTCAAGTAAGGTATTCCGCAGAACTTTACGCAAACATTATATTATCAAAAGCCTGAAGTATTTTATCGTAAAATCGCGGTGAAATGATACTTCACAAAATAGAACACAAAAAACAGAATGCAAACGTTTGGTTTATAAACAAAACTTTCTATACCAACTATACGTATTTGATTAACTTAATGTTGGCGTTCGCTTAACGTGAATCGCGAATAGTTTTTAAGCTTCTTTACGAATTATAGTAAGAAGTCTTATGATCTGCTACCGTGTCCGTCTGTCCGTCCGCATGTTTCAATTTTTATTCCTTACGTGAATAATAATATTTAAGCTTTCACCTTTATGAAAAATTTAAAAACTTAAGAAATTATTCTTCTTATATTATGGTATGGTATTAAATAAAATTATTAGATCTTGAAAATAATATAAATTAGAATTATCAATGTTGAGCTACAGGACACAAATAAAACACATTTTTAAACGAGCTTTCGAAAAATGACTTTTTCTTTTTCAAGTTTAATATGAATTGAAGAACAAAAACAATGACAAATACAAGGCAACTATAAATTATATTAATTTAAAATATTGACATTTATCCGACAACTTGATCAGAATGATAATATGAAATCCCGGTAATGAATGAAAAAATAAAGAAGACGCATGTATTAATAATTCTAATAAGTTGTCGTGGATTAAGAAAACCCAATGGTGAAAAACTTTACCCCAATATTCGCAAAGAAGTTAAATAATTTATAGTTGCCTTGTATTTGTCATTGTTTCAATTCATATTAAACTTGAAAAAGAAAAAGTCATTTGAAAGCTCGTTTAAAAATGTGTTTTATTTGTGTTCTGTAGCTCAACATTGATAATTCTAATTTATAAAATTTATATTATTATCACCGCAACCAACAAAATATGAATTCATTACTTAATATTTTTTAATCCGATATTCCTAATGTCGGCCATATTTGTTTCTCTATATTCTATACCTATATCTTTCAAGCTGAATAACTGCGGTCATCCGAGTTCCACCTTGTTTATTTTATTGTTGTTTTCAGTGGCGCAGCCAGGATTTTGTTATGGGGGGGGAGCTAAAGGATGCGAGCGAAGCGAGCTGCGCAAAAGTTGTTATGTCAGGTGTGTTGATCTAAAAAGTAGAAGTAAAGAAAAAAGTAAATTCATAGTATAAAAATAGTATATTATAGGCCAAGGTTGTGAAGACAGCCATTATAGCCCTAGCGCCAAAATTATATTCCGAGGTGCGAAGCGCCGAGGAATATAAGGTGCGTAGTGTCAATAATGAAAACCAGTGGTCAATAATGAAAAAATTATTTACCACTTGTCTAAAATGCGTCACTTCACGTGCGACTTGACTAAGTTATAATGATTACCTATATGACTAGTAGTGGAAAAAAGGATTTTTGGTCAAAAATAATGTCGGAATGCGAGAATAACATTTTTGAGTTACCTACCTACTTTTTCCACTGAGCCTTAATTATTCTGTAATATTAATAGAAATCTGAGATAAAATAAGAAAAATTTTATTCAAAAATAAAACTGAAATAGGCATTCTTTTTATTTTATTCTTTATTAAACATTTTTTACGTCGGCACTCCCAATTTGCGATGTTTCATTCAGAGATTACTTTTCCAAATTTTGTGGTGTAGTGTTTCTCCATTACCCCCTTTTATTCTCTGCCCTTTTCTTCCAAGTGTTTTTTTTTAATTTTCAAAATGATCTTCTACTGTAATGGGAGTTCTTCGTGACATTATTTTCAAAATAAGGTTTTTCTTGCTGGATTTATCAACTTTTTCCACTGAGAACACAATGACACCAAAGCTTGTTGGGTGCAATATTACCGATTCAACGATACTTTTCCGACATGATTCTTTTAACAATTTGTCAACAAAAAATAAATTATCACCATGTTTTCAACTCAAAATTCCACTGATCCTTCGCAGAAAAAACCTTTCATAAATTTAACTTTGCGTTAAAAATTATAAGATTTCATAAAAAAATGGAATTATTGATAAAAATTTATAGCTTTTAACGAAGCTTGGCAGTAGGTAAGTTAAAGCACTTTCAGATGCAAACTTTAACCTCTCCAGGGGTTAACCCAAAATTGGAAACGATAATAAACTCCATAAAGGTTCCCGACCTTAAAGGTAAGATCAATCGAATAGCTTTACATATTGCGTGCTCAGATCTTAGATTTCATAAATTAATTTGTACCTAAGGATTAAAAGAAGCAATGAATTTTTTATTATTTACTAAAGTAAATAATTCCACTGTATGACTGTATTATAGTATACTATTAGAGGAACTAATTGAACATGTTACTAACAGAATTATAATCCGATATAAAAAAAATTCATCGAATTATAATATAATACATTATCTGAAGATTTTAAATGAAAATAATATACAAAAGGCACGCCTACGTTTCATGAATTAATGCTGAAAGATCTCTGTTTTACTTTTACGCCTTTGTCCTAGAAAGCTTTTATGGTGTCAAGTCACGAGATGTTTAGCCCTCATATAGGTCAAACAAAATTCCTTTACATTATTCAAAAATAGTAGGATTAATTCGTAATTCAATGTGCATTTTAATTTCCTCTCAAGTTAATTGAAATCTGATAACACTTTAATTGCCAAATAATCAACGTTCTGACTACCCTGGCTATTATATTCTGTTCACTCAAGAGCATAATCATATAATCTAATTTTTAATACCTGCTATCGTTTGACTTTTTTTTAATAGCAAGATTTTATTATAAAAATTATTGTGCTATGTGTTCACTTAATTAAATCCTTGGATTTTTATCGTTTTATTTCCCAGCGTTTAATATTTATATTATTACGTGCTTATCTTTTCATTTTTGTTTGCACAGCTTTAAATCTCTTCTGCCCCATTTAAACTAAAAATATTCTCGAACATAATAATTATTAAATGCCAGCTAAAACCAGATTAATGGTAATGCAAAATTTTATTTGTTTATCGGTCGAACCGGTCGAACAGGGAGAGCAATGAGGTGTCCTCCCCCTCAGAGCTCAAATATTTATAAAATAAATACAAATAAAATATTTAAAAAATTTTAATTTATTTAAAAACAAAATATAAATTAATTTTTGTTATTACAACTACTTTTTATTTTGTCCCCCCCCCCCCGCTACTAGTAAGTATGTAAATTTGGAGTGAAATATGTATTGTTTAAAATAAAAATAATTATATAAACAAGTATTGCACCAAAGTGGTGAAAGTTTAAGATAATCTGACTTGAAAAACTACGAAAAAGTGCCAAAACACATTCTTCTTTAGGTATACTCACTATTTTATCTACGACTATTAGTTGAAACAAAATTAAACAAAGTGCCTACTTACCTACTCCATTTTTTCAATTCTCATTACTTCCATCTATTATTATTTCATTTGACAATAAAGGATGTCTATGATATTAAATTAAAAAAAAAGAACCGGTATTAAATAAATATTGTTTTTCGTAATCGATGTGAATAAAGAGAAAACTTAAATTAAGCGCCTATTCAATATTATATTAGCTAAGTTAGTATAATACGGCCGAACAAATTAACTATTAATGATTTATTTTCATTCTTCGCCAAAACTTTAAAAGCTTTCAAGTTGTTTAATCATCAAACATCGATTTAATCACATTAATGCATTTATAATGACATCATTTTCCAATTGATCGACTGCACTTATAAGTTATAAAAATAGCACAAAATTGCAACTTTAACTGAATAACTTTTAAAGGAAATGATATAATTTTATTTTACAAAATTTCATACATTTTATTACATTTTCATCATAAATATTACATATTAAATTAAGTAAAATTTACTTCAAAGTTCGTATCAAATAGAAAAGTAGAAATTACTGTAATCAGCAAACAAAAATTTCTTGCTGCACGTCTATCATTTTGGATCCTTCCCGCTGGTACTCACTTGTAAAAACCTCCTTGAGACAAATTGGACCTCTAGCACTTCCTCACTTCTTTGGGAAATGGAGGATTGACAAATAAAACTCTGCAAATCAGGCATGGAAAACCTTTATTGATCTACGTACTATTTTTTCTAAAGAAATGTGTAATGAGGCCATGACGTGCCATCAGACAATCTTGAGTTAGTGATTAATGGTGATATACTATCAACTTCAAATTATTTATTTGCAATCAAAAATATACATTTTGTACAGCAAATGGTAGAAAAAATTAGTGCAATTTCTGCTGTTGCAAATTAGATACTAAATAACTTATATTATCTTCATACTCTGTTATCTTTAGCAGAATGCAAGCTGAACTATATTGTTTGGATTAGGTACCAAAATTCTTTAATTAATGTCGTACCGAATTATTTTGTCGCATGCCATTGGTTTGTCACCCCTGTCGTAAATGATCATAATTAAACTTACATTTAATTAAAATGATAACAACCAAAATATATAATTTTAATTAATTTAAATGAAAAATGTTGCTTTAAATCACGTAAAATTTTTTTTGTTAATCTCTGATTTTCGCTCTGTTGAGTGCTCGAAGACGATCTCGGCAAAAGCAAATATGACTTACTATACCCTTTCCAGCAGTAATTCAGAAATAGTCAACTCGAATTCAGGTTTCCCAACTGATATTCAGAAATCGTCATTTGTAATTCAGATTTGTTGATGATAATCAGAAATTGTCAAATGAAAATTAGAAAGCGTCAAATGTAATTAATTCTTTTAACGTAATTAAAGGTTTTTAATATAAATAGAAGTCGGAAAATATTAAGTAAACTTTTCAACTTAAAGATGTTAAAATGATTACCCAACAGCGGAAAAATTTATACCGAATGAATTGGAGTTAATCATCTTGCAAAATTTGTACCAGTGCCGTAACTAGAGTATGGTCAATATAGCACCGGTGTAGCCGGGAATTTTAACCCCCTTTTATTTTACCCCCGGGGGTAAAAATTCCCTAGTGAATTTTTACCCCCCCGGTAAAAATTCCCTAGTGAAATTTTACCCCCGGTAAAAATTCCCTAGAGAAATTTTACCCCCGGTAAATATTCCCTAGAGAAATTTTACCCCCCGTAAAAAATGATTAGGGGGTAAAATTTCACTAGGGAATTTTTACCGGGGGGGTAAAAAAGCTCAAAATATTCTTAGTGAATTTTTACCCCCTTAAAAAATTTTATAGGTAAATAAGAATTATTACATTTGTTTATGTATCAAATTTCATAACATCTTACTGCGAAATGCTAAAATATCTTACTCAGATATTGGAAGAATTAAATAGGATAATTTAAAAGTTTAACACAAAATTTATTTAAAAGATTTTCTTATACACTTTTTTTTACCGAAACTACTACTTCAAAATGGTTTGAATTTTTGTGGTTCAAATATATTGCCAGATTTTTGTAATTAGGTTCATCGGAAAGGTGCATTGAACTTGGAAACCTTAACCATGCAGAATTTTTTGACATTTGAGTAAACGAATATATATCGGCTCCCATGAGTGCTGCAGTGAAAAGCATCTCAACATCTGTTGCCCAAATTGCATTTTCGTGCATTTTCGTTATATTTATATAATTCTTAACACCAGAAAACAGATCAACTTTTTGTTTTCGTGTTTTCATAAATTCGGTAATTATCTTCCGTACTTCCTTGTGCTGATCTTCACTTCCGGTAATGCATAAAGATATGCACCTAAAAAAACAGTTACCGTCTGCTTTTACGTCTATAACTGTGTGAGGCGAATGGAGCAACGAATTTTTTGATTTCGCAAAGTCGGAATTATTCTCAAATGAAAGTCCAAGCTTCTCACAAAGTCGTTTTTGCCAATTGTTATTTATGGGACAGAAACGAAATTTTGAATTTTCCGTTATGCAATTAATTTCTTCAACAGATCCATTCAGTTCTTCATTTTCGCCATTTTTTTCTTGAGATCCGTTGTCGTGGTAATGTTTCAAATTACTGATAGGATAGCCCTTTTTCACAGATTTTCCCACTTTTGACCGTAAAATGCAGTTGTCATTGCTAAGAATTTTCTCTATGGTGTACGGTCCTGTATAGGGTGCTTTTGTCCAACCACCTTTGCGATCATCTCGTCTGCAATTTCGTACCAGTACCGATTCTCCAACTTTAAATTTCACTGCATTTGCACGACGCTTATCATAAGAAGTCTTTTGCTTTTCTTGACTTTCCTTTATATTTTCAGCGGTCTTCTGAAATACACACTTTTGAATTTCTAACATTCTTGCAAGATTTTTTTCAAAATCATTTTGATTGAATAAATTATCTTCCATTTCATATTCTGTTTCTTTTGTAACTTCAACGTCGTCAATGTCCATTCCAAATAACTCATTGTCCATTCGATTAATTTCGTTCATTTCGTCTATTTCGTTCATTTCGTCCATCTTGATCATTTCCTCCATCTTCCTTCCATCCATTTCAATATCAACAGGAAGTTTCGGCTCTCTGTTATATAGCAGGAAAAAAGGTGAAAATTTTGTGGATTCATGACGTGCAGTACGATGCGCAAAAAGAACTCCGTCAATTACATCTGGCCATTTGCGTACGTTTTCTTCTTTATGTAGTGTTTTAATAAGTTTATTTTTTATTGTTCTATTTTGTCTTTCAACAAGTCCATTGCTTTGCGGGTGATATGCAGACGTTACCCGTTGCTGCGTTCCCGTTAACATATGGAGCTGATTTGAAACTTGGTTAACAAATTCCCTACCTTGGTCGTTTATTTGTATCGACATACACGAATGTCTGCAAACAAGTTCAAATAAAAATCGAGCAACAACTTCGGCAGTTTTATTTTTTATTGCCTTGATTTCGGACCACTTACTAAAGTAATCAATTGCTACAATGATATATTTAAATCCATCTACTTCGGGAAGTGTAGCTAAATCTATTCCAATTTGTTTCATAACTTCTGTTGGTATTGGCACTGGTCGGAGTTCAGGAACAGCTTTTAAAACGGCTGGATTTATTTTTTGACAAATATCGCAATGCTTAATAAAGTTTACCGTGTCCGTGTATATAGTTTGCCAATAATATCTACGTTCGATAATTGATATTGAAGCATCTCTCCCACGATGAGATGAGAGCGATATCGATTCAACACTTGAGTCTGTGCCTTGGTGAACCATTGATATTATTTTCTTTCTTTCTTCCCAATCTACTATTACTGGCAACCACCGATGTTCTGCATCACCGCTCGTGGTTCTTTCACTATTTTTAATTTTCTTTTTGTATAATAAAGTTTCGTTCTCCATTGTATAAGGTTTACATTGTTTTCGAAAATTAGACTTTTCATTTTTTCCTTTGATATGTTGAGGATACGTTTTGTTAGTTAAAAATTGCGTAACCATATTTAAATCCAATGCGATGTACTTTGATGATTTGGCGATTACAGGTTTATCTTCGTTGCTGATGCATTCATCACTTTCTCGTGGATTATTCATTTTGTTTTGATTTTCGGGAATTATTTTGACAATGCTATGAAATATGCTGGCTTTATTATTATTCTTCTGGTTTGATCTCTCGATTTCTTGTGTCTCACTTACCTTATATAATATATATACAAACTATAATTCTGTACCAACCGTCGGTTTTATTTTTTGTTAAATTTTTAAAGATTTAGAGATTAATAAAGATTTTAAAGATTTTTTAAAGATTCCAAAATCTAAGAAAGATATTTTAGCATCTCAGAATAAAATATAATCGAATTTGATACATAAACACTAATAAAAATTCTGATTTACCTATAAAAATTCTTAAGGGGGTAAAAATTCACTGAGGTTATTTTGAACTTTTTTACCCCCCGGTAAAAATTCTTTAGGGAAATTTTACCCCCAGTAAAAAATTATTAGGGGGTAAAATTTCACTAGGGAATTTTTACCGGGAGGTAAAATTTCACTAGGGAATTTTTACCGGGGGATAAAATTTCACTGGGGTAAATATTCCCGGTTACACCGGCATAGGCGCCGTTTGAATGAAGGTCCGAAAGGCGACAAAAGCAAAAAATTCAAACTAAAAATCGGCGATGATTAAATGAAGACGCCTTATTTATATTTTTTTGTTGGTGAAACTATTTAATCAGTTTTCTTAAATTTAATAAATTTTAACTGAGAGTGTCTCAAGATTTGCCATTTTGCACCAATCCAAAAAAAATTTCTGGGCAAACCCCGGACCCCTCTTTGGAGGGAGATAAATTCGTCCCTACCCTTTTCTTTAAGACGCATTTTTCGTAGTTGGCTATAAGGCGGCAAAAGTTCTAGTTACGGCACTGATTAATACCGGGGGTTTATAAGCACAAAGGATCGTTTTTTGGTCTGTCAGATGCATTTGCCAAAACAACAACTGATTAATATTTCTGCTGTACAAATTCATGATTTCACCAGTATTGAACAGAAGCTTCTGTTAATGAGACACTCGTTCTTAGGGAGCGTTCAGGTATTACTTCATCAGGCTTAGAGATAATTTTGATAAGCAAATTAAATATGAAAATATTTAAAAAAATTAAAATAAAAATTGATATAAAATTTTGATATAATATTTCTGGCATATACTGGTGTTCAATTAAACCCCTTGAAATAAATATAAGGCCTATTGTCATCTGTAATGACATCGTTAATTGATTGTCATACTTTTCTTGCATAAATAAGAATTCTTATATCGCTATTCGTTAGATCTTATTATTTGGGAAAGGGGGTTCGTGATTTTCTTATTTTCTCTTATACAAGGTTATAACCTTAGGGGCCGTCCATCCAGTGGCGGATTTAGCACTTGAGAGGCCCCAGGCGCAATTCAATATTGAGGCCCCCTCTAAATATTTTCACTACTCACATCAGTTGTCATTTTATATTAGTTAATTTTTAATTTGTTTTTCCTATGCCACACTTTCTTGGACCACCTGTATACGGTTGACTTCAAAATAGGATTCTTTAATTAAAAAAAATAAACGCAACGCGCATTCTACCTCAAAAGTGGTGTGGAAATAAATGCTTCCGCAAACTTCGCAGCATCATATCTCGAAAATGGTAAGGTGTATGTGAAAAGTGTATGGGGCCTTTTAGTTAGATAATTTCATGATCTAACAGCGATAACTTGTTTCATTTATGTGTAAGTCACAAAAGAGAGCGAGATAATAGTGTTCAAACAGATGTAGTATGTTTTGATCAAAAAAAGACAGGTAAGTGTACGAACACAAAACTGGGCTCTTTGAAAGGGCATTTATTTATAAAATCATAATTGTCATTGCCGTTTGAGCAGTAGGAAGAGAGAAAAATTCGGCGATACACATTGAATACCCGAATTGGACTATTTTTGCATTTTTACACATATTCAGCTTCATATCTCGAGAACGGCTAGGCGTATTTACGTCAAATATTCTTTCTTAGATATTAAAAATTGAAATCTTCAACTTTTGTAATAGGTGTTTTATACGTTACAGCGATAGCGAGAGAGATAACAAAATCCGCGACCTTTGATCTCGTATATATCACGAAGCTCCAGTGCGTCGGTGGCGTAACTTTCAGGGTTACATCTTAATAAAAAGTTTAATAAAATAAAATTGCGGTGGGGTTGATTTTTGGAAGACGATTACTGATTGTCCTGAATTAGTAGCGAAGAACTTATAAAATGATGACATCAAATTAATAAAAGAGCTACATTTATGATTTATGAAATACACTGTGATAATTATTAATTATTTTAATAATTACAAAAAAAGTTAGATAAAATTACTTTATTTTATTTTGAGAGCTGAATTTTGAGGCCCCCTGGATTTATGAGGCCCCAGGAGCGCACCTCTTGCGCCTGTTTGGACAAACACCCCCCCCCCCCGAAATGTTAAAAAAAAACAAATTTCGAGAGTAAATTTGAATGTCGAAAATAAAACTTCGAAAAAAATAGATAAATATTTTAAAGTGGGAAAAAATTTTTTTCCGTAATTTATTGTTATTTACCTTGTCGGTTTATATGTCGACCCTACTAATCCCGTTCTACCTAGAAGCCATGGTATTGATGTAATTTAAAAACCATATAAAGGTAAACGTAATAGCTGTTCAGAATAAAGCTTAAGGCGGGATCTTAGCAGTTGAAAATATATTGAAATCGATGCTATAGGGATTTTACACTACCGATGGTGGCGCTAACGTCACCATCAATATGTCTGCCATAGCGAGTATACCTCGGTAGAATGTTGACTTAAAAAGGGCTAATGGACTGGTTGTTTTTTAATTTAAACGCTGCACTGAATTAAAAAATCACAGGAAAACTGACTAAAACACTGTTAAAACACTTTCAAGTCACTTAGGTATACTTGATAGAGTACTTACAAATGCTGCCGTATGGTGGCGTTTGGTTAATGTAAAATCCTTATTATTAAACCAAATTTTAAGGTTATTGCTGAAATTATCAGTTTCATTTTTTTACTAGACATTGAAAAGATGTTATTCTAAAGTACTACGAAGAGATATTTGCATTTTTTTTGTTAGAAAACAGTTAAAAAAATGCACAAAGTTTATGAAAATAAGCAATGTTTAAAATTTTACTGCTCAAGCATAAGTAAAAAATTGAAAAATCTGACTTTGTACAGCTCTCAAGACAACCGTTAACTGCTCGGAAAAAATTTTTCCTTTTTATCCGTTCCTTAATAATTGCGTATTTTATGTTAGAAAATGTCTTGTTTTAAAAATTATTTGCGTTATTCTTAATATTTCTCCGTAGTGGTTTACAATAAAATATTTTTGATGTCTAATAAACAAATGAAACTGATAATTTCAGCAATAACTTTAAAATTTGGTATCATAATAGCATCAATTACAATTTCTTTTCAACTGCTAAAATCCCGCCTTAAACTTTATTTATTATAATTTATTTATGGAATTTCCCATAAATTTTCCCAAAAAAAGGAAAAAATTTAACAATTTTAAATTGTTTCTTTTTCTATTTAAATTTTAAATGTAATTTATTAATTTGAAATGATCCATTTAGACATCTTATGTAATAAACCCTTTGTCCGGCTTTTTAAAAATATCAATAAAAAAATTAGACAAATTTTTTTTTGCTCGAAAATTTCTTAACGAATTTAAATTTGAATTCAAATATTAGTTTTAATAGTTGGTATTCACTACTCAGATCTCAGAAGTACCAACAAGAAAATAAATGTAGACTAGATGTAGGCCCTAACCATACGAATGGGTCTTAGGGCCAGTTTATCAATCTCTAGTTAGTGTCCCAAGTAAATTTATCTGACAAGTATGAATTTCGGTTGATCAATGTTTAGTTAGGATTTACTTGTAGAATAAATTTACTTACCTGTAAGATTAGTACTTGCCGGTCAAAGTAGGTAGTAAATTACTTTTAGGAGGTAACTGGAACTCGACTATTGACGATTTGCATCGTTTTACTGATCGTTACAAACATGGCTTTATTTTGGTTTGCGTTTTTATTTTCATAACCTTAAATTATATTTTCTAGATAAAAAAAATACGAAATCATCATACAGATTATATTGTAGTTCTTGTGCCAATTCAAAATTAATAATTCAAAATATTATATAAGGTAATTATTATTTGTATTTCATCATTAATTTCATTACTTACAAAATTAATAATTTTTAGGAATGGCAAACTACCAGGTGAATTTATTTGATAGCGAGACCGATAGTGACGAAGAATTGAGATAATTTGTGGAAATTGTGTATAGAAGACCGTATGTGATTCGTCCTCGCCCAAATCACATGGAGCTTTGAGATGATCACGATTTCATTGCACGGTTTCGATTAAGCAAAGGAAGCATTGCCACTGGTGATTTTTGTGGTTTTCATAAATAATCTGTTTGTAACATCATTCGACGTGTTACAAAGCAATTTGCACGTTACGAGAAAATTATGTGTATTTACCAGAAGCTGAAGAACAACCCTTGGTACAACAAGGATTTTACTTGATAGCATCATTCCCACGTGCAACTCTTGCATTAGATTGTACTCATATTTTATACTCGTAGTTTGAATCTGATTGTTTTAGTAGCTATGTCCAGTTTTGCTGCTTGCAATTGGAATTTCTTTGTCTCGACATCGAGTTGTGTTGCTTCACCCTGCAACATCAATAATTTTTTTTTGTGTCGCACACGTCATTAATATTGTCAATGGCTTCCTTTCTTGATTTGCCATTTTTTTTTATAAATCGGTTACGTGGCCGAAGAACATTAAGCAATGGCTCTTTTAATTGGGCCGGGTTTAACTTTTCCCAAACTGCAGGGGCAGTTGGAGCTACTGCCGATTCAGTTAATAATGCATCATCTGCATCTGGCATTTCAATTTCGCACTCAATTCGGTACTCCTCGCGTGCAATTGCATCGTCATCCAAGAAGTTGCTTTCCACCATTGCCATCGATGAAATATTTACAAAAGACAACGATGGTTGATCGTTTGGCGGTGGCAATACATTGTTATCGGCATCACCTGCTTTTGGAGGAAGCCCACACACAGTCGTCGACAACAACTTCAATAACTTTACTTCGATATCAGTATATTGGACAGGTACGTGGCTACCACCACAGGTTTTAAACAACGATTGTTTTTCTGCACCCTTTTATCTTCGAAGCTCCTTTTTTATTCCATCAAATTTTATTTTCAAAGATTTTGAGTTGCGAGGACAATTACCGCTAGCCGCATTAAACTCATTGGCGATAACTTCCCATTGCTCCTCCTTTTCTTTCCATGTTTTCGCATCGGTTTTTTTGTTCTCAACAATGTTTGCATATTTTAAGACAAGATTAGTGAGCAATTGACTTTCACTCGCAGAAAAATTTATTTCTCTTTCTCGCTTTCTCTTGGAATCGGCCATAATAATTTAAATTGTTTTTCAAATTTGAAATTACACAGAATAACACCAACTACTATACTATAACCACACTTAAACACGTTTTCAAATGAACTAATAGCGCTAATAGTTTATAATACACCAGAACAATGATACCAACATTGGATACTAAACTATTATGTGATAGGTAGTTAACCACAACATTTAAAATGATTGATCAACCCATTTTACTTACCTGAAAGTTTATTCGGCAAGTAACGTTATTTGTCAGGTACCTGACAAATAAAAACTGACACTTTTACTTAGACTTTGATACTGGCCCTTAACTAAATAAAATATTCAGATTAGTTCAGTAAACAAGCAGTGGAATACGCAAATTGTAATTTATTGTAAGTAAATATTTTAATATTTTATGATATTAGTTATTTATTTTATTTTTATTGTTTAAAATTTATTTAATATTTAAATTTATAAATTTATAAAATATAAAATTTAATATATTTATTATAAATATCTCTATTATAAAGACCTTACTACCCCAATAAAATGAATGGAAAAAAGAGAGATGGTACTTTGTTATCTTATTTTACTAAATCCTCCAAAAGGATAAAATTAGATGACGACAATACGAATAATGCAGTGCCTCTTGCAAGTGAGCACATCAGTGAAAATGAAATGAAAGAAGTGATTGATAGTGGCCCTAGTTTCAGTGGAAATATTATCAAGCCTACACAGTGCACAGAGCAGACTCGTAGTCAGGAGGAGGCAGCACAGTCAGAACCAGATCAGGTAAGAACTAATACTAATAAATATGATATTGGTGCGTATATTGCAAATACACTGTAGGAAACCTGAATAGTGTTGAATTACTCGATTTGCTTAAAAATGTTTGGAAGCCAAATTCTGAATATAAATTTAAAGTTAAGAAGTTTGGAGTGAAGCAACGTAAATTCAATTTATCTTGGTTAGAACGTTGGAAGTAATTGGCATATTCTGACATCGAAAAGGGTGCGTTTTATAAATATTGCGTTCTATTTTGGAAAGAAGAAGGAGCTGGAAAAGGAAAGCATTCGCTTCTTGCATCTCTATAGTTACTCAACCATTCAGAAATTGGAAAGATGCAATTGAACTCTTCAACACACACGAAAAGAACCAATGCCATAAATTTTGTACGACGAAAGCTATAGATTTCCAAAAAATAAATGAACGAAAACAAAATGACGTGTATATGCAGCTTCAAACCAGAGACGAAAATATAATTCAAAGAAATAGAGAAATATTACGAGTTGTAATCAAAACAATTGAACTTTGTGGGCGTCAAGGACTAGCTCTTCGCGGTGATCATGATTGGGGTGAGTTGGATTTGGAAACACCAGTCACTAATGATGGTAATTTTAGAAGTTTGTTGCACTATCGGATTTTAAATGGTGACGAATTGTTTTTAAACCATATAAAAAGTTGTGGCAAGAATGCTACATATTTAAGTAGTCATATACAAAATGAATTAATTACCATTATCGCCGAGTGCATTCAATGTCAGATATGTGATCGAATAAAGAAGGCTAAATATTTTACAATACTGGCCGACGAAACAACAGATATTAGCCGAATTGAGCAATTCTCTTTGTGTATTTGATACATGTGTGCGTCTGATGATGATAACAACATCAGAGAAGATTTTCTGCAGTTCGTTCCGGTTCATAGTATAACAGGGGTTGATTTAATTAACCAATTATTAGCACCTTGACAAATTTAGGAATAAATACGGACAATGCGCGAGGACAAGGGTATGACGGAGCAGCAAACATGCGATCTAACTTTACATGTGTCTAGGGACTTTTATCCAACAAATATCCAAAAGCTTTATATACACATTGTTTTGCACATTGCCTAAATTTATGTATTAACGATGCTTCAAAAGTACAACAGTAAGAAACACTTTAGGAACAGTTCAAGAGGTAAGTTCATATTTTCGAATGTCCGCTAAACGATCAAACGTATTACGAAAAAAGTTGGCATCTAAGTCGTTCTGTGGTTTGAAAAAATGTTGTGAAACAAGATGGGTAGAAAGACACGAATCCATTTCAATATTTGTTAAAGGTTTCTTTGAAGTTGTAAGTGCTTTGGAAGAACTCATATCAGAAGAAAAAGACAAAAGTGCTTATTCTCTACATAAATCCTTATGCAGTTTTCCGTTTTTAATTACCATTTGTATAATGAAAAAAGTTTTGGGAATAACATATTTTATTTCAAAATATCTGCAGAACAAAAATATGGACATAACCCTGATAGCAATGTAAGGTTTTCATAAGCTTGCAGCAACCTTGTCGATGACAAGCGTTAAGGTTGCTTCAAGCTTGTCGTCGACAAGCTGTAAGCTTACAAAAAGCTTATCACAAGGGTGCTAGTTGACGGTCAACAAACTTGCATTAACCTTATCATAACCTCGTGACAAGTCGTGACAAGGCAAATGGCTTTTCATAGGCTTGTCATTTACAAGCTTGTTACAACCTTGTCATGTGCAAGCTTTTTTTAAGGTTGTTGTGTAAGCTTGCTAAAGGAATGCTAGTTGACACTCTACAAGCTTATATTAACCTTATCGCAACGTTGTCGTGACAAGGAAAATGGCTTTTCACAAGCTTGTAAACCATGTCATATATGCAAGCTTGTCGCAATCTTGTCATGTGAAAGCTTGTCGCAACCTTATCATGTAGAAGCTTGGTGCAATCTTGCTTGACGCAACTTTGTATACGCAAGCTTATCGCAACTTGGTATACGTTAGCTTGTCGCAATTTGTCATGTGAAAGCTTGTCACAACCTTGTTAAATGTAAGCCTGTCGTGTGCAAGCTGTCAGAATAACTTATTTATGGCTTTTTTCACGGTTGTCGTTTACAGTTCTCTGAGAGAAGAAAAATAAATTTAAAATTTTGGCTTCTAATTATTTGTGTTTTTATTATATAAGTATAAAAATTAATATCTACAAAAAATTTACAAAAATTACAAAATTACAAAAAATACAAAAAGGACAAAATTACAAGAAGTAAGTGAAATTTTGACTGTTTATCTAATTGGTTTTTGTAACATCGCACAGCACGAAAAAAGGGTCGTGTCATCTATCCGCACAATTTCAGCTAGAAAATCCGGTCATTGCAAAACTCTTTGCACCATCTACCTTTCACCATCTATCTATGTGACAAGCTTGCCGATGTAAACCTAGTGTAAAGCTTTTGACAAGGGTTTCATGTTAAGCTTGTTGCTGAAATCCTTGCGGCAAGCTTTTCTCAGGCTTATTGCGTAAACCTTGTCATGGCAAGCCAAGGATAAGCAAGAGGACGCCATTTTGTTTTCTATTATTTGCCTTGTTTTTTCCTTTACGTGACAAGCTTGCCGATGTAAAGCTTTTGACAAGGGTTTCATGTTAAGCTTGTGGCTGAAATGCTTGCGGCAAGCTTTTCTTAAGCTTATTGCGTAAACCTTTTCGTGTCAAGCCAATGACAAGCAAAAAGACGCCATTTTGTTTTTTATAATTTACCTTATTATTCCCTTTACGTGTTTAAACCTTTAAACCGTATGAAAAGCTTTTGACAAGTGTGTCATTTTAAGGTTGTAGTCGAAAACCTTGAGGTAAGCTTGTGACAAGTATTTCATGTCAAGCTTGTTGCAGAAAGCCTTACTGCAACCTTTTCACAATCTTTATTTTGTAAACCTTGTCATGGCAAGCCAACGACAAACAAATGACAACCTTGTCGTAAGCTTACATGTTATCTGGGAACGACCGCTATGAATTCGTTAGAATCAACTACTCAAAAATTGCAAAATATAAGAAATGAAGAGGAGTTTGAATTAATATTTGATAAAGCATCACAAATAGCACAACAAGTAGGTGTATCTCCGATTATAACAAGAATAGTTGGGACACAAAGGCATCGAGCGAATTATAATATACAAGACGGCGCCGGCGGTGGTAGTACTTAGTATAGGCAGTCAATTTTTTATCCATATTTGGATGATTTACTTGTATCTTTTGATGAAAGATTCAAGTCTAATTTGCCAATTTTTACTTCTCCTTCTGCGTTGTTACCATGCCGAATTAGCAACTCAACATTTAGTGATGTCAAACCAGTCTTTGAGTTTTACAGAGAAGATTTAAGTGGAGAGGTGGTTTGCCCAGCAATCCTTGAAGCTGAATTCGATTTTTGGAAACAGAAATGGTTAAACGTGAACGATTTTCCAAAGAATCCATTAGATGCATTGGCAAAATGTTCTGAAAAATTTTTTCCCAATGTCAGAATCTTATTAAGAATACTTGCAATATTACCAGTGACTGCAGCAACTGCCTAGAGAAGTTTTTCTAGTTTAAAATGAATTAAAACGTATTTAAGAAATTCTACTGGCGAAGAAAGGCTAAACGGTCTAGCGCTTATGAATATTCATAGAGATATAAATATTGATACCGATATTATTATAAATAATTTTGCGAATAGGAAAGAAAGGCGCTTACTGTTTACATTATAAAAAAAATTAGCGAACAAATAACTTTTAAAATATGTATTAATGAAAAGAAGAGAAAAAAAATGTAAAGTTTGTTTTAAATAAAAATAAATTAAATAATAAATTTATGAGTTAATTTTACAGAAATATTTTTAAAAAATTGAAAATTTGTAATAAAAATGATTCTCGGAAGGAGAACACCCAAAATTTTTTTTATGAGTGCCCCCCTTCCCCGAAATGAAATCCTGGCTACGGGCCTAAAAGAAATACATTTCTCTCAGTGTCTTTGTATGAATTATAATGGCCTGTTCACACGGTCAATATTTTCATCGTTTTTTTTTAATCAAAATTCTGATCGAATACTATTAGAAACATCATAACGTCATAATTACAAATATTGACTGTTTGAACAGGCCATTACAAAAGTGAGAAAATTTAAGTTTTTGACATTTTTGAAAATGGTTTGAAAATGGGACCAATGGGAAAAATGGGAAAATGGGATTGTCATTTTCAAGTGCGGTAAAGTAATACTATACCATTTACTAACAATAAATTGATATAGTATTGATTTTATAATTTTTTTTATCACAAAGAAGAAATCTTACATAGGCGCCTGCTGGGGGTTACTCTGTGCCCAATGAGATGAGAAACCTCTTTAGATAATCTTGAAACTATCAGAAATACACTAAAACCTTACTGTTAAGGTGATGGCTAAATCATCTGCATATACGTTTTGGGTTGTGGGGTGGGGGTGCTTTATCGTAACCATATCTTACAGCCAAATCGTAGTCTTATCTTAAGTAGCTATCTTTTAAAAATCCATGTTTTATTTTTTTGAAAGTTTCAACAGTTTAGTAGTCCGAAATTTCAAGGGAGACTAAGCCTTCCTTGCCTCCTCTCACGAGCCGTCACTGTCTGTCTTGATATAGCTGATGTGTTATTAAAACTTCTAAGATTTATTGAATTTATGTAAATTCAACTGAACTCATCATAATTATTTATGGTAAAACCAACTCGCGAGTTTTTCATTGTGCAAAAATTGAGAAAAAAATTGATTTACACCAAAATCTTCCCAGGCTCGTCGAAAAGTGATTTATCGATGAGTGACCTTTCGGATTTGGGTTAATATCGATGATAAAACTTGCAGACAAACAAAATTCACAAATATAATATTGTGAACTTTCTGACTGCAATTTCCATTTCATCGCAGAAAATACATTTAACCTTAAGATAGCATCTTTACCCTTAACAAAAGTTGATGCCAGTTTCCGTTTAGTTGAAAATTCGAAATTATGCTGTAGTAAGTAATCATGTTCGTAGATTGTGTTAAAATGGAAAAATTATATATGTTAAAGTATTTATTACAACAATACACCAACAAATAAATGATATAAACGATATCGACTTCTCTTTTGCTACTTACATTACAGTAACAACACTTAAGTAAACGTTTACATAAAAATTTTATTTGATAAAAGCAAAACTGCACTCAAAATTCCAAGCAATCCTGAAATCGCGGGATTCAGCCTTCCTGCTTTGGACGTCTCCTCTCTGAAAAATAAATTATAAAGAAATGAAAATTATTTCTTGGACATTTTTAGGAAAATTTTTAATTTGTCAGAAATCAAATTTGATCGTTTGAATCAGGATTTAAACTTCTAGTTTAACGTTTTGTAACAATTTTGCAATAGAATAAATGATAACTACTCCAAGTAGTAAACCACATAAATATTTTACGCTTTCTTTTTGTTGCATAACTTGCAAAATCCGAAAAGGTTTGGCATTTAAGAGCACCAAATACAAAATGTCAACTCCATTAATAATAATTCGAATTATGTAACAACTGATAAATCTTAAAAATCGATAGCTATATTTAGGTCTACTCTATATGATACGAATCATCAAAATTATTACGAACTTTTAATTGTTGTTTGTTTTTTTCGGGAGAATTAACCTTCATCGATTGCACCTTCACGAAAAACAACACACGTTGACTTTATTGATTAATCTAAGTAAAAGAAATTATACTTTTAAATTCATAAATTCTGGGAAATTAGAAAAACTTAAGATTTACGTACGTTTATATTACACTTAATTAAACATTGTTTTGTGGTGCCCACCCACTGACATTGCATATTTATGGAAAGGTTTATTCACCACGATCGATATTTTCGTGTAATTTATTGGCAACTAAAGTAAAAATTAAAATAATATACGAAAATTATTAATAGTTGAGTTTTAACTATTGAAAACAAAAGTAACATCATACCCTGCGGTTCGGTGAGTCCCCTGTTATTTAATATTTGTTGCTGAAGTTTTATTTTGTCAATTTGATTGCGGTATGGTTGTTTCATCTCAGCTCGTTGTCTCTCTCCATTTTTCGATACTTTTCTACAATTTCTTTTTGAATTTTGTACGTCAATTCTCTTCCAACCCATAGTTCTTCTTCACATAATTCTTGAGACATAATCATGAGTCGTCTCCAATATGGTTTTCCATCTCTTATCTTTTTCTGATAATACCTGTTACGCTCGATTAGAAAATCGATGCTCACACAAATGTTTTCGGCCGTCCTATCATAATAAGGAACTTCAAAAATTTCAACTTCATCTTCAAAGCGTACTCTTTTATAGTCTTCTAAATTTACGTTCGAAAAAGTGTCCGCAATTTCTTGAATTTCCATATCCGATCTTTGAGTCCATCGCTGACCACTCACACTTCTGTCATAATAAGGCGCTTCAATTATTTGAACACTCTTTTTAAAATTCACTTTTCTAGATCTTCTTTTTCTTCTTACCAATCGTAATAGATTTTGTTTTATTTTTCCAAAAGCTTTTTTGAAACACCCGTGGTTATTTTGAGCATTTTCTTCGTAAGTATTGGTCTCATGTGCTTCGACTTTTTCATTAAAACGCACTTTCTTACATGATTTGTTGGAATTGATTTCGTCCATTGTTGTTTTGATTTTGATGAATTATAAGTTTAAAAATTTATATTTTGTCTTACATGATTATATACTAAAATTATTATTCAATTGGTACTAAGTTGTTATCCTTTAATATAATAATTTGTTTTCGTGCTATATAAGTCGCAATAGGGAAAGATATCATAATATGACTGGCCTATTTATAGTGTCCGCTATTTCGGTACCTAATCGAAAACCTTGTATTTAGGTACAGGATTTCTCTACAATAGAAGAAAAAATAAAATTATATTATTGCAAACCGCCTGACTGAGCTATTTCTTTGAGTGATGCCGAGAGACGAGCAAATACAAATGTTGATCAACAAAACGATTTAAGACAGCATCGATGAATAACTTCACATTAGAATTATTTTAATGCGCAATTTATTTTAATATGAATATTTTTGTTGGATGCAATTTCATCGGGTCGATTCAGGTGCTTGCCCGGTTCCGATGTCGTGTTAACGGGGTAAATTCCATATTATGTATTGGTCATTTTAGAAAATTTTAATTTAGATTGGTTTTTTATTTCTCGATTACTGGCTATTTCCCTTCCATTCAGCTGATGGTTACTGAAATACTTAATTATAATTTCTTGCCAACAATTTGTTAATAGTCTGAAGATGTAGAAGCAGCGATTATTAGAGGGTTCATTTTATCTTTCGTGTAATCAATTTTGTGATTTTCAGCTCATCAAAATAATCAAGACGAATATAGGAATGAAATACGAGGGCGGGCTGATAAATACCTGTGTTCGATAAGAAAGCAAAATTTTTTTTGAAATTTTTTATTTTTTTTTATTTGCATGGTAGTCTTATTTTGGTTCAATACACTTATTCTAAAGTATTTCCAATTTTTTTATCTCTTCTAAATAATACAATGTGGTAAACTCTCTAAAATAGCCATTTTATATCGAATTTCAACCGAAATTTCATACAAATATTTTACCACGGAGCCGTTTCTTTAGGTTAAGTAACAGATAAGAGTCACAAGAGAGTAAATCCGGAGAATAGGGCCGATGAGCAACCAATTGACAATCAAATTCTTTGCTTTTAGCCATTGCTATTATGGATGTGAATCAAGGTGCATTGTCTTGACGAAAATGCACATTTTTTCCATGATAAATGTGAGCCAAAAAATCCAATAATTCTATATAATGTTGACCTATTCATTGTCTTTCCGTTTTTAAGATAGTCGGTAAAAATTATATCACGAGAATCCCAAAAAATAGTAGCAATAACCATTTCGGCCAAAGAAACCACTTTTGTCGTCTTTAGAGCGCTAGACGCAGCTTCTATCAAGTTTTTTGACTGTATTTTGGTTTCAGGTGTTTCATGTTTAACCCACAGACACGAAAAGACGCAAAAAATTCTTTGTGTTAGGCTTAAACATATCTAAACGCTGCTTTGAAGTGGTCCAACGTGCACGTTTTTGATTGATCGTGACAAATGCGGCACCCATCGCGCAGATATCAACAGCCTCAGCTACATTACGCAATTTTACTTTGTGGTCCGACAATACGATATCATGAATTGTTTCAACCATTTCTTCCGTACGTTACTTATTTAGACGATCTAGACGTTGATGTTAATATCTTTGTATCAAAAAATGTATTTTCTTCTTCTTCATTATCACTGAAAAAAATGATTTATAGTATTCATAAACAAAATCAATGTATTTATGAATTTCTTCATCAATATGATGAATTTTGTTCATCGGTGTAAAAATGATAAACTTTTCATCAATATGATAAATCATTTTTTTCAGTGTACCTTCTTCGGAAACAAGAACATATTCTTTCTTTCGCCTTCATTCAAACGGTGTAAATGGCCGACGCATCAATATTGACCGTATACCCCAGTTATGGCACTGGAGTAATCTATGCAGTATTGGTTTACATATTTTTTAGGTTGGTAACAAATGTTGACCAATCAGACCCTTTTCAACTTTAGAACAAAAATGTATCAAACGGTTACAATAATCGGTTACAGATCAATTATGAGAGTTTTGTTTGAAAGGTAAACGGTAAACGGTTCCAACTGCTTTTCTTTTATTTGCAATTCTTGCAATTTCTTGACAATTGATTTCGAAATTTCTCTGCAAAATTCATTTGCGGATTTATTTTTATAAAAATTCAAATTTTAATTTATTATGTATAACTAATTGTTTCAGGCATTGCGGAATAACTTTCGGAGTCAGATACAAATTGGTTTTTGCCATGGCATCTTGCCATCTTATTTATATTTCTTAATTTAAGCTGTAAATTTTTGAAATTTTGATTTAATTTGATTTTTTTGTAATTAAACATTGTAATTTATTTGAAACAGTCAAAATCAAAATGATAAAATTCTGTGGTTGAGATATTTGGCGGTATTCTCCCCTCCTTTATGGACGACCCAGTAGTCAAATAGGCAATGGCCGCACCTGCTTCTTTTAAAATAACAATAAAAAATCCTATTTTGTAATACAGCCCCAGAATATGAGTACTTATTTATTTATATTCACGTGCCCCCCCCCCCCAATGTTTTTAAATACCGACATAAAATATAAGTTATATTTTTACGTATCGAAAAGTATCAAAAAGGTAAAAGAAATTTATGGACTTCAACCAATTATATGTAGATGCTCTTTACAACTGCTAGCAATATAATATCAATTAGGCAACGACAATTGGGCGACGTCAAAGAGACGATGGTGTGATGGTGAACTTGACACCGATTTTTTTATTAAGCGACTTCAACTAGACGACAGGTATAATAGGCGACGGTAAATTAGGCGACAGTACAAATTAGGCGACGGGAAATTCGGTAAATTTTTAATTAAAAAATTAATTAAAATAATATTTAAGTTATAATGAAATTTACCTTACGGCAAATTTTCACTATACTTGGAATAGATGTTTTCCAGTAATAATTTTGTGACGATGCCCAGATAGAAAAACCTAGCTTTTTTTATATAATGGAGGCAAAAGAGCGCAGGTTCTGAAATTATGGAAACCCCTGCGTTTCCACGACATACAGCTTCAAATGAGAAGGCAAAAATACACTTACCCAGTATCAGGTTCAAAGTACCAGGTTATTCAAATTTCCCTGCGGGGTTAAATGCGAGTCGCCCAGGGCATAATATGCGCCGCGCTAAGAATCATGCTCAAAAAGACATAGGCGTACCCAAAAACAATAGGGCAGCACAAAACAATTATTGCAGTGCAATAAATTGTTACAAAGTACAAAATTTATTTTAAAATTCTTATAGTATAAGGGCTAGGAGCGTCCAGAGCGCAGGGTGCGGAGAATCCATCCAAAAATCTAGTCATCTAATCGTGGTAAGCATTGACTGTTAGCTCTCGGGTAATTAATTGAATGAACCAATAACAAATGCATGCGTTGGAAATTATATTTTAGTTTAATATTAGTGACGTAACCAGTTGGGGGGGGGGGGGAGTGAACCTACTGCAAGGGTGCAACTGAATATATTTTTTATAAACTAATTATATTAACGACACCGCCAATTTTCTACCAAACTTATGGTCAGAACCAGTTACATTTTATCCCCGGCCCCCACGTAAGGACACCAATGTGTTAAGTTTCGTTTACTTTCTTTTCGGTTATCCACCGTATGTAATTGTAATTTTTGTAATTAAACATAAATTTTTTAATTAAAAGATTTACCGAATTTTCCGTCGCCCAGTTTGTACTGTCGCCTAATTTACATTCGTCGAAAAAGCCGGTGTCCAATTGACCAACGCCTATTTGACGTCGCCCAATTGTCGTCACTTGACCATCGCCCAAATGTCGTGAAATGAAATTTAAAAAAATGAAGGACCCCGCACCATTCTTATGGGAAAATGTCTTTCTGTAGATTTGGCTCATTTTTGGATAACTGTATTGTAATTTGCATCATTCTGAAAAATGTCTCAATGGGTGCAACTTGATCTAATGAACAGTTTCTGAGTTACAAGCACTCAAAGGTTCAGATTTAGCACGAAAAATTTTAATTATTTTATTTATTTACAAATTAACAAGTAAGCGTTGGTAGAAATTGCAAGTAAACGCAAGAATGTAATAATTATTTGTAATTATACCGAATTTTTTATTGTATTATTACTGTAAAAGTTTAAATTTTTTTACTTCTTCGTTCATGTCAAATAAATCGATACTGCTTTGCATTGTTGTGCTATGTTTTGTTTTATTGACAAACACATACAGTGGCTAACGAAAATATTAGAATCCTTCTATGTTAACAATGTAAATTGCACATTTTGAAACCGTTTTTTGCGGTGTCGGTAATTTGACCCCCAGTAATTTGATCCCCGGTAATTTGATCCCGGTAATTTGATCCCCTGGTAATTTCGTCCCCGGTAATTTCGTCCCAGGTGATTTTACCCCCAGGTATTTTGATCCCCTGGTTATTTCGTCCCCGGTAATTTCATCCCAGGTGATTTTACCCCCAAGTAATTTGATCCCTGGTAATTTCATCCCCTGGTAATTTTGACCCCGGTAATTTCGTCCCCAATTTCGATTTATATTATTCTACTGCATTTTTGTAATGAATTATTAAAATACATTTTTATTTAAAATAATTTATTAAAATATAGGTACATTATTTTACAAAATTGTTCCTCTTCATGCTAGTAATTTGGTGTTAATTATTTGCATTGTCCGTAAAAAAGAGATATCCGCGCGAATATTATATGCATCGGTTAAGTAATCGCCCCATTACCCGTGCCTTTTTTTGATCACTTAAAAAAAAAATGTTAAATAAAAATTTTAATTGTATATACAGGGTGTTATACAAGAAAATTTTTTAAGAAAGCTTTTCAACTTTTTGTTTCTAGTTTTTAATTTCTGCCTTGGAACGGTCATAGCTCCCAAAGATATTAAATTAAAAATTAGATTCCAATAAAATCAATTAGTTTTAAGCTCTGGATTAATTAAAAAATTGTTTGAAAATTCAAAACTTTATTATTTTTGTAGTATTTTGAAAACCCTGTATATTTTATACAAAATAATTAATTTCAATTTTAAACTGCTTGCGTTTTTAAACATTAGTTTTGCCAACAAAAAAAGTAGGTATAGAGTATTAGGACTGTTTGACAACAGGACAACAATTTGAATTGAAAGTACAATCAGAATAGAAAGAATCAACTCACAAAATGACAACAGTTATTACTAGCACTCGTGGAAAGAAGAAACTTGTAGACAACATGAACTTCATATATGAAGCACAAAAAAAAAATTCCGATGGATCCATAACGTATTGGAGATGTGAAAAGAAACTATGTAAGGCACGAATTTCAACTTTAACCAATGATGTACACAATGAAGTAATTAAAGCTGTTGGAGACCATAATCACCCATCTTCGCCTGCAAAACCTTTTGTTAAACAATTTTTGAACACTTTGAAGAGTACTGCACTAGCACAGCAAGAAGCCCCTCGAACCATTATTGCCGATGCAGTTCAGAATTTAAATACCACTGAAAAATCTCAATTGCCATCGGTATCACTTCTAAGTAGAAATATAAGAAAATGGCGTCAAATTAAGGAATGTGCGCCTCCAATTCCTAATACCAGATCTGGATTTGTGATTTCTGACGAATTTAAATTTCTTAGCAATGGTGAACAATTTTTGCAATTTGATAGCGGTTTACATGATGAAGAAAGAATTCTTATCTTTGCAACTAGTAGCGGCTTAGATGATCTTGAAAAAAATAAAAATTGGGCAAGTGACGGTACATTTAAATGTTGCCCTAGCATTTACTATCAGTTGTATATTTTGCATATCCAAATAGAAGCTTTCAGTGTTCCCAGATTATTCGCTTTATTACCGAATAAGAAGGAAGAAGTTTATATTCGTCTGTTCCGTGCGATAGTAGATTTACGGCCAAATGCTCAACCGGAAACCTTCATGATGGATTTTGAGAAATCCAGCATTAACGCATTTGCTACGGTTTTTCCAAACGTTGGAATTACTTCATGTTTGTTCCACTTCTCTCAAAATATACACCGAAAAGTAGTAGAACTTGGATTCAAAGAACGATACAATCAAGATATGGAATTTAATTTGAGAATTAAATGCTTATCAAGCCTGGCGTTTCTTCCAATTAGTGATGTAATAGAAGGATTTGAAGAACTATCTCATGAAGATATTATTCCCGAGGAAATATTAAATTATTTAGAAAAATATTATATTGGGGAAGTTACAGGTAGGCGTAACAAAACTCAAAGAAAATTACAACTTTTTCCTCTCGAGACATGGAATATACATAATCGGACTTTGAGAAATATGCCTCGGACTAATAATAATTTAGAAGCCTACCATCGTGCCATACAAAGTTCGATTACCTGTATGGAAATTAATCGAATCTTTGAAAAAAGAAGAGAGTCTAGCTCAAGTGAAAAAAAATCAATTTGATCGCGGCGAAAGGAAGAACAACAAAATTTATAACAACATTAACAAAAATATTCTCACGTTAATTGAAAATTATAATGCTGATCGTAAAATTGAATTTCTGAAAGGAATTGCTTACAATCTTCATAATTTTTGATTCTTGATTTGTTGAATGTTTGATAATTTTTTTTGTGTTATATTATTCATATTTTGCAATTAATAAAATTATTATCTGAAGTTTTTTTATAATAATAATATAATTTACTTAGAGATGTTAGATGGAATTACCGGGATCACATTGCCACGGGTGAAATTACCGGGGACCAATTTACCAGAAGATCAAATTTCAGAGGGGTGAATTTACCGGATGTGAAATTATCAGAGGCGAAATTTCCGGTAATTAATTACCGGGGATCAATTTGCCTCGGGGATCAAGTTACCGAGGATCAATTTGCTTCGGGGATCAAATTACTGGGGGTCAAATTACCGGGGATCAAATTACCCGGGATCAATTTGCGTCGGGGATCAAATTACTGGGGGTCAAATTACCGGGGATCAAATTACCGGGGTCAAATCACCGGGGACCAAATTACCAGGGACCAAATCACCTAGTGCCTCAATCCGGGGGGTCTGGGGGGCATGGAATGCCCTCCAGTACATTCTTTACCAAATACCTCGAATTGACATAGATTCAAATGAGAAATAAATATTTGAGGTATTTGGCATAGGATGCACTGGAGGGCATTCCATGCCCCCCAGACCCCCCGGATTGACACCTACGTTTTGTAAATTAAAGGGGCAATTAAGTACATAAGTAGTACATAGTTCTATTTCGTTGCACCGATTTTGAGATACAGGTAATAATATTTTTTGTATTTTACAGAGTCTTCTTTAAATTAGAAACACTAAATTGAACTGTTTCTAAAAATCATTTATAGATAATTGGGCATTTTTACCATATTCCCTGTTATATTTTCCCAGAGGGTAAAAAATAAAAAGATAAAATGGTAAATTTATTATTCAAAATGTCGGTCTAATGGTAAGAACCTCTTAAAACCGGTAAAGCTGTAAACCATTCGGCTTTTAAAATGTGATTTTATAGCATTGTGGTTTCATGAAAGGTTTATGAAAATGTCCGCAAACGGGCAAAATAATAGGTTACTCGTTGTAGTTGGTAAATCATATTTTTCAAAATAAAATTTATTGTTGAAATTTTTTTCAGTTATATTTATGTATTATTTTTTTATAAAGTCTAGTCTGTTATTGAAATTTCTTTGTCATAGCTGTTGTATTCTTGTAATTCCACGTCCTCGCGACTTGTGATTGGACAACTAATAATGCTATTTTGCATTTAGTGATTTTCAGAAGTTTTCTTTCTTTCCAAAATCCATCCTCATTTTCTTAATTTTAAGAGCATCAGCATTTGCACACTTTCTAAAGTTTTTCACTCTCCATCTTATGTCTGTGGTTGGTTTCTGTCAGATGATTTTGGTGGTTTTCCGTTTCCTTCCAAAGTTCTTACCTACTGACTCCAAGATTTCAACATTAGTAGTCAACACACTAACCGTACAGTTGTAACCACCTCTTGTGATTGCTAGGGCGCACAGCAGGAATAACTATTTACAAAAACAATTCCCACAAGTCGAAAAGAATTTTTCTCAGCGTGAATTACCGTAAAAATTTGTAAAAATTAAAAATAAATATATATAAACTAACATTCCAGGGTCCCAATCGTCTAGAACTGTGCATAAGTGCAGACTAACAAAAATATATACAAAAATACTGTATCATCGTCAATTTTCAATCGAGAAAGCAAAATTGTAATTTATGTACAATGTCAAGTTCAAAAATATAAGTAGTTATCAAAAAATGATATTTTTAATCAATGATTTCATAGATGTGAACAACCCAAGTAATTAATTAAAAAGTTAATTGAAAGTTTATGTTAATTTATTAAACTAGATTTGAAAACGAGTCTGATTTCGTAACAAACTATTTTTTGAAACAAATATGACTTATTAGAGAATGGTTTTAATAGTGGTATATGTGTATTTACAATAAAAAATAACAAATGCAAACTTATTACAATATTCCAATAACTCCGCATCCAATTCTGCCTCCAGCGTTTCCTGTTTTCAAAGAATCTGGATTGCCTCCTAATCCCAAATCATCTACACCGGAATGGACCACAATTGAACGACCAATGATATTTGTCACACCGTGTAAGCTTATAACTTTGTCGGTTATGTGTACTTTTGCAACTCCAGTTTGGTCTGCCTCAATATTGCCCAAATCTCCGACGTGACGTTCGGTTGCATTAGGAGCACCGTGATTTTTCTAAAAAAAAACAAATACTTGAAAAATCTGTTTGTCCTTATAAATTTAAACTTCAAGTACACAACAAACACAATCTTGACATAATTTAACATAACAAAATTAACCTTGATTAAGTGTAATTAACGTTGTTTATAAAATTTTTCAACTTACACCATATGGATTAAAATGGGAACCGGTGGAATCGCATCCTTTGGAGATATCGCCTAAGGAGTGAACATGGAATCCGTGTTTTCCAGAAGACAATCCCTTAATTTCGCCATCGACGACTACTCCATCGTCAGTTTGGGTGAACGTGATTACCCCAGTTGCGGTACCATCGACTTTGACGGTGGCCTTGTTCTAAAATTAACGACAATGTAAACAAATTATGTTGATTGTTCTTGATTTACTTACTACTCCGCTGCAAGCGTTTGCAATGGACAACAAAACTAAAATTCCGGAAATGCGCAACATAACTGCAAATTTAATAAAAACAAATTAATTCTTCTTTCAATTTTTTAAAATCACCGGTCAATTAATTTCACAATTACCTGTTATTTCTGTAACTCAAGGACTCAAACTACCTATTCAAGACAGTGCTTCGTTAGGAAATGATTTTCTTTGATACTCGTATATGTTTTTATATACTACCTCAACTTATTGATAAACTGACCGGTTATTTCACACCCAACGTTTACCAAGTCGTTTATCAAGAATTATTATCGCAGTAGGAAAGCCGCCGTCGTTATGACTAAATGCATAATTTAAGTAATTGGACTATTATGTTATAAAAGAAAAATTTTAAACAGTATGCAACAAAATTATAGGGTAATATAGGCAAAAAACTGGGCGAAAAGAATTTTCTGTATTTATCTGTTGGAAAAATAAAAATTATGGATGCCTAATTGTTTCAGTTATTTGGAAAGGCATCTGTGATTTAAAAAAAAAATTATTTTAGATTCCAAGGTACAAGGTTAATTTAAAAAAAATGATGATACTTATTACTTACTCATAGACTATACTTAAGCAATACAATGTTGAGAATTTCGATATCTTAGATTGGTTTACCTTTGCTTACTCTTACTGTATCTTGTTTTTCGGGTTTATTATTTTAAACATATTTTTTAAAACAACTGATTAGTTATTTAACCTTCCTGATAGTAAAATTTGGTATCTTGTTTGTTAAAAACATAAATAAATAGTTACGTGGTGTAGAATTGTTATTGTTTATTCAAATTTATTTTTTTTAGAAATTATAATATTATATTTATTGTATAATATATGGACGGGGAATTTCAAAGAAAAATAATATATTATATGCTACTCGGAACCGATTTTATTTCTATGCATACACCTGTATTTCTACATTAAATTATTCATTTCTTCTTCCACAATAACAAATTTGTATTTTTCGAGTTTGTTGAAGATGTTTCCAATTTAAAACAAAAGCTTTTTTCTAGTTTTAGTTTTATTTAAAATTTTTTTGTATGTTTTATTTTAATTTTATTTATTTATTTTTGCACAAAAATGTGTAATTTTTGAATTTCAACTTTTATTTTAAACTAAATCGAGTCGGCGTAACATACAATCACAATCTTCCCATTCAACTTACACTATCGCAATGTAATATTGTATTTATTTCTGTAATAAAACTTGATTGATTGAATTTATTGTTATATTTCAATTTAATTATTTATTTTATTATTTTCTTTTCCTATTGTATTTTTCTTAGAGCCGGTATTTCGGTTGTGGTTTAAACTAAAATCAGAGTTAATCTCAGTATCTGACCAATCAGGTAGCCATAAACGTAGGTTAATCCTTAAATTTCGTTTAACTAGCAACTGAAATACTGGACCTAAGTAATACACCTAATACACTTATATTAGATACTAATAAATCTTCTGATATGTAATTTTAGGCAAATTATTGTATTCTACATTTAAAAATTTAAAAATTCAATGTAATACCAATAATAATTTGACTTCTTCAAAAAAATTAATTAATCAGACATGGATAAATTAATAATTTTTTAATTATTTATTGTTAGTTAAATGTGGGTAACATAATACTTAAATAGTTTAGTACGATAATAATTTATGGATCCATTAAATACCTTACCAAATAAAAATTCTGTAAATACCTATAAAAATTTAAATACTACATAATTACAGAAAAAAATAATCAACAGAAGATAATGTTGAAATTTTGATAATGAAAATAAAAGCAATTAGCACTAATTGGCATAGTGGAAAACTCCATTGTGTCCTTTTTAAAAAGATTTTTTTATCAATAATTTTTCTAACAACAATATTTCCAGTAATTGCGGTACATACTCTGTTAATAAAACAGATTTTCATATTGATAGTTATCCCATAATCCATAAGATAGAATAGAAAGAGGAGACTTATTTTGATAATTTTACTTTCTGCTCAAAATTAGTGCTAAAGTTATCGTTTTACTTTTAAAAGTGCAAAAAGTTAATACCTTTTTATCAGATCAATAAAATTCTTGTTTTATCTACATGTGTATTGTTACCGTATTTAAAATTATTCCTATAAATTTATGTATTTGACGTTTTATGTAAATGGCCCTACAATAATTACTTAATTTAATAGGTATATACATAGTAAATAAATAAATAAAATTTGCAAATTTTAATAATTATTTTTTTTTAGATTTACCTACTTAACCATACAGGATGTAGATAGTTATGGTTTAAATAATTTACGAGGTTACAACGAATAGAAGTCCCCCGAACTCAAAATTTGCAAATCCAGAAAGACCTACGCACTTTTTAAAATCATTCCTAAACCAACCGGAAATTATGAATATACTTCACGCGATTATTAAAAACATTTCCAAAAGATGTTTGGTAGGAATTTGTTTTGAAGTTACATTTATATATAATTCTACAGCAGTTGTATTGTATCTATTCGCAATTTACATTAAGCGAACGCCACCACTCGGAGAAATATTAAGTTGCTTTAATAGGTATGGTTGGTATAGAAAGTTTTGTTTAAAATCCAAACCTTTGCATTCTTTAGGTGTTCTATTCTGTGATTTATTATTTCAGCGTGGTTTTACGATAAAATTATTCAAAATCAAACTCAAAACATAAAGTGTACGTAATAAAGTCGCCATGCTGTTAACATTTGAAATTCCACCAACGCTATGGTAAATCTCGAATAGAAACGTGTGGATTAAACCTAAGGATTAAACAGTCCCCGCTTTTATTATTATTAGAATCATTATTTTTCCACTGATGAATTTAATTTAGTGTCATCACTCATCATTGGTTGGAAAATGTGTCTGACATTTTTACGTGGCCTCCGAAGAGCGGCACATTTATAAAAAAGTTTAGACTTTCAGAGACAGACAAATAAGTTAATCTAACAATTGGTGAAGTTAAGGTGCTCGATTCAAATCCAGGGATATTTTTATTATATTAATAAAAAAATTAATCGCATTATTGAAAAAATTATTGGATTTCTGAATTTGTTTATCAATACAGTTGGCGTTTTAGAAAATTTATTACTACATGATCAAGAGTGGATTAAGAACATATTTTTCACCAGACTTCTCAGACGAACGACTTCCTTCCAGTACTGGCCGACCATCTAGTCTCAATTTTGTAAACTGATGAAAGATGATCTTAATAGTTGGTCCGACCTTAAATATGATATGGTTTTTAGTGTAGCTGTCTTCTGGTTCGTTTTTGTACTACTTTGGAAAATAAAATATTTTAAGGTAAATCGTCAATCACAATAAAACAATTAAAATTTAAATCAAAAACAAAAACCGACAGATCTAGCCGTCAGAACTTAAAAGCTTGGGATCATTGGAGACCATTCACTTGTTGAAATAATTTTCTAAAAACTATAGATCTAATCAGCTGCTAGAACTTAAAAACATGAGATTATTGAAGATATTTCAAGACATTAGACTTTGAAAGCATCATGCGATCATTAGAGACTACTCACTTGTTAAAAAATCTCTCAAAAACGACAGATCTAAGTAGGCGTAAAAACTTGAAGACACGGGATCATTGCAAACTTTCTTTCACTTGTTAAATAAATTCTCTGGAAGTGATATACATAAGAAGTCGCCAGAGATCCCAAAGAATGGGATCAATGGGACTACTCACTTGTTTAAAAAATTACCCAAAACTAGAAGAAAAAAATACTACATATTTCTGGATCAACACGATCAGCTCCAGTATGAAATAATAACGATTATTTTATAAATTTATCGATATTTGAAGTTTATCGATAGCTTAATCGCTTCATTTATCGTCGTTTATCAAATTCTTAAAATTTTGCGTTATAATAAAAACTTGTGAGCCCGGATAATGTGTCCACTTGGGTTCTAAAATAAAAGGGAATAAAGTGACCATTTTTTGGCCTGAGGGTAAAGGATTGTTTGCACGAGGCGTTAGCCGAGGGAAAAATTACCCGACGACCAAAAGTCACTTTATTCTCAAGGTGCATATACTGTTTTTTGCAATTCCGGGTGGTACAGTAAGAACTTCGCGAATTATGAAACTTAAATTCAAATTTAACACATTTTTTAAATAATATTAATAATGAATAATGCACGTGCTCGATCACAGTGCTCAATAGTACTAGAAAGTAGCAGTTGGCACAAGCAATATTACCAACTACTACTAGAAAGTACTAAAACGGTTCATTTATATAGGTATTTGTGCCTTTGAATTAGCAAGACGTGTCATGAACGGGAACCTCTAAATTGCCGAAGCAGCGAAGATGGCGTTGGCAGAACTTTTGCCGGCAAAATCGAGGAAGCTGTATCAAAAACATGTTTTTTCGTACTGCAGTACGACAGTTTTGTGCAGTGATGTGATAAAAATGAATTCTGCTTATTTGAAACGAAAAAACGAAGGGTATGTGCCGAAAAAATTGCGTTTTCTAACCTCTGACCACGTTGCAACATTTTTAAAAAAGACGCTTCGCCAGAACTTATTGGTGGCTAAAGTGCGTCTTTTTATTTATTAAGTATTTTATTTAATCACTAATTTATTTAATATTGTTGGTCTCACTAATATTTGGCTTAGCACGGGCTTGCCGGACCGAGAAATTGGTAAATTTCTTTATAGCAGATGTGAATTGAAACCCGTCGCCCTCGAAGGTGAAGCCTCGCCGGATTGAGGAAAATTGTTTGGAATTACCAATTACGGCCAAATTCACATAAATGTAAAAAATTCTTTAGTTGCTTTTTTTCTTCTAGTGACTTTTGCACTAGACAAATTCATCTGGTGACTTCTTTATTTGCCTAAGACAAAAAAAACTTTTTATTACCCTAGGGCAAAAAAGTGCCACTTTATACCCCCAAATCGGGGTGTAAAGCAAGTACTTTACCCCCGGAACAGCAAAAAATATATTTATTTAAATTTTATAATTATTTTTACTTTTATAAACCGGGGAAAAGTAGGAAACGTAGAGAACCAAAATGTACCAATTTAAAAATGGTTAACTATTCTTTTCATAAAAAAAACAAAATAGCAAAACAGAAATTTATAACAAAAATTACTAAAATTGATAAAAACTTAGGTCCAGTATTTCAGTTGCTAGTTAAACTAAGTTCAAGGATTAACCTACGTTTATGGCTACCTGATTGGTCAGATATCAATATGAATTGAGTTGAAACTCTGATCCTATAGGCTGGTGCCTATAATTTTTCTGAAAACAAAATTAATATCAGGCAAGGACCAGGTGGAAAATGTTGTTGAGGTTCCAACTTTAAGAAAAAAAACATTTTAAACACCAAAACACTGGAAATGGTGAAGCAGTTTAGGGGTTGACAACGGTTTTTTGCGATTTGCGGCGAAACGTGACCTCCTAGTGGAAAACGTTTAATACAAAAGTTGTAGATAATAAAAGAATCTAAAACTTTTGTATTCAACACTTTTTAATATAACCTCAAATTAACCATCAAAATGGCTAAAATCGATTTTTCAGTATTTAATTTTTTTCTCGCATATAAATGAATTAATTTACATGAAAATTTCTGAAAGTATGTCTTTTTTAGTGTTGAATAAGCATGATTTTTTCGCAGTTCAGAAGACGACTAGTTTTCGAGTTATGTGCATTTTTCGAAAAAAATACCCTTATCTTCCACGAACAATTCTCTTGATGTTTTTTTGGATTTCGAAGGTCTATTAGTGGTCATGCTAATCGTTGAAATGTCTACTTTAAAATGGTCTATGTGACTTGGTGGTTTACTTATCGAATATTATTATTATTATTATTTTATTTCAGTTCTCACATACAGTGGCAATAAGCATAAGATGGGGGATTTAGCTCCAACCATCTTATACTTTACAATGTGTTTCTTAACTTATAATAAGTATGTTACATAATTAAAATATTAAATTGTTTAGTGCATTTTTAATTTTGAGAATTTAAAAATTTTCTGACAATATGGCACGTTTCCAAAATAACTGCTTTTTGTATTTCTGGATACAATTTTGTTGATAGATCCAGCTTTAACAAATGGGTTTTAAATTTGGAAGATACCACACCAGTAGCCGATATCACTATAGGTATTATTACTATTTTATTGAGACCCCATACACTCATCATTTCCATCGCTAGTGCCTCGTACCTCTGGATTTTTTCTTTCTCGGTGGTTATGACATTTTTTGACAAAGGCACAGCAACGTCAATGCATTCTGGTCTCGTTTTCTAATCAAGACAATGTCAGGCCTATTATGACTAATTTCCCTATCCGTTAATATTAGTCCTATCCCAGTAGAGTAGAGAAAAATCCTCTTCAAGTACAGGTTCAGGTACGTATTATTATTATTATTATTATTATTATTATTATTATTATTATTATTATTATTAATATTATTATTATTATTTTTGAATTTGATTCTATATTATTTTATCTAAAACGACGGTAAGAAGTGAGATGAAGTGTGATGAGAATGGGTAGGTACCAAGTTTGTTTTATAAACAAAACTTTTTATACCAACTATACGTATTAGATTAACTTAATATTTTTCGGCGTGGTGGCGTTTGTTTAATGTACATCGCAAATTATTGTCAAAGTTAAAATATCACTTGTAAGTGTGAATTCAATCATTTTCAAAGAAACGATATAATTTTTTGGTAAATAGAAAAAAACATGTCAATATATATATCTACGTTTACAAATTAAAATTAAAATATGAATAAATTTAAAAAACAAACAGAATACGGTAACAGGAAATGACAAAAATATAAAAAGTTATGAATATGTAGAATATGATTAATTAAAATTATTAGCTCTTGAAAATAATATTAATTAGAATCATCAATAATGAGCTACAGGATACAAATAAAATACATTTTTTAAACGAGCTTTCGAAAAATGAAAAAAATAAATGTGTTTTATTTGTGTCCTGTAGGACATTATTGATAATTCTAATTTATATATGTAGAATATGTACAATCGAACGCTCAAGAGTACTAAACCGATTTTAACCATTTAACAAGCAGGTAAATTTCAAGGTCACTAAGAATTCTAATGCAACGTTTTACAAAACTTATTTAAAAAAAATGACGAAGTCTACGCTTACGCTACGATTCTACGCTACGAATGATTACACAATAATACGTCAGAGGGAACGACTTCAACGAGGAACAAAGAATATAGTTGGATATATGGCATTACTATGGTACTACAATGGTGCTACCATAGGTATTACCATCCATTTTCTTATAATACAAAGCTCGGTATGTTATACCGATATACTACGGTGCGATATACTAACTTGTATTTTGGTATCGCATACGAGATTTCGATTCTGCTCACGCTCCCGCTGTTTGCCTTCTTGAAAGAAAACTAAAAGCTTCCACCTTCTCAATATGAAATAACGTCGATAAGCCAAGACGATGTGAATGAAAAATACATATAAGTATCACTATTTAATGAATTTCATAGAAGCAAGTCAGCTTAAAAAAATAAATTGCTGATATCTAAAAACTATTTTTTTTAATTATTACTTGAAGGTTGCGTGTATCTATGACATTTCACAAATAAACTGAAACCTTTGCAAGCTTAATTTTAACCGATGTTCTTGTATCTTTTTTTTGTTTGCTTGTGCTCGAGCCTTCTTCTTAAAATCTCACTTTCTTGTATCATTTCTAGAATATTTCGTTACATGAAATTTCGCTCCCAGAAAATTCGCTTTTGAATATTTCGCTACTAGGATAATTAGCTACCACTTCTGATTTGTTACTAAACAAAACTTTAAAAAATGAAAAATTAATTAAAAAATACTAATTGAAGAAACAGAACATTGGCAACATTTTCGAAACTTACATAATATAACTTGAGTAACAATTAAAGAGTGGTAGCAAAATGTCCGATAGCGAAATAGCTGAGAGCGAAATGTTCGAAAACGAAATGTCTTGCAGCGAAATGTCCGCTCAGTCTTGTTTACAATCTTTTTGCTTTATTTTAATATTAACTATGAAATTTTTGCCATTGCAGATGCCATTGTTAAATCACAATGCACATTAAATATCAATTTAAACCAACTGTGTAAGTTCTATTATAGAATCAAATCAAGAAATAAAATCTAGTAACAGTAAGTCGAAAAAATAATAATAATAGTGATAAGTCTAACTAAGGTAAACCAAACCAGAAATAATTTTAAAGGTCATGTTTAATTTTGCATTAAACAATTATTATTCTACTAGTTTAATCGAAAAGTTAGTGACCTCGTGACACGTCGCGACGACAAATTTTATTTTTACGTTTCGTACGTAACAATTACATTTTTACCCAAAATTAGAAAATTTATTATATTGTCATGAATAAATTTCAACCTCTCTGCAAATTGATTTTATTCTTTTATATTATTTTAAAATGTTAGCTCTTTCATTATTATGAATAATTTGTTAGCCTAATTGCTATCAATAATTGTATACAGTAGTAAAACGATGTACCTACTATAATATTAAAATTTCTAGAAATAATTACGTAGTGATAATAATGTCACTTTATCATGACATTAATCAAAAACATAGAAATATGGAATCAATAGCGTGGGAATTAATAAATGCAGTTTACATGAGCATAAAAAGTTTGATCAGTCTCAAATAACATGAATGAGAAAATCATGTTATTTTCTGTCATAACAACTAAATTCGGTTTCTAACCGAAAATTTTAAACTAATATGAATAAATTTTTATGTCATTTTTATGACCGCTACTGTATCTATGGGTTGTCGAGTCATTCTTTTGCTTAAGCTGTAAAAAGTTCAAAATTTAGAGATTCAAGTGTTAATTTAAATAAAATACTTTTAAAAAATATAGAAACGATTTTCACTTGATTATCTTTTCAAAAATTAATTAAACCGGATTGGTATTACCAAGTTTATTTTATAAATAAATTTTATTTTTTTTTTATTTCGAAAATGAGATTCACAGGAAAGAATGGATATTATAATATCTTTACAATTACAATTTTTGTAATATTGTTGTTATGGTATTTTGTTATTTGAATGTTAATTATATTTCGCCAAAAATAAAAAATTAAATTTTCAGTTCCGTTGATTAAAGTTTCATATCTTTTGCGTGACGTATCCGTACAACAAAATAAGAATATGTGCACCATAATCCACAATGTGTACTGTTTGCCATTATTTTTGTGTAGGTACCTACTTATTCGTTATCTTATCGTCATGAATAAAATAAAATCTTTAATTGTTCGCCGCCCAAAAAATTTTAAATTCCATAGAACCTGTGAATAGCATTAGAAAGATTTTTTTAAGAAATAACTTGACTCCACCCATGTCAACAAGTATGGACACCTGTCCTGATTATTCTAAATTCTAAATTTTTAAATAAAATTGTTCTATAAAAGATAAACTTACCTGTGTTTATAGCACTCTTCACAAAAAATTACACTTCCAAAAACTTGATTATGTCTGGAAAAAATTTAAAATGCTGTTTACATTTATAGTATTGGTTTAGGTTTAGATTATTCCAATTAGGTTACGGTGTATCGCAAGGTTAAAACTGAAAATAAATAATGCGACAACGTAAACATTTAGTTTAGTAAACATTTAGATAATTAAAATGACTAATGAAATAATGTAATTGTTAAAAAAATTCATTAAATAAGGAAATATCCAAAGCAGTCGCTTTTGAAGTTTTGGGAATTTTTCCAGTAATAGGGCATAAATATGTAACAATGGAAAGATTATTTTGCGTTGTATAATATAGGAATATTGCTTTTTATAGTTGAAGTTGAAGTTATCTAAAATATAAATTATTGTTATATTATAGAAAGTTCCGAGTATAAATTAAAATTTGTTGCATCCAGCGATATCTGTTACAAGAGAGAGTAGTCAACGCACAGGTTTCTGCTCGTCAACTAAATGCAACAATGGACAACAATCGATATTTTAAACAAATTAATTTAGATGGAAATACGAAAGCATTATATAAATAACATTATTTCAATAATTGATCTACTATTTCTTTCGGAAATTGATTTTATTTTTTTTAACAGCCTTTATTTTTTTTAGATTATATAGATTGAAACAATTAGATGATAATAAATAATCATCGTAATAAATTATTTCATCAATTTATTTTTTACTTACACTATCCGAAGTTAGTTGGGGCACTATAATCACCATGAACATTTTTTGTAGACTTTTCTGAGCCTCATTCTTTGGGAGAAAAGTTGCAGCGTATGTATAGGGGAGATGAGGAAAATTTTGACGACGATTTTTCTAAAATAGTATCTTAAACATTTTCTAATCTACAGAACAGACCCATGTTTTTGCACGGATATAATGGCTAATCCGCCTAAAAGATGGATCTAAAATGGCGAATACTTAATTCACTCCATATATTAACAATATCCTTAAAGCCGTTCAAACTCAAAAATTAACAGATATAGAAAGAAGGGATCTTTGAGTCGCTCCACTTGTTAAAAACATTTCTGAAGCGGCTCTAACTCGAAATCTGAAAACCCACGCACTGATTAACAAAATACCATTTTCATGTTAAAACGTTCCAATGTTGAAACATGCCGCGTCGAAATAGGAAATACCAGCACAAAAAATATTATTGTCGTGTTCCAAAATCCTTCGTTGGAATATTTGTATATAATTTTGGAATTTTAAATTTGGTTTGTTTGGAATTTGGAAAAGGTATTTTAAATTTGTCGTTTGTTTTACTGCACTTTTGGAGAGCTGGCGCCGACTGGCGGAATGAAAGAAGTTTTTTGCCAATAATGACCGCCATAAGCGGTTGAGAAGTAGTTTTGTCTCTTGAATTTAATTATGATTTTGTTAAAAATTTTATATTTAAAAATAAAGTGATTATGAAATTTATTATAATTATTTTGGATTTCAAAATTGGCCCAAATTTGGACAAAATTGGATATTTTTAACAAATGAGATTTGGATAATTGGAGATTTAAAAGATAAGTTTAAATATTAGAAGAACATAATTAATTATTTGGAAAAATTTATAAAATTAAAATTAAATTGAAGGCATTGAGAGATAAAGTTTGTATAGCTGCATCTGGGTTTATTTATTAATTTTTTTAATTTAATTTTCCCCATTAGTATTTCAATTTTATTCACATTGAAATTTTGAAAAATTTTCATAGTTTTACAAAATATCATTACAATACTCGTATAAATATGACATTAAATTTAAATTTTAACCATAATAAAGAGTAATCCTGCGATAGAAATTAAGGTAATTAGAGTTCATAACATATGGTCCGGCGGGATTGTGGCCACAGGATTATGGGTGCTGGATTTCGTCCGATCCCGTAAAATAATACCTACCTTTACTCTATTCACTTGAGCGACATTATACTGTTACTCCACCCAGCGAAGATTCATTTATGGAGGTCTGGTAGTCAAGATCACTAATTGTTAAAGGCCGGTTAAATAAAACTCAGGTAAGAGTTTAACCCAGGATAAAATCACTGTTAATCTGATCAGAGTGCTCAATATCAAAGTTAACTCTGATTCGAGAATGATCTTCTGTTGCCACTGGTACTAAGAATCTTACCAGATATTTTGTCATCTAATTTTGCCACTTCTCTTGAATTTGTTTGTTTTCTGTAACAAATCAAGGGTAATACCGAATATATTTCTAGCATGAACTACTGGTGTTGACTAAAGATCTTAATCAAAAAAGATAACCAAGATTTAATTTTAAATAAACCACAGAGGTAATCAGTCAAAACCCACCCTGGGCTGTAGCGCTACTGATGTGTATAATTTAAGAATTTAAGAAAGAATTAAGGTTTTTATGTATGAGGAGAATCTATCAAAAATTATTCAATATTTATATTATTTTTTTTATTATTTATATTATATTTAAATTCTTCTTCTTCTTCTAAATTTAAGATTACATTCTTTTATTGCTCTATGGGATGTTATTGCCAAATTTACACTTTGCATTCATGATCATTTGAGCATTTGCATATATTCTAGTAGGGTGCTAACCTTGCTAGATGTATGGGCCATAAGTGAAACTTAGATTTTAGATCACAACAGCGTAGTCGGCGTGACCAAGCCTTGAACCGCAGTCTCCCGCTTTGTAACATGTTGATACTGATATAGTAGGGACACTCGCAGTTTTTCTGTGTTCCAAATTTTTATACGCATGTCAAAGTCTGGGTTAAGTATCTACAAAAGTTAGCAGATGTAGTGACTGTTTCGTGCAGTTTCGTTCTACAATGTTTACAAGTCAATTAAAATGGCGCTATTTGGTGACTTTAGAAAAATTTTCAAAAAATAATGAAATTACCTTAACAGTACCTACTTTAAGAGAATACATTACAAGGTTTATTTCTATTTTTTTTTCAATATTTCAAAATTTAAGAAAAAAAAATTAAAGAATATCCAGTCTAAATGATTGTTCTATGCTAAATTATTGTTTTTGAAATGAATAATAGTAATTACAATGTGAAAATAATCCTTTAAAATAATTAAGTCTCAGGCGGTTTATTTCAAATTTAAATTAATATTGCAGCGAAATCTCTACGTATCTCAAATGAACTTAACTTAGACTTGAAAATCTGGAACACGAACATCAAAGACACCGCCACCCAGTGTCCCTACCGTATAACTTCTTATACTATGATTATACCACACTGCTGGTACATATTATATTGTTGTGGAACATTCGATTTTTTAAACCTAACTTCATTTTCTATCTTTGGTTGCCGGCCAGCTTGTCAAGTCGGTAGCAAGACCTAGATTTCTCACTACTGAGAGCTTTAATCCACTTTAAATAACTTCATTTCATAAAATCAATCAAAATCTCAATACTGAGACGCAAAATTATAATGTTTAGGAGAATCTTCTCGCAAAGCGTCCGCTTGCTTCGACGGAGTGGAAAAGAAGGCGCGAATATCGCTTCTTTCCGTACCAACACAAAATTTTCAGATTATTTACAATAAATTATCTACAAAAAAAAATTAAATACAAAATTTAAAAACCCATACTTACAAATAATTCAGAATCATTAAAACCAAATTTAAAATTCAAAACCATCTTAAATTTCAAATAAAAAATTTCGAACATTCTAAAAAAACAACACGACATTTTTCTCCTCTGGTTTTCTTTGCGCAACCATGGTTGATGACAGGTGGTTTGTAAAACAAAACCATCAAGGTTGTGGTACAAAATCTAAAATTCAAATTTATGTCTACCTATATAATGGACTTCCATTTTATTTTAATTCCATTTATTTTAATCTTTGGCGATGTAAATCTGTTGAACTTTGTTCAAATTCGTTCTGGTGTTTGCGTTGCCGATCTACCCCTGATTTTGAAGTTTATAATTATTTCGTCCATTCATTTTCCTTTTCACTTTTCATCTTCTTGTTTTTCTGGCTCTTCATTTTCTTTTACTTCCGCATCAATTTTATTTACATTTTCCATTATTTACATCTTCACTATTAATTTTGTTATGTATTTTCTTAATATTTTCTAATGATTTTGTATTATTTGATTTTCCATCATTTCAAGTCTTTTTTCTCTTGATTCCTGCATCCTAAGCATCATTGTCCTTATATCTGCTACCCCAGAGCTTCTGTTCCCAAATATAAAAAAAAATTCAAATGAAGATTTTGTAACACGGCAATATATTATATTTATATTATATCATCATATAACATAGGTTTTTAAGCTCAAACAATAAATTATCCTATTATCGCATAACTAATAAAAAACTGAGTGATTATTCAAGAAAACAGATTATAAATCAAAAATTTTTAAATTTATTCAAAATTATTAAAGAAATATAAGTACCTAATCAATATTGCACCAATATTGGTTTAATATTTCCCTAGTATTGCACTAACGTAGAGAAGAGATGATTAAAGATAAACAGAATTGAACGAACAGTGCCAAAGAATGAAAAACTCGAACGTAGTTAGCTGCTGATGTAAAGGTAGAGAATAGTAATTAACTTAAAAAATGATTTAAATTACCTTGGGAACAAAAATGTGCATCCTGTGTCGTTTTTGACAGTTTAAAAAAAATAAAATCGAGAAAAAAATAACAAATTCTGAAAATTTTTGTGTTAAAAAATAAATTTAGAAGCTAATGATTATTCCAGTTCTAATCTTCAGAGCATGTTTCGTAGTATTATACCTTCTGATCGAAGGTTTTATAATCAAGACGCAAATGTGCCCTTCGAATTTTTGCATAACATTCGTAAATTTTAAAGAAAAAATTATTCGAGCCGTGGATACTTTCATTGAAACAATACTATCCAAAGATTTTTGGATTTCCGTCGGTTACTTTTGCTGTATTTTGTCCAATCATGTTTTAATAAGATATCCGACTCACAAGGAAAAAGGAAGTTCTTAGTGTCAAAGATAACTTTTTCACAAATGTAGAAATCGAATAATGTTTAAAATAGGCAGATTGGTAAAACTGAAGATGCAAGCAAAATCTGGAGTTTGATACATTTTAAAGTAATTTAATAAAAAAATTAATTATCTGCCAAATGCCTTCTAACTACACAGCAATTATTAAAGCACTTATAAACAGGTTGACAATTAAATTTTAAACTTGAAAAGCAATTACTTATAACTGTTAGTGCTTTTTACTGCATTAAACTTAATGAAATGTCAATATTTGATTATTAAGTAGATATTTGACGTTTATTTTTAGAAAACTTTCATATGGGGAGCACTAAAAGCGAGAAAACACTTCTGATTATCAGGCTATAAACTACCTAGTCGGCCATGGCGCCGTTTAAATCACGAATGCACTAACTTTCACGGCCATTATTTTGGTATGGCAGGAAATTGGTTTTGATTGAATCGGGATTTAAACCCATGATAGCCAATCTGGAATCCACCCGGATAGTCTACAAATCTGTCACAAATATTTTGCGTACCATTCAATGCGATAAAAGACAAGTTCCAAAGGCTTAACGTTAACTTAGAGATAAAACAAGTTTTCCCAGGGTCGTAGAAATGCAATTTTTTGCATTAAATAAAAAATGGGAAAATTATTGTGTTAATGAATTATAATGTTAATTAATTCTCATCTAGGGGTTGATGTTATTATAATCAACTTCGGAAATAATATTAATATTAACCTTGGAAAATAAAAAATTGCAAAACCAAGATGACCCCAACATAGTTCCCGATACGCCAAAGAACTTCCACTAATGATGCTTAAAAATCGTCACAATACCTGTTCGTGATAATTATTTCACTTTTATAATTACTAGCCAGCATTAACATAACTATAAATTAATTAACGCATGAGAAGAGTTCATAAAATGCAAGCAGGAGCTAGGAAGTAAAAAACGCTAATATTGTCATCTGAATTGATCGATGAGGTGATGATACAAGTATCAAGTGTAAATTTATAAAGAAGATTATGTTTTTAAAAATTTATTTAACAGTTCAATAAATTACAATAATGAGCAAAAAAGTAGTTTTGATTTACCGTTATTTTCATCCTGTAATTAATTCTTAAAAATTAACTCCAAGTTCTATCGAAGATGTTTGACTGAAGGAAGTGACTCATGCAACAGCAGGAGTTTCAACATCACAATCCTAACGAATGATTGGATAACAAAATATAAATCCGTTGGCTTACGTCGTAGTATACTTTCGTCATATCTAACCAATTTTTTTATTTAATAAATTATTTAATATACGCAATAACTCCGCACGCTAGTGGTTTTCCCGAAGATCCAGTGGTAACGCTATCGGCAGTGCCTCCTCTTCCTAGATCGTCTTCAGATTCGGTAATAACAATCGCCCTGCCAACAACACTTCTTCCACCGCCAGTTAACGACATAGCAGGATCGATGAGTTTCACTTCAGCCGTTCCATCTTCTTTTGCTTCAACATTTCCTAAATCTCCTGCGTGTCGTAGAGGATCACGAGGGCTTCCGTGTTGTAACTAAGACGCAATAACCAAGTTAAAAAATATCAAAAAATTAAATACAAAACAAACCAAGAAAGGATTAAAATGTCCTCCAAGTTTTTCGCACCCCTTTCGTAAATCACCAGACTGATGAATATGAACTCCATGCTTTCCGGGAGGTAATCCAGTAATATTTCCGGTAATCAAAACAGCTCCGCCCGGAGGATGTTTTTGTAAAAATAGGATTTCACCCGAAACGGTAGCTTCGCCTTCTCCTTGAATTATTGCTACAGCTGCTGCAGATCTTAAATCCTGTGAATCATCGGGACCGGTAAGTGATCTACCTTGCGGTATATTCTAAACAATTCTCATGAAATCAACACTTTTGTACTGAAAATCGACTTACATAATTATAGGGTTCTTGATACACTTCGTAAAGATCACTTCGAATATCTTCGATTCCAGGATAAGCCCGAATAATTAAGGAATGGGGAGGATAGCCCGGAGGTAACACTTCGTTTGCAACAAAACCAGGAATCACTTCACCGATTACAAGAAACAAAAATAATCCCAAAGCACTTGTGAACATTTTGATGAGAAAGCACAAGTTAATTCGACGAAAGCTCGACCACCAAATGATGGTAAATTCAAATCAGCGAAATATAAATAGCAATCAGGATCCGATCGTTTTTCTATGACACAATTACCTGTCTAGTTTTAATAAATTAAAGATTTCCTGAATGAATAAAAACGACAAAGGGTTGGCGATAAAAGTAGGAAGCAAAAAATGGAATACTAATACTAGTTTGGTTCTTTGTTCGAAACGGTAATTAAAAGTTATTTTAGTTTAATTAGCCTTAACACATGAGTAATAATGTATGCTAATATTATAAATTTAATATTGCATAATTAATAAAATAATTAAGATAATGAAAAAAACTAGGAATTAAAACTCGTTTTGTGCACTTTCAATCCAATTTTAAATTTGCACTACATTTTTATAAGGCACTTACAAGTAGCACAAATCAAAGTCATTAGAAAATATTTAACTTTAACCTTGTGTTTGTTGTCATCTCCTTGTATCAATATTAGCAATTAATAATAAATTTACCTCTGCAGGTTTAATAAGTATTTTTATGTTTAATAACGTAAATCGTTATACACAACGGGAGGTCACATAAAAACCAATTGTGTAATCATTGTTGTGTTTCGAAGGTAGGTATATAATAATATTTATTTTTTTAGCTTTGCAATAAACGATGCTATTGCTATTGCAACCATTACAGCTCAAATTAAGCCAAAAATTTCAAAGGACCTTCAAAATTACATTGCAACAGTCTTAGCGGTCCTAAGAAAGTAACCTATTAGTTAAATGATTGTTTAATTGATATATTGTAAATTATGACAAATTTTATGAGTACTTTGAAGGTTGGCACCAATAATCGTCAAGTAAAATGCTTTTTTTTCGGAGTAATACTTTTACTTACATTTTTCAAAAGCAAGAATTTTAATTGATTGGCCAGGAAGTCATTATGGCACTTAAAATAGTTAACGCAATCTCAATAAAAAAATGTTTAGCTTACAAATTGTAAAATTTTCAGCAAATAATCAGGAAAGCCCACAGCTAGAGATGAGATCTTTATTATTTATTTATATTTTGTTAACCCTGATGTAATTTTTCTGTCGTGTTTCTCCTTATACGGTTGCATCCTAACACATCAATAATTTATAACTTTAGTATTACTGGTATTACGGTATCTAATAATAATTAGTGGCAATCCTTTGAATGAAGCTTATTTTGCTCATTCTTTCTTATTCTCGCATTAAAATCTCTCTTTTCAGCGATGGAATTCAGTAAAAATGAATAAACAATTCTGGTTACGCTACTGAGCAATTGTGAGCAGCTGAAATTAGAAAAACAATTTATTTCATAAAACTATTTGTGTATCTACACAATTAAAAGTTTAAGAGAAGTTGAAATCTTAATAAAAAAATTGGTTTCGCTAAATTGGACTTCAAACTTTAAAATGTAATTTTTCATTAAAGTAACCGAAAGTGAGCTGTTATACAATTGCAGACATGAAAGTTGCCTTTTTCTACATCTTCGTAAACATGATCCCGTGACATAAAGAAATTATGACAAATTTTGTCTTCCCTGTGGAATACCAAACTATAAAAAGGAATACCAAAAATTACTTACAGGGTAACTAACGTGTAAGTTTACAAAGATTTGTTCCATTTACAAATGGTTTCAAACTTTTTCACAGTGAAAAATCAACGGTTTTCAAGTTAACAATGGAACACTGGATTCCAGTTAATGCATTTGCACCAAATTTGCACTATATCCAAAAAAATGTTATCAGAGTACTGAAATTGAGATTGTAAATGTTTAATTGTTTGAAAATTAGTTCATTTCATTCATTTCATTTCACTGAACCGGCTACTGGGATCTAAGAGATTGTTCTCCAACTATAAAGCTAGGGTAGGTTGCAGATTAATTTAGTTTTTACAAAAAGTATAAAATATCATTGCAATATATTATGTAATACTTCCTTCTCCACATTTGGGTGCCAGCCAGCCTTCAAGTCGGAGAGCGAAAACCTCTCAGTAGCAGGTTAAACATTTATCAGCTTCGTCGCGACTGCAATTTAAATCTTTAATAAACAAAATAATAAATTATAAATCATTATAATCCAAATTAATAAATTAAACCTTCAAATAAACTTCCGATTTAAAATGGAAACGATAACTCGCAGGTATGCCTTATCGACGCAGGTGCTCGCCCCAACTACAAATTTTACGATGCCTTCCAATTTAATGAATAAATATAGTATATCCAATTAAGTGCCAATATTCATTCACCTCTCAATAGTGACAACCTTTCAATTCTAATTGGAGATTTATAAATTTACTTAACACATAGTTAACACTGCACACTTTACTGAGCAGATGAATATATCCAATAAAATTGGATCCGTTAATTAGTTATTAACGGATCCAATTTTATTTTCCAGATCTAAACTTTCAAAAATAATTCCAAATGGCGTCCAAACTTCCAAATTAAAATAAAGTTAAAATAAAATAAAACTAAAATAATAATTGCTCAATTCAATCGCAATTCTATTCTCAAAACTAAATCAAAATCTCAAACTTGAGATTCAAAATTACAACTTTTTCGGGAAACACTTGAAAATACGTCCGTCCACTTTAACGGACCGACTTGAAAGGTTTAATTTTTAAATTATTCAATAAATTAATAAATCTTTATAAATTTCATACTTTGTCGATGATCGAACTTGCGACTACGCTATGCAAATCTAGTATTATATTGACTACACTTTCCGTACCAACATTACGTGTTAGCCAGAAAAGACTCACCAAATTCAAAATTACACACAAAGCAAAATTTTAATCATAAAAACAATCGAAATCCAATATATACAATAAATTCAAAATTACTTAATTTAAAATTTAAATTTTAAAACAAAACTATTTACATAATAACTCAAAAACTCAAAAAATCAAGGAAATGAAGCTCTGGAGGTTAACCCTCCCCAAGACTAGAAGTCATTACGTTTTTTGATGGAATTTATGTGGAAAGTGTCTTTAGTGCTTTTTAAAAGTGAAAATGAATGTATGTCATATAATTCAGCATTACATCCAAAATACACTACTCCTAAAATTCTAAAATTTCTCAAATTTAAAACTTTATATTAAATTCCCAAAATAATCCTAAAATTACTGTGGAAAGTACCGAATTCTAATTTTTGTGGCTACCTTAAGAATCAAAATATTGAAATTATATTTTATTATAATTTTTGTTTATTATAAGTTGATTGTACAGCTTGACCCACAAGAACCCGGACAAACTTGTTTTATTAATTCCGTGAAAATCATTGAATTTTACCGAAAAATATTCTAATATTCCGATTCTAAGAATAATAGAGATCATAAAAATAAAAAAAAAAAAATCTAAATATAAGTTTACGAGTTACAAGACATCAAAAAGTCACACCGCAATTTTAACGTTATTTGAAGCTGGAAATGAGCAATGTGAAATTGTTCAAATGCTGCGCATTTTTCAACAGGCCGTTTCTGATGCCATCAAACGTTACAAAAAAACTTGGCAATGATGAAGATCGACCCGGGAAAGACAAAAAATGTTCTGTTAACACTCACCGAAATGGTAACATCATCCCCCTTCGGATTCAATAAAATCCGAGACTTTCAATGCAAAAAGTGGCTCGTGGAACTGTAATCTTGCGAAAGTCGGTTCGATGAATAGTGAAAAATGAGCTTAAGAAGAAGCCTTATAAGATGTAAAAATCCCAAATGTTATCGGATGAAAACAAGCAAGTATGACTTCAATGATACCATGCTTTTCATCATCGCACAGCTACTCAAAATTGAAAAAATTTCGTTTTCATTAATGAAATTTTTTTACAATCGAACTATTTCATAACCGTCAAATTGATAGGTATTGGTCAGAAGAAGCACCCGGATCTTCTGCAATCGAGGTCCAGCGCCAACATCCCAAGTTTGCCATGGTTTGAGGGGGTATTTGTGCTACCAGTAAAATATCTTTAGTTTTCGCGGAAGAAGGAGTTAAAATCAATAAAGATACCTACCGCCGGAAAATTTTAGAGGCTGTAGTAATTCCGTGGACCGTGAACATTGGACCTTTCGACAAGACTTTGTGTCTTTTTATAAAGCAAACACTACGCAAATATGTTGCCGAATCAATTTTCCTGATTTTTATTAGTTCCACTGAATGGTACTCGTACTCGTCAAATCTCAATCGAATGGATTCTGCTATATGGTCAATTTTAAAGACCAGGACCTGTGCAAAACTCGCCAGAAGTTTGAAATCATTAGAACAATCATTGCTTCAGGTATAAGACAAAGTATCCCTAAAAGAGTTACGAAAAACAGCCGATAATTTCATTCGACTTTTATAGTTTTGTATCCACGCAGAAGGGAGCCACTTTGAAAATATATAATTTATATTGTACATAAGGTCATTTTTTATCGTTATCTATTTCAAAATTTTTGGTTTGTTGCATCTAAATAAGTTTTTCTTTAAAAAACGTCTGTCCTAGTTCTTGTGGGTCACGCTGTATTTATTTATTATAATTATGATATTATTCGTTACAATGCCAAAATTCTTTAAAAAATTCCTAAATTCTTAACTGAAATTTTTAAAAGTTGTTGTCAAAATCGACCAAAATGTGACTATTAAGAAAATTTTCATTTTGTCACCATTTTCATACATCTATACCACCGATTCCCAAACTGGGTTCCGCCAGTAGAACAGTCATTGGGGTTCCGCGAGAAATATTCATTATTAGCTATTAAAATTAAATAATAGCTCGGTTACAAATATTATCCCGGCCTCCAGTCGACACCTTCAATTGTTTGCAGAAAGTGCAGGATTTCCTTTAAAAAATATGCGAAAAAGCTAAAAAAAAAAAGCTCATTGATGGTTATGGGGTTCCATAAAATAACAGGTTTTGGTTTGGTGTTCCGTCATCTATAAAGTTTAGAAACCCCTGATCTATACATTCAGTCCACACATTTTGAAATGTGAGGGTCATAAGGTGGCGATTTTGAGTTAGTAAATTAGTGTTGGAGAACCGCTACGGTCTAATGATTAAGTGCTTCGACTACTAAACCTAGAAAACCCTGGTTCAAGTCCGAGTCCGAGCAAGAACTGTTCTCTCTCGGCGAGGAATGACAAACTACCGAGGTAATCTGCCTTGAAAACTTTTCATAACATGAAGTGGTTATTCAAAACCTACCCCTAGAATATGAAATTGCTATGAAATATGAAATTAATGTTAATGTTTCTATTACAAATTATTAAATAAACCAAATAAACCAGTAAAGTAAATTATCCTGTAATTAATCCATTTAGAACAGTCAACAAGGTAGGTACTTAATTGTAAGAATTAAAAAAAAACAAGTTACCGAATAGTCAAAAACAATAGAAAGTTTCAATTATTTATAAATAAACTCAATTTTTATTGACCCAAGAATTATATCTGAAGCTATTTAAAAGGTTACATTAAATGCATTCGATTGTTTTTATTTTAACATTTTTATCTTTTATTTTAAATAAATTAATTATAATAAATACATTATGTATTTATATTTTTGCTTTTTATTCAACTACTTTTGCTATGCTTTTTGCCTCTATGTAAAAATGGTATCCCTAACAATATGCAATATTGATGGCAGTTCCGTTTAAGGACTACATTGTTGATTTCAGAATGAGATAGAGAGAGAGAACATAATTATTACACAACGATATAATATAATATGTATCAACTTCAATGATATCACATTATTTCTACGTTAAATTACATAAGATTATTAGGGATGTCGTCATTTCATAGTCGAGAAGCTTAAAATAGTTTTAATTTAATTTAATTTTAATTATGTAAAAAGATTTACAGTTAGTATCAAACTGCATACTGAATAAATCAGCATTTTTGCAATAATTTGAATGCATATTATTACATGTTTTTGAACTGCAATTTTCTGTGATTATTGGGCTTACTTTTCAAGATAAGCTATTCGCGATTTACCTTACCATTGGGGGCGCTCGTGACGCTATCAAATGCCAACAACATGGCGACTCTATTACGTACACTTGATGTTTTGAGTTTGATTCTTAATTATTTTATAGTAAAACCGCGGTGAAATTGTAATTCACGAAATAAAATACCAAAAGAATGCAAACGTTTGGTTTATAAACAAAACTTTCTATACCAACTTTATACGTATTTGATTAACTTAATAGTTTTCAGCGTGGTGGCATTCGCTTAATATAAATCGCGAATCTTATTGAGTATAATCACAGATTATAATCACTAGTAAACCAATGAATATAAAACAAACACATAAGAATAAAAATAAAGCGAGTGATGATTTGAAGACCTAACATTAACAAACTTGCAATTTTTTGGAAGTTGGAAAAATTTCTAGAAAAAAATCTAACTCAAATTAAAATACACTACGGTAGAGAAATTTTAACACTCTGTATATATTTACAAACTAAAAAAAATAAATTATTATATTCTAATTATTATTCTTTCATTATCTGGTTCCAACAAATTTAGTAAAAATACTTTCTCAAATAAATTTTTGTTTTTCAATGTTTATCATTTTTGATCAGGTACATGTCGCTGGCCCCCCGCAAATCGAATTTTTTATTAAAATTGGTGTCAAACGTTTGAGCTTCCTTTGAGCCTCAATGAGCTTCCATTCCCGTCGTTTGAGCTTCAACGGTCGCGGAATTATTCGCGAAAACTTTTGGGGGGGGGGGAGGCTGTGGACCTGATAGCCTATCAAAATATCTAAGCGTTTGTTCAGACTTAATCCAAAAAAAATTAAATGTTCACGTACCCTTATGCATGATTAGGAATGATTTTAATCATGTTTTGTTTAGCAGTTAGCCAGAAATCAAATCTACCACAAAACGCATAAAAAACTTTTATCTTCGGTCAATTGGTTTACTTATAATTAGCACAGATTTTGAAGATATAAAAAACTTATTAACTTATATATTCACTGTAGCATTACATGAAGAAGATGGAAGAAATACTTGCAATGTACATACAAGTTGTGAAATAGCAAAGACCTACTTAAAAAATAGAATAGCGACTCACAAAATTTCGAAGATGACAGTAATAGATGATAATGGTGACGAATCAAATGATGGTAGCGAAAATTAATATTAAAATTTAGATTCTTTCAGTTAAAATTCGATTTAAATAAATTTATTCGAACAAAGTAGTTTTTTTAGTTCACTGTGTATATTAAAATTGGAGGGCGGGGGGGGGGGGAGTGTATCATAGAAAAATCTTCAAGACTTGGAAACTGAAAAAATGAGACTAAAAACTCATTGAATTTTAAATAAACCTTAAATTAATATCTCGATTTCAGAAAGAAATTTGATGATTTGAAAGGAAAGTAGTACAAAATCTATATTCCATTTCATACTCGCCCCCCCCCCCTTAAACAATTTTGGACATTTCTTCGGGCAGCTGAAGCTCGCACGACGGTAATCAAACATAATTCATGCTACATAAATTTATCTATTTCAGCTAACAATTCGACTTTGTAAGCGAACTGTATGTAAAACCAAATTTTACAGAACCGTCTACGAGTAACTCTGTAGAAATCTACTGTAGAGCGATAATAAAAATAATAACTAGCTCTCAACCCAATCCATTCGCAATAATCAGGTAAAATGAAAATAATGAAGCAAACGGGTATTGCACTACTATAATAGTGGTAGTAAATTTAAAATCGCAATGGAAAATTCAATAATCTAATTGTGTAATCATTTAGGTTAATAATAATACTAAGATCTCACTAATAAGTACTGTAAGTTCAAAAATTTATTAACTAATGTTGCGTCCTTGCTATCGGACGTAAACTGGAAATTATTTAACCTATAATAACGGGTGTTGAGCTAATTTAATACTTTGCTAAGGTAAGAAACGTAACTGCTTTATTAACAAATACAATGTTCTTATATACACATAAAGCCCCTTTAGTTATTACCAACTGTATGGTAACAACTTCAAAAGGACTTTGTGGCACTCTGTATTATTACGATACAGAGTGTGACAAAAGTTACAAATAAAATAACAATTTATGATACAAAGTTATCTTAGTCTGTTGTCCGCTACAACAACTAATAAAACATATTTTTGTAAAAATTCATTTTTGGAGTTTAATTCATTAGTTTACAAATTCAATAAAAAGTTGTTTACGAAATTAAAATTAAAAAGTTTCCAGCGCAACTTGCTCGGAGGTGCCCAAAATTTTAAATAACTATAGCTTTGATAAAAATTAAATTACAATGATGAATATGGAAGCTCATTGAAGCTCAAACGAAGCTCTATCGATTGACACCAAAATTACGCAAAAAATTTGAAAAAAAAAACCAAAAGATTTCGCGAATAACTCCGCGACGGTTAAGGCTCAAACGGTGGGAATGGAAGCTCATTGAAGCTCAAACGAAGCTCTAACGTTTGACACCAATTTTACTCAAGAATTTGACTTGGGGGGGGGGTGCAACGCGTCTACAGCCCCCCCCCCAAAGATTTCGCGAATAGCTCCGCGACGGTTGAGGCTCAAACGAGGAAAATAGAAGCTCATCGAGGCTCAAACGAAGCTCAAACGTTTGACAACAATTTTAATAAAAAATTCGATTTGGGGGGGGCAGCGACATGTACCTGAATCGTCCATGTCGTTAATATTACTTTGTAGAACGAGTACACTCAAATAATTGGTAATTTTTTCAGAATTTTTTCATCGGTACTTTTGTTGTCAATTAAAGATTTAAATTACCACGTTTTTTTTCAATATTTCTTAACATTAACATTTGCTTGCTCTTCACTCTCAGTTGTAACTTTTTTCCCACGTTTAAAACCAATCTTAATCAATCTGCTTCTTTCCATTTTTAATTTTCTTTTCATTAATAAATTTGTTTCGGCTATCTGTTTTCTAATTTCTGTTCTTGCAATTTTTGTTGCTAAAGAACTAGCCTGTTGAATAGTTATGTAGTCCGCTTTGTTTTTATCTTTAGTCTTCATGGATTCCAAAGTAGTCTTCAAAATTCCATTTTCTTCTTTTAATATTTTTAATTCTTCTTCCATGCAACTGAGTTTTTTCTGAGATTTAACCACATCCAATTTGATAAGATTAAATATTTCTTGTTCTTCTTCCAATCTGCCAATTTTAACGCAATTGCGCTTTTGATCTTCAATTATTTTACTAAAATTCTTATAAAGGCTTTCTATTTCCATTTTTATACAAATTAATCTTTCTTCTTGTTTTGCCATTTCATTTAGAAATTTAGTAGTATTTTCTTTTACACTATCTAGTTTAATTATTTCTTCTTTTACGAAAGCTTTGAATTGTTCTTCAGTTCGGATTAGTTCAACTTGAATCGCATTCAATTTTTCTTTTTCTTGTTCTATTGAAATATTTAACTTTTTGTATTTTTCTAGTGCGTCATTGCGCGGTTCATCGTTAATATCAAACAAACTTTGTGTTCGTTTCTTTTTTGTTGACGGGAAAGGTGTGGGAGAAAAGTAAGAACGTCTTTTGCAACTTGAATTACTTTTATTTACATCATATTGATTACCATTGATGCCCAAAAAACTGGGATTGTTTCCTTGTTCTTCTTCTTCACTCTCGCTAGATAGAGACCAATTCTTGGATATTTTGAGAGGTGTGGAAAATGCAATCGTACCAGTCGAATCCGAGTTTTTCGAGAATTGGATCGTTGGCAAAAGAGAATCTATTTGATTGCTTTGCACTTCATTTGTATTATTTTGTGTTGCTGTTACCTTATTATTGTCGTTTTCGCTATTATTATTCTCAATTTCATTTTTTTCGTCTTCACTTTCGCTATCACTAAGAGACAAGTTCAAACAGGAAAACATATCTGGTTTTTCTTTGGATGGAATTGCAATTTTCAACTTTTCAATATTTTGTTTATCATTTTCTACAGGATCTAATAAAGCTAAACCAAATGGTTTTGAACTTAACGGCTTATTTATGCCTTCATTTTTATCAATATGCTCAGATATCAGGGGTAGAGATGTAAGAACCGCAGCCTGATGGAATCCATCATTATCAGAAGATTGTTGATTAGTTTCATTTTTCTGATTTTTTTCTTCTTTGGTTTTATTAATTCCTTGTTTATCGTCGTTTTTATTTTCATTCTCACTCTCAGAATTAGAAAAAGAATCATTGAGAAAATCATCAATAGCTTTATTTAGTTGTCTTCTATTTTCTATAATATCTTCAAAAGGCTTTTCAATTTTGTTGTCATTGCTTACATTGTTTATCGCAAGTTGGTCGGATTTTATTGGAGCTATTACGTTAACTTTACAATTTTGCTGCTTTAATTTTTCGATTTCTCTTTCTAACATTTTCTCACGCTCTCTTAAGCATTGATTTTCACGAATGATCAACTCGTAATTTGGTTGTAAATTTTTCTTTTGCATTTTCGATTGCAAATCATCGTACTTCATTTGCCATTCTTTCACTTCTTTCTCGAGTACCAAAATTGTATCTTCATGTTGGTAACAAATTTGTGGTTTCTGTGCATTGATTTGTTTTTTTAATTCTATGTATTCAGTTTTTGTTATTTCTAATTCTTTCGTCAAGGCTTGTATTTCGGTTTGATATTTTTTAGTGGAATGTTGCAATTCTTTTTGCGTTTCTGTTAGCTTGTCATTGTTTGAATTTTCTTTTAATTTGAGCAATAAATTATTTGAATCATTAAGTTTATTTCTTAAAGCTATACATTGCGATTTTAATAAATCGCGTTCTTTTTCGACTAAATTGAGACTGTGAAAGAGTTTGCCTGTTTTTGACGATGAGGATGTCGAATTCAATAAAGTTTTCATGTTTTAAAATGATTTTATTTTTGTACTACTACAGACAAAGAAGCTATTTTCTATTATATAGTAATCATGAGAAAAGTTGGTAAATACTTGATATCATCAGATTAAAATTTTTTTTAATATGTAAACCTAATAACTAAAAAAAATCAATATTTACAAAACTAAACAATCGAGTAATTGAAACAATAATCTACTTTTTCTCCAACAAAGTAATTCTAAACATAAATTACATTCCGCCACTTCTAGTTAGAAATCTGTTATTGATGGAGATTGAGTTACTGAAGATTGGAGTGTTCAATGGAAAACAATTAAAATGGTTTGAGGATTTTAAAATTATAAAGATTAGATAAAATAATTAACTTAAGTAATAAAAAATTAATTAACTTGCACAGAATCATAGACAATGAAACAAATAGCACTTTATCAAACAATTTAACATTAATTGCAGTTGCATTGGATTGATTATGCAATTTATTAATAATTCTCAAGTAATTAAAATTGTATTGCTTGAGGGAAAGTGTTGTCTTATTGTTTTATTATAAGTAATCTTAATGGGAAATTCCAACAATTTTAAAAATAGATAAGGTAAGAAAATTGATCAATTAAGATTTAAAAAATAAATCCAAACTGAGGAAGAACCATTTTGGAATTCGATCTGGGTTAGCTTATTGGTCAAATTTTTGTATACCAGATTTCCTTTTAGAGGTTTCTTTAGATTTCCCTAGATTGCTTGAAATTTTCTAACATTTTTCCGGATTTCCTATAATTTCCATGATTTCCATAGATTTTCTAAAATTTCCTCAAGATCTTCTTTCAAAAAAGTTAAAAATATAAAAGAAAAACGAAAAACAATGTCTGCAGTATTCTTAAGATTTTCTGATTTCCTAAGATTTCCTTGGATTTCCTGAACTATTCTAAGATTTCTTAGATTTCCCAAAATATACCTTGAATTTCCTAAAATTTCCCGAATTTTCTTAGATTTTCTAAGATTTCTTCAAGATCTTCTTTCGAAAAAGTTAAAAATATAAAAAAAGCCAAAACCAAAGGTTATATGCAGTGCTTTTAAGATTTCCTGATTTTCTTGGATTTCCGAAATTTTCTAAAATTTCTTAGAATTTCCAAAAATTTCCGGGATTTTTTTGGATTTCTTCAAGATCTTCTTTCGAAAAAGTTAAAATATAAAAAACAAAAACATAGGTTGTCTGCAATATTCTTAAAATTTTCTGTTTTTCTAAGATTTCCTTGGTTTTCCTAAATTTTCTAAAATTTCTAAAATTTCCTAAAAATTTTTGAGATTTTGAGAATTTCTTAAAATTTCCGGGATTTTCTTAGATTTTCTAAGATTTCAAGATCTTCTTTCGAAAAAGTTAAAAATATAAAAAAACAAAAACCGAAGGTTGTATGCAGTGTTCTTAAGATTTTCTAATTTCCTAAGGGCCGGTATTTCAGTTGTGGTTTAAACTACGATCAGAGTTTAAACTCAATATCTGACCAATCAGGTAGCCATAAACGTAGTTTAAACTTTGAATTTAATTTAACTAGCAACTGAAATACTGGACCTAAGATTTTTTGGATTTTCTAAACTTTCCTAAGATTTCCTAGATTTTCTAAAATTACTTTGAATTTCCATAAATTTCCGGGATTTTCTTGGATTTCTTCAAGATCTTCATTCGAAAAAATTAAAATTTAAAAGTTAAAGTTGTCTGCAATATTCATAAAATTTTCTGTTTTCCCAAGATTTCCTTGGTTTTCCTATACTTTTTCCTAAATTACTATGAATTTCCTAAAATTTTTGGGATTTTCTTGGATTTTCTTAAGATTTCTTCAAGATCTGCTTTCGAAAAGGTTAAAAATACTTTAAAAAACGAAAACCAAATGTTGTATGCAGTGTTCTTAAGATTTTCTGATTTTTTTGGATTTCCTAAACTTTCCTAGATTTTCTAAAATTACTTTAAATTTCTAAAAATTTCCGGAATTTTTTTTTGATTTTTTCAAGATCTCCTTTCGAAAAGGTTAAAAATATTTAAAAAAACAAAAGACAAAGATCGTCTGCAATATTCTTAAAATTTTCTGGATTTCCTAGATTTTCTAAAATTCCCTTAAATTTCCTAAAAATGTTCGGTATTTTCTGGGATTTTCTCAAGATCTTCTTTCAAAAAAGTTAAAAATATAAACAAAAGCAAAAGTTGTCCGCAGTATTCTTAAGATTTTCTGATTTCCTCAGATTTCTTTTCACTTGTACACCAAATTTTCCCAGTGGTTTTCCCGTCGATTTACGTGCATGTTGTCAAATACCGGTATGACGGTTACCGAGGAGAAATCAGATAAACACAGATATCATTGTGTTTGCCGTATATGGAACCCCTAGAAAATGATGAACGAATCCTAATGTTTAAGTATGCGGATAAAATATTAATTTATTTAAGATTAGCACTTTGAGGTAACTATTTTAAAACTTGAAAATCTTAAAAAGTTATTATTTGTATTTCAACGCGTGTTTCGGATGATTCTCATGTTGGAAAATTACTTCATTTATTTTTAACAATTTCAATTCATCCTTTACTCAAATTGATATTATAAATATTTTAATAAATTTTAGTAATTTTTTTTTACTGATAGCGCCACTACCTGGTTATTTGTGCTTTGCGCGAAGCCTTTGCTGGAGATTAAAGCGGTATTCAGATAAAGATTCTTGTCTTGCCTTGTTTAGCTAGAAACTGGCAAGAGCCAATCAGATTGAAGTATTTTACCATAATTTTTTTAATCCTTTATTTTGGTTAAATCTGATGGGCCGGAATGCCCCTTATATTAAGAGCTGGCGTCTTTGGTCGCTAGGGGAGTATTTTCTGAGACGTGAGAAAGTGTAGTGGTGGTTAAGGTTGATTTCGTTTATTTTTTAAAATTTTTAAAACAACTTTTTTTAAATCGAAAAATCTATCTAACTTATTGGCTGCTTAAATACGTAGGAAGATTTTATGATACTACAGTTTTTCCCTAAAAATTTCAATTTATTTTCATGATGGTCAGTAGAAAGTACAAAAAAACAAAAACTAAGGGAATGATAATTTAATAATATAATGACAAATTTTATTCTATTTTTTCGAGTAAATCCAGCTATCTGAAATGTCAAATTTTTGTGTCCATTTTGGTAGGAAAATTATTAAAAAAGTGCAGTAATTATGATGTAACGTTAATAAGCCTAGAAGAAACCATTGATGCACTGAAAATTATAAGTTGAATATAAAATACAAACGAAGTCTTATTTCAAGTTTCCAATTTTAGTATGCCGAAGGTAATCATGTTTCTTTTTTAAGAAAATAAGTTTGAATATAATATGGAAAAATTTTATTGCAGTCGTTATCAGATCGACTTGAAGATTTAGAAGATGAAATTCAATTGTTGCTTACGTTAAAAAATTCTGGAGGCAATTGCGATAACAAAGGAATTACCGTCGCTCAGACTGATGGAAACCCTAAACAGGTTGTATTTGAAACCATCACATATGAAGAAGAGTCTAGACTTACCGTACCAGTAAAAAAGTAAGCAATTAATTTCTTTTTTCTTCACAATAAATTATTATTAATTCCAAAATTCCAGATATAAGCCAAAAACTCGTCCAGCTTCGTCTCCACCTGAAATTACTCGCCCGCTCGACATGTATTTCAAAAATAAGGATTTCGGTGGTGATGCCGGAAGTAAACTGTTCCCATAAAATATAAATATTTTAATTAAATTTGGTATTTTAGGCATGGTTGCACCGCGTTGTAAGAGTGTAAATCGAATCTATTTAACTAATGACGGACAGAAGTTATCGATATGTGCACCACCCAAAGTAGAACTCATCGGAAGCGATTCAAACAATATCAAGTACCGCCATAATTTACTCTGTGCTCCCAACGACGATGGTTGCTCCCACAATCAAGTCAAGTTTTATCTTTCTCGCTGAATCATTGATCACTCTAAAATATAATATTATTTTTCATGTAGGCAAGCGAATTCAATAAAGAAAACAGTCCCCAAGTACCCAATGTTCATCAAGAGTTAACAACATTGTCGGAGCAATTTGCCAATAACGACATCATTCCAAACCTCGCCAAAAATTTAAGTTTATTCAACAAAAATGCCAAGTGCGAAATCAACGTAGAGAGATTAAATAAAGCCGAACAAGAAGTGCGACAATTGAGGTCCGAATTGGAAAACAAAATACTGCAGCTAAGCGCAGCAGAACAGGAAAAGCGGTATGCATTGAATAAAACGCACGAACTGAAACAAAAGTACGAAAAGCTGCGTTCAAGTAAGAGTATCGACATTTCGGAAATGGAAAGATATAAAAAAGAGAACGACGATCTATCCTTGAAACTTGAAGAAGAATCCAAAATTAAGAGTAATATCGAAAATAGGGCCAAGGAAACAATTGAAAGGGAACGAAAAATTTTAACAAGAAAAGTGCACAAAATTGAAGTAAAGGCCGTAAAATCGGCAAAAAAATTTAAGAAACACGCGAGTAGGTTAAACAAAGTCGTACAGGAGCGCGACAATCAAATCAAAGAGGTATCTGGCTCGGCAGTCAAATTGGCTGAAAATATTCATAGCAAAGAAACGGAAACCAATAAACTAAAATCGGTTAGAGAAGAATTGATCCGGACTTTAAAAGAAACACAAAAAACCAACAAGAGTTTATGCGACACCAACGAGATTTTAGTGAAAAACGTTAAGGACTTGCAGGACGTGCTGCGTCAGGAGAAGACCAAAGTGAAAGACCTAGAGAAGATAATTGAAGAAGGAAGCGAAAAACAAGACACAGAGGTAAACTATTTTGGTTTAAAGTTTTGTATTCTTTGCTTTTGTTTCAGGCGAACCAAGAGTTGCTAGAAGGTCCAAATCAAACTGCTCAAAATAAAAATGAATCTAAGGCAATTTTGAATGATGTGGCTAGTCTTCAAGCAAAACTTGCGGAAAGTAGAAAACGAGAACAAATTTATTTGGACGAAGCCGCTCTTTTAGAAGTTAAGTTGCAAAAAATGAAAAACAAGCAAGTAATCATAACAGAAAATGCTGAACTTGAACTTGAAAGGTTAATCAAAGATCACAAGAACATGCAACACAAGCTTGAAGAGGCTGCCGAGAAGCTTAACATAACTGAAGAAAAATACAGATCCAAGTAATTTTTTTAAATTCCAAGCGTATTTTGTGTAAACTCAATTTTATTTTTAGGCTTCGAACCGTGCAGGAGGAATACAAGAAATTCCTTGACGATTTTGCAGCAAAACAAAATGAAATAGTTAAGGAAAACGAAGAATTACAGTTTCGTTTGGAGCAAATGACGTTGAATAGATCCCCACATGGATATCATGAAGATGATTTTCGCGGATTGCAAGAGCGCTTCAAACAACAGGAAGAACTGTTAAAAGAGCAGGAAGACGCTTTAATTTTGAAGGTAAATTGGAAGGACTGCTGTAAACAAAGAATTTTAGTAACTCAAATTTTAGGGAAGTCAATTAATTGAAGAACAAGCAGAAAATGAAATGTTAAGGCATCACAGTAATCAATTACAAATCCAAATCGAGCTGTTACAACAAACGTTTGATGCGTTCGAGGAAACCAACGACGAAATTGAAACTCAAATGGAAGAACTGAAGTAAGTTTTTCCTATTTTATTTTAATTTAAATTAAAACTGATTCCAGCTGAGTTGTTTACCAATTTTTTTCTTAAGATAAGTTATTATTAATCATTACACAATTTGTTTTCGCGGTAAAACAATTTTTAAAAACCAGTTGAATATTGACTCGTCAAAGAAATATGTACACGCTTAAGAGATATTAAAGTTTTTGTTTATCTAAATCATTCTTCTGTAGGTAAAGATTTACCTTTGTTGGGTTTGTTATAATATATATTGTTGTAGCCTTCGAATATTTTTATATATTATGGTAATCGTATGCGTCATTGATGAACACATTTTAGAAACATATTTCTTGTTTTGTATTTTTAATATAATTAATTGTTTCTTTTTTTATTATAATTAATATGCATGAATAAGAATAGAGTTTCTTTAGCGGCTTCTGTATATCTTCTTATTGGAAGCTCCTTATAGAAAGTTGATCCCTGAATACAGGATGGTGACCGCGACCATGATACAATAACTGATATTGTATCATGACCATGACTGCATATCATGGGACATCAAAATGCAAAATCGTAACTTTTGAAATTTCTTACTTCCTGGTTTGCATCGTAGTATTTAAATACCAGTTGAGTTTAAGAAATTTTTAAATTACAAATTTGCCCAAGAACAGAACTACTAGAGAGCATATATTTAAATACTACATTGCTGGCGTAAAAACAAAAATAGTTTTGTTGTTTTGGAAGGAAATTAGCTAAAATACAATGGACAGGAATAAAACTAAAACAAACAATTTTTTCTAAAAATGATATAAAAAGTTCACACTGACAAACAATAATAATTAATTAAGTTAAAAAGTCACTGTCCGTAAATATATTTGTCTTTAAAACAACAACATAGCGAGCGGCACTAAAGTACTTTAGCTGCTTCAAAATAAAAGTAGGTAGATATTAAATTTAGAAATTATTTTTTATGTTTCCAGAAAAAATACCATTTTATTCGGATATAATTTTTGTATTGTCAGTATTTTTTGTCAATGTATTAATTGTCGATATCAATTAAAATGTTAATTTATAAATACCATAAATAAGTTTATATTTTAAAATAAATTTAAAAAGATAAAAAATGTTTAAATTCAAATTTTACTACCGAAAATCGCGGTCATTGCCCTGTATTTATAATAATTTCTATATTTCTATGTTCAGTCAATAACCAACTTTTCACAACTTTTGCCAATTACCGAAAGTTATTGGGGAAAAGCTCTTCCCGCCCCCTTGCGCAAGTCCCTGGTGGAAATACCCTTTGTTTTTGGGGTGGGTTAATATGAAAAAATGAATAAATTTGTCAAAATATATTGAAATATTATACATTCTCATACTCCAAATTTTCAAATGGTTCATCCACAAAATAAATCTTTTTCTTTCTTTTATAGCTATTCCATCCACATTTGGATATAAGCCTCTCCAAGTTCTTTAACTTGAAGGTTAGGCCTAACCTACCTAGTTGGTCTAACATCAACTGTTTTTGAAATTTTGATAAAATTTTTAAAACACAATATTAAATTTACAAAATAAATCAAATCATGCAATGAAGAACTTTAGAACACATTTACCCTGCTGATGGACGGATTGATAAATTTTATTGTGTAACCAAGAGTATAAAATCAAAATCTTTCCATCTGACGTATTTCCATTCACGATTTACATTACGCGAACGCCACCACGAGACAAAATATGCATATAGTTGATATGGAAAGTTTTGTTTATAAATCAAACGTTTGCATTGTTTTAGTGTTCTTTATAATGAATTATCATTTCACCTCGGTTTTACGATAAAATAATTCAGAATCAAAAAAACATCAAGTGTACCTGCGTAATAGAGCCGTCACGTTTTTGGCATTTGGTAGCGCCACGATCGCCCCAACGATAGGTCGAATGTAAATACTAGTTTAGGTGCTGGTGCTGTTGTGCCATCCTTATTGATTAGTTTAAGTTCCATTGGGCATCTTGAAAACGTTACCTGGATGTTCAAAGATTTCTTCTTCAGCCTGTAGTCGTCCACTCCTGAACCTAGGCCTCTCCCATTTCTTCACAAACCTCCCTATTTTGCGCCTTCCTCAGCCACTAACAGTCTGCCACCTTCACATCGTGGATCCATCTTTTTTTAGGACTTCCTCTGCCTCTTTTGGTTGTTCTTGGCTTCCAGTTCACTGGTATTCTTGGTGTCCATTGTCCCCACGTGCCCGGTCCAACTCCACTGCAGTGGAGTCAAACGTTTCATCGCATTCGCCACCTTCGTTCTCTTTCTTATATCTTCATTTCGGCTGTGATCCCGCAGACTCACTCCGAGCAATGACCTCTCCATCGCCCTCTATACCACTCTTAGTTTTTCAGCGCTTTTGTTGGCTATTTGGTTCGCTTTCCCTAACTTAATTTTATAGCCTATAAGTGGATGTCGACTCTTTCTATCGTGATGCCATCTATCTTGATTTCTTCGTTTAGTTCTCCTGTTTTTAACCCCGACAGGATTTAAGTTTTGGTTAGGTTTTGATTCAATTTTGATTTACGACTACTGCTGTAATCCTGAGAAAAAAAACTACCGAATATTTGAAATTTAACCATAAAAGTGGTCTTAAATTTACAGCCCCAGTGTACATTTGAGATGATTTTAAAGGAATTAAATAGATTTTATTATGCTGATTTCAAATCTGTTTTTGAGTAAAAACAAAAAAGCAAAACATTGCCGCTTAGGATCAAAAAAATTAATTTTATGTCAAACTTAAATTTTAAATTCGAAATAAGTTCAAAATAAGCACAAAAGTCGAAAATTTGTTTAGGTATAAGCAAATAAGCAAGAAATCACAAAAAAAGCAAAAATAAGCATGAAAAACTATACGTTAAAATGCATCTTTTTATGTAATTCGTCCAGATCTCAAATTTCAAAGAGCTGCTTTTAAAATTGACAATAAGCAAAATTGCTTAAAATCCGGACTCGAAAGATTTATACAAGTTGCTGAATGAGTTAACCGAAGATAGGAAATTGGCATGTAAAAACTTATTTAAGCAAATTCCTGTTTCCCTAATTTATTATTTTAGAGAAGAATTGAAAAACACAAAAATAATGCAGAAATATAAACTACGAATGATAGGAACATTAGATTTCATCTAGCTCTTACTGAAAAAGTCAAAAATTGCTTTTGAAATTGCAAAAAGTTTTATTTATCAGACTGGCCATGTAAGTTTCTGATTTTTGAAATGATTTTTAAAAATATAAAATTAAAATGAATTTATTACATGGATAGCTCGATAAATCAAATTTTAACAATTTCAAAAGCATCTTTTAATATTTTAAGTAAAAGCTAAAAGAAATCTAATGCTCTTATCATTCGTAGTTTATATTTCTGCATTATTTTTGTGTCTTTAATTTTTTCCCTAAAATAATCAAGGAAGCAGGAATTTGCATAAATAAGTTTTTACAGTATATTAATTTCCTATGTTCGGCTAATGCCCGATTTTTTCACTTAGAGATATCTATCGAATAAGTATAAATATACGGATAACTAATCAAATTAATCAAGTGTCCAAACAGACAACCGTTTTGATTGGTTATCCGTATACTTACACTTATCCGATAGATATCCCTAAGCGAAGAAATCGGGCATAACTCATTCAGCACCCGGTATACGTGTGACAGTATAGACTTATCCCCCCTGTATAATATTATTATTAATGCAGGAAACCAAAATGCCTCATACTCATATGCATAACTGGAAACACAATAGCAATTTGTTAGTCAAACATGCATATCCATTATATTCTGTAACCATCAATTATTCAATCTTTTGCGATAAAATTATAAATTAAAAAGTTCTCTTTTTGCATGAAAATCACTTCGATATTCAAGGATAAAGAATATTTTTAGGAAAACCAATATAATTTTAACAAATTAGTTCTGCTCTTGAATACCCGATAAAATCGACCTTGAAAAATGCTTTTAAGCGGAGAGATTTTATTTTAACATCAAATTTTAGAGTTCAATTGAAAGAGGATCGAGACCAATTGATTATAAAAGAAAATATAATTGCTGATCAAAACGAAGAAATCAAAAAGTTACATTCGACCATTGAAGCACACGAAACCAAAGTACAAAATGCCATGCAAGAAAACAAAATGGTATCGGAGGAAGCCAAAAAAATTGCTCAAGAAATGCGCCTGGTTAGTTTGGAACTGGATCGGGAAATTGAAGAAAAGCAAAACATGTGCATCGAATATGTGACAACCACTGAATACTTCTATTTTCAATATTTAATGTTTTTGTTTTTTTCAGCTCGACAAACGTGGACTTCCTAAAGCAGTACAAGATAAAGTTCAAAAATTGGAGTCCACCGTCATAGCGGTGGAAAAGTTGTGTAGACAAATGCCCTGCGGAAACGAAAAGCACAGGCAATTGCTTGTGCTCGTATCTTCGTTGGAAAAGAAAGCGGCTCTTGTCAAACGTGAAACAGCACTCAGGATGCAGTTGTTGAACAAACAGAAGGATCAAGCTGTTTATGCTGCTAAATTTGCCACCCATAAATTAATGGAAACGGTTACTGACTTCCAATCCCAAGTGCAAGTGCACAAAAAGGTTCAAATGATTTTGACGCAGCTCGTAAAAGAAAAAGACAACCAAATTAAATCCGTAAGTTGTCAATAAAATAGCTTCGTGCAATTGTTGCTTCAATTTCTTTTAGATCACTTACAAAACTTCCAAGTCCGGAACGAATCACCATAAAAGAGTTAAGGTGCAGCAGGTTAATTGTGGATTTTGTTTGATTTTGTAAATTTTTAGGAAAACTACAACGGCCTCGATGTCGGGAACGAACCTTACAATGTACGCAGCTATCATCGCGTAGGAGACAGCGAATCAGATTATGTGAGTTCTAATGGCAAAACAATTTTCCTTGGATTCAACAGAAATTTTCTTGTAATTTTTTATTCTAGTAGTAATTTGAAAGACTTAGTTGAAACTTTTGACTTCCCAAGAAAAGATATCAAACTGGACAAGATTTTATTTAACTGAAAGTAATCCATTGCCAACTTTCTCAAAATCTAAAGTAGAAGAAATGGAAATTGTTTTGTTGTTAAAAAATACTAGTTACTGTTAGAAATTTAGTTTATTTTGTAATTTCAGGAATAGTTTTCATAAAATAAACAACTTTTCTTTCATGTTTTATTTATTAACAACTAATATGATTTAAAAATCATGTTCTCAATAGCTTAATAGCAGTAGAAATCTTTAACTTGAATTTTCATCAGGATGGTATTATAAAAATGAATGTTTTTTTAAAAAAGAATCAGAAGAGCTTCCCGGCAACCTTACCAGTGAACTGCCGTTAGCCAGTGCAATGGAAAAGGAGGAAGACTAAATATATTCAAGGGTAAAGATGGGAGGAAATCAACATACATTCCGTATGACATCCATTTGATTAAAAATGATGCAAAGTTCTCCAACCTTAAAATTTTCTAAGTGGCCGTAGGGAAATAGAAGATGCTTTTATTGAAAAATTAAATTCAAAATTTTAATTTAATCAAACAATTTTTTTTATGAAACTAACCAAATGTAAAGTGAAATGATTTAATCAGTCAACTAGTTTTCATAAATTTAAGTTAGTAATGCAACTATCAACTTCAATTTTCTTTTACATAGTCGTCGCTGTAAAATCAAACCGGCATAACTGCAAAAATTGAGTTTTTGAGTTGTTGGTGTCAAAAAATTTCTTTTTTCCCCTTCTATTTTTATGTCGAACCGGCATATTCGTATTCGTCTAAATTCATTCATTATTAAGGTGGTTTTGAGGTGAACCAAAGATAATAAAACTTAAAGATGTCCAACGCTATACAAATTTATGTGTATCCCAATCGACTCCCAAAAGTAGATGGCGACACTAATTATATTTTTTTAGGTTATATTTTAATTTGGTTTTTTTCAGTTTGTCATGTTTTTTGTAGGTTGTAACCATGGAAGTCTATGGAAGTAACCATGGAAGTCTATGGAAGTCCATGATTACAACCAACAAAAAACATGACAAACTAAAAAAAAACAAATTAAAATATAACCTCAAAAAATATAATTAATGTCGCCATCTACTTTTGGGATTCGATTGGGATACACATAAATTTGTATAGCGTTTGACATCTTTAAGTTTTATTATCTTTGGGTGAACCTAACAGACGTTAAAGGGAAAACAAAAACTTTAAAGCGCTCTAGCGAAAAATATCAATTTTGCAGTTATACCGGTTTGATTTTACAGCGACGATATACGCTTACGCTTACGCTTACGCTTACGCTTACGCTTACGCTTACGCTTACGCTTACGCTTACGCTTACGCTTACGCTTACGCTTACGCTTACGCTTACGCTTACGCTTACGCTTACGCTTACGCTTACGCTTACGCTTACGCTTACGCTTACGCTTACGCTTACGCTTACGCTTACGCTTACGCTTACGCTTACGCTTACGCTTTACAAATACATTTTTATTTCAAGATAATAAAACTTGAAGATGCCCAACGCTATACAAATTTCAGTGTATCCCAATCTACTCCCTTAAGTAGATGGCGACACTAAGTATATTTTTTTAGGTTATATTTTAATTAAGTTTTTTTTAGTTTGTCATGTTTTTTGTCATGTTTTGTCGGGATACACATAAATTTGGATAGCGTTGGGCATCGTTAAATTTTATTATCTTTGGTTATATCGTTGAATGATAAGTATTATAGAAGGTACATCATATAGGCAAATTTGTCGGAGCACATTTATGCGAGCGAGTATAAATAAAATGAGAAAGAAATACCTGTCAAGTAACACCACTAACGGTGGAATATTGAAGTTGATGTTTGACCCCTTCTGGACCTCGTGGAAAGTTGAAATTTTGCAAACTTGTGGGGTTACTTGCACAACCACCCAGAAAAATCGAAAAAGTTGAAAAAGTTACCCCCGAACCCTTTCAGGAGGGTTGAAACGTGTTTTATAAATGTGCACGCATCGCCCTTATTTGGAGTCGGATTTTGATTTTCTAAACGGTTTTGGAATCGTCGTCGCGGTGGCTTTCCGTTTGTGGAAAAAAAGTTTGAATTTTTTGACCTATGAACTATCTATTTTGCTTCGAATGTTTTAAAACTTTTTTTAACCGCGCCGCAGTTAATCGGTGTCGGACAGAAAAATGGAAAAAACTGTTGGAAAGCAAAAGTTGAATTGAATAAAAAAGATGTCTTTCAATTTTTGCGTAAATTTGATAGTTTACGAGCAAATGTAAAATTAATTTTTCACGAAAATGCGTCTTTAATTAATTTGTCAAATTTTTTTACCGTTCGTGATTTCACGTTGGAACTCGGAGGATTCAAATGCACTTGAGATGTGCGTTACAATAGAAATACAAAAAACAATTACCAGTTTACTTTTTAATAAATTATTAATCGGAAAAATATTATATTTTCATCGAGTAACATTATCTACATAATATGAACAAATATTTTTGGGGTTGCAAAACCGTGCATATTATTTGTAATAATAAAAGTGATCGCTCAATGGAAGTCATAATTTGACGTTAGGAATTACGAGCTACCTTCCGAAACTAAATTCACGTTTAAACTATTGTTACAAAACAGAACGAAATATGATTTTCAAGTTGGTACATTTATTTATTATTGTTGATTTCTTTGGAAATTTGGAATAAATAAATTGTCGTTCAGTAACAAACATTTATATACAATGAAAAACTGTTAAGTTGGAAATACCATTTTTACCATATACGCTCATTCGTACTATGCACAGGTTGCAAATAAACAAGTACAGATACATGTTGACCGACTAGAACAATTTTTTAGACATTGGAAAATTAAATTAAACTCGGAAAAGACGGAGACAATAATTTTTACACGGAAACGAACAAACATCAAAATTTTTCAACCTTTAACGGTAGACGGACATAAAATTAAAACCAAAAAGAATGTTAAATATTTAGGCGTTAACATGGACACTAGACTTAATTTTCGACAACACTTACAAAACAGAAAACAAATTGCATACGGACAAATGCGCAAAATTTATTCACTTATGAAAGAACAAACGATGACCGACAAAAATAAATTATTATTATATAAAACGTTACTACGACCCATACTGACATATGCCTCAGCAGCTTGGTGTAATATTTCGAAGACAGCTATCAAACCGCTGCAAGTGTTTCAAAATAAAAACTTAAGACTAATAACCGGACTGGACCGTTACACACGAATTACGACACTTCATGAACTGACAGACATGGAGTACTTTCAGGATCACGTAAACCGACTTGCTACTAAATTTTACGATTCACAAATTGTCAAAAGCCAACTTACTAAAGACATGACTAAAATTCGACACAACAATACACCTTTTAAAATCAAACACAAACTGTCATATCAAAATCTACCATTATTTGCACAGACACTGACGACCGATAATGATGACAACGAAGACGACAACGATACCTAACCTGCAACGCCACTGTGACGAAGTACATTCCAAATTATTGTGTGTAAATATTGTAAATAGTTTTATTAGCCGTTTAGTAAGAATTTTTACCCAAATTTAATATAAAATAAAAAAATTTAAAAAAAAATAAACAAGCAGGTTTTATTAATTTTCCTGCAATATTTTCAAAACTAGGTACCTTATGTATTTAACGATAACGACAAATAAGGTTATTTATCCATTACCTAAAATTGTCTCGGCAATAAACACTAGGTCAAAGAGAGTTACGCATTAGGCAGGGTCTCTCAACATCTCGCTCTTCAATAAAATTTTAAAATGTATGTTTTAAAATTAATCTGTATTGTTAATTTGTTAATAAATATTGTTCTGATCTGATCTGATCTGAGGACTCGCATGCGTAAAATCAACGTTCGATTCCTGTCCTAGACAAGTTTGTTTTTTTAATTTTAGAATCATTGAAATATTCGAAGCCGTTGTATTATTTCAGGATTTGCTTTTGGAAGTTTTGTACCCTTCAAAAAATATAACCCTTGAAAATAATAACTACCTACCAAAGAAAGAATAACTTGAAGCTTTTTTAATCTAATCCGGGTAAAAAAACACGCTGAATTAACTGTAACTGTTTAACTGTAAACCAAAGTGTCATTTTTAAACGTAAAGAAATATGTTTTCGAAAAAAGTTATCTTAAGCTTTTGTCCTTTTTCTAGGATTCTAAGCAAAATAAATTTAAAAATTAAAAAAAAAATTCGAAAATTTTTCTGAATGAATGAATGAAATTATCGATACTACCACCCTTCCCTACGACTTTCAAATTTTGTTTCGTACGTTGTGCAGCCTAAAAATAATGCTATAGAAAACCATTACTCAAAGACAAATACTACTTACTTCTAAGACCCAAGCTTCGGCCATTAATTTTTCGTGTGCAGCAGTAGGTAAATTTTCCTTTAGAGACTTAGAAGCTCTAGAGAGTACAACCACACTGCTATAATAGATATCAAAAGTAGCGTTTGCTAAGCGATTCAAAATAAGTTGTTGATCAACAATATTTTTATTGTATTTAATTAAATTTGATTCTACTGCTTGTCCAAAAATGTCAATATTCTAGAAAAAAAAAAGATATATATTTTTATATATTGCACAATAAAGTAACTACGATTACCTTAGAAACTAAATTAGCTGAAGCAGCCAGTTCACTATGCACGAACTGATCCATGGCAGGGGGTGAACAAAGACCAACGGATCTAACCATACGTTTAGAAGTTTCTTCAAAAATTAAGCTTAAATGGGCAGTAGGATTTTTAAACGCTTTTTGTAATTCTTTAAGATGTGCACCTGCATACTGAATACCTACAATAAAATATTAACAATGTTCAGAGCTTTTTTTTCAAATCAAAAATATTGACTATATATGCGGTTATATGCGATTATATGCGTTACAAATATATATGCGGTAACAACCTAAAATATGAAATTATATGCGCAATAAAACTTTGTATTTTGATTGCTTTCGATGAGAAATGTGTAGAACCAAAAAATTAGCTTTCTATGTTGCATCAAACAAAACATGGGGCCAGTTTATCAATCTCTAGTTAGTGTCCCAAGTAAATTTATCTGACAAGTAAGTATGAATTTCGGTTGATCAATGTTTAGTTAGTATTTACTTGTAGAATAAATTTACTTACCTGTAAGATTTTTACTTGCCGGTCAAAGCAGGTAGTAAATTACTTTTAGGAGGTAACTGGAACCCGACTATTGACGATTTGCATCGTTTTACTGATCGTTACAAACATGGCTTTATTTTGGTTTGCGTTTTTATTTTCATAACCTTAAATTATATTTTCTAGATAAAAAAAATACGAAATGATCATACAGATTATATTGTAGTTCTTGTGCCAATTCAAAATTAATAATTGAAAATATTATATAAGGTAATTATTATTTGTATTTCATCATTAATTTCATTACTTACAAAATTAATAATTTTTAGGAATGGCAAACTACCAGGTGAATTTATTTGATAGCGAGACCGATAGTGACGAAGAATTGAGAGAATTTGTGGAAATTGTGTATAGAAGACCGTATGTGATTCGTCCTCGACCAAATCACATGGAGCTGTGGGATGATCACGATTTCATTGCACGGTTTCGATTAAGCAAAGGAACGGTACATATTGTACTGCAACAAATTGAACATTTGATACGTTTTCCTACCAACAGAAATGCAGCTATCACTCCGATGCAACAGTTACTAATTTGCTTGCGCTTTTATGCAAGTGGAAATATGTTAATTGCCACTGGTGATTTTGGCGGTGTTCATAAATCATCTGTTTGTAAAATCGTTCGACGTGTTACAAAAGCAATTTGCACGTTACGAGAAAATTATGTGTATTTACCAGAAGCTGAAGAACAACCCTTGGTACAACAAGGATTTTACTCGATAGCATCATTCCCACGTGCAACTCTTGCATTAGATTGTACTCATATAAGGATACAATCTCCCGGAGGGGATCAAGCTGAACATTTTCGCAATAGAAAAGGGTACTTTTCTCTCAATGTGCAAGCAGCATGTGACAGCAAATTACGGTTTCGAGATGTTGTTGCAAGGTGGCCTGGTTCATCACATGACACCACTATCTTCAACAATTCATTTTTGAAGGCACGGTTTGACAATGGAATGGGCAATTGTTTAATTTTGGGTGATAGTGGGTACCCAAATCTGCATTATTTAATAACGCCACTCTTAAACCCACAAACCCCTGCAGAAAATTTATTTAATCAATCTCAAATAAGGACTCGTAATCCGATTGAGAGAGCATTTGGTGTATGGAAACGAAGATTTCCTGTTCTTGCATATGGACTGCGAGTTAAAGTTGAAACAGTTCAAGAAATCATAATAGCTACCGCTATTTTACATAACATATGTATAAGTAGAGAAGATGATGTACCACCAATTGACGAAGATATAGAAAACTTGATAAACGAAGCTGTTCCAAGAAATCAAAATAACACAAATTATAATAACAACATTCGCAATGATTTAATTTATAATTATTTTAATATGCTTTTATAAAATAAAAAATGAAATAAGTAAAAGATTTATTTTATTATAAACTATACATATGTACATTATTAAAAATAAAAATATTATTGCTGTGCAGGTTTTCTGAATTTTCTCCTTGGCCTAACTTGCTGTTGGAGTAGTTTTAATTTGATTCTTTTAGTAGCTATGTCCAGTTTTGCTGCTTGCAATTGGAATTTCTTTGTCTCGACATCGAGTTGTGTTGCTTCACACTGCAACATCAATAATTTTTTTTTTGTGTCGCACACGTCATTAATATTGTCAATGGCTTCCTTTCTTGATTTGGCTTTTTTTTTTACAAATCGGTTACGTGGCCGAAGAGCATTATGCAATGGCTCTTTTAATTGGGCCGGGTTTAACTTTTCCCAAACTGCAGGAGTAGTTGGAGCTACTGCCGATTCAGTTAATAATGCATCGTCTGCATCTGGCATTTCAATTTCGCATTCAATTCGGTACTCCTCGCGTGCAATTGCATCGTCATCCAAGAAGTTGCTTTCCACCATTGCCATCGATGAAAAATTTACAGAAGACGACGATGGTTGATCGTTTGGCGGTGGCAATACATTGTTATCGGCATCACCTGCTCGTGGAGGAAGCCCACCCACAGTCGTCGACAACAACTCCAATAACTTTACTTCGATGTCAGTATATTGGACAGGTACGTGGCTACCACCACCGGTTTTAAACAACGATTGTTTTTCTGCAGCTTTTTTTCTTCGAAGCTCCTTTTTTATTCCGTCAAATTTTATTTTCAAAGATTTTGAGTTGCGAGGACAATTACCGCTAGCCGCATTAAACTCATTGGCGATAACTTCCCATTGCTCCTCCTTTTCTTTCCATGTTTTCGCATCGGTTTTCTTGTTCTCAACAATGTTTGCATATTTTAAGACAAGATTAGTGAGCAATTGACTTTCACTCGCAGAAAAATTTATTCCTCTTTCTCGCTTTCTCTTGGAATCGGCCATAATAATTTAATTTTTGAAAAAAAAATTTAAAATTACACAGAATAACACTAACTACTATACTATAACCACACTTAAACACGTTTTCAAATGAACTAATAGCGCTAATAGTTTATAATACACCATAACAATGATACCAACATTGGATACTAAACTATTATGTGATAGGTAGTTAACCACAACATTTAAAATGATTGATCAACCCATTTTACTTACCTGAAAATTTATTCGGCAAGTAACGTTATTTGTCAGGTACCTAACTGACACTTTTACTTAGACTTTGATAAACTGGCCCTGCGGGCAATCGCATATAAATCCGGTTTCTACTTATGAGGTCTTCAAAAGGGCCGAGTTGCTGCGACAAATAATTGTCCCGGGTTAAAGTGTATCGCTATTTATAATATCATCAATGTCCAATCCATTAAATATTGCAATAAAATGAAAATATTTACATCATTGCCCACTGTTAACGGGCGTTGACGTCAATGGCCGGTCAATGACGTTAATGGCCAACGTAAATGGACATTGACGCCATTGTCCGGCCATTGACGTCAATGCTCAATTTACGTCATTGACCGTAACGTAATATACAATTAAATATAACCATCAGAAAGGTAATCAAGTACGTCATATGAGTGATTTTGTTCATTATATTTATGAACACGTCCATCGTAATTATATGCTTGAAATCATAATTTCATAAAATTAAAAAAAAATTTTCTAAAACAAATATGTAGGTACTATCAATTAATATAAAATTTGTATACAAATTATTTTGATAAATCAAAATGCAAATCCTCCAAGCGAAATAAATCACTGTTATTGTATGATCCACAATTAAAAATGTAAATGAATAATGAAATTTAGGCTTATATCTACTAAATAATTTTCAGAAAAGATTAAATGTAATTCAGAAAGCGTCAATTGTAATATAAATTCGGCAACTGTAGTCAAAAAAGAAAAGAGTAAATATAATAAGTTTTAATAATATAATTTTAGTAATACAATCTTTATTTTTTTTTTAAATATCTTAATCAGTTTGAGTACTTTTATCGAAACATTGAATCTTTCTACTGTATCGAAGAAATGGCGGTTTTAATTCATGGATTGGTTTACGACCTGATATACGAGAAAGTTTAAACTTCTTCCTCGCGGGGCTTACTAGTGCATCTGAATCGGATCTGGGTCTTTTTAAAATATTGTTTGGATTTGTTATATTTTCTGTTGATGTGAAGCCATGCATAACTGTTTTTACTAAATTTGTCATCGAAGACCAAATTCCTTCCTTTTTAAAATAACTACCTGCAATGGCTAAAAGAAAAACTTTAGTAGTCATTTCTTGAATAACTCACACAAGTGCATACAGACCTGTATTGGGTTCTAATTCTGCTGTATTTTTATGCTGAATATCACCGGTAAGTAAGTCTGCAAAGAACTTTGATGATTCTGAAACTGCATCTTGAAATTGTGTTCCTTGCTTTACTGATGCAGATGAAAAGGAAGAATCTGAATCCATTATAGCACTTCTCCAACTTAAATCTTCTTCTTCTTCAACAGGATCTGTATAACTAACATAAAAGAATTCATCTTCTTCTTTTGGTGACTGCAAGATTTCTACGTGTTTACTATCTGATGCGGTTTCGTATGTTGAATTTTGACTATTACATGATGCTGGAAGATTATTGAATAACATTTAATATAGTAAATTAAGTATTTTGTATACAAACATGCATTGGAGTCACCATTTTGGATTATTCGGCTCCTGTATTTTTTATAATCATCTGATAAGTTTTTGGAATGCAAATTATTATCTACAAGAAACATATTATTGTAAAAATTCACAAAATATTGTACTAATAGTCAGAGATATATTATGTACTTTCATGATGACCCAAAGAAAAAATTATAAGCAATAACGTAACTAAAGGTCTGTTCATTTGTTTGCACTAACTTGAACCGAGCAAGCAAAGAATCAATCAACGAACGCTTTAATTTGGAAAATTCATAGTATTCATGTAAAAAATCTTTAAATTTAAGAATTTGTTCATCAATTTGATTAGATTTGGAAATAAGAAATATCAAGCAGATTAATGGTGTTTAGCATGTATTTGTAAAATATAATATTTAATTATTTGATAATATTTAAATATTGAATGACCAGCAGTAGGTATGGCGTAAAACCTACACCGGCCAACTGGGAAGCGGGCAACCGCGGTTTAAATCCATGTCGTGTCTCGTGTCGAATACACTGCTATGATCTAAAGCCCAAAATAGATCTGTGGGCTATGGGGAAAGCAACGGGAAACCACCCCATTAATTTAATTCCCTAGTACGTCATCTTGGCTTCAGCCAAGTGATCGCCTACGCACTGCATAGTGTATGGCACTTGAAGAAAAATATTTAATGGAACTAAACAAAATGTTAAAATAATATAATTTTAACAATATGTGAAAACATACAATATGTAGAAAATTACTATTAAAAAAAAACAGAAAAGACATTAATTACCTCTTGGCAGGTTAGGATTAAAAATATTTTAACAAGTTGAATGAATATTACGTTATAAAATTTTTTTTTAAATCAATAAATAATTAAAAATTAGTAATGCGATATATAGCTCTATTTTATATCATTATATCAATAATTATTATTAAAATTTGTTTGATTAAAAAAATTATTTAAAAAATGGGTATTTTGATTCACAGAAAACGTTTTACTGTGTAATATTGCACAGGTTAGGATTAAAAATATTTAAAAAAAGATGAATTAATATTTATATTTGAAATATTTTTAATTCTAACCTGTCAAGTGATAATTAGTGTCTTTTTTGGTTTTTTAAACAATTAATTTTTATACGTATTGTATTTTCTTCACTTTACTCTTTACTGTTAAAATCCCATTATTTTAAGGTTTTGTTTAGTTCTGTTAAAACTTACATTTTACAAATATAAATTTTGTTTTATTTTGGGTTCATTTTCTAGTTTTCAACCCCTATGTTTACGCCAAAATTATTGCGGGAACCAGGAAGAAGTCTATAAGTACATTGTTTGTGTTGTTGGACCATTGATTTAACAAAGACCACTTCATTTTACTTTTTATTCTTATATACAAACTAAGCTTTCCAGGATATTTTTGACATGTTTTTCGAGAGAAGATAACATGTGTAGTTAAATTTTTAGCAGATTGGTGATAATAATACTGATTTAGATTTTGCAAACAAAAAGTAGGAACTATACTAAAATTAAAATTTAATTATGTGGGCAGGAATTTTTTATTTATTAATGAAGAGTTCACTCTATAGTACACGCAACATAAATAAAATTTCATCAAAAAGAAATTTAGTTAATAATCTAATTTTCTCTTAATGAATCTATATTACCTGAAAAAAATTGTTTTCCTGACGTTCCAGACGTTTGACTAGACGTTGAATGACTTCTTTTGCCAGTAGTACATTCAGTAGGTGTTTCAATAAAAGTAACTCTTCGTTTGAGGGGCCCTTCACCATTTTTTGATTGTTCAGTAATACAAGGCGTAACTCCTATTTTGAATCCGGAGTTTAGATTTTTCACGTTATCGTTGTTTTCTATTGCGTCTACGGGAGTTATCACCTCTTGTATGTTATCTAACATCATATCGCGATCATTATTATTTTGCATTGGAGTACTGGTAGTAATATTACCTCCGCGATTGTAATTGGATTTACTTGACATTAAAATACTTTTGTACATGTTGGCCATAGTTGGAGGAGTATCATAATTTATCTCACTCATCGAATCGAGTTTATCTGGTACATTTTCTATTCTCTCGATTTTGACCACACACATATCATGGGATGTTAATTCAGCAGCCGTCGAAAATACTTGCTTACACCGCAGACAATGTACAGGCATATGCTTTTTTGTAATATGTTCCACCAAACAATGACTGGGATTATTTAAATTAAATCTGCCATAAACACAAATATCACATTCTGGGTGCACATTATGTTTAATATTCTCATGTTTACCACGACACTTCTTACAGCAAAAACACTGACCACAAATTCTGCACAGATTCTAAAATAAAATAAGTTTAAAACATTCCATTTAATTATTTACAATGATTTTCTCACTTACTTCTTTCATATTATTTTATTAATTAAATTCCTAACTAAATATCGTCACCTAAGAATTGGTTTGTTCTATCTATTGCATATCGAGAAAAAGTGATTAGAAGTTTGCATATTATTATAGTTGGAACCATATTATATTTAAAAGTTTTAATTGGCATATTGTCGTTTATATCTTTTACCCTATCACTTACCATAAAAAAATTGTTTAGAATTAATTGTAATCAATACTAAATTAATTAAATGCATTTGGATATAGAACAATGGCGGTTATTTATGAACGTTCTTTTAAATTTCTTGGGATATAGAACAAAACAAGCATCAATTCTTTTTACATGTTTTATTTATATTTTAGTTATACACATTACAAGAACATAAACAATAGATAATAGCAATAGAAATAGAAAATACCTAATAGATAAACATAAATATTAGGTAAACATAAACAAGGTATTATTAAACAAAAATAGCTTTGTAATAATTTTTATCACATTCTGGCATACACGATAGCATTGATTTTAAATCAGCTATTTTATCTTTACTCAATTTTACATCTTGTCTTAAAACAGGAATTTTTGAAAAAGTTGGAGTAACATTAGTTTTTCTGGTTTGCTGATTTTTTATAATATTTGCAGTTTTTAATGTTAAATTGTCAAAAGTATAATTAAAATTAATTTTGAAAGGATAGTCTCTATTATAAATTAAATGTTTAATTTTTGAATAAGGAATATTTACAACATTATAACTCCCAGCTGCTGCTTGATAATTAAAAAAATCGTTATTTTTATTTAATTGCATTATTTTCAGTTTCACTTTAGGTGATTTTAGATTTGTAAGAATACGTAACAAACTAATTGGACTATGAATTTCTAAATTTCTTATATATCTTTCTATGGCACTATGTACAGCATCTATTTCCTGTAAATTACTATGACCTGGTTCTGAAAATTTTTGCTCAATTGTTTCAATAATGGCCGAGTTATTAATAAAATCAATTAAAGCCATCGATGTAAAAGAATTTTTGTTTTGGGGAACACAAGAATCTGACCATAATATGATTTTTTTAATAGAAGGATTGTCCTTAACAACCTCTTTTAAAATTTTGATTAGCCCACTAGCGATATGGTTACCAGCGCGTCCGCTAATGGATTCATTCCAGAAACTGCAATAAGTTATCTCATTAATATTACAATGAGCTGTCAGATTGTAACAATTAAGTTTTCGTTTATAGAAAAAACTTGACGCATTGGCTTTTGGTAAAGGGAAAACATTTTGTAAATCATAAGTGATAATAGCAACATCAGGATTCTTACTTTGTCTGTCTAAATTCTTTTCATTTCTGCTCTATTCTTTACCCTCAAGATGCTTGTTATGGTTGGAGATTTGATCAGCCGTGGAATTCTTATTCAAGTTAAATTCAATGCATTTATCACACTGATCTTTTTTTGGTTTGAAAAAAGCAATATTAAATTCTGTGTTAAAAACACGGGAGTAAATATTAAATTTCACAGGCTCGCTTTGGATGGTTTCCTTATATAAATGATACATTTTTGTTAAGTTAAGCCCGGGTTCTAGATATTTTTTGTTTGTACTAGCTCTACAGTAATGGGAATCTATAATGGGAAAACTTTCTATGTGATTTCGTACTTCTTGTAATTTATCTTCTGAAGTAAATTTCTTCTTATTTTTTCCCTTATTAAGACATAGTGGTGTATTTGTAACATAATCTTGAAGTGAATTAAAAAAGTAATAAATTCTTTGTTGACTAATATTAAGTGTACTTAAAAAAAATAATTTGCAAACTTTAAATATTGTATTATTAAATTCCAAATTGTAAATGAAACTGTATTTTTTTTTAGAATTTTCTGACCATGTTCTTTTTCTTGCAGCTAACACTCTTGACACATATTTGCTATAAAAGTGAGACTTTTGTTGGTCAGGAAGACTCCAAAAGTCTTTATTTATTTACTCGATCTTTTTCCGAAAATAAGGTAGTACAACGAAAAGTACAACTTGTACAACCTTTTTTCACATGTCGTGGTAGGTGATTATTACCTCGAATGTCTTTGTAGTTTTGCCCATGTTCTCTACGGCGTTTTCTTATATTTGACTTCCATTGGTCTGGATTCCGCTTTCTCTTCCTAGAGGTTTGTTTTTCAACTTTGTCTGCCAATTCTTCATCGCCTTCAAGTACCTCGTTTATAGGATCTTCGTCGGCTGGGAGTGGAATAAAGTCTGGATCACTACCTAAATCACTATCACTATCATCGATTTCACTATGTCCACTTTTTTCTTCGCCCTCTTCTAAGTTTTTGGAAGTTGAAGCACAACTTTCCAAAATGTCTTCGGTCATTCTAATAAGGTGATATATTTTTTAAAATAAATTGCAAATAAATATACCATTGAAATAAGTGTTCTTTACCTTAAAAGTTCTTCTGGTAAATCCGGACAAGGTGATTCCGTTCCCACAGAGCTCATTTTAATTTTATATACAATTTAACATTAAATAACCACAAAATTGAATAACACAAAACTTATAATCATACCTAACACCAAGACAGTTTTCAGTAAACTGACCAAACAGATGCAAAAGTGCAACGAAACAATGCGCTTTTATTATTATTACCGATAAGATTACAAATACATATAGAACAAAAATTTTTGTGATTTCTGCTAGGATATAGAACAATTTTTATGCGGTAGCTTTAGAACAAAACAATTCTTAGAAAATACTTCAGTTTTAGGATATAGAACAAAAGTGATGCTAAAATATACTACTTCGACTTTACTTTTTAAATATTTTATTATGGATATAGAACAAACCAATAGTATTCTTCTCAAATCTAACACTAACTAAAAAAATTTTAAAAATGGATGTAGAGCAAACCAATTCTGAGGTGACGAAGAGTATAAAATCAAAATCTTTCCATCTGACGTATTTCCATTCACGATTTACATTACGCGAACGCCACCACGAGATAAAATATGCATATAGTTGATATGGAAAGTTTTGTTTATAAATCAAACGTTTGCATTGTTTTAGTGTTCTTTTTAATGAATTATCATTTCACCTCGGTTTTACGATAAAATAATTCAGAATCAAAAAAACATCAAGTGTACCTGCGTAATAGAGCCGTCACGTTTTTGGCATTTGGTAGCGCCACGATCGCCCCAACGATAGGTCGAATGTAAATACTAGTTTAGGTGCTGGTGCTGTTGTGCCATCCTTATTGATTAGTTTAAGTTCCATTGGGCATCTTGAAAACGTTACCTGGATGTTCAAAGATTTCTTCATCAGCCTGTAGTCGTCCACTCCTGAACCTAGGCCTCTCCCATTTCTTCACAAACCTCCCTATTTTGCGCCTTCCTCAGCCACTAACAGTCTGCCACCTTCACATCGTGGATCCATCTTTTTTTAGGACTTCCTCTGCCTCTTTTGGTTGTTCTTGGCTTCCAGTTCACTGGTATTCTTGGTGTCCATTGTCCCCACGTGCCCGGTCCAACTCCACTGCAGTGGAGTCAAACGTTTCATCGCATTCGCCACCTTCGTTCTCTTTCTTATATCTTCATTTCGGCTGTGATCCCGCAGACTCACTCCGAGCAATGACCTCTCCATCGCCCTCTATACCACTCTTAGTTTTTCAGCGCTTTTGTTGGCTATTTGGTTCGCTTTCCCTAACTTAATTTTATAGCCTATAAGTGGATGTCGACTCTTTTTATCGTGATGCCATCTATCTTGATTTCTTCGTTTAGTTCTCCTGTTTTTAACTCCGACAGGATTTAAGTTTTGGTTAGGTTTTGATTCAATTTTGATTTACGACTACTGCTGTAATTCTGAGAAAAAAAACTACCGAATATTTGAAATTTAACCATAAAAGTGGTCTTAAATTTACAGCCCCAGTGTACATTTGAGATGATTTTAAAGGAATTAAATAGATTTTATTATGCTGATTTCAATCTGTTTTTGAGTAAAAACAAAAAAGCAAAACATTGCCGCTTAGGATCAAAAAAATTAATTTTATGTCAAACTTAAATTTTAAATTCGAAATAAGTTCAAAATAAGCACAAAAGTCGAAAATGAGTTTAGGTATAAGCAAATAAGCAAGAAATCACAAAAAAAGCAAAAATAAGCATGAAAAACTATACGTTAAAATGCATCTTTTTATGTAATTCGTCCAGATCTCAAATTTCAAAGAGCTGCTTTTAAAATTGACAATAAGCAAAATTGCTTAAAATCCGGACTCGAAAGATTTATACAAGTTGCTGAATGAGTTAACCGAAGATAGGAAATTGGCATGTAAAAACTTATTTAAGCAAATTCTTGTTTCCCTAATTTATTATTTTAGAGAAGAATTGAAAAACACAAAAATAATGCAGAAATATAAACTACGAATGATAAGAACATTAGATTTCATCTAGCTCTTACTGAAAAAGTCAAAAATTGCTTTTGAAATTGCAAAAAGTTTTATTTATCAGACTGGCCATGTAAGTTTCTGATTTTTGAAATGATTTTTAAAAATATAAAATTAAAATGAATTTATTACATGGATAGCTCGATAAATAAAAATTTTAACAATTTCAAAAGCATCTTTTAATATTTTAAGTAAAAGCTAAAAGAAATCTAATGCTCTTATCATTCGTAGTTTATATTTCTGCATTATTTTTGTGTCTTTAATTTTTTCCCTAAAATAATCAAGGAAGCAGGAATTTGCATAAATAAGTTTTTACAGTATATTAATTTCCTATGTTCGGCTAATGCCCGATTTTTTCACTTAGAGATATCTATCGAATAAGTATAAATATACGGATAACTAATCAAATTAATCAAGTGTCCAAACAGACAACCGTTTTGATTGGTTATCCGTATACTTACACTTATCCGATAGATATCCCTAAGCGAAGAAATCGGGCATAACTCATTCAGCACCCGGTATACGTGTGACAGTATAGACTTATCCCCCCTGTATAATATTATTATTAATGCAGGAAACCAAAATGCCTCATACTCATATGCATAACTGGAAACACAATAGCAATTTGTTAGTCAAACATGCATATCCATTATATTCTGTAACCATCAATTATTCAATCTTTTGCGATAAAATTATAAATTAAAAAGTTCTCTTTTTGCATGAAAATCACTTCGATATTCAAGGATAAAGAATAATAATTAAATCAAATATTTTTAAGAAAACCAAAATAATTTTAACAAATTAGTTCTGCTCTTGAATACCCGATAAAATCGACCTTGAAAAATGCTTTTAAGCGGAGAGATTTTATTTTAACATCAAATTTTAGAGTTCAATTGAAAGAAGATCGAGACCAATTGATTATAAAAGAAAATATAATTGCTGATCAAAACGTAGAAATCAAAAAGTTACATTCGACCATTGAAGCACACGAAACCAAAGTACAAAATGCCATGCAAGAAAACAAAATGGTATCGGAGGAAGCCAAAAAAATTGCTCAAGAAATGCGCCTGGTTAGTTTGGAACTGGATCGGGAAATTGAAGAAAAGCAAAACATGTGCATCGAATATGTGATAACCACTGAATACTTCTATTTTCAATATTTAACGTTTTTGTTTTTTTCAGTTCGACAAACGTGGACTTTCTAAAGCAGTACAAGATAAAGTTCAAAAATTGGAGTCCACCGTCGTAGCGGTAGAAAAGTTGTGTAGACAAATGCCGTGCGGAAACGAAAAGCACAGGCAATTGCTTGTGCTCGTATCTTCATTGGAAAAGAAAGCGGCTCTCGTCAAACGTGAAACAGCACTCAGGATGCAGTTGTTGAACAAACAGAAGGATCAAGCTGTTTATGCTGCTAAATTTGCCACCCATAAATTAATGAAAACGGTTACTGACTTCCAATCCCAAGTGCAAGTGCACAAAAAGGTTCAAATGATTTTGACGCAGCTCGTAAAAGAAAAAGACAACCAAATTAAATCCGTAAGTTGTCAATAAAATAGCTTCGTGCAATTGTTGCTTCAATTTTTTTTAGATCACTTACAAAACTTCCAAGTCCGGAACGAATCACCATAAAAGAGTTAAGGTGCAGGTTAATTGTGGATTTTGTTTGATTGTGTGAATTTTCAGGAAAACTACAACGGCCTTGATGTCGGGAACGAACCTTACCATGTACGCAGCTATCATCGCGTGGGAGACAGCGAATCAGATTATGTGAGTTCTAATGGCAAAACTGTTTTCCTTGGATTCAACAGCAATTTTCTTGTAATTTTTTATTCTAGTAGTAATTTGAAGGACTTAGATGAAACTTTTGACTTCCCAAGAAAAGATATCAAACTGGACAAGATTTTATTTAACTGAAAGTAATCCATTGCCAACTTTCTCAAAATCTAAAGTAGAAGAAATGGAAATTGTTTTGTTGTTAAAAAATACTAGTTACTGTTAGAAATTTAGTTTATTTTGTAATTTCAGGAATAGTTTTCATAAAATAAACAATTTTTCTTTCATGCTTTATTTATTAACAACTAATATTCTTTAACAAATCATGATCGGAAAAGTCATCCTGTTTAAGTAGGACTACAGCTAATGACTCAATAGCTTAATAGCAGTAGAAATCTTTAACTTGAATTTTCTTCAGGTTGGTATTATAAGAATGAATGTTTTTTTAAAAAAGAATCAGAAGAGCTTCCCGGCAACCTTACCAGTGAACTGCCGTTAGCCAGTTCAATGGAAAAGGAGGACCAAAATATTGAATGGTAAAGGTGGGAGGAAATCAACATACATTCCGTATGATATCCATTTGATTAAAAATGATGCAAAGTTCTCCAACCTTAAAATTTTCTAAGTGGCCGTAGGGAAATAGAAGATGCTTTTATTGAAAAATTAAATTCAAAATTTTAATTTAATCAAACAATTTTTTTATGAAACTAACCAAATGTAAAGTGAAATGATTTAATCAGTCAACTAGTTTTCATAAATTTAAGTTGGTAATGCAACTATCAACTTCAATTTTCTTTTACATATCGTCGCTGTAAAATCAAATCGCCATAACTGCAAAAATTGAGTTTTTGAGTTGTTGGTGTCAAAAAATTTCTTTTTTACCTGTCTATTTTTATGTCGAACAGGCATATTTGTATTCTTCTAAATTCATTCATTATTAAGGTGGTTTTGAGGTGAACCTAACAGACGTTAAAGGGAAAACAAAAACTTTAAGGCGCTCTAGCGAAAAATATGAATTTTGCAGTTATGCCGGTTTGATTTTATAGCGACGATATACGCTTAGTCTTAGGCTTACGCTTACGCTTACGGTTACGCTTACGCTTACGCTTACGCTTACGCTTACGCTTACGCTTACGCTTACGCTTACGCTTACGCTTACGCTTACGCTTACGCTTACGCTTACGCTTACGCTTACGCTTACGCTTACGCTTACGCTTACGCTTACGCTTACGCTTACGCTTACGCTTACGCTTACGCTTACGCTTACGCTTACGCTTACGCTTACGCTTACGCTTACGCTTACGCTTACGCTTACGCTTACGCTTACGCTTACGCTTACGCTTACGCTTACGCTTACGCTTACGCTTACGCTTACGCTTACGCTTACGCTTACGCTTACGCTTACGCTTACGCTTACGCTTACGCTTACGCTTACGCTTACGCTTACGCTTACGCTTACGCTTACGCTTACGCTTACGCTTACGCTTACGCTTACGCTTACGCTTACGCTTACGCTTACGCTTACGCTTACGCTTACGCTTACGCTTACGCTTACGCTTACGCTTACGCTTACGCTTACGCTTACGCTTACGCTTACGCTTACGCTTACGCTTACGCTTACGCTTACGCTTACGCTTACGCTTACGCTTACGCTTACGCTTACGCTTACGCTTACGCTTACGCTTACGCTTACGCTTACGCTTACGCTTACGCTTACGCTTACGCTTACGCTTACAAATACATTTTACATTTACATTTACGTTATATCAAAGATAATAAAACTTAAAGATGCCCAAAGCTATACAAATTTATGTGTATCCCAATCTACTCCCTTAAGTAGATGGCGACACTAATTATATTATTTTAGGTTATATTTTAATTAAAATTTATTTAGTTTGTCATGTTTTGTCGGGATACACATAAATTTGGATAGCTTTGGGCATCTTTAAGTTTTATTATCTTTGGTTATATTATAAAAATTTTGATTTACTCTAGTGACTTTAGAAAAAATATAATTTTTAATTATTGATCATATTTAAGGATTGTAGAGGTTATGTAAATCTTAACGTCAATGTTATATTATATTAATTTTTGAATTGCGGCCTACAAAATACATATTTTAAATGGTAGATAAACTTACAAATTTTTTAAAAACGGTAGATACCAAGATTCTACCGATAGAAGATAGAATTTTACCTTCCGCCGCGCCGTAAAGTAAAAATTCGAATATAACTTTACGTCACTGTTAATGTCGGTGTGGAAACTTTTTAACTTGAATATTAATTTAATTAAATTCTCACTTATGAGAACTGTATGGTCAGCTAAAGGTAAAATGTGAAAGTACTCGACTTAATTGCACTATTAAATAACATAATCATAGGCAACACATCAAATGCTTATATTGAAAACAATCGAAAGCGATTTCAGATATAAAATTTACGTATAATATGAATTCTGCCGAATAGAATAATAATTTATGTTAACGAAAGCATTAAAATGGGTCACTGTTTCACTCCTGGTTTCACGCTTACACAAGATGCCATACTTTTATTGCTTTATTATCATTATTTAATTTATTATATTTTTTATTAAAAATTTATTTATTATTATGGTTGAGTAAGCTGGTCGTAAGCTAGCAGTTAAGATTGCTGTGTGCAATCGTGGATTCAATTCCGACAATTTAACGACAATTTAAATTTTCAAAAAACCAAACAAAATCCAGAACATAGAATAATTCCAAATTACAATTATTAAATGAGATGATTGCAGGTATGGCTAATCACCGCAGATACTTGCTGCAAATTTTATTGCGCCCCCTAATTTTACCAATTCAAATATTCAGAAACCAGAAATTCCAATTTTATCAATAATTAATTAACGGATCTAATGTTACTTAAATCTTTCCAAATCCAATTTCAAATAATCACTCCAATATCATCAAAATTTTGAACAACCTCCAAACAAATAAATCAACAAAATTACACACTCAAATTATAATTTTATTTTCAACTCTTAACTCTGATTCTCAATTTTTCACCTTTATGAGAAACGCCCACAAAGCGTCCGCTCACTTCGACGCACCGGCTTGAAGAGGACCCTGAGGACTCTTTCTGAACCAATGCAAAATTATCTGCACGAAAAAGCGCACCAATATTCAAAATTCCACAAAATTTACAAAAATTGTTTACAAATCAATATCAAACACAAAAATAATCAAATTTCATATTAAGAGTAATTCAAAATCATTAAAAACAAATTCAAATTTAAAATCAGCAAATTAAATATTTAATCTTTCAAAAAAAATTACAAAAACTGATTTGGTAATGCGACATCTTTTGCTCCTCAGGTTAGCTTTGCGCAACAACGGACGATGGCAAGTGGTTCACAGAGGAAAACCATCTAAGTTGTGGTACTAAATCTCAAATAAATTTTTTTTCCATCTAATGGACTTCACAAATGATCTTCGCTGTAGGGGGGTGCTTGTTCTCAAATCCATCCATTTTTTTCAATATTTGGGGCAGTATCAGAGCTCTTGGTCTACTCCTGATTTTAATGCCCATAATCACCTTGTACATTAATTTGTTTTCCTGTTTTTCATCCCCCTCTTATGTCGGCTCCGCATTTTCTCTAATTTCCGATTTCATTCCATCAACATTTTCCATTATTCTCGTAGTATCATTTTCTTTTATACCAAAATTTTCCTTTTCCAATGGATTGTTCGTCTATTATAGTTGTTAATTTAGTGTTTTTTAAATCATTCTCCAATATTTCAATTTTTTTTCCATCTGTCAAACAGTTATTTTGATTTTCCTGTGTTTTTGTAACTTTATCCTCTATTTTTGTAATTTTTGCTTCCAAAAATTTTGTATTATAGTCTTGATTTTTTTTTTATTATTTTTTTTTTATTTCTTTTGCATTATTTCCATCAATTTCTGCATAACTGTTCGAAAACTCAAATTAACAATACAGGCGGTGCAATTTTCTAGAAAAAAGTTGTTAAGGATGTATAGGAGATACAATCGGAGACAAAAGAATAGTTAATTTGAATTTCACGAATATTGGTCTTATGTGGGTAGTAAAATACTTTTTAAATATCATAAACGATAAACAAAGTTATGCATGAAGAAAGGTTTTTTTCGGTTAAATCGGTTCATTTTCAGAAATTACAAATATTAAATTTGACATAACAAAATTTTTAATAGCGACTACCCCTGAATTCCAACCTACTATCTAAATAAAAAATGTAATAATTTTTATGAGTAAAAATTGATATTTGTTGTTAAAACTAATAAATAAAAACCGTGATATACATAATATTTATAATACCAACAAGTGTTAAATATGTTTAGGGTTCTTTTTACGTCGAAATTTATATTATTTTTAGAGAATTGAACGTGACAACTCTATATCTGTTGTTCAATTACTAATTAATTTCTCGAGAACGAGGTAGTAAACCGTGATGAAATTTTGCTAAAACCTTTTTCTATTTACAAACTATAACTACATAAAATTTAAAAAAATTCTTATATTTTGATCATATATTTTAAGCTAACATATTCAATAAAATGTTGTTTTTCATAAAATGACTTTTACATTATATAATTTTTTTAGGATTTCTTAAGATTTACCTTTGGATTTTTATTTAGACAAGTATTTTACTGTTAACACCTTGTGAGTTTCCCTAAAAGCAGACTCTTAAGCAAAACCGTAGATGTGATTTTCTTGAATTTTAACAAAAAGTCAACATCAAATTAAAACTGCAAGAACTATTGAACGGTGCAGAGAATCAATTTGAATTTTTTTTATTGCATCGCAAAGTCAATGACATGTGTACCAATTTTCATCGATATCTTATATTCTTGAGTTTTATTTTTTGTCTTCTGTACATCTTTAATTATACCATCGAATTTAGTTGCTTTGGCAGAAAATAACATAGGATTTTCTGTCATAACAACTAAATTCAGTTGTTATAATTGACAATTTTGCTTAGAAAATTGTTAATTCAATTATTCACACTAATTATTGTTGTTGACTAACTGATTTATCTTTGCTTACCTAAGCTTTGCACTTGCTATTATTAACTTCCCAGATAGCAATATGACGTCTTAATTAGGTCTGCATGAGCTCAGATTTATGATTTGGACGTCAGACGCAACATCAGAAAGACGTTTTTAAGAAATACTTAAGAATTCGAATGCGCCACCTAGCGATCGAATCAAGACTTCTTTAAAAAGAACTCTTGAAGAACTTCTCAAAAAGGAATTCTTAAGAGCTCTTTTGTCTGAATTCATCAAACGACTTCTTAAGGAATTGTATTTCTGAGCTCTGAATAAACAATTACTAATTTTATAGTAATTTTTTAGTAACTGGAAAAAAAACCACAAGTACTACGTCAAAAAAAGGTACATATTTGTGTCCAAGTACAATGTATTTTTTTCTTTTGGTAATCAAGTCTATCGCCGCAGTGCTTCAGCCACACCCCTCTGTATTACTGTTTCGACCATCACAATGGAGGAGTTTCCTACTTTTTTTTTATTTTTTTATTTGAAAGTAGAGATCAAACGGAGCCATCAGTTTTTTTTTCAGATTTTTTTGAGTGCGTTAAGTATCAGAAAAAAATTAATGAAATTTGAAATTGTTAGGGTTATGACGTCATAACCCTTCTTAGAGTGGGAATGGATAAACCTATAGGATTTTAGACAACCGTACTATGTTGCCGTACTTTCTTCTATTAAAATGTTAAAATGTAGATGCCTACCTGATGACAAGTAATGGCCGCCGTGTATTTCGTGGTTACTTTTTTTTTATATGAGTGATTATGGATTACTTAGATTCACAATTTTTATTTAATGAAAACAAATACTTTAGTTTTACAAAGATCTCGACAACTTACAAGAGCTTTGCATCCACAGTTTAAGATATTTTAAATGCCACACGTAAACGGCTTTTCGCCTTCTGGCGATTTTCATCAAATTAACCCAGTTTGTAGAGTTTTTCAAAAATAGAACAGATTTTGTTAATAAATTGGTTTAACATGCATTCTTAATGTAATATTTGAAGTTCGTTACATTTGGTTATTCTGTTGGGTTATAATTTGTTGATCGGTTGTGCTTCGGTAAAATTCACATGTCGACAATGTTTCATTATTTATTTACAAACAAGATAATTCTTTGTATATTTTACATAAATATATTATATGAACCACTTAAAACATCAATAATACTTTTACAAGAGCTTTGCATCCACAGTTTAAGAGACTTTAAATGCCACACGTATATGGCTTTTCGCCAGAAGCTTACCAGAAGCTACCATCCAGGTTATAAAGTTCTTAAAAAGAGTGCACCAATTTTGTCAGTTAAAGCATTGATCAGGATTGATGTGACGAAATAATCAATAGCATTAAATGTAAAAATAAAGAATTTTAATTATCATATGATAGCTGTCAATAATAACCCAATTAAGAACTGACAACATCGGACGGCCATGTTTAAATCTTATTGGTTAGCTATGGCGGGCAGATTAAATATTTTTTTGAAATTCAAAAATTTTTTTTAAATTGTACGCTGAGTTTTAAGACCAACCAATTACATCAGCATGCGGCATTTTTATTACAGTTTCATGTTTATATATTATTTCAAAAAATTATTTCTAAGGAAACTCCCCCATTTATTGTGTTCTCATTATTGTTAGCAATTATTGTTTCTGGAAAAAAAATGACAAACATTAAAAAATAATGAGTTATAATTTTTTATTACAAGTACAAAAGAATTTACACAAATCTACAAAAATTACAAAGTATTACATCTAGGAACATACGAAGTTTACATACAGTGGCTCAAGAAATTATAAATACACTCCTATGTTAACCATGTTAAACGTACATTTCCATGATCCTTTTTCTCATATAAAAATCGATTTTATAGCAAAATATTTCAAATATTTTTTGTTGCAAATTTCATTCCCTTAATTTTGTTGCTATACATTTTTCTATTTTGTTGCGCCGTTTCTGAGTAACAGTGACTTTAAAACACTCTGTCAAAAATTTAATAAAATTAACATTACTCTTATGGGAGTTTTATTTAAATTTTTGCAGAGTCTTTTAAATAAAAAATAAAGGGAATGAAATTTGCAACAAAAAATATTTGAAACATTTTGCTATAAAATCGATTTTTATATGAGAAAAAGGATCATGGAAATTTCCGTTTAACATGGTTAACATAGGAGTGTATTAATAATTTCTGGAGCCACTGTACCTGTAGTTTACAAGCTGTATAATAGATTGATGTATAGTTTTAACCACAGATGTAATTTATGACGCCGAGCTTTTCTTTCGTGGTTCAGATAATACCAAACAAATTACACTTATACTATTTTCAAACACTATTTCATAAATAATAATTAATTTATTCAATTGAGTTGGAAATAAAATAGGAAACCGTATTTTTGTAGGTTACCTACGACACATACCAAATATAAAAATGTGCATGTTATACCACCATACGCTTGCGCTAAATTTAATTCAAGCAAACCTCAGAAAAAAGACTTCTTAAAAAGCTCATATTTTTGACGTCTTATGAAGACAGAAAAAGGACTTCTTAAAAAGCTCATATTTTTGACATCAGAAAAAAAGACATCTTAAAGAGCTCTTAATTGAGAGTTCTACAAAACGAGATCGTTAAGATGTCATATTTGGACTTCTAAAGGGCATCTTTAAAAAGACTATTTCAAGAAGTCTTTCTGACTTGTAAGCTGTCTGGGTTGCTATTAATCTCAATAACTATTAACTAACAATTAAATTATTAATTTTTATATTAATTAAAAATATTAGTTTTTGTGTTAATTAAAAACATTGGTATTTAGTTTTTTAATTTCTTAAGGCAAAGTCCGGTTTGTGTTCATAGGTTTTTATTTTGCACCCAATCTCAATTTCAGCCTTCAGCCCTGGCTAGACGACATGTGTAAAAAACCAAGGAAGACGGTCGACAAAAATTAGTTTGCTACCAATTCGTTAAGTTGAACAACAATAATTGTGAAGAATCAATAACTCTTTTGCACGAGTGGTGTACAACGTTTTATCTAGTTTGCTGTGGAAAGATGGTTATTAAGGAAATCTAACATCAATACAAAAATTTGTCTTTTCTTAGGCATTAATTAGATAAAATAATATATCTGCTAAATTGTTTTCTTGTTCTGGTAAAAACAAATAATCTAAAAAACATCTACATCATAATTTATTATTATTAAACCGGTTTCAGATTCATATTTATTAGCAATTTACTATTTACCTTTGAATCAGTTGTTTACCTATTACAGGGATTAGCGAAATAAACATATTGTTTTTGAAACGAAAATGTCCAACATCTGCAATCGGTTATTTTTGAAAAACTTAATAAGATTTAATAATAAAAGTTTTGAATATCCCGGTTTTGGTCAAGTTAGTGCTACGATAAGGTAAAATTTTACTCTTGAAAATATTTACGACCGTGAAAATTGTAAGGCCAATTACTCTTATTTTTTTAAATTTTAATTATAGTTAATTCATATGTATCTCTTGTTTAAATTTTTCCAAAATTTTAATTAGAAACTATGGAAATTACTACAATATCATTCCACAACCTAGAAAATGTCTCCAAGATCACGAATTGGAAGAATATAATAGGCATTTTGATTATCTTGTGCAATTTTTAATTACTGGCGAAGACGAAATACCTCAAAAAGTGAATCAACATTTAAAAGAAGTTTTAAAATATAACGTACCATGTAACGAGCAAGCTATGGGGCCGTTGGTAGTGTTAACTTACAAGTATTTTTCACGTCGTGAAAATCAAACACCTGAGAAAGTTAGTCAAGCATATATAATGGGATGTGTCAATGATATCGTGAGTATTCCACATTTACAAAGACTTTTCAAAATTCAAAATTATAGGTATATAGGAAAAATTTGTTACTTCAAAAAAATCATCAAATCGCAGCTTTGTTTGAGGTACTACTCGATGATGTTATAACATAAGTCTTATTAATAAAGCTACGATAAAATAAAAATAATATTTTAAATAGCTTGTTGATAAGGCAAGAGAAGCCGTCCGATCACATCAACCAATGCAAGAAAGCAGACAATTAATTCCAGTTCTCCCTATATAGTTCACAAATTTTAATATTTAAATTTATTTAAGGGCTTTTATAGAAGGATTTTTTAAAAAGAAATCTTTCTTTTCGGTATATATTGCTATGATTTACTCTAATAATTTTCGGTAGCACTATTCGTCATTTTGTAATTATTTAATTTTTAGCTTGAATATTAATTTAATTAAATTCTGTTAGGTCAATTATGCAATTTGTGTTATAACGTTTAATTTAAATTATTTTCAGGTAGTGAGCAGCATTCAAATTTCCGATGATATTATGGATTTATCGAAGACGCGCTATAATAAGCCTTGCTGGTACCTTAACAAAGATGTCGGAATGACAGCTATCAACGATGCTGTTACACTTTCTGAAAGTACTTTCAATATTATTAAAAAACATATCGGTCAGCATCCCAGCTACCTTTCAATTTTGGAACTAACCCAAGATGTAAAATACAAATTCGCAATTGGACAAATTTTAGACACAAAATGCAATTTACACATCGAATCCAATTTAAAATTTTTCACTCCAGATATTTACAGCACTTTGGCTAAATATAAAGGAAGTTTTCTATTTTTAATAGACCCAGTTATCAAAGGAATGTATTTGGCCGAAGTGTTTGATCCAAAATTGCACTCGGAAGTCATATCCATTCTTGAAACGCTTGGAGAATATTTCATTGCACAGGTAATCATCTTTTACGAAATTATAGTTGACAAAAAATTATTACAATATTTTAGAACGACATATTGGATTGCTATGGAAAGCCTGGAGTTACCGGTAAATATGGAACTGATATCTCAACGGGAAAATGCACATGGTTAGCTGTTCGCACATTGTTAGACGGCAATTCGGCTCAAAAGGAACTGTTTCAGAAGAACTATGGTAAATCTGATTTGGATAGCCAGGAAAAAGTTTACAAAATATATGAAGAATTGGATATATTGAACAAATTTTTACATCACGAGAAAATTGTTTATCGAAAAATGACAGATATGGTGGAGAAATTATCGAATTCGGTTCCGAAAGAGTTGATGTACAAAATTATGGATTCGTTTTATGGTAAACTTTAGATTGGCATACCAACAGGATTTAACATTTTGGTAATCGTACGGCATAACAGGCCAAACTAGAGCGTGTAGCTATATAGTAGAAAACAAATGCCGAAGTAAAACAGAGTTTTATTTACAATGCATTTACAATTATTAATTGTTAATTTTAATTTAGAATAATTAATTTACAATTAATTTTGTCAAAATAATCAAAAAATGTAATTTGAAGATTTCTATAACGACAAGCACAAGTTATTTTACATAATGTGTTTCTAAGTCTTTCTAAAGATATTCAATAAATCGAAACATTATGTTTATACACAATGTAATGTAACAGTTTGCCAAAACTTACAACAAATTTAAGGTTGTAAAAATAGTAATTTAAAAAATTTAAAAAAATAGTTGGCGTACCTACCTAAACATATCAGAAAAAAATATTATTTTTGACTTTTTAGTTATTTTTCTTCGATTGTGTTTTTTTTTTTGAAGTCGGTTTAATTTTTTTTAAATTACTATTTTATTTGCTCCTTTTCTTAGGTAGGTACTTAGTGGTATATAGGTATTTAATATAGGAGCTTAGGTAAGATCCTGAAATAAATTTTAGTAATTTGTTGTGTTTTCTGAGTACGCCCCTGCCTAGAATCTGATATGGGGGAAATCAATTTGCGGTTTTGAACGAATGAGACGACACTTTTTTAAATAGGAGTTCGAGAAGTGAGTGTTTTGGTTTTTGATCTCGTCAAAAGATTTAGTAAGTTTTGCTTTTTTGCTGGAAAACTTGTAGGGAGACACCATTTTTTCTTTTATTTGTAATGACTAATTGAGTAGCAATAGCTAGTAGATCCCTTGGGGCTCTCGTATCTATTGCCCGGCAACAACTTTTCGAAAATATGTGAAATTAATTTCAATATATTCTCATTCTCTTGTGATATTACAAGTGAAAATTTCATTGCCTTCAAGTTTGTGTATATGCATTTTTTTATTTCTTGGCGCCGTTTTTCACTGACCGCGACTTAAACAAGACTGCAAAATGCAAAAATTGTTGTCATCTGTATCTTGAGAACTACGAAAAAAAATAAAAAATTAATTAGCATTTTTTCTTATATATTTTATTCTCTACATTTTTCTTTCTATAGATTTTTCTATTTTGTCTCACCGTTTCCGAGATATAGATGACAATTCAAAATTATTCATATTTTACTATCTACTTAATTTATATTTCAGCAAGTCTGCTATGATCCTCTTACTAAAAAGGGGTGGCTCTCAACAAGATTGAGGAATTTCACTAGAGGACTTCAATTATATTTCCCCTGAACCATCGACAGTCAAACAAGTTGATAATGAAAATATTGAAAATAAAACCAAAGATACTTTTACTTGAAAAAATGCTTAATAGAAAGGATTATCATTGGACAGTTTCAAAGGTTTCTGGACACGGACAGATTGGTATATTTATTATTAATATAGTATTTATATAATTATTTTGTGACACAATTATTTTCTGATTGACTTGGAATTCAAATTGATGCTGTTACATTTACAGATATTTTTCAGATTTATTTGGGAAAGTTCTTAGAAAAGTTTATACCAATACTGTGAAAAGACCGGATAGTACATAATACACCTGAAGAAACTCCTGATGAAAATGTTAAGCACATTTTTATTTAGACCTCAAAAGAGCATTTGAAACAATTAAAAAACCAGCAAAAAAGTTATTTAACAATGAGAAAGCAGAAAGTAAAAAATTAAGTTTAATCAAAATATTATTATGGGAACATATCGTTATGAGCAATTTATAAATATTTGCTTATAGGTATATATTATTACATTATTTTTTTTTACTATTATTAATATTAATAATAGAATATTATTAATTAGTACATTAGATTAAACTGTAATTAATAGCTTATATGGCAAAAGGCTAATTAATAATGATTATTATTATTATTACAATGTTGGTATTAAAATTCTTTGGAATTTCGCTGGCGTGGTTTTTCCAAGTCGATCTGGGTGATGTTACTTGTAGTTAAAAAACCTTGAACCAAGTGGTGAGTGGGGGGGTTAATAATTTAGAATAAAATCCAAAAAGGGGTATTTAAAGGGTTGGAGAACGACAATTCCGAGAACTGACTGGTTTAGGTATAATCGGTATGAATTTCAAAAATATACTTAAAAATTAAGAAAGCAATAATGGTAAATAATAAATAATCAATTATGTATGTCCACCCTGTAGTAAATTCTTCTTACAGATGGACTATATATCGCGGTTTTTTTGGGTCCTTGAAATAAAACAAATGTGTTCCTAACCACTAAGCACGAGAGCAGTCACAAAAGACTTCATTGCATATGAAAACATGAAATGGGAAAGACGCTTCAATTTAATGAAAAATAGACAGATTAAAAAAGTTCAGCAAATTAGTTAAAGATAATAACTATGTAGTACATGATAACGCTAAAGAATGGCTAGTGAATCTCACACAGAGAACAATTCCGAAGAGCGCTGAAAACATCTTGTCGATGGGCACTCGGTTTGCAGTAGAGAACAATAAACGGGATTTTCCGATGAATAGATTCATAACAGACATAGAATTTTGTATTGGAGAGAAAAAGAAAGCAATGCAAATGACAAGAATACGTTGAGATCAAGTGCTGGGAACATTCTTACTAACCATTTACTAAAGCAGAAGCAGTCGCGAATGCACTTATACCCAAGGCATACGGTCTTCCGAAGATCCACAAACTAGATATACTACTTCGTCCCATAATTAGCACAGTGGGTTCCCCCTTGTATGGTTTAGCTAAGCTCGTTGCCGACATTCTCAGAAAAGTGAGAAGTGAATTGAGATGCAATGTCAGAGACTCATATGTGGCCGCTAACAGCTAAAAAACGTAATCCTTCCTGATAACTATAGACTAGTGTCTTATGACATCACATCGTTGTTCACTAATGTTAAAAAAGAGTCAGTGGTAAGGGCAATAAAAAGACACTGGAAGGACATTGAGAAGAATACATGCATTGGAGAGGAGATGTTCCTTACTATCGTCGAGCTTTTGTTCGAGCAGAGTTTTTTCAGATTTCGTGATTGTTATTACCAACAGGTTTCTGGTTGCGCTATGGGTAGCCCAGCATCGCCCGATTTTGCAGAAGTAGTGATGAACGACCTCTTAGTGGATTGTGTGAAGGACATTCCGTTTGAAATTCCGGTTCTCCTCCTATATGTGGACGATATTTTCGCAACAGTTCCTGAAGACCAAGAGGATACACTGCTAAATATATTTAACAACAACTACGACGGTATTACATTTACCATGGAAAAAGAAAATAACGGATTAATCCCCTTCCTTGATCTGTGCCTGACCAGGAACAGAGAAAACGGCATCACTTTAGATTGGTACAGAAAACGGATAGCATCAGATAGACTTCTGAATTTTAAATCAGCACACAGTATTAACCAAAAAGCAGCTATAGTGAAGATGCTAAAACATAGGATTGACGGAATATGCATCCCGAATTTAATCGATAAGAACTACAAGATAGCCACTAATATATTAATTAAAAACGGTTACCCAGTCAAGTTTATCAACAACATCTTATTCGAAAATCACAGAAGATATAGTATGCCGGAGAAAAGGAAAGATGTTTGTTAAGATTCCTTATGTGCCTGGACTATCCAATAGACTGAAAAATCTACTGAATAGCGACTCAATGAAGATAACGTATTACAACAATAAAAGTACCTCCTCCTTGTTTAATTATGGGAAGGATCACACGGTGAAGGAGGATCAAAGTTGTGTCGTCTATAGGATAAAATGTGAATGTAACCTTAGTTATATAGGTCAAACAAAGCAATATTTGAAAAAACGTTTATACCAGCACAGTTATGACGTAAGAAATAACAAGAGTACCACTGGCCTTTCAACGCATGCAACTGAAACAGGTCATAAAATACTTTATGAAGAAGCCAAAATAATAGATAAAGAAAGAAATTATAAGAAACGGGTAATATTGGAGATGCTACACATCAAAGAACATATGGGAGAATCGCTCAATTTCCAGACTGACGTTTTGGGCCTAAGCAACATTTATGCAGGTCTCATTGGGCGATAGCCGAGCTTCCCCATTTTTGTTTGAAATCCTTGGCCTATTTTTGGTTTTTCATAGTACGGACCAGTGTTTAATTTGATAGTTGATATATGTAAAGTGTGTCAGATTGCTTTTATGCTTGAGTTGTTGATATTAATTTTAAATTTTAAATTACTGATACTTGGTATGCGTTGCATTGTAGATGTATATGATTTTATACAAAAATTTTTTCATGTTTTTAATAATTTTTATAAAGGGAGTCCACTAGTAAGTTTGTGTTTTTTGCTTTTGGTGTCAATGTTTGATTTGATGATTGTCTTTTTTAAACTTTTAGACTCTGATGAAGGCCTATATACAATAAAGGTTGAAACCGGTTAGTGAACACATTTGTTTTATTTCAAAGACCCAAAAAAACCGCGATATATAGTCCATCTGTAAGAAGTAAATAATAAAATAACTTCTAGAAATGAATGTTAATAGGGTTGCATAACTGCCTATTAAACTTTGCTGTACTTTTTACCAACTTATAGGAAAAATTCGGTATGGTCTATCTAGAACCAAAACCAATACACCTCATTGGGATATGGGATTGATGAGGTCACATTAGACTAGCGTTGTCAAAAATGCGATTATAAAGTGAGACATAATTATACTGAACTGTCATCACAACACACAAAACTGTATGAACAGTTGCGATTTTTATAGCACTTTATAATCGCATTACATCGCAAATGATTCGATTGTTTACAATCTGCATATAGTACTTACGTCTAATAAACCTCTGAGGATCACTTATAATAATTTGTAAAATATTTTTGTTTTAGCATAAGTTTTAAAAAGGTTTAATATGTGTACGGGTTAGGTATAACGATATTAAGTTGCTATAAGTACCTAGTCGTAACTTGCTATTGCTTGTGATTGGAAACTTCTTAGATGATTCACTTGATGAATCTTTTAATTAATTTTACATATTACCTACTATGAAACTGCGAGTTTCATTGCTTGTTGAGACTGTCGAAACACGACAATTGCAGATCAACGCGACTGCTGGTCAGAAACCAATTTGTTTCTTCCCTAGGACAGAAACCGTCAAGTTTCTTCCCACCTACTCAGTTTTAAATCTATCGTTTTAACCGTCAATTTATCTGACAGTGACAGTTTTTATATGTTATGAAGGTTAGGTTAGTTAATGAAACTCTCCGATTCATTGCAGGTAATATGTAAATTAGTATGTAAGGCCCGGGACGAAACACGATTTCAGACCAGGGTGTCGCTCGGGCAAGTAATCCTCACCCTGGTCTGAAATCGTTTTGTTTCGTCCCTAGCCAAACAATATACTATTTTACAATAATAATTTTGTTTATTGTTGGTTTAAGGTTGTTACATGAAATAATAATTGGATACAAAGTGATGAAATAATATAAATGAAGAGCCAACGAAAATACGTAAGGTCTCGGTGAATGTTTGAATAACATGTCTCTTAGCAACTTATGTTACCAAGGTGTCATTCCTGCGTGTGTGCACTCTCGTCGTTATCTAGATTTGGATCAGTAAATATACGCTGTGCATTAATGCTGTTCACAACCGCTACTAATGCAAGGGTCGTCTCGAACAACCCACTTACAGCAGTATTCATCATTTTCAACTTAACAGTTTGATAAGTAACAAACTGGTAATATTTGACAGTCTGTTAAAATTAATTCCTATTCACCATCACATTTCAAAGTTGAAATAGTAAACAAGCTGTTATTAAAAAGTAACTAAAATTATTGTTGGTACAATTCGCCCCAGCTAATTTCACTGATTTGAAATCATGTATAAACTAACCTTAAAGATTTAATTGTCACATTATTACATTACATCTAAGGGTTACTATCAGGTAATTGACTCCACGAACTTTACTTTTATCATATACCGTTGGATTCCCCATTTAAGTTATTAAAATAAAGAAAGAACAAAAACGAGCTTGTAATTTCATTAATTTAAAAAAAGAAATTCTTCTAACTTTGGTGAAACAATATTTTTAAATATTGGAAAATAAAAAAACCAATTCCGTTTTTAATAAAAAAAAACTAAATTGCTGGGATAAGTTATCAAACGATTTTAATTTCACCCAAACCCGAGCAAATGAAAAAATAGCCAAACAACACATAATACAGGATAAGGTGCTCATTATAGAGAAATCAAGTTTCAATATTTATTTTATAAATATAATAATATATTTTTGGGCGTCTGGTTTGATCGTCTGAATCGTCGGAAGACAAATTTAATAAATTATGAAAGTCCACTCTGTCCATGTCACTGAGGTTTTAAACAACACAATAATTAATTATGTATGTTTATAAATGTCAAAATAATATCTGTCAAATTTTGACACATAAATATTATTTATCAGTCTGTTAGCAAGGTTAACAGCTCCATATGGCTCTGTTAACTTATTAGACGACTTGACAGACTGTTAACTGCTAACAGTCATTCGTGAATACAAACGTCTGACATTAACGCACTGTTATCGACTTAACTCGCTGATAGCAACTTAACAGAGCTTGGTGAATACGGCTGTTAGAAGTGTAACTTACCATACCTATACTTGTTTTTATATTTTTCAAATCCGTTGTTGTTTTGCATCTTAATTGAACAGTTGTAACCACCGATGTATAATATGCTTTTATCATAGATTAGCTGGTCGCAAACGTCCTCAGTGTGCGAGAGAGAGGTAGCGACAAAGATAGAACAGCAGCCGTTCGAAATTGCAGAGTACGAAAGCGCTGCATGTATTTTATACATTTTTTAAGATTCGTTTTCTAAATAAAAATGAATGATATAACTAAAATGTTCGATGTAACATTTAACAGAACTAATGAACTTAAAACAAAAGAATTTTAATACTAAATATTGTTTTACAGTTATAATTAAATAACTAATTTGCTGTTAAGTTGTTTATTTATTTCTTGTAGGTCTCTAAAGTAATATTTCCGATATTACTACGTTAAATCTCTAGTATTAACAGCGGCAGGTTGTCTGTCTCTGTCTAGCAAAGTTGGTGACGTTCGAGGGCCACGCGATTCGCAGTTGTAAGCTCACCTCTTATATCTTTGACGATTAGTAAAAAGACCTTAAGTCACAAATTGCCATTTTTGAGTTAAATACACCATCTGATAGCTAATTTTCTACTTTACGATTCGTATTAAGACCTTAAGTCTAATTATTTATGATGAGTGGAATAAAGATAAAATACAATAAACTTAAAACAATATTGCAACTTTTGGTCATCCAAAGACCTTAAGTCAACTTAAGGTTCTTATATCAAACTCCCAGGAGTTATGAATGGCAATCTTAAAACCTTAAGTCCAGTTAAGGTTGTTATACGAAACATTTACGAGGTGTTATTGGTAATTTTACAGAAAAAGAAAATTATTTTTGATTAGTATAACTTCAAGGTTGTGTAAAAAAAAGCGTGTAAAACAAATTTAATATTGGATATATTATTAATATATGTCTAATTTTCCTAATGGTCGTTAGTTCAAAAATTTTTTCCGTATTGATTATTTTATAAATAATTTTAAATTATCCTAAATATGATTGGATTATGTTGTATTTATTGTCTTACGTATAAATTAGTTCTGCTGCTTTAAATATTAATTTAAATATGTTTATATACTTAAAATACGTAAATAATTTTCTTAAATTCCAATTAAATCATATCTATTAACATTACAATCAAAAAGAATAACAAACAAATTACAAATAATTATTGTTTATATTCACCTGCCTTTTATCACTTTTCTTAGCTGCTAACATTATCTATGCAACAACCGAATCACTTCTGTTTACAAGAAATTGCAAATAATATAAACAGAAGTGATTGCTTTTTGGCGGTATAGATAATAACTAACAACTAGCAACTAACAAAAGTGATAAAAGGCAGGTGAATATAATATAAACAAAATAATATGTTATCAATGTTAAGTTATTATATCCAACAGAGCTCAGTTGTATTTTGTATTCTCGTGTGTAAACTGCAAATATCTAAACTTCAATAGTGATAGTGTGTGATTAGTTAAAATTGTTATAATAATGAACAGATCAAGAAAGATTCTTGCGATGACTGAAAAATTGAATGAGAAAGGTTAGTAAGTACAGCAAATTTTAACAAAATTGTAACGATAACTTATGTAGTTTTCAACCCCAAGATAATAGTTGGTATTATTTTAGATGAAGCATCATGTTCGAAAGATTTATCTCATCCTCCGAGGTCTTCTACGTCTGAAGTAGCTGAAATTCCACCATCGTTTTCTCGGGAATCATCACCTCCTTCATTGAGCTCAGATGTAGAAAAAGCATTCAGCTCCGATGACAGTATTTTCGATCAAGATTATGTACCGCCAACAAATCAGGAAAGCATTTCGGAAGATGACAAAGAATTTCCTTCTAATACAAAGGAAACTTTGGCATCTTCTTCCAATTGCCAAACTTCTACAACACCAAAAAAGTGGTCCACAAAGGTTCGCAAACAGAGAACTGCTTTAATGAATACCGGAAAATCATATGAAACCGTCAGTGGAAAACAAATTCCAGCTAGAAAGCTCAAGCCTCTAAAGGAGTGCAGAAAAAAATGTTCTATACAACTAACAGATGAAGTTAGACAGCAAATTTTTGAAGAATATTGGCAGCTCGGAAGTTACGATAAACGAGCAAACTATGTTGCTAATTCAGTATCAAAAAATGAAATAAAACGTCCACGATCAGTTGCAGAAAATGCGAGAAGACGAAATGTTACATACGAATATTCTTTCCATTTATAAGGAAAACATGTTAGTGTGTGCAAAAGTTGTTTTTGTGCAACTATTGATGAAAATGAAACTTTTATTCGAAATTCGGTTTCAAAAAAGGTTGACAGTGCATCGGGTATTATTTTAGAAGACAATCGTGGAAAAAAGTCAACCGTAAATAAAAAAAGTAACGAAGAAATCGCAGCAGTTCTTGAGCATATTAATTCGTTTCCAGCTTACGAAAGCCATTATACTCGTCGAACCAATGACAAAAAATATTTACCATCTCATTTAAACTTAAGTAAAATGTACGCTTTGTACAAAGAAAAGTGTGATAAACCCGTTTCAAGAATGATCTACGAGCGCGAGTTTCATAAATGCAAATTAAAATTCAAAAAACCTTCAGTTGATACGTGTCACAAATGTGACACGTTACATATAAAAATTACAGTAAGTTCAAATGAAGAGGAAAAACTTAGCACCACAAACGAACTAACAGCACATCAAGAAAAGGCAGATTTTGCATATTCATCAAAAAAGCAAGACAAAGTGGAATCACAAGCAAATCTTAAAAAGAAATGCTTTTCGTTTGACTTGCAACAATGTTTACCAACTCCTCTTCTAACGTCGTCAGTGGCATTTTATAAACGCCAGTTATGGACATTCAATTTAACAATCCATGACAATGCAAATGGCAATTCTACAAACTACATGTGGCATGAAGCTATCGCAGGAAGAGGTGCCAATGAAGTTGCTTCCTGTTTATATCTTCATTTGAAAAATTTGGATCCCAACATTGAGGAAGTAACTTTCTATTCCGACACTTGCCAAGGCCAAAATAAAAATAGTCATGTGAGTGCCATGTTTTTAAGTTTTTTTATGACCGAGTCCACAAATTTAAAGATTATTAATCATAAATTTTTGGAACCCGGTCATACTCACATGGAGTGCGATGTGGATCACTCCATGATAGAGAAGCAAAAAAAGAGTACCGCAACTTCCATATACCATCCACATGACTGGTTTCAGTTAGTTAGAAGAACTGGCAAAAAAAATAAATTCGAGGTGGTAGAAATGAATATAAACAACTTTTATAATTTTTCCCGTCTTCTAACCAACACTCTAGTGTATAGAAAAAAAAATACCAACAAAAAACAATTTAAACTGCATGACGTGACTTGGCTGCAGTACAGATGTGATGAAGTTGGCATAATTAACTACAAAAATGTTTTGCATAAAGAAGCCGATTTTGAACGTGTTAATTTTTTACGTAGAAGAGATCGGTTGGATATACATATTGAAAAGCGCTATTTAACATCGGTGCCAATTTCAGTAGAGAAAAAAAAAGATCTTGTCGATCTTCTTCATCTAATACCACCCGTATTCCATCCATTTTATAACAGTTTGGTGACCACAGATGATTTAACCGAAGAAGATCCAGATTTAATTGAATATAGTGATAATTAATAAGCATTAGCTATGTAAATTTCTAAAATATAAAAATATTTAATTTCAAATTATAATCTTTTATCCTATCTTTTACCTATCTGTTAATAATATCTAAATTTCTAAAATATAAAAATTATGTATTTTCAAATTTTCAAAGCACGATTGTAATGTTTTTAACTTAAAACTGCAGTTATAAGGTTATAGTATTAAAAAAATATTGGCGCTTTTCAATAGTACTAAAGCCTTAAGTTGACTTAAGGTTTTAAGATTATAAATTTTTTACTATAAGAAATCCTAAAGCCTTAAGTCACATCAAAAACTAATAAGGAATACACCTAGAAGATTAAAATTAAGGAATTAGTTATGTCTCATAAACACTTAAATACTGGTAAAAGCACAATTCTGTAATATAAGAAACTTCAGCACAAAATAAGAGTAAACGTTTTTTCATTCTCCTCAACATTCGACTTTTGTGACTTAAGGTCTTTTTACTAATCGTCAAAGATATTATACATCAGTGGTTGTAACTTTAATTAAAAACTTTTCAATTTTTAAAAATATTCGTTTTAATTGGAATAAAATTAATACGTATTGATGAAATTCTTGTTTCAATGTTTATTTTGACATGTTTCGTGTAAAAACTAAAATAATACTTGATTAATATAGCATATCTTATAAGTTAACATTTACCTTTAATATTAAATTGTAATTGGTATTAATATTTTTGCAAATTTGAAAAAAAAATTTAAGTTCAATTTTTGAAGTTAAGTTGAAGTGGATAAAAAACAATAATTATTATAAAACGTCGAAACGATAGTTGTTCTTGTTTGTTAAGTAAATTTTCTTTGTTCTTGATGGATTTAGAAATTTCGTATGCTTCCCATAAAATTCGCTTTGTGTAGAATTTTTACATTGTTTCTATCTATTTGATGCATTTTTGTATTCTCTCCCATCTTTCCGCATGCAATTTACGCTTTTCCTTTTTGATGATGACATCTGAGGTCTTAACGACCGGCGTAATGAAAGGCTCGAAACCATTGGTGGGTTACCTGAGCCTAGCCTCGCCAACTCATTAGCCATCTCTTTGTCCTCTTTACCTTTGTGCCCTATTGCCCAACCGAGAGTTAGAACATTGTGTGTTGATATCACATTCAGTGTCCGGATACATAGCACCACCAGGCCCGAGATGATCTTATGACGACCAAGTGCCATAAGAACAGCTCTGCTGTCTGTGAGTATTTCAATTGTTTTGCGCCAAATATCTTTTTCTGGATTATTTCCGTACAGTGTAGTATACCCATAAGCCATAAGCTCCGTTTAGAAGACCCCGGTCTGTCCCCGTTGCGTCCGGCAAGATATCAAATTTCCTGTCAAATACATATTTAGGAGAAATTCTGACGGCATCTAAGCCCAAAAGAAGTACCTTTTTTGAGCAGTTCTCAAGAATCCGTGCATGCCCACTGACTTCCTGTCTATGAGTCCAAAGACCCCATGCCCGCATCTTAAGAGCAGCGATCATCGCTTGCTCCTCGACATAGAAATACAAACGAAAGAAGGCATAGGAGAGTTACAGCCAAGCCAACCTATCTCTGCAGCCGATATAGAGAGGAAGCTATGGATGGGGTAAGAAGTGCACTAATACGGCAATACAGATCAACGACCCGTGTATGTACGCTCCAGTCTGTAGACGACCAGGTGGTCATGATCGCGAGTGCAGAAGACGCTGCTTACATGACACGCAAGCTAAGAGAATACTATGAATCTTGGGGCTTACAGATAAATATGCAAATGACTGAATATATTGTAATGATATTTTTAATCAATCGTGAAATCAATAAAAAATATTCACTATCCACTAAGGCTTCCAAGTCGGAGATACGAAGACTTCTCGGGGTGAATTTCAACTTTTTAGTTTGAACAATTTCGGAGGTCAAGCTCGTCGAATAAACAAACTGAATTTTAATTCTCTTATTGGTGCTTTAAAATGTGAGAAGAATATCACTCTCTCAAGATCACAAATATTGTGGAAAATTGTGTAGCAAAATTTAGAAAGATGGTCATTAGGGAAATCAAACATCAATGGAAACATTTCGAGTGTGATTTCCAGTACTAAACGAATTCGAAACCTGCTTCATAATAACCGAAGAATACACAATATAACTAATATATCGTTTTGTTATTTTGGCAAAAACAAATAATGCAAAAAAAATGAAAACCTGCATCACAATTATATTAAACCGGTATCAGATTCATTTTTACCTTCGAAACGGTTGTTTACTCTTTGTTTCTGAAACGAAAATGTCCAACATCTGCAATCGGTTATTTTTGAAAAAATTAATAAGGTTTAATATTAAAAGTTTAGAATATCTCGGTTTTGGTCAAGTTAGTGCTACGATAAGGTAAAATTTTACTCTTGAAAATATTTACAACCGTGAAAATTGTAAGGTCAATTACTATTACTTTTTTTAAATTTTAATTTATTTATTAGTTGATTCATATGAATTTTATTTGTACATTATCTTTTCTTGAAATATTTTCTAATTTTGTAATAGAAACTATGGAAGTTACTACAATATAATTCCACAACCTAGAAAATGTCTTCAAGTTCACGAACTAGAAGAATACAATATGCATTTTGATCATCTTGTACAATTTTTAATTACTGACGAAGATGAAATGCCTCAAATAGTAAATCAACATTTAAAAGAAGTTTTAAATTATAACGTACCATGCAACGAGCAAGCTATGGGCCCGTTGGTAGTGTTAACTTACAAGTATTTTTCACGTCTTGAAAATCAAATACCTGAGAGAGTTAGTCAAGCTTATATTATGGGATGTGTTAACGATATCGTGAGTATTCTTCATTTATTAAGACTTTATGATTCGAAATTATTTATAGGAAAAAATGTTCACTTGATGAATCTTGAGTAATATTTATTTTAAATTATTAATATTATTCAATACTTGATACTTGTATGGCGAACAAACCACAGATTTGTTTGAGGTACAACTCGAAGATGTTGTAATATCAATAAAGCTAAGGTAAAATAAAAGTGATAATGTAACCATAGCTTGTTGATAAGGCTTCGATCACAGCAACCCACGCACGAAAACAGACAATTTATTCAAGTTCTTCAAATATAATTCGCAAATTTTAATATTTAAATTCATTTAAGTGATTTAATAGAAGGATTTATTTTTAAACAAATCTTTTTTTGGTATAGTATATATTGCTATGATTTACCCCAATCATTTGCGGTAGCACTGTTTGTTATTTTGTGAGTTTTTAATTTTTAACTTGAATATTAATTTAATTGAATATGATTTGTGGTATAACGTTAAATTTGAATTATTTTCAGATAGTGAGTAGCATTCAAATTTCCGATGATATTATGGATTTATCCAAGACGCGCTATAATAAGCCTTGCTGGTACCTTAACAAAGATGTCGGACTGACAGCTATCAACGATGCTGTTGCACTTTCAGAAAGTACTTTCAATATTATTAAAAAACATATCGGTCGGCATCCCAGCTACCTTTCAATTTTGGAACTAACCCAAGATGTAAAATACAAATTCGCAATTGGACAAATTTTAGACACAAAATGCAATTTACACATCGAATCCAATTTAAAATTTTTCACCCCAGAGATATACAGCACTTTGGCTAAATATAAAGGAAGTTTTCTATTTTTAATAGATCCAGTTATCAAAGGAATGTATTTGGCCGAAGTGTTTGATCCAAAATTGCACTTGGAAGTCATCTCCATTCTTGAAACGCTTGGAGAATATTTCATTGCCCAGGTAATCACTTTTCACTTAATTTAAGTTAACAAAAAATTATTACAATATTTTAGAACGACATATTGGATTGCTATGGAAAGCCTGGAGTTACCGGTAAATATGGAACTGATATCTCAACGGGAAAATGCACATGGTTAGCTGTTCGCACATTGTTAGACGCCAATTCGGCTCAAAAGGAACTGTTTCAGAAGAACTATGGTAAATCTGATTTGGATAGCCAGGAAAAAATTTACAAAATATATGAAGAATTGGATATATTGAACAAATTTTTACATCACGAGAAAATTGTTTATCGAAAAATGACAGATATGGTGGAGAAATTATCGGATTCGGTTCCGAAAGAGTTAATGTACAAAATTATGGATTCATTTTATGGAAAACTTTAGATTATCATTCGTACAAGATTTACCTTTTGGGTAATCGTACGGCATAAGAGGCCAAACCAGAGCCGATAACTATAGAACACAAATGCCGAAGTATAAGAGAGTTTTTTAACTTTATTTTTTAATTTTAATTTAAAATAATAAATTTACAATTAATTTTTAAAGAAGTCCAAAATTTTCAAACCTACTTATATTAAACAAAAAGATGGGAGTGACCTCTTACGCTTTAACACAGTAATACCTTACTTAAAAATACGTATGACTAAATGCAGCCGAGTCTCAAAACGTCTCCGTCCAATAGAAGCGTACCATGAGCGTATTATCGACGCGCGCATTCTTTATAAATTTGACGTTTAAAAATGAAGAAAGTTAACCTATAAACAACGCATATCAACTTTTGAGATTACCCTCTGTATTTGTGTACTAACTGTTAATTTCCAATTTAAAAAAATGGAATCTAATACCATATATTATATACGAGTAATAGTGTTAGTACTACGTATTTTTACTGTATTATATTATCAGGATTATTATTTACGATTCAGAAGATGGAACAAAATTTATCAAATAAAATTATCTGTTACGTGTGTGGTAAGACGTTATCGTCTAAACAGGCTAATTTTCGACGACATTTAAAAGACCAACATGGCATTATTGAAAGTGTCAAATATTCGGTCAAGTGTGAAGAGCCATCGTGTGATTATATGTGTTCGAAAGTTGGAGAATTACGTACACATTTGCAATCAGTTCATAAACTCGATCAACAAGTTGAAGAATTGCATTTTACAAATTTTGAAGGTAAGCAATGAATTGTTTTAATTTTCAAATTTAATTTAATTTACATATTTTTAACTTCATGAAATTGATAGATTTTAAAACATGGAAACATTCCGAAGAGGTTCGAACAACATCTAGATGGGTGATACATGGTCGCAATATACCAAATACCACTCAGTATTTTTGTAACCGCAGTGGTAATAAGCGAACGATAGGTACCGAAGAGCGAAAGCGAATGCTTAAGGCACAAGGATCCTGCAAAATTAATGCCACTTGTACATCGTACATGTCAGTAAAAGATATTGATGGAAGTCTTCAAGTCATGTATTATAAATCACACTATGGTCACGAAGTGAAACTTGAGCATGTTCGGTTAGATCAGGGTGATAAAAATTTAATAGCTGCACAATTAATACAAGGTAATTATTACAATATCATTGCAGGAAAAGTCTAATTTATTAATATGTTTCTTAAATTTTTAGGTGTCTCATCTACAAAAATTCTCGACAAAATTAGAGAAAGTGTGGGGGAAGATTTTGAAAGAATCCATTTGGTCAATAAGAAAGACATTCGAAATATCGCTCAAACATACAAAATAATTGATGGAGCTATAAGAGACCAAAATGATGCAGTCAGTGTTGACATGTGGGTAAAAAATTCTTCTCACATCATTTTATATAAAAAGCAGGGAGAGATAGATACTGCAAATGTATTTAATAAGGAAGACTTTTTATTAGCTTTCATGACAACAGCACAAAAAGAGCTATTACTTAAATTTGGAAATGAAGGAATCATATGCATGGATGCAACGCATGGAACAAATCCATATGATTTCAAACTTATTACAATTTTGACTGTTGATGATTTTGAAGAAGGATTTCCTGTGGCGTTTTTGTTTTCCAACAGGGAAGATTACACAACATTAAAATATTTTCTGACAGCTGTTAAAGATAGAGCTGGAGATGTTGCAGCTAAAATGTTTATGAGTGACGATGCCGAGCAATATTTTGCTGCTTGGAGTTCCATCATGAGCAGTAATCATACTAAGAAACTTTTATGTGCTTGGCATATTGACAAGTCATGGCGCAATAAAATTTCTATTATTAAGAACAAAGAAAAACGAGAACAGGTAAGATTTTGTAGTGTACTTTTGTTTTCTAATAATAAAATTTTTTTTTGTAGGTGTACAAAATGTTGTGCGTGCTTCGACAAGAGGTCGAAGAAATACAATTTGAAGAATTACTCACTTCGTTTACTGCATTTCTTGGCTCAGATGAAGAACTCGGAGCTTTTGCTAATTATTTTGCACAACATTATGCAAGTAGATCAAAAGTTTGGGCTACTGCCTACAGGGTTGGCAGTGGTATAAATACCAACATGTAGAGTTCGTTCAGAAGCTTAAGTCTCATACAATGCGCGAAACGGGCAAAATACATAAGAATAAATGTTAAATGAAAACATCAGCTTGGCGCGAAAATTTAAAAAATCTGACTTGAACATTATTTTCATTATAATTATAGAAAAGAAAAACTAATTATAGAAAAAATAAAATGATTACTATAGGAATGTAATTTATTGTAAAACTTTATTATTATAGTACAAGCAAATACTATTGTACAAGTAAAACAAATTATTTTTATTATAATAAAATAATAACGAACAAGAAAGTGAGTAATCGCACATTGAAGTAAATTTTATTAGCCGAGTAATTGATTTTTTTTATTTTTATCTTTACAAGATGGGCTCACATTCTAAATTGAACTCTTCATCATCTTCTTCATCTTCCGAAGACAGATAATCTGAACTGTCACTTTCATCTTCGTAATTTACTCTAATAATGAGTTCATCTACATCATCCATAATATATTCCTTTTCTATATATTCTTTTTCTGTGGCTTCTACATGGCGACAAATATTTTGCCAATCTTCTATTGTGACTTTATTAAATTCTTCTTCAGTCAATCTTCGGACATCGTCCATTTTAAATGTGGTATTTCGTGCGGCAACACGATTCTTTACCAACGCCCAAATTTTCTCAATAGGGTTCAATTCTGGGTGATATGGTGGTAACCGTAATACAACGTGGCCATGTTCGGCTAAAAGTTTATCGGCTACATAATTTTTATTACGTGGCTTGTGTAATTTAATTATATTATACAGATCCATTTTTGTATCTCTGATTTGCCATATTATATTTCTTTCTGATAACCATTGCTGCATAGCACCTTTTCTCCATGAAGACGTAGGGCATTTTAAAATACTAACGTTATGATACGAAGCGTTGTCAATAACCAAAACGCTATTTTTTTCTAGATTTGGAATTAATTTTTCATTTAACCATTTCAAATAATTTTTGTGATTCATGTCATCGTGATAATCTCCAGTTTTAAGGCCAGATTTAAATATTAATAAGGCCCTCGTAACAAAACCTCTTGCACCGCCAGCGTGAACAATAATTAATCGTTGTCCTTTAGACACTGGGGTCTTTAAACCGTTAGTACTTCCATCGTCCCAACATTTAGGAACGGTATGTGAACTATGGATGTAAGTTTCATCCGTATAAACAATATTTCTTCCTTCTTCTTTATATTTTATAAGGTTTCTTAAGAACATAACTCGTTTACCTCGAATATCACTTTTTTCAACAAGTATTTGCTTATTACATGGGGATTTTCTCCACCTAAAACCAATCCTATGTACTACAATTCGAAATGATGAAAGCGATCCAGAAAAGCCATGATCTTTTTTCATCGCTTCATACACAGTTTTCATTGTAGGTCGCCTTTTATGTATAGTCGCATAAGAATGAATTATACGCCTAATAACATCTTCTTCAAATTGGCTTGTTGTAGTTTTTGGGGATGGCATTTTAATAGTTTTCCTGGGAGTAGAAAACTTGGCTTGTTGAGGATTTTCAGCTCCTTCCTTCATTATTCTTATAACAGTTTTATAAGAAACTCCAGTTGCAGATGACACTTTTGCATACAAAATATTTCCTTTGCATTTTTCTTTATTCATAATATATTGAATGACATTATAAATTATTTGTCGTCCTTGACTATGAACTACTTTACGGTTATTCATATTAGTAATGAATTTTAACTGTAAAAAATATTGTTTGTTTAAAAAACGATGTTAAATTAATTTGTTTATGCATTACCTACCACAATAAAATAATAAACGTTTTCGTCAAATAGATGTAAAAAAAGATTTTGTGGTACACACAGCAGTTTAACCTAAAAATAAAATTTTCGTTTAAAAACGATTTTAAATTAAAATGTTGTTTGTACTAACCTCAGTATAATAAAAATACTCAAATTGCGTTAAAAAAGGCTGATTGTTATTTAAATTATCAAATAATGTTAATATCATTTAATAATCAAAAGCACGAAAATAGCGAATCTGTCAAAGCAAAACGTCAACAAAGAACGATATTTTCAGGACTGTATTTATTTTGTTAAAACGAATTTTATCATTTCTGCGCACTATTGTATGGGACATGACCTCCTGAATGATCTCTACTTAGAAAGTATGCATAAAACCATCAAGTATATATACTTAGATGGAAAAGTTTGTCGAAGGCTCGATAAAACAATTAATGCTTTAGAGAAATTTGTAAGAGATAAGCAATTTGAGCGAGTGTTGAAACTAACGAAGGGAAAAAATAAGGGCAAACATTATAATTCAGAAAAGAGACATGCACGTGCCATTGAAGACGATAAAATGATAGTTGCTGAGGAAGATGAAAATCGATGGTCTGTTTCACATAGCGATGATGACAATATTTACGATGTAGTTAGAAATATTTTACCAGAACATATTTGTCAAATAAACTGCTCTGCATGTGATGCTTGCACACATATGTACAGTTGCACATGCAACGATTACATTATTAAGGGTAATATATGTAAACATGTACATAAAGTTTGTATTATAATAAACAGTAAAGAAACGGCACCCCTAATACATTCTGAATTTGATAAAGAAAATGCGAATGGAGCTGAATTGCAAATGCATTTAGATACCCTTAGAAATCCACGAGGAAACAACGTTTCAAAATTAAAAGAGGGCATTTTAAACAAGGTAGAAAAATTAAAGAGTGAATTATTTCAAATTCAAAATAATGTAGAAGGTATTGAAGATTTTGATCTGTTAACAACTATTACAAAACAGCTCTCGTGTATTGATTTAACGGGTACATTAAATGTAACTTCAGGTATACACGAATCTGTTCCATCCTTAGCACTGCAGTCTGTTGCCCCTGCGAATTCGAATATAGTAGTTCAAGATCGGTTTATTTCTACCAAGAAAAAAATAATTGCAAAACCGAAGTTGAGTAAACCAACTCCCGATGAAAAACTTAATATTAAAGATATCCTCCAAAATAGAACATAAATTAATATAAATTTTAAAAGTATTATAATTTTGTTTTGTAAATTATTTGTTTCTTATTAATAAAAATTATGAAATATTCAGCAACCACTTTTTTTGCAACAACTTGAACTTTTAAAAACGATAAATAAACTGTAAATATAATAGGTAAATACGGTGTTGATTTGTTTTTATCGTGAATTTGAAACAGAATTTTGTAATTTCTAAATAAACGTCAAAATTTAATGACAGACAACATTAATTTATAGGTTAACTTTCGTCATTTTTAAACGTCAAATTTATAAAGAATGCGCGCGTCGATAATACGCTCATGGTACGCTTCTATTGGACGGAGACGTTTTGAGACTCGGCTGCATTTAGTCATACGTCTTAAAAATTAACAAAGTCTCAATAAAATAATGACAACTTCTATAAATGAATGTTAATATGGTTGCATAACCGAAAATTAAAATTTGCTGTACTTTTTACCAAATTAAAAAAAAATTCGGTAAGCAATAAGAGGATTCATTTCACTTCGTAATTTCGTAGTTGTCGTACTTTAAATTTTTGTAGACTGGTGTGACATGAACACACTCACCGTTCAATGTTTCTTAAATTCTTTCGTAATTGTATTTGTAGATTATTTTGACGTTTTGAGGTAGATTATTTAACTAATTAATTGTAATTCACATTTACTGACATTATTATATTGTTCAATTTTTTTTTGGTTACTATGTATCGCCAACGTATAAATGTAACGAAACTACGACATCTACATAAAGTATGTAGAAAATAAAGATAAAAAAATAAAGTAGAAAATTGATGTTTCTTGAACTCGAAGGTGAAAGCGATTGCCCTCCTCCCCTAGATCCACCAATGCATGTTTAAATTAACTTTTATTAATTCTTATTAAAAATTTCAATTTGATAGTACTATTAGCAGTTTTAAATTCAGTTTAAATTTTAAATTATAGATATTTTTAGCAGTTTCTCAGCTTATCAAAAGTCAAGATGTTTATACACTTTCAATACCATTGAAAATAAAACCGTTTAACCGAAGATCCACCATCTCCCTTAACATCTCAATTCCTTTACCTTCCCACAGAGAGTAAAGAGTAGTATTTTTATTAGTCAGGAAAAATTCAGGAGGAAATACATGACAAAAGATCTTTCGTTATAGAAACACCTGAAGGAAAACTATTTAGAAGAAACCGGGAACACATATTGAAAACAGACAAAAATAACGATTTAAATAAAGAAAATCAAAACAAAGGTGAAGAAGAAGAAAATGATAACAACATAGAGAGATAACAACAAGAATTGGAAAAACAATAAAGCCGCCTAGAAGATTTACTTTTTCTGACTAAATTTAAAAAATTATGTTACTAGAGAGTCAGAGCATTGTCAAGGGAATTAGAATTATCTATGTATATAAAATTACACACAATATAATATAAAAATAAATTGAACAAGCGACACTTGAATTGTAAGAGTAGATAAAGTAGCATTCTAGCAGGAAAGGTAGATAAAGTAAGTACTTTGTTTTTACTAAAATTGTTATTGAAATTGCAAAATATGTTTTTTTTCCTTAACATTCTTCCTTTTTCGTTAACATCTGTTAAGAAAAGCATAACTAAATAGTAAACGAAAAACAAAGTTCCCAAGGTGCAAGATGTGACTGTATAATAGAAGCTGGGCTATATTATCGTGTTCCAAAATCAATTTGAATTTTGAACTTCTAAAGTTGAATTTTTTTTATTAACTATTTTTGTTTTTCAATTTTATTATGTAACCTCTTAAAAGTTGATTTTATTTTGTATCTGAATTTGTTTGTGAAATTTGATTTTGTAAATAATTTTTGTGTAAATATTGTAAAACTTTGAATTTGTGCGTCTTTTCGCGCGAACAATTTTAAGTTGGTACGGAATTGAATTATTGTGCAATAATTTTGTTTTTAGCCAGATTCGTCGAAGAGGAAGGACGCATTTGTGAAAATCTCTAACAATTCATAATTTTGTGCTTCTAATTTCAAAATTTGCACAATAAAAGTTTGATTTTCTGTGAGTTACAGTATTTGAATTGATTTATAAGAATTTATGAAAAGTTTTAATAAGTGATTTCTGAAGAAATGTTGAATGAGTTAATTGGTTAGATATTAAATTAAATGGCATAATTTTGATGGTTTACAATTAAGCGACGTTCTCAGCCAATTAACGACAACATAGCATGGCATAACTTAACATAGCACTACAAAACAAGATGGTATCGATTTATTTGACATAATTAAATTAACTAATTATATAATAATAAATTCGCAATAATTATACTAATTATTATAGTACAATACAAATAATTATTACTTTCTGACGTTTACTTTATTTATTAAAACAAAAAAATGTGGAACAAAATATTTCAGAAACGTACCGTTTTTGAGTTATACAGAGAATTCAAAATTTAAAAAAATGGTAATTTACATTAAAATTCAATTCAAAATCTGAACTTTTACTTTTTTTACACGTATATTGCGGTTATAATGAAAACCTCAAACTTTTAACTTATAATTTGCCAAGTCAGCATTTTTTTTTAACTAACCGAAAAATTTTGATTTCATTATAACTCAAAAACGATACGTTTCTGAAAAATTTTGTTCCACGCTTTTTTGTTTATAATGATTAGTACTACATAATCTATGTAAAATTTACTATCTATTTTAGCTTATAAAAGTGTCCGAAAATTTCGACGATTTAATCAGGGCCGTAACACGTGTGTGAAATTAGCCCCGTACTTTTTATAAAAATAATTTTTGAAAGTTATTGTAGGTTGTTCCAGGTTTGTTCTATATTGTTCCAAAATATTTTTTTGCAAATTGAAAAACTAACGCGAAAAATCGTGAAAAACCGTTTTTTGAGTTGACCCCGCACTTTTAAAAAAATTAATTTTTGAAAGTTGTTGCATGTTGTTCTAGGTTTGTTTCATATTGTAGTAAAATATTTTTTCAATAACTAAAATATTTTCCAATTTCCAACTAGCACTATTTTTGCAATTTATTGAATTACAAAATTAATTTTTTTTTTATTTTTTTTTGTTTGTTTACTAAAGCATTAAAACAAGACAGTTTTTTACTACGAAAAGGGTACTATGGTAGTTTTCAGAAAAGAACAGTTAACAGTTTCCATAATAATAACATTTCAAAGGGTGTCTCATACATTTGGCCTAGGTTTTATATTGTTTGTTATGCAAAGTTCCAAATAAATAAACAACTGTAAACGATCAATATTTTTTAATCAATCAATTTTTTTTTCACGGAAATTAAATATTAACATAATTTTATATAAGAAGCTGACCTTTGTTATGTACCTATATATGTATAATTTTTTAAGTAATATATGAATATAAATTAGTAAAACTTGAAAAATGTATAAAAAAATATGTCCATGCTAACTGACAAAAATTAAGAAAAACAAGAAGTAATATTATTTGCATAACTATAGTTAAACCTTTATGGTTCGAACCCACGATAATCCACAGTCTTACTGAACCAAATTTACAAAATAAAATTTAATTAAATTTTTTTAAATAAATTTGTAAATCTTGGAAAATTCAATAATCATAGCAGAGTCCCTTATTAAAGGTTTTGAATTGTCGGGATTGCACTGTAAATTGATTTACATTTATGTTTAATTAATTTAGAAACTTGATTATTTATTTAGAAGGTTAAATAATTGAATAACACTGAATTAAAAATTAGTATAACATTTTTAATACTACCCATCCCACAGAAGAAAAATTAAAGTTTATTTGAATTTTAAACATTACTAGCAATCTGTTGTTCAATCCACAAATCGTGTAATTTATTATGCTTAAATACATAAATGAAAGCGACCAACTTTTAGTTACAAAATTAACAATGTACAAAGTGATCATTCTGGTTATCTTCACTGTTACTGCAAATGGATCAAGAGAATTTATAGATATTTTTCCTAAAATTCCGAACGCAGTGGAAAATAGCAGTAACGAATTATGTAAAAATGAAAGCAAGCTTTATACTGAAAATTTAAAAAATCGTACATTGTGGGCTTACCAAAGTACATCCTTCAATAAGTTAAATTGCGTAGAATTTATTTTTGAGTTTTTCCAGTATTGGACTCGTCTGCCAAATCTACTATGGGAGTCTTACAAGGAAATAGTATTGAATTGGGAAATTTTGGGGAGTGTTTGGATATTACAGGTCCATTCCTCACTCAGCACTGTATAATCACGGTGAACATGGACGTTCCTGTTATTAATGTAACTCAAGATCATCCTGAGGATCCCTACCGATCAGTTTTCATTATATTTCAGGTAATTTTTTTTTTAATAATTAATTTTTGTATTTAATTGCCATATTTTAGAAACCATATCTAGGTAGAAGCCAAACGAGACTTGGTTTATGTTTACCAGCTTCTTGCTCGGTTTTAGATATCGAAACTTCCATAAAGGAATACCTAAAAAGAGCCGAAACGTCGATTGAAAATAAAGACATCAGATATACCGTAGCAAAAATGGAAGAGTATATGTGTACAAACAAATTGCATCCAAACAAATTTGAAACACCGCAAATCCTATTTTGGTAACTTGCATCAAAAATTAAAACTCTTCACTTTGCCTAATCTCTCCTCATTTTTTGCAGTATTCTTTGTGCCTTTTTAGTTGTTTTGGTTCTAGTGGTAACAATAATTGATTTCAAGATGAAAGATGAAAAAGAAGATTTTTTAACATGCAAGTAAAATTTAGATAGGTTCGGTGTACGTAGATAACTTTCGAATTTTAGATTCGAAACAAAAACAAATATTGTTTTCGTTTTCTGCACGAAGAACGTGGGAAATTTTATTTAACGCTAAGAAAAACCACGACAAGCTGGGGATCTTTCACGGTGTCAAAGCTATTGCGCAACTTATAATAATTTTTTGCCATGTGGGATTCGTATCGTCTACGATGTCATGGATGGAAGTTAAAGCGATAGAAGATGTAATTTGATTTAACTCAAGGTTTTTTATTTTTGCAATTAAAACTTTGGTTTTCAGTTCACTAAATCATATATGATTTATATTTTTGGACAGTTAACTTTATTCCTTGATTTATTCTTTTTGATAAGTGGATTATTTCTGAGCTATGGAATTTTAACAAAAATGAAGAACGGCAAGATTAATATAATCGTAGTATTACTTCTACGATATTGCAGGTAAGAATGCATGAGCTCATTTTTACTTCACCATACAAAATAATCTGGTACAAATTAAAAGTTGAAATTTTGGTAAATTTGTATTAGCTGAAAATCATCATTTCTAAAATATATGTCTGTATATTTCAACCTCAAAACAAATCAGCGAGAGAAATAAGTGTTACTCGTAATCCACACAATTGTGCAGAAAAACTGCACAATTGTGTGTGTGTGTGAGACAAGAAAACATAGGAAACAAAGTCATAAAAAATGAATATAAACCGAAAGCTTGGATTATCGATTCAAGTTTCTAATCTAATCTGATCTAAGATGATAAAAGACCAATAGTTACTACATAACACCAGCGAATCTCCCAAACAAAAATTTACAAACCAATATTTTCTGAATGAGAAAATCTCAGCTCAAAATTCTCTTGTGACTATGGTTGGTGTTATGGTGTTGTAGCAGACAACCCTACTTCAAGTTGACTATCAAGACAACAAGTATAAATGTAAATCTCTCTGATTTCTGATAAAAACTGAGCTAATTAGATTATGATTAAAATTGGTTTGAAAAAGAACAACTTTTCGATATTCGTTTGAGTGGAGTAAAATGAGTGTGCGAAAAAGTCATTTTCCCGCATTAGTGTGCTTTACTTTTCTACACACATGCGCAAACGTAGAAATTATTACATGTTGTATTCTCGACACGTATTCCTGTTACAGGTATTAGGACAGCTTCCTACCGTAGTATACGTATAACAGCTTATTGTGAACAAAAATAATTTGTAAACTAATACGCTATAATGGTGCAGATAAGGGGCCGTCCATTAATTACGTAAGGGTTTGGGGGGGGGGGTATGGCAAATCTTACGGACCCTTGCGTAGGGGTCCAACGTATTTCTTACGTAAGTTTCGTAATTTCCTTTTTTTTAAATTAAATTAAAATTTTTAAATTTAAATTAAAAAATTAAATTAAATTCAAATAATTATAATTTATAATTTATAAAGAAAATTATATTTGATTTTTAAATTTTTAAATTATTTATACCAACAAAAAAAAAAGAAAACTTTTGCTATACTAAAACACAAGATTATAATATATAATGAATTAATCTTTATTAATTTTTATTCATATAAATATAAAATTTAATTTAAATTTTTATATTTTTTGAATAATAACCAATATTATTGTTATTAATATTTTATAAATATAAACGGAAGAAAGGGGGGGGGGGCTCAACTATATTTTTGTTTTATAATCCTTACGTAAGATGTGGGGGGGGCCAAAATCTTACGTGCCCTTATGTGGGGGGGGTCAAAAATTCAAAAATCGCTCTTACGTAATTAATGGACAGCCCCTAAATAAATTATTTTGATTATTTTTTAAGCAAAAATAAAAAAACTATTGAAGTTTTTATTGAAGAAAACTATTAGAAGGCTATTATAGCCTTGATAAAAAATCTCACGCCTTGTACGGAAATGGTCGCTTTTCATGATTAGTTACACAAATAATTATTTATATTTCATTAATAATTTAAATAATTCAAATTTTAAATGAACATAGGAAGAATGAAAACGAATATTGAATTACTATATGTATTATTTAATAATAATTTAATTTTTTCTTAAAAGTATGATAAAGTCATATGAATGGAGAATCGAAGCGAGATTCAATTCCAATCTGGGACTTTATTAAATTTGTTATTTTGACCTCCAGGCAATTCTCGACATATTGTAAATTTATTTACCAACTAAAAAATTCTTTCTTAATAAATATGGTAATATAATATTATTGATGACCTTAAATAAATCAAGAAAAATACCAATAGCAAAGTTGAATCCATGGATTAAAAAGTGGTTGATTTATAATTTCAAATAAAACCTACAACATACTATTGTCTCTTTTTACTACAAAGTTGAAAATTTGGCAACAAAATTACTAATATGAAACAAGTTAAAATTTATAATTTGCTAAAATAGATGTACTTCCTGTTAAATTTTCCTGATATGAACCCAACTAAGCCGATTTGAGAAAAACGAAGCAGTTAAAAGAAAGATAGATCGATTTTATGCAGAGAATTCGTAATCGCACATTTGCTATATATAGTTGAATAATAATCCCTCTCTCAGATACCTTTGCTCTACGTAAGAGCATAGTGACTACTTCTTTTTGCTTTAGAAGGTTTTCTAGGCAGATAGTGGTTTGTGGTTTGCCATTGCCTACCGAGGAAAAAAGGTCGGAATAAAGTTTTTACTCCGCCCGGGATCGAGCCGGTGATTTCGGCTTATAGTGGATCGGGAACATGCATAAAAGTCGCTTAGTTAAGGAGCAACCCAATCACGACGTAAAACCAAATGAATTATATATCAAAATGTTCGTATTGACCTATTAGACCTAAATCCGAAGTTTAGGACATCGGCAATTGTGAGGGACAAAAGTTATAAGCCAAAAACGAAAAAAATAAATAAATAAATTAAAAAAATAAATAAATTAATAAATAAATTTTTAAGGAAATGGGTCAATTCTATATTTTTTTTATTTTTCTATTTTGTTGCACTGTGTTTCACTGACAGCGACTTAAAAGGCTGTAAAATACAAAATATTTATATTGTCATCACCAGGGCTCGGAACTTCTAGCAAATGAATATATTTTTTGAAAAGTCTTAGAACATTGAAAGTAAGATACAAATTTGTTTCACACTTTCCTGATGTCGTATACGAAATTTTATAATATTATTAATTAAAATTATTAGCTCTTGAAAATAATATAAATTAGAATTATCAATATTGAGCTACAGGACACAAATAAAACACATTTTTTGAACGAGCTTTCGAAAATGTCTTTTCTTTTTCAAGTTTAATATGAATTGAAAAACAAATACAATGACAATTACAAAGCAACTATAAATTATATTATTTTAGAATATTGACATTTATCCGACAACTTGATCAGAATGATAATACGAAATCCCGGTAATGAAAGAAAAAATAAAGAAGACGAATGTATTAATAATTCTAATAAGTTGTCGTGGATTAAGAAAAACCAATGGTGAAAAACTTAACCCCAATATTCGCAAAGAAGTTAAATAAGTAGTGGACTGTAAATGCTACTCAGTCCCTCGATATCAGTCTTCCTGTTCATTGACTTTGTAACATGGACTTTGTAAACACCTCTATACTAAAGGCAATTCCGTCCTACAAAGAACGTATCTTACATGAGATGATTGAGATAAAGAAAGATAGTAACACAATGAACAGGAAGACTGATATCGAGGGACTGAGTAGTAGTACACTACTTATTTAACTTCTTTGCGAATTTAAATTTAAATTTCAAATATTTAAAAAATACATTTTAGGTGTTTTTAAGTGCATATTAAAGAGCTAAAAGTTTACTTTTTTAGTGCTATAACTTCCGAGCCCTGGTCATTAGCTTTAGGTTAACCGAACAACTGCTGACTGTAATCGGTTAGAATCCGGGCAGAGTCTAAAACTTTCATATCACCATCTTCATGTTTCGGAGGGCACGTAAAGCCGGCGGTCTCTCTCTATCTCCCTGTAACGAATAGCACATCAATAGAGTTCCACGATATTCAGTAACTCTAATATTTTGTATTCACTAATGTAATATCGGGTATGGGATAATATATCCTTAAATTAAAAAAATAATAATTGATTACTTTATTATTGTTGCTGCACGGGTAGTATGTGCAGTAGTAGTAATGTGCACTTTGCACTGAAGCCCTAGTTTTATTGTATCCCGTTTTTTTTTATAAAGTTATAAGTATTTCGATCCGCTCTTTGATGTTCACCAGGGGGCTGAATTAAAAAAATCGCATCAAACCAACACTTTGTCTACCTACTTAAAACTTACAATTAATTGACTTTCCATGTGCTTTTTTCAACAGATTAACGCCAATCAACGCTTTCATCACATTTTATTTCGTCTCTATGCTGGGTTTCTCTGGATCTGGACCAGCGTGGAACATAATGACCAAGCCCACAATCGACAACTGTATGAATAATTGGTGGACAAACATCTTATATGTTAATAATCTTGTAGTTGGTGTGGATGGTTTGGTAAATACCATTAGAATTTATACAGTAACATAAACTGACCGTGTATGTTGCAGTGTAATAGTGTTGCATGGTACATTGCCGCCGATTTCCAATTATTTATTATGGGTACACTTTTGATCTGCTTAGTAGGAAGATATCAACGAGTAGGATATGGAGCTCTAATATTTTTTTTGGTTTTGTCCATTCTGCCACCTTTTCTACTAACTTATTTCTATAACTTTACTAAACTGTCAATTAATAAAGTCGAAAGCCTAGATTATCCTAACCTGTTATATTTAAAACCATACACCTACGCAACTACTTACATTATCGGATTGATAGGAGGAATAATATACGACAGGCTTAAATCCCAAAATGTTAAAATATCAAAGGTAAGCAAGCTCGTACAATTTCAATAACCAATAAATAGTTATTATATTTTATTTTAAAATGCAGGAACATTCCCGTTTAATATTTGGAGGATCGATGCTACTTATTATTGTGGCTTTTGGATATCCGATTCTTTTCAACACCGACCACGAAAATTATATTTTTGAAAACCCACTTTACAACGCCGTGTATAGAAAATTTTGGTCAATTGGTTTTCTAGGCACTTTTATAGTTTCAAGTTTTGGAACGGCAACTCTTTACGGTTCATTTTTATCTTCTCGAATTTGGATTCCATTTTCAAAGTTAACTTATGGAATTTATTTGGTACAGTGGGCGGTGCTACTTATTTATTTTGGAAGCAGTACAAGTATTCTAAAAATTACAGTTTTTGATATAGTAAGTCCTGTTCCATAGTTTTCTAAATTACCTATATTTAATAATATTTTTTTTAGGGAAGCGTGTATATTTTGATTACTGTTGTATCATTTGCTGCTTCCTTTGTATTGTATTTCTTGATAGAAATGCCACTAGTAAAAGTTTTTAACATAATCTTGGTACCCAACAATAAGAATAACAATAAAAATAAATATAATTACGTTACCTGTAAACCAGAAAATTATTCGTTGCAGTCTATGCCGGACCAAGGGGCAGACAAAATCGGGCAAAGACACACTTAGAAATTTTAAAACAACAAACGTAATTTATATAAATAATTATAAAGATATTTATATAATTCCCTAGGTATAATTAAGCAAATATAAATAAATTATAAATGTAAATAATAAGCTAAATTTTAATAAAAAAGTTAAATACTTTTTCAAAGAGTTTAAAGCTTGCAGTTAAAATATTTCAACATCAGATTGACAAAAATAAGATGTTGAAATATTTTAATCGATTAATAATCGCCAGTACTGAAGAACTGAGGAGATAGTGTGCAAAACCGGTTAAATCCATATTTTAAAAAAATGTCTTCTAAATAAATTTTGTGCCGCCTACACGATTCTGAAGTTATTTGTGAGCAAAATCAGTTAAATCCAGCTTAAAAAGTCTATAAAAGTTGGTGTTTCGAGAAATCAGTTATATCCCAAATTTAACTGCAAACCGGTTGTACATTTTACACAAATGGACCTTTTGTTTTGCACGCGACCTTCTCAACTGTAATCCCATAGATTCATCATGAAGTGTCAAATGTCTATTGACAATAATGCATTACACCAGATTGTGCAGAATCATCTTGGACTTTCATCGGCTTGGGGAAAAAGGCAAAAAACATTGAACTTTGTGTTCTTCGACTATGGCTAACCACTACACATTTGTCATTATGTCGTTAATGACACAAAAACAAATATTCTTTTATAAATTGATTAATATTTAATATGTCAAGTTAGAAAATACAGAAATTGCAATAAATTAGCACAATAAATATTAAACCAAAATTTTATTTTTTAAAGCAAACAATCTCAACAAACTTTAACTTCTAATAAAATGTATCTATATATTCGATTACTATTGCAATAATATTGCATTGAGAAATAAAATCTATGTTCTAACTGTTTTCTACATTGATAATTATGTTCGGCTAATAGTACAAGTTTTTTAAAAATACTGAATTAAAGATTAAATTTGATGTGTATTGTTTTCTTTATCTTGGAAGCATTTCTCAATGCAAGCATACAAAAAAATACCAATTATAACTTACAAATTTTTAAACAATAAGGGGTGGGAGACTGTAGTTTGTTTTGGCCCCTAATATCCAGAAAAAGCTCAAACTTACACAATTTCAATTAAAAAAATGTTAGTAAAAATAAAAATTTGACTTTTTTGTTTTTATTTCAATTGGTATCCAAAACCTCGTATTACTTTCGATTGGGGGGTTAAAATTTTCACATCAAGTGTAATAATATAAATAAAAATTGGGGTATAAGAATAGAAAAAATACAAATAGCCAATATTACAATTACCTAAGTCTAAAATCGATCATATACACAATAGCATTTAATTAAATTCCTATTTTGAAAATTCCAACTATCTACCTCGTTTTCAAATTAAAATCGTATTCTCTATTTAAAAATTTATGATTACATTTTATGAAATTTATATTAGCATTATGATAATTTAATTTTAGCGTCCTTGAATTTTTATAAACAAAGTGATGATCAATACAAGAGCGCTATTATTGTTCGTTTATAAAATGAAAATTATTTTTATTAAAAACCAAAAAATTTGTTTAGGCACCAAAATGTGATCATAAATTGGATAAATCAAATTCTATATTACTAAAATGTACAAAATAGAAATTTAACAATAATTAATAGATCTTAATGAGCTGCAATGATTGCAAACACTCTTTAGGTTTAATTTCAGTGTGCAGCATTAAAAGTACATAATACAATAGTTTAAAAAAACAAAGTGATTTTTTACTTTAAATATTGAAAAATCACTCATTTAGCATTACTTTGCTTAAAATAATACATCATGCAGCCTTAAAAATTATAATAATAACATACATTAGTTTATTAAAATCCTTTTACAATTTTAAAATATCTTACTAATTTTAACGCATTCCAGACTTTGAATGTGCAATGAGCCACTGTAATGTTATGTCAATGTTATCTTTTTCCTTGCAGGAAATTGAGTAACAACAGATTTCTCGATCTTGTATAGCTGAGAGATTCCTAAAATAAATAAAATTTAATTTTAATAATTAATATGTAAATTAGGACATTACAAACGTAAGTAAAATTTTCCGTATCAATAAATGATAAATTGAATAGTCAACATTATTTTTAATATATTTTTCCTGTTTTTTGTTTTTATTTTTTTTTTACTTTATAGTAATTATATTATAGTAAAATATAGTAATTACCATTACTATACTACTACAGAAAATAAATATGAAAATATGATTTATCTTTGCAAAAATTGGTACAATAGTTTAGTAATTAGTACAATTGGAACTGATTCCTACTAGAAACTTAGTATCTTAGATAAGAATTAAATATAGCTGACCCGAATGAATTAAACCCTTATATTTTGTGTTGATATTTTTTTAATTATTGATATTCAGAGACTAATCATAGTTTGCATTCATAAAAAATTTTAAATATGAAAGGAACCATTTTGACAGGTCTTTTAACCATGAAGCCCGATAGGCCACACCCGTCATCATGTAACGTAACTGTTTGATCACCCGTTCACCGGAGGGTTAAACTAAGTTCAAGGGTTAGCCAAGAACTCTTGAACTTGCTCACAATTTACAATCGGACCTTAGTCGTTAGTGGCCAGCACTAAGTCCTAATTTATTTATTGATCTTATAATAAGAATCTTTTCTTTCAATGTTTAAATATTTTGAAGTCGCAGTTTGAGAAGCACTGGACTAGTATTATTATAAAAACAAACTAATGGTAATGGTTATATATTTCAATCTTTCAAATTTATACTGATGTTGACCTTGACAGAATAACAATTTTAACGTAATCAAAAATAGTAGCAATATTGATTAATGAATTATAATCTATCTAATAATTATTATAGTAGTACTCGAATTACCTGCTGGTAGGCTGGTACAAATTAGATAATTTTATGCAAATGCGGGTTTCCGTTACAGGAACAAACAAAATACTAATAATAAAAACATCGGTTATCACTTATCAATAATTTTCTTTCTTGCAATATGCGTAATGTTTCCTCCGATTCTAACCAGAACAATATATAGAAAAAAATTAATAAATTCTTTTTCTTAAATATAAAGAAATTTTTAACGCCTTGCTTTATCCCAAGAGATAAAACTAAAAAAAAAGGACTTGAAGGCGGATAGTCTTGAAATTGCCCACTATTTTGCTCAGTATTTTTGACAGTTTTAAATAGTGAAGCTGTAGAGAAAACTCGTGATACGATTCCTTGAAACTTAAAGTAGGGCAATCCTTGATGCAAAAAGTAGGTCATTAACACTACACAGAATCAATCGAAGTAAACTTTTCTGCTCTTATGCCTTCTAGGTGCACATACGCGAACTAACCAATCACAACCTTACGGTAATTTTAAAGTCAAAGCCTCTGAAATGCAATGGTAGAAGATGATGGAGACAAAGATCTTCTCCAATGAAGATATGGAGAACTACCAACATGTTCATAGTTACTTGTTATGCAAAAAGTGCAAGTCAATAAGTTGGCAGACATTCGAGCTGAAGAGGTTTTGATGCCTACAGGGACGGCAACCTCAGGTTGACTAGCTATGGTTAGGGGACCTCCATTAATTATACGAGGCATTTAGGGCATTTAGGCAATTAATGCTTCAACTTTAAAATGTAATGCAAACAATTTATTCTTTAACTTTAACTCAAGCCACGAACAAAAGTTATATTTATTGCTCTTTTACCCCAAATTCGTTTGGTCAGTTATACAGGATCTTGTTGGGATCAAAAATATTTTTAAATTAGAGTTAGTGTTATTTTTTGTAATACAAAATTCCTTTTCAACATGTTAACAGGATTGCCACAGAGAACTAAGTGAAAAGTGAGTGAAACAAGTATAAGAAATTTTTAAAAATGAACCAAAATTATCAGATATTTTTTATAAGATTGGAATCTTCGTACTTCGGAAGGCATGTACAGCTGTCGGTTTCTCCGAGTTGATTACCACCTTAGTTACAAACACATCTGAAGCCAGTTAAGCAAGCTAGTTATAGTTATACAGCTATAAAATTTTCAGAAAGGCGTTCATTGTTTGCTTAGCATGTTTCAATATTTCTCGAAAAAGCCTTGGGACACCACTGCATTTAACCCTTTATAGGATCATCATCATCAGCTACAGCATCCGTCGTCGGATATAAGCCTCGCCCAAATTCTTCCAGTCTTCTGGATTTCCTGCTTTTTGCATCCTTTATAGGATACTGGTCGATATTTCAGCCAGTTAAGAAAATTCTCTGACTAGAGTCCGGGGGCAAAATATGGAAGCAAAATTTAAATTATTTTAAGACTGTTCAAAACGCAAAAAACAGTAAATTTTTTTCATTAGTAAAATCATAGAAGAAGTGAAAATAGATAAATAATTTAAAAATCACGAATCTAGAAAAACGGGGGGTTTCCCAGTAACATCCCTAAAGCGAATTCAAACTCGAAAATCACGTATTTAGAAAAGCAGAAGATCTAAGTCAAGACACTTGATAAAAGTGTCACTGAAGGTCGCCCCAACTCGAAAATTATCCATTCATACGCGTCCATGGTAGATAAATTAATAAAGGATAAAATCCTAAAATATTTTATAGTAGTGTTGCCTCACCATATTCATTTAGAATAAAATATCCTTCACCGGGTGTGTATATAGTAATAATAAATTGTAAAAAGTAAAAAATTTGCTGGAGCTTTTACGTTTTTAAAAAAATTTATTTTACCTTTATTTAGTTGTATTCAGTAAGATATGATCCCTGGCCGCTATGCCAGCTTAGATAGTAAGATCCTACTTATATTCTTCGGCTAATTATAATGTATTTTAATGGAAAAATTACATTCGGTACAGAAAAATTCAGCATTAGTAGATTACAATGAACTAATTATTGAGCTTCATTTTAATTCATTTCCTGTTTCAAATGTTGATTCAATAGTAAATTATAGTTAAGAGTGGCCTATTCAATTCAATTTATTAATAAATGTGCAGATATAAATTGCTATGCTGCAAGTTGAGATAAATATTGAAGCAGGAGTACAACTAAAGTTGGTAATAATTAGAAATAAAATAGCGAATTACATATTATTCGGTAAAGTTACCATAGAAAAAAATTGTATGAGGGCCACTGACGCCCTTCGATATAGGATTTATTTCGATTGCCCTAAAAAATCTTTGTATGGCTATCTTGTAGCCAGATGATTTTATTTATGAAATTAAAGAAAAAAATTCTATTTCTTGTGCGGCACATAACAAATTTAAAAATTGAGTCTAGTCCGTATTGATAACATTTTTAGAGGTTAAGCACGTAAAGTTGCACGCAAGGAACACCCGAAGTTGTTCAAAGTGGACACTTAGCTCCACTCTGTTAACAGTGCGTGTATCAACATAAGCAGTATTTTTTTAAATATTTTTGGAAATATTTCAAATTTCTATATTTTTAAAAGTCAAGATGTTCCACGTAAGAAGAAAATAATCAATCCAAAAACTACAATATTACCAAATTAGCTGAGATTTTCTCCACTTGACTTTGCTTTGGAAGTTTTTCATAAAATTTACAATTCAAACTGTAATTACAACCCTCCTATTACTTGAAATTAATTTCCAAACTTTCTAAAACATCAGAAAATAATTAAGCTTTCTTTTTAATCAATAATATTGTGACAGTCCCCGTTTCAGTTGAAATGACCAACAATCTTTCAATTTTTATAAATAATAAGAAAAAATATTTGGTCAATTTCGCAATAAATTCTAATTGCATTTTTTTATCTAAGTTTCTAATAAAGCAACAAAGATACAAAATTATAATGTGCCCTAATGGTTTACATTAAGGGAAATCTTTGTGTAAATAAAACATTAGCCAATCTCAGGTTAAAAATCGTTTAAGTATCCTTATCTTATTGTTAGCAAAAGAATAACCACAATTGATAAGAACCAACAAAAGATTTTATCTTAATTTCATATTATATATTGTTAGAAAAAAAAAAACTCTAATGTAATAACAGAAGTTCTCAAACTTTCTATATCAACCATTATTTTAAAACTAAACGATGTTTTAATGAACATAATGAAAAACAAACTTACATTCTTTCGATCAGTCCATTTTCATCTAATGCGTGTGGCAAGTCCCGCTTATTTCCTAAAACTAAAACTGGTATTCCAGCTAACTGTGGTTTATCTAACAGATTGTGTAATTCGTTCCTCGATGCCTCTATTTTTTCAGGATCGGCTGCGTCAACCATATATCTATAATTAAATTTTATAATATTATTTTAACAAATTATCCAACCGAATCGACTTACACAATCGCATTAACACCTCGACAGTATCGTTCCCACATCGACCTAAACCTTGGCTGACCACCTATATCCCAAACTTTAATTGTTACATTACCTTTTGTAATTTTTCGCATGTTAAAGCCAACTGTTGGTATCATGTCTTCGCTGAATTGGCCAGACTGAAAAGCAAACAAGGATAATAATTAAAAAAATAGAAATAATTTCATTAGATGTTACTTACGGCTATAACATTAACAAAAGTTGTCTTTCCTGAATATTGTAAGCCAACAAGAGTTAATTCCATTTCCTCTTTCCAAAATAAACTTCGAAACCAATCTAATATTCTATTCATTAACGCTAACATTTTGAGTTATTGGTTTATCTTGTTTTCCTAATATTTTTTACAAAATTACAAAATGAGATCACACGTTTTAGGTTCAATTATTGAAATTGTACTTAATCAACCCTTGTTAATTTGCTTGAACACTATGTTATCAACTATCACAATACGATGTGTCACAGTTGTATCGCTTTTGACAGATACATAAATTTATTTTTCACCAACAATTCCGAGCGACATCTCTCGAGTAGAGAATGATCTAAATTTAGGCTTCACTGTGGAAAATTTGCGTGAACTTGGCTGCTCTTTTTTCAAAAAATAAATTTTTTTTGTTCTTCATTTGTTTTCAATTCTTCTGATATTTTTTTTTTGACTTTCCAAAAATATATCGAAAAAATCAGAAACAAATTTTTTTGCCAGCTTCCTTTTTTCGAAATTTAAATTTTTTTTGGTTGTTCTCGATTCTCGAAAAAGAAATAATTAATACATGATTATTCACGTCCATATTCAAAGGTAATGGGGTTATTGGACAAAAAATTCAAAAATCAATCTATTGTCGACGTATCGCCGTATCTCACGGCTTCCTCCTAAATAATTATAATTTCAAAAAAATATGAGGTTTTTGAATTTTGAATTTTACTATTTAAAAAAAAATAAAATCTAAAAAAGAGATTTTTTGGAAAAACTCGAGAACCGTTTAAGATAAAGAGCTGAAAATTAGGCTGAATTATTTTTATTTGATATCAAAACGATCCCCCAAGTACGAATCGAAGAAGCCGCAAGGGCAGATTTCCTATACAAACCCGACTATACCCTTTCATTTCGCGCTTCGCGAGCAGGATTAAGAATATGTGAGGCCCGGAGCTAACTTTTTTGGAAGCCCATTGGCCTAGCTTTTAACAAAATGCGCCGCAGATAAAAAATTTTGATTTTTCAAGGTCAACCGCGCTTGTATCAAATGTAAGATTTTTGAAAAAATAATTCAGTAATTAAATCATCCAAATTTGTTTGTCGAAGAAGCTCATTCAAGCAGTGGCTCTTTCACTTGAGGCTCATAATAAATTATTATTTATTAAAAATAAATTAACTCGGATGACTCTATTTTCGATTTACACAGGAGGCTGACATTGAACTAGGAACTACATCACTCAAAACCTACGTTGGACACACAAGGAACAGCGTCCTTATGAGCTCAATATATTGAAATTCCTCGTTTAATTGATAGCAACATATAAATGCTCTAGGCTAGGAATAATAGTTCTGCGGTAGGCTTACGTAACTTTTTGAATATGTATTGTTGAAGATCTTATAATAGTTATCACGATCAAAAATTCTAATTGTAATCTAATCTAACGAAATCTAATTTTATTAACATTAGATTTAAAAAATTTATTTTTACAGAACAATTATTGGGAAGAAATCGAGAACATCCAAACAAAATTTTAATTTCGAAAAAAAGGGCTGGCAAAAAAAAATTAGTACAATTGAGAACAAATGAACGAGAATAAAAATTTTATTTTTTGAAAAAAGAGCAGCTAAGTCACGCACGTCTGTAGAAATTTTATTTTGTTGGATTTTTATCAGGTTCGGGCTGGACCGGTGGGGCAAGAAAGCAAATTCAATTTTTAATTACATTTCTCGCCAATATCATTCATTATTATATCAACAATATTAAGTTGGAGGAATTCATTAGTGTACATAGAAATCACGTCAGTATGCAATTTAACATTTAACTAACAAACTTTCTGATGTCAAAATTTAAAAGACTGAAATGAAATCACTTTGTTGGCAGATGTAAATAATAATAGAAAACCACATTGAAAATTATTTATTTATACAAATTATAACACTTTAGAACAATTTTATTTGTAAGAAGTGATATACAAAATAACATTTATACATAAAATATGAAAGATATAATACGAGTAAGAATATAATTTATACGTAATTAGTATTAATTTTTTGGTTAATGATAATTGGAAGAGTTATGTGCTTGTACGAACAAGATTTCAAAATTAATGCAATAATAGGAATGTTGGATTAGATAAACCTTTGCAACAACTGAAATGCATTCATTTGTTTCTTTGTATTTAAAAAGGTACCACAATTGCTTTCTTGTAATTACAAACATTTTCGGGCGCCAATTTTTTAATTTTGGCTTCCAAACTTGTAATTCGCGTTAGTTAACTTTTGTTTTGTGTAGTACTTTATTTAAATATGTTTTACATATTATTTTAAAATAAAAAATTTACTGTGGAGGAGGGGGTTAGGGTATGTCATCGTCAAATGGAATTGGTTGTGATTCCGTGATATTAAGATGGTTTTATTTGGAAAGTGATAAAAATATCGCCTCTTACATTATGAGCAATCACTATTTTAATGATTTTAAAATATCCTATAAAATTTAACATTTACTACACCATTTGAGTGCATTGTAACATTTGGGTAGCTTAGCTACCGATACTACACAGACATTGATGTACTAAATAATGGACTGGGCGTCATGTAAGCCTTAAAAGTTAATAACAAATCACAAATACGTGCAATCCATTTATTAATATTTCAATGCATTTGACACATTTTTGTGTAACTAATAATAAATTTTTTTATAGAATAGCTTGCTCACTTCCAAACTGAATTCACCCCATGTTTTCTGAACCCACCTTCTTTTTTAAAATTTTTTTTAAATACATTAATAGCGGAATTTGGACTTAGGTTCTATTAAATTATTTCTCTTACTTAACCAATTTTATATAATCTATATTTTTGTAACATCAGACTTACCACTACAAAATCTTGCTTTATTTATAATATAACAATTTTATGGCAAGGTATTTAACTTAATTTAAAAATATGGCACCAACGTTTTTAGTTTCATTATAATTTCAAGCAAACTAATACAACAGTTCACGAAAACTTGTCGTCAGGAAGAAACTACAAAATATTTACATTTGTCATTTTTAAGATACGCAATCCATTTTCGACTGAATAACAATTCGCGATTTTACTTCTCAACGTCGAAGTTATAGAAAAATTTTTAAAAAAATGCAATAATTAATTTTTATTCCGGAAATACAAAACGTTCAAATGTTTGAGTCACTGGTTTTAAGACAAATACAATTTCTGACTGATCATCTAAAACAATTGAGATATTCTTCGCTATATAGTAAGCTGCATGCAGTCGTCAAATTTAGAAGTTTGGCATTGTTTTTTTTTACGGCGCAATAGTCTCAATTTCAATTGAAATTATTTTTTAAATGCAACAATTTTTAAATAAAAATAATACTGACTTAAAAATTTTTAACAAAATTAATGGAAACTTTAGTCTGTAATAAATTAAAAATTCATTATGTACAATTGATAATCCTACTTATTAATAAATTATCAAGAGGGGGATGACAGTAACACCACAAGTCAAAAAACTGACTCATATCGGATGCTTTAGAAGTGCCACTGGGATCCCCCTTTGTTTTCTCAATCGGCTGAAGTCGCACTAGAAGCCCATCTATCGAATTCGATTCCTGAATCTGGACTAACGCCGATTTGTGCTAGAGGACTGAGAAAGTCACTATGAGTTCTACATTTACAATCGTTTTTCAGCCCACAATTCGGACAAACTCGCGGTTTATGTTCTTCCGCAGTATGTGCTTCTTTTTGTTCTTGCCGAATTTGTTCCAAAATTATGTTTGGACTTTGCGACGAAACATCTAATTTTAATTGTTTTTCGAAATTGTGCAATTGTTCCATGAAATGGAAGTTGGGAGCAATATTATATTTGCGCGACCTTACCAAATTGAAAGCGTCGTTTAAATTAAGGGAACACTTGTACATTATATAAGCTACTGTAATGGTTACTGAGCGTGAAATACCGGCCAGGCAGTGCACTAAAACGCCCTTTCTTCGCGAACGAGCTTCATCTGAAACAAACAAAAATTATTATAATTTATATGGATCAAATATCCTATTATTATCTATTATGAATTAGCCTCAAACTAGTTTACGTTTTTCGCGTATTTAAATTTACAGTTAAAAATAGAAGTCGTCGGTCTGTGAGACCAACTATTAGTACTGGAGGGTTAAATTAAAGTGGAAAGTTTCGATTTACCGATGAATCTCTTTGACCTTGAGATACAAGTAGTGTCCACAATACTTTCAGTTTTTAAAGATACCGAGTTATCCGAGTATCTAGATATTCATCAAAAAAATATTCATAATTTATTCTTCTTCAAAATTCCATTCCAATTTAATTGTGCCGGCTTCGATTTCAGATAGATTTTATTTCTCAAGTTTCGATCATTAATGTGTTGTGACGTCAGATGCTATATAATCATATTTTAGATTTTAGTTACATTATTGAGTTTATATGTTCGTATATTCCAGATTATATCTATTACTTTCGGTGAAACTAGTCGGTGAGTCAAAAAATTATTCGAGGTGAGAAAAGTATATATCTCATCTTTTAAATTTCCGATCACGAAACGCTGTTACTTTTTCTCTCGCTTTCCCCAAAAAGAAGAGATACTTGGTCAGTATACTGAAATGTTTAAGCTCCCCATCCTTCTCCGTGCTTAGGTGCAATTCTGGTGCCATGGTAGATCTTAATGTAACGTTGTGATTTAATAATCCTGAGGAGGGAAATTAATAAACTGTCTGCGATGTGTATTATTTTAGATGGCTTTAATTAGTATTTTTGAAGAACGATACCAAGGATTTTTGTTCTGCCATCCGAATGATATACTTCCGAATAAGAGAATGGGTGATTTGTGTATTTTGTAAGTAGGCAGTTGATGGCAAATGTTCAAATTCACCCTTATTGGCGATTTCAATGTTTGTATTCTCATTATAGAAATTTATCATTTTATTTAGTTTGTATGTAATCCTGAGTCAATTCACGACTCGCGCTCACGGTGAGAGAGTATAATAGCTATTAAAAAACAGAAAAACGAACTTTGTTTTTCAATATGTGGAAATGCCACTTAGTTTTCATTTTCGACTTTCCGGATGACCTTTGGGTAGAAAATAGAAGAGATAAGCGTAATATCCTTTTTATTGGTATTATTAATACTCCGGCACCCACAGCATATTTAAAACCAATTTGTTGCTTATTTCCATTTTTTGTTATCAATTATTATTAATATCGGATTATTTTCCATTTTTAGCTTATGCGCCTACCCGAACGCCAACGTCCATTTATAAATATCATGTTAAGCTATAAAATTTCCAATAATGTTTGCTTCGAGAATTAATGGCAGGAATCGCTCACCCCCGACTACTTCCCATTCTTAAAATCAAAGTTAGCAGCTGCGAGGTTTTGGAGTAATTACGGGAATATTATGAAACAAATTTATATTTCAATGAATCACTCGGCCGAAAACACTGAAATAAATGTCCAATTTCCTGGAAATTTTTCAGGTGGTCTAATGAAAAAAAGTATACAGAGATATATTGATCAAACTGGAAGAAGAGGATTTTTCTTAGCGAAGTTATAAATTGGAATATACTTGTATAGTCTGTAGTGCGGAGTAGGAAACCCCTTCGCACAAAAATGAATGTAACCATAGATGCCAGCCCATTCTGAAGTATTGAACGCTGCTTTAATGAAACTATCGTGATAACTGTGGTAATAATAAATTGAAGTTGTTGACAAAAACTGGTTTATAAACTACATTTGCATAATATAAATAAAAAAGTAGTAATGGAAGCCAAACCAACAATTTACATAAATGTTTTTGGGAGTTCGTGAATGGAACAGACCCTCGTTGACCTACATATCTACCCATTCATGTCTACTGAATGAAACTACGATGAGTGAGGGTGGATGAAAAGAGACAGCAACGAAGTCAGCCGTTTCCATACCTTACACCATCTCTCTTTCACAACTGCTTTATTGATTTTTGAGTTGGCGGCTGGTTGGTACATGCCACACAAACCCGGTTAAATTTTAGCACAATAAAGTAAACCTACGCTCAAAACACTTTCAGATAAGCGAAAATCTAAGCACAACAAAATTAAATCAATTCTCGACAAACTCGTCATTATTAAATGTTCTATTCATTTTAATTTAGTCGAATACCTTACGTTATAAATAACTCTAAATTAAATTAGGAAGTCCCGTCTTTAGTTTATTTATTTACACTCCTACGCTCGAAAACATCCTTCATATTTTCGTCTGAGCGGTTAAAACGCAAACTTTGGTTTTCAAACGCAAACTTACCAATGAACTCGATTGCTTGCGGAAAGTGGCTGGCTAAATTTTGAGACCAGTGATCGGTTATTGGAATTTGCATGTATTTGATGTTACCCACATCTTCGAACACATTAGGCAAATCTGGCGTCACGTTCAGCACGTACTGCAAAATTCGACAAATTAATATCATAAGCTATCGGCAGTAAAAATTGCAAAATTACCTCTATACTGTGCCTGGCAAGCGCCTGGCTATCTTCACTATTGGCAGCGTTTCCTAAGAATAAATATGGCAGAATTTCAACAGGGAACTCCTTGTCGTCTTCTAAACCTGCAAGGAAATTACATTTTTTTAAATTTGAAAAAAAAGCAAAGGAAGATAAATACGTAGGGGGTAAGTAATCACACTTAATGTAAAAGTCCTGTTGAGACTTGACCATATCAGCAAATTGTTCAATATAAAATGCACTAACCCAAAACATTCAGCTAATTAAGTTAAAACTCGAGAGAGCCAAAGACACGAAAATTCGTTTTGGTCGAGAGAAATTGCTTTAGAAGCTCTTCCATACTAACCGCAGTAGTAGTAATTTTTCAAGTTTGAGTTCACTTTGCAAATTTAACTGAAACAAATCTGAACCCTAAACTGTCACATTATCCACTTACATGCTGTATTATGTAGAGACTTGATGTGAAATAAAAAATTAAGGGTATCGAGTTAGTTATAGTAGTAATCTTTCAACTTGGGACTTACGTCATAAGCATCTTAACGTATTACTTTCCATTCGCGATTTTAAGCAAACGCCACCACGCGGAATAACATTAAGTTAATCTAATACGTATAGTTGGTATAGAAAGTTTTGTTTATAAACCAAACGTTTGCTTTTTTTGTGTTATATTTTGTGAATTATCATTTAAGGTAAATCGCTAATAGCAATATTGGTGTTTTCCAAAATGTAAAGCGCCACGTAGTGTCCTTAGCCGAAACTACAATAGGTGGTATTCCTCTTGTTCTGGGTTTTAAATATGAACAAATCGTCAAATCAAATCATGATGTTGTTGTACAACGTCATCTGTATAGGTAATGTAAAATGCGAAATAATTAATGAGTTAGCTTGATGCAAACAAGTTAATAAATATAGGATGTTTATATTTCATAACGTAAATCCCAAATTTGAAGTTTACGCGTAATTTCATTTTGATATCCCGTTGACGTAAATATTTCTCCCACTGAAAAGCCCACCTAAAAGGGTGGCACGTGTCTCACCTTACAAATACACCGGTTTATACAAAAGCTTGTCAACCGTAAATTTTAATTATTATTCTTCTTAGTTGAAAAATTCGGCACAATTATATCATCGGCGTGGGTGTCTTATAAAACTGTTTGACGTAATAATATTGAAATAAATTATTATGAGGGTTGATATCGACACAGGTTTTTTTTTAGAACATGAAATTTTAAGTGAAGAAGAATGTCAAATCTGAAAATAGAGAGGATATCGAAAAACTGTAAATGGAGTGGGAATACCTGTCGAGTTAAAAAGTGAAAAGAAAGCTAACTACCAGGCAGGGCTGGCTCAATGGTGCTCCGTTCGCGAAGAATTGCAAAAAAAATTTTAAAGTAAATATTTTTGTTTTAATTAAATTATTACATTTCCACCCTCAAGAATGCTTAATTTTCAATTCTCGCATTAATTATTTGTTTTAAACAAGAATGCTTTGAAATAATATTAAATCTTTTGTTTTAAACAACATTTCGGCAGTTCCATTTAATTTTGAGTCTCGGCGTTTACACTATTGTAAAACTCCGCCGAAAAACTGAATTCATCATACCAATTATTTAAATATAAAATTTAGTCAATTAAGATCTATATTCTGTTTTTGTTTCTGATCAACCAGGATCTAGCCTTTCCCAGATCTAAAGCTAAACATATTGTGGTGTTGTGCTTAAACAAATATTCTACGGAAATCACTAAAACTATTGTTTTCAAGCAAAAATTATAGTTCTTTTATATTCTACCTTAACATAAATATCGGTGAATTATGTTTGTTTGCAAGTTGGAATCTAGGGACAAACTAGGGATATAATATTTCACATCGCCGAGCTAATAACAATAACAAGTTATGGGCCCATGCTAGTCAAACATTAAAAATTGAAAACATTAATGTTATGCTAATAGAAAATAGAGATAACTTTAGTGCATTTTTTGGGTTTTCTAAAATATTGATATGATTAATATCGAGTTACACTACTTGAACCAAGTATCAATCGATTAGTATATTGAGTAATTCAATAAAAATGTTCAAATTCAAACAGAATCTATTGATCTAAGAAAAGAATGTTTTAAACAAAAAATATAGGAAATTTTATATCAAATAAAACTGATACTATGTATTTTTGACAAAACTATCACCAGAAGCGAAATATATATTTTTCTAAGATTGCGGCGAGAGCGGCAAAGGCTGAATGTCGAAAACTTCGGGTTTTCATTAGGTCACCGAAATAGATATTTTATCTATCCATGACCTTTTGCAAGGTGAAACCACCTATTGCCTATATAGGCTACAAAATAAGACATCATGTATATTATTACTAATGAGATTGCGGATCGTCTCATAACTTCGAAAGTTTTACTGGTTCAAAAGAGTATTTCTGAAAAAATTTCATCGTTTTTGTGAAGCATAATAGATTATTATCAAATCCCGCCATTCTTCACTTGAAAAGCGCATTTTTCAATAAAATTAACAAAAGTGTAAACGCCGAGACTCAAAAAAACAGCGTTGATTTTATTTCCAACGCATTCTTGTTAAAAATAAGAAAGCTGTGTGCTTGTTTGTTTCCCTATGCATCTCCACTCTATAAACTGTATATTATGTATTAGTGGCGGATGATACAGAGAGAGCGACGAAGTGCCGTCCTTCCATACATATTTATTATTTTGATTTAAATTACAAGTGAAACAATCGACACAAATCTGCCTGTCACAAACGCAATGTGTGAACAGGTGCAATTGCCCACGAATACTTTTAGCATTCTGTGTGTGGGAATTCAAGAATTGCTATTGTAATACAGGTGGGTAGCAACCTGGCGCCATCTTTTACAAAGTTACAAATTAAAAATATTCAATTGGATTAAACATATAAATTTCATTTTGTTCGGACGCCGCTGTCGCCAAAAAATACTAACTCTGAAGTTACAGAATATCTCAACTCACCTAATGAACTGTCACATCGATCTTCGGTGTCGGAACTATCAGTGGAACTATTTGCTGCCGATGAAAGGCTGTCACTACTTCGTTGAGGCCGAGAAAGTGGTGGCGGTGCCGAAATCCTGAGGGATCGCAATCCCATAAGTGGCATCGGATCGGGACCGGCAGCTGGAGCTATCGTGCCTGTCGTATCCAAACTTTCAGTACACCTTTCGCACCATTCGGGATACGCAGATTTGAATGTGGAAAAACCATCTGAAACAAAGAAAATGAATTGTTAATAATCTTGCTACAGAATAAAAAAGCATCACGAACGTATTTTTACAGATTGAAACAGATTAATCTTCATTTTCTCCTAAATGGAGAGCATCTTTTAGAAAGCAAAAGTGATAAATAATAAATAAGGCATAATTTAAAGGGTAGGTTTAAATTGAAAATGCAACTACTTCTTTAAAGGTTGATGTAACCAACATACGATAAAGTAACTCACGTTTTTCTCCACGCAACTACTATCGATTTTGATTAAATTGTATCCGATATTTTATTAGCACACGACGGGGTAACTAAACTTGTCCGTCAAAATGCTCAATGAAATTTTAAAAATAGCAAAATTCGATGCTTCCATTAGAAAAATTAATACATAACTAGTAATTTTTTTAGGAAGCTAGGAATTGAGAACATTCAATAATTATGACGAAACAGTAGAAGTTGGAAGATGAGACCTTTAATGGTATCAAATTGGATACGCACTTAATTAATAATTGGAGGGGTCATGTGGATTTCGAAAGAGGATAGGTATTGAAGAAAGAATTCCTAAAATTTAATTTAAAAATAGTGGGTGTAGTTGGAACTGGAAGGCCTCTCGAAGGACTCCGTTATTATCAAAATATTTTGGGTACCAACGATTACTAATTTCAAAAATTCCTATTCGGTATCAAATTGGATCCACATTTAATTAATAACTCTCAGTGATATTTTTATAGCTGGATTTTTAAAGAGAAATGAAAATCAACAGGAATTCATAAAATTTAATAAGAAAAAACCGAGACAAAAAATAACGTCGAGCTCAATAAGTCTTAGAAATAACCTATAACATTAAAATCAATATAGTGAAAGGTTGTGAATATCAAAAAAATTCCCCCACCCCAATTAGACATCAGGAAGTGCGATCTGGCAAACCATAAGAAATATCAGGTAGAGCAAGTGAGTCTAGAGTCAAAATTACCAGAGCGTAAATTTTTTTATTATTTTCCAATTTCGAGTAATACAAAATTATAGAAGTCTGGTAATATCTGCACGAAGATAAAAAGGTTAACAAAATTAATAATGCAGAACCATTTTATATTAAAATTGTGTAAAAATGTGAAATGCACGTTCGGAAGTTCATTTAATCATTAAATCAATAATTAATTACCTGTAATTAGGCAAAAACACTTTTCCCAATACAAAACCAGGACAAATGAGGCTGCGCTGCAGCCAAACCTACATCCACAACTGCACAGTTGCTAGGTTACGCTAAGGGTAGCCTTATTACAAATGGGGAGCGCTCTCCTTTCTTACGGGACTGCCGCGACGTATTCACCTAGTTTCATAAAAAATTTCCAATCGACTTTTAGACTTTGACCTTTTTATTAGCACAAGATTTTTGTAAAATAATCAAAAGTTGCAATAAATTCTTGAAAAATAACTTGGAAAATGTTACGCAATCGACATCTTTGTATTGTAAAGAATCAACTGGTCTGTCTGTCGATAAGCTTCATCGATGTTCAATAGTGAACCAATTTAAAAAATGGTTCGATATTACCACATTGCGTATTATACTGATCTTCGCTTCCTGTAAATTTTGACCTTATGAACTCCTGACCCTTCACGATGTTATCTTTATTCCTAAGTTCTTTGCACCGAGTAGAATAATAAATTATTTCATTGCAAAATTTTCCATTACTGGCACAAAATCAAAATTTCTATTTTTCAACAAAGACTTGACTTTTCAAGCCATTTTCAATTACGGAACGTTCAAATTGACATTAATTTTTATATTTTTATAACAGGAAATAAACATCGACATTTTCTGTGGTACAAATAATAAAATGCAAATCTCAAAAGCGAAAGTAGGACAAAACAAATCGATGGTAGCTGAAACCACGAATTTTGCTTGACGGAGGTGAAAATTTAGGTAATGTCAGAAAAACAGTTATACGGGATGCTTCAATTTCCCTTCGTCACATTCAAATTCTAAAATGTTAATGTAGACCTAAATTTTCTCTAAGTATTGTTCGAGTTTTTAAGCCGGTGGTTTACCCAACCGATTAAGGGGGTCGGCTACAGCAAATCCACTTTAAAATATGGGAAAAAATCATAAGTATTTAGCAATTGTTTTCACAAAATGCTTTTTTATAAAATCACGATAACCATATTGCGTTTTTAGGTTTCATCCAAACAAAAACACGTTCCACTTAAATTTGCATTAAAATGTAAAGCCTGCGACCTAAAATACAGAGGTGTTACGGCTTACGAACAGCTATAAAAGTTTTCAGACACTTCGAAGCATAATTAAAAATTTTCTTTAAAGGGTAAGAATAAGAGATGAAATGAGGGAACAAGATAATTACTTAAAAATTGTTAAATATTACTGATTCTTTGATGTTACGTGCAACAAAGTCTTGTCAAATCAATTCTTTAGTTGAAATCCTTTTCTAAATCCATCTCGAACTTCGATGTCGCTTCAATTGAAGTAATTACAAAAAATCAGTCACTTACGTAATTAATGACTCACTCCTGCAAATATCTCTTAATGCAAGACCAACATGCAGGAACAACAAAAACAAACCGATTTACTTTTGTTACAACGAATTGCTACAGATGTAAGCAGTGTGTTTAAATTTACAAAATGTAGGTTACATACAACCGTTTAGTTTATAATTAGTCAATTATATAAATAGTAAAATTGTTTACTTTAAGAAACTCAATATGTAAAGTTGATGTAGTAATTTTACGTATAAAAAAAATCAAAACGCAGGAACATAAAGCTGCGTACACATATGATTATTTATAATAAGCTGAGCTTCCAATGATCACAAAGTTTTAATGACGCGCATGATTGAATTAATGAGATTCTTCCCAAACCACAGTGGAAGCTCAAATGCATCACAGTATAGTTTGTATGGACCATCGTGGCCGTTCATCAAGTCGTTTTCGTCCATTATTGGACATGACATCGTTCAAGAAGGGTTTTCAGCCACACACAGAGATCTTGCGTGAGGTCACCCATTCAAGCGCGAACCACAACAATCCATGCTTGCGTTCCGTGATCTAACGAAAACGGATTCCAGATTTATTTGAATGGATCACTGCAAAGAGAATTGTTTGAAGTTCCCAACTGGGAACCTGGAACACCTGGAAATTTCCCGTATACCTTATAAAAAATATAAAATAATATATATTGCTGTGTTATTTAATAAAAATTCTCAGAGTGCATCTTAAAATTATCTAAGAATTTTTGTGAAACAAATACTTAACAAAATCCAATATTAAATTCTTATAATAATTTTTTTCTAAAATGTGGTACCTGATATTACATCCGTCGGCGTCGTGCTCGTCTTATTAACCAATTTTTTGTCTTTGTAAAATTTTTAATTCTAAAAACTTTTCAATTATCCGTAATCGCTATAATTTTAGAATTTTTTAAAATTTATTTCTTATTTAAATCAAAATTCTAAAAACAACCATAAAATTGCGGTCGTCCGGCATTACCTCCTCGGCTATACCCAAAATTCCTCAAAAGTTTTTTTGAGTTTGATTCCGAATAATTTTATCGTAAGTAAATGATAATAATTCACAAAATAGAACCCCAAAAGAATGCAAACGGTTGGTTTATAAACAAAACTTTCTACATCAACTATACGTATTAGATTAACTAAATATTTTTCCGCATGGTGGCGTTCGCTTAATCAAAACCGCGATTACTAAAATAATTTGTCTTTACTATTTTATGCAGCAACGTAGACAAGATTTCAAATTTGCAAAATTTATCAAAAATTTAAGAAAATAACTTGGCAGATGAAATAAGTTGAATGTTACTAAAATATGTTATTGTAATTTCAAGAGGGTAATAAATTCTTAACACTGAAAAACAAACAGATAGAAAAAGAGAAAAAATTTGAGGCAGACTTAACTACCGGAAAGATAAAACAGGAAATCGAGATAAATAAAAACAAGGCCGAGTTCAGCAGCTTATAGAAAAATATAATAGCTCTAAAACTAAAAAAAGCTAAATTTTACAATGATTTTAAACTTCTTCCTGAAGAATAGAGCAACAGAAATAAACTAAAAGACAAACACCTGGATGCGGCGAAGATGTGCGATGACGTTTCGAAGAGTTGCTTCAGAAGCTAGTCGCGTCACGTGGTAAGAGACCAAAAAATAACCAGAAAATGAGACCGCAGGTCTGAACTGGCTTACATCAAGAAAATGGAATACTAATGTTAGAAGAATTGAAACTTAAAATTAGAATTTATCACTGCAATAACAGCATTTTAAAAAACGAAAGTTGAGGGAAAACATAATTTTAAAAATCAAACTTTACTGCAAAAAAGTCCGCAACATCATACATTTATTTCAATAGTTTAGGTGTGAAAGTCGTTCAACCTTGAATAACAACCATAAATAAGGTGGAATTCGGATGACAGCAGTTCTTAGCTACCCTCTGGTGTAGCGGATGATAACAATATTCTAGTGGTTCCCAAAATTTGAAAAAGTGATTTTATTCATTAATTTTTCATCAATGTGATGAATAAATATGAAATTAATTGGTACAAAATGAGTACCTTTTCTTTACAAAGTTTGGGAACCAGTATTTACGGCGATACCAATATAATAGTTCCAAACGAAGCACCTTTGTTAGTTTTTGACCCTAAAAATTAAATTTTGACATCATTTCTTCGGACGATTCCAATGAATTTTGAAAATAACATTCATTCGTCGCAAACAAGGAGCTGAATTTAAAATATTGTTCAAATTTTTACTTATAGGTAGAGCTCGGATTTATAAGCACCAAAATACTTGAAAATATGCGCATAAACATGCACGAATTTCCTCAAAATGTGCACTAAAATTTATAAAAATAGATAAAATATGCATTGATAGGGCAAAACTAAAAAATATCTAATCTTCGAATTTTTCAATTTTTTTTTCAAATTTTTAAAAAGTACCTACTAATGCTACTACTTAGATTTATAAAATTTAATAATTTTAATAATAAATCTGGACGAATTACGTAAAATTTGCAAAATTTTGCATATTTTTAAATTTTGGTGCATATTTGAGTAAAATAATGCATATATTTGTGCCACTTTTGGTGTCCAGCCGCAGCTAAAGATTCATATCTTTCATGCTTTGTTATGGGAATGTTTCCTATAGACTGATTGACTCTTGATTACCTTTTACCTAACGTTTAACTAGCCCTTAGTGTGTGTGCAGATAATTTCGCCCAGCTCAAGATATGTTTGCTAAGCTGCGGCTGGGATTCTGCGACTGAAGTCGCACTGAATGCATTCTTATGGGAGTGTTTCCTTAGAATGCGAGCTTTGCAGGCGACTCTAAGGTAACACTCCCATAAGAAAGCATGGAGAGCAGTCACTGCGACTTCAGTCGCAGAGCCCCAGCCGCAGCTTAGTAAATATATCTTTAGCTGGGCGAAATTATCTGCACCAAGACTAAGGGCTTGTTAAACGTTAGGTAAAAGATTAATAGAGCTCGGATTTATATGCACCAAAATACTTGTAAATATGCGCTTATATGTATATGCAGCGAATTTCCTTAAAATATGCACTAAAATTGATAAAAATAGATAAAATATATAAATAGAATATCTAATCTTCGAATTTTTCAATTTTTTTCTTCAAATTTTCAATAAGTACTACCTAGATTTATAAAATTTAATAATTTTAATAATATATCTGGACGAATTATGTAAAATATGCAAAATTTTGCATATTTTCAACATTTTGTGTTTTTTGAAGAATTTTAATAGAGAAAATAAAAAATTATTATTAAATTTGCCAATTTTAGCAATTATTTTATTTAATTTTAATCAATTTAATATTTATAATTTTTTAAATAAATAAAAAATTAAATTAAATTGAACAATAAATTGCTTCAATTAGAAAAATTTAATAATTATTTTTTATTTTCTCCATTAAAATTCTTCAAAAATCACCAAAAGTGGCCCAAATGCATTATTTGCTCAAATATGCACCAAATGTTGAAAATATGCATTTTGAGAAGTAGTTTTTCGGATCTGTTTTTACCTAATTTGTCCAGATTTCATAACGTATCTGTTGGCATATCAATATTAACCCTGGAACTGCACACTGGGGTCTCAGAAACCCCAAGCGTCATATAAATTAATGCCACATGTGCTGTAATGATTTAAAAAAAAATCCATTCTTGTAAATTAAGTTCAAAGTTATCTGAGTAGGTGTGAATATTCGTAGGTGCCAGTCATTAAGCGAATTACAATAATTGAAAATAAATTTTTATGGGTATCTCAGACCCCAGTGTGCAGTTTACGTATACTTTAAAATCTAACATTAATTTAATTTTATGGAATATTAGCTTTATTTATCGTCAAATAATTACTGATTTATATCAAAGTGAGTTTTAAAGATATTATGACTTCATTATAAACATATTTTAACAAATTTTAAAAATTTAAATTAAAAAAAATAACAAGCTGTGCTATGATGGATGTCAACAGCAAAGTTGAGAAGCTTGGCTAAGAGTAGTCAGCACATTTTTTGGCAAACTAAAATTTTTTTTTGTTAAAGGTATACCTTTTCAATATGGACGAAAAATTACTATCTAATATATCCTACGTATTAAGGCAGTATTGTTAAATAGTACTTACTAAACAAAAATTTTGTTTAAATTGGTTGTTTACTTCAAAATATCATAAAAACAATATTGGGGTCTCTAAAACCCAGTGTGCAGGACACGTTACAAAAAATAAGTGTGAAGTTCCAGGGTTAAAAAACATGCAAAAAGATAAAATCCGAGCTCTACTTATAGGTATAAGTATAACATGTAGAGTTCTTCAAGACATAAAATGGGGTATGGAATTCTAACAAATTGAATATATACCCTCCCCCCGCCCCCCAGTAAACCCTCTGCGCTTTGGAGTTTGCGAAGGAGTTATTCGGTTGCCAATGCAACAATACATTTTGACAAGAAAAAATGAGAAAACCCACCACAATCTTGATGATGCGCATGGAGGAATTAAAGAGATTCCGTTTAAATACCGTTCCATTTTGTAAAAAGTTTTATTTCAATCCCTGAGAAATGTTACACGAACCATTATATTATTAATGATTGCAAGAAATAATGTGAGAATGGTTGTGTCGAGTGAATATTACCCAACTCAATTTTCGTCTAATAACTAGAGAATGGCAAAAAATATGAAAAATGTTGAAAATTCTAGGTCTTCGCAGTAAAACAAAACTGAAATCTTGCAAAGATGCATCCTGGTGCTTTGGATGTTTCGTAACAGAAATTAGATATTATCTCATCATCGTTCAAAGTCACTGCCCACTAGATAGTTCCTGGTATATTGTATTCGTGAAAATTTTAATCAAACCTTCACACACAAAAAATGATGCCCAGGTGGGAAATAACCTTTCTTGTGTGGCAAAAACAATGAAAGTGTATTTTCGGATTAGTTTTTCAATATCGACTTTTTTGCAGTTCACAGATTCACTAAGCTCACGAAGTCGAGGTGTGATCGGTGTACCAAGGTGTTTTGTACCACAAAAATTAATTCTTTGTTCCTCAATAAATAATTTTCGGTAGTTAACGCGTTAAACTGTAGGGAGTGTTAAAATTTCTTGATAATTTAAATTTATTCGAGCATTTTGAGCCAACGAACACAAATAATAATTTATCAAATTATGCAGCTTACTTTACCTACGGCAAAATGAAATTTTTGGAACAAAAACAACGGAACAGAATTATAAATTAATAACACAAGTCCATTTAACAACAATAAAATCAACATGAGACTGTAATTTCAATTCATACCAATTTTATGATACATTCTGCTACCAAAATGTTTTATTGAATTTTTATATTCCTTTTATCTAAATTGACAAGCTTTTTTTTAAATTCTGGAATTTATTAATAAAATTACGCTTTAAAAACCCTTAAAATGTCATTATGTTTTTTTATTGCATTTCAATGTAAAATTGAATATTATGTAAATGAGGATATTAAATTTCGTCATATCGATGAAGATTATCCCAACTTTCAGAGAGTATGAAATTACATTCAAACTTTGTCCTCTTCATTAAGGAAACAATGGTTTAGTAATTTAAACTGAAAATTTTAAGTTCAAAGCTGTCAGTCGATCCAACTAGTATTTTACGAATGAAATAGAGAAATCTGTAGTTTTGGCTGTAGCATTGATCAACTACTATGGAAAGAGAATTACGTAAAATGGATAAGGTTGGCAAAAAAAAATTAATTCACGATCGATTGATGAATGTTTGTGAATAATGAATTGGCACTCCCACATGAGGATGTGACGTATTTACAATAAATACATAACATTGACAGCCTACATGGTTGTAGGTAGCAGAACACGTTTAATTGGGGTCCCTGCTTATATAACCCTAATTTTCCAGGTGTAACACGAATTTTAGTTAACGTGTGCCTTTTCTCTTAGGCAAAGGTCGATAACAACCCCCTTTTCCCACGTCACTTCCTCGGCTAAAAATATATTAACTCCGCAAAAACGTGATATTTTTAGAACACTAGGAAGGTTTTCATAAATTAGACATGTCGAGTTATATTAATATGCATTACAATTCTTATAATATATGGAAAATTTAAGTAAATTATAATTTTCTTGAGACGGAGACAGGTTTTCGTTCCTCGTCGGAAGAAATTAAAAATTAGATCATCTCAAGAGATAATCAAGGTCGATGTCTCTGTATACACGACTGGGATCTGTAAACAATTACTGGCACCCGCAGTTCCGCAATGATATCTTGCCAAAACGGATCATCAACAATTTAACGATTATAGGTTCAATAAAATGCACAAGTTCAACACATGCCAGGAAATTAGGAAAATTTCCAAAACTACCAGAACAACTTTATGTTATAGTGTACATAGTATTTATATTTCGAGAAAAAAGGAAAAATTCGCGCAATTAATTTGTGAAGTCTTCAAATTTTAATGGCTGAATCTGAAGTTTACATCATCAATCAACGACGACGATATTGCTCACGTTTTCGTTTGAGAAAATTCAGAATTTTCAAGTCTTCCATTATCGTGCTTCATCAATTATGCACATGATGACTGAATCAAGCTCAAACTTACACGACCTTATTTGAAAATTACGAATTTCCATTTCTGTTTCGATACTACCGACGGGTTTCCTGTAATTATATTGGCCGATTCAAAACCGACAAAGAACAATGCAATAAGGAGGTAACAAAAAATTAAACAATATAATAAAGTGAGTCATTCATTGAGAAGTTATTTAGAGCACGGGCAAGTATTTGCAGTGCTTATAATCGATGACCTGTAACCTTTCGTCATGGTTGGAATGCACTGTTTCTCAAAGAATTCAGTGTTTTATAATTCATCGTCGTTATAAATATGGTGGAGGCAAAGTTCAAACGGTTAAACTAAATAATATTGCACCATCCCGATATAATATTTCCATTCAGCATATCAGCATTGATAAAAAAAAACAACAAAAACAGAATCAAGTAATTTTAATAAATTATTATTATTATTTTTTGAGATCCAGTCTCTCATCGATACTCCTCCTCTCCAAGCTGGTAACATAAAACGATGCGTTTACTGAAATAGATTTATCGCTTCTAACAGGATTTCCTGTCTTTCGCCAAATAGACAGACATGATTATTGGCATAAATGCTGCAATGTGTATACAAAGTTAGATAAAATGTATGTTAGTCAATCAATAACACGAGATAATTTATTTCCCATGTAATATTGGTGTAAATCTATTATGTCCACGGCAGATAAACTCACATCCTCACAAGATATTCCCAGTGATCGACAAAACCAGCAATGAAATCCCTCAAGCATATTCATAACTACTACTTGGAGAAAGGACTTTTTAATTTATTTGTCTGGAACCTGTCACTTCCGAGTTACGATTCGTTCCGTTTAAAATAAGATTTGTTATGGTAACATCCGGTCTTCAAAACTCAACAGTTTATTTTGCGGTTATTTCGTGGAACATGAGCAATTTTGGACGTGAGAAAAATAAAAGTAGCTTTTCGCCTCCCCCTAGGTTTTTCCTTTATGGTTTTTGTGTAGTGGTGCTTCATTCTATTTGTTTCACTTTTCACGCAAGACCGATTTAAGCGGTTGTTAATTGAGACATTACCATTGAATGGAACAGTATCGTATTTATATCTTCTTCACATTCAAATTTTCCTAATTTTCATTTGCTGTTTCTTCTAACTTAATCCACAATAAGACTTCAATGTATTTTTTAAGTTTTCTTCCTTTGGGGATTAAATGCTTAAAAGTATAAAGTAAATAGTAGTAATTAATTTAACCAAAAACGTTGTCGTTTGTAAACGTGTCCAGCACATCAAGCAACGCACGTAACTTTAGTATGGCCATTATTAAATACCTTTTTTTCCGTCAAGAATGGCGGTACATTTTTTTAAATTGGAATCTACCATCAAAGAATAATTCAACTTAGGACCTATTCACTTGAAACAATCACTGATTCCGCGGTTGCTGCATTTACCACTTTTATACGTTTATTTTTCTTGTTTACATTTTCACGTTCAATGGAGTGTGAATATTAAAATTGACCAAGATTAAATGTAATATTGGTCCTTTGTGTGATGTTTTGTTTGCACGTTCTCATTGTGATGTTATTAGATCGGTTAAGTGATTGTTACAATTTTCTACTGAAAGTGAATTTAGTATTATCCTGATTTTCCTTTCTATCTTACAGGATAATTATAGATTTGTGATTTTCTTCCATTTGTAAATTTCCAAGTGAACTTGAAATTTTCCGAAAGGGGGCAGATGGTATTTTCACGTTAAATTAACGTTAATAGTACTTGGGCACCAGGAAGGGCATAGGTCGGTCGGAAGAACTGGGAGGTTCGACAGATTCATAATTTCAACCTACGGTGCCAGCGTCGGGGGCACACATTAGACCGTATCAATGTAAAGATAAGGTAAACAGAGTCCAGAAAATCAAGACTAGTAAGAGTTTTCAAAATTTGGAAACTTTCGACTCCAGCTTCCCGATTCCGACAAACGAACAAAGAAACACATGGACTTTCTCTACAACAACCCTGACCTTATCGTCGGCGATAGAGGTGATTGTCCAGTCTTCAAAAGTACCTACTTTTGAATTGAGAATTAATTTCCAAATTTTCCTCTGCGTTCCCACCTTTTCGATGATATCCCTAACTTTTTGCTTTCGAGCACTGTCGACCGAAAGGTCTGGAATTCCATTCGTACATTAACAACTAAATTACTATGAGATATTGGAGTCTATAAATAAAATAGAAAAATGCACCCAGACTACGTTTTAAACTATTTAATGAGGAATTTTCAACTTTTAGTACTTTTTAATAATATCAATTTATAAAGTTTACTAATACAATTTATTATATGTTTTTAATTTTTGTTTTCAATTAATATTAAGCCCAAAATTGAATTTTTAAAAACACATCTACGTCACTAGGAGGTTTTGCAAAACGTGACAACCCTGTAAACAAAATGAGTAAGATATATAACCGTATATTGTAGTAAGACAAAGCCAAAAAACTTAGAAACTTGAAATTGTTTAAAATTTGTTCTAGTGTATAACATACTTTTCAATGTCAGATAAATCTTCAATATGGCCGCAAAACATAATGTTTTGTATAATTATTATCTTATAATAATTCTATGGTGGGCAGAGAAACAGTACAAGTCAAAAAAAGGCAACTTTACAGGAGAGCGAAAAAACTGTATAACTTTCCTGTAAAGTTGCCTTTTTTGACTTGTATTATTTCTATCGCCCCATAGAATTAAAGTCTACAAAAACAAAGAAATTAAATTATTATAATATGTTTGCTGCCATATTGAAGTACAATATCTGACGTTTAAAAGTATGTTATACATTAGAACAAATTTTAAAAAATTTGAAGTTTCTAAGTCGTTTTTAAGACGTCGCTTAAAAATTCACTTTGAGCTGATTAATGGCACAAAAAAATTAAAAACACCAATCTCATTCTTTTAACACAAACTTTCAAAAAATTTTTTTTTAATGCATTAGAATTTCTCATTGCAAATTCTGCCGAGTCCGGTATTTGAACCCAGAATTTCCGCTCATAACTCAACTAGCGATTACATCAAGTCACCACTGTGGTCAACGTAATATTAACCTAACGTATGGTTGACCTGGGCCCATAACCTGTTATTATTTAAAGTTCTATCAATAAAACAAACACAGTAGCACTATAACCCAGAATGGGTCTTGGCTGACCACTTCAAGTTATGAAGGGTTTTCAAGGCAGATTACTTCGGTGGTTTGTCATTGTCTTCCGAGGGAAGACGGTCAGAATAAAGTTTTTACTCTGCCCGGGATCGAACCGATGATTTCGGCTTAGCAGTCAATGCACACAAGCGTCTCAGGCCATGATCGCCTTTCAGTTTTCTACTAATGAAAAATTATATTCTGCTTCGTACCGCTCCGTGAAAATAGACATATTACATAATATGAGATGGCGATGGCCATAAAATGGCGGATTTATTACGTACACTTTATGTTGTTTTAAATTTGATTCCAAATTATTTTATCGTAAAACCGCTGTGAAATGATAATACACAAAAGAAAACATTGAATGTTTTGAATGCAAACGTTTGCTTTATAAACAAAACTTTTTATACCAACTATAAGTATTAGATTAACTTAATATTTTTCCGCGTGGTGGCGTTCGTTTGTAATTTTTGCTTGAATGTCTTAGGTGACTTTATTATTATTCAAATGCCTTCGTTACTTCACAAAAAAAATCCATAATTGGAGGAAAACAACTAATTATACTCAACAAACAAGTAATTGTAGACATGTAAAATATTTACATTATGTCTTATTTTTTATAATTTTTATGATTGTTACAATTTTATTAATTTCGACTTCGTTGAGTGTAACCATAAATGTAACCACTGCGTTTCACCAAGCGGTTTAACATCCTTGTTTGGTGAGTGTAGTCAGTTGTTTCCTCCAATTATGGACTCATTTGTTTTGCAGTCTTGAGATAAATTCTCCGAAACGTTGACTACACAAGTTATAGTTGTCACTTTTTGCTAGCTTACTATTTTAGATGAGAAATTGGTTTTATAGACCATATCTACTTTTGATTCTTGGGATGGCTAAAGCAATGCATTTTTGGATGATAGTAAATTTACTGATGATTATAAAATACAGACAACAACTCTGTGGTCGGCACTTAAAAGATCATAAGTAAATAGGGAAACAATGTATACTTATGACCTTTTAAGTGCCGGCCACAGAATTTTAATAGTGATTCCACCAATGTGTATCGGCTGACGGCTGTATACTTTTACAGACAGTTCAAAAACTGTATTCGTCGACTGCAGAACTGTTCGGATATCTTGTTCGGAATCAAATTACAAGTGCAGATTTTACGAAAAATGATTCGTTTGCATGATCCAGGAGTCTAATTTTTTTGTCCTGGTTAACTGTTTTGCCTAACCAGGACAAAGGTTCGAAAACCAGTACTGTCCTGGTAAAACCAGTATGAATGGTCACCTTAATTTTAAACCCAATCACGGCTGTGTCTTATCTCAGATGTTGGGAGTCAATTCATTGACTCATCAATCAAGTCTGTTGAATTACTCGAAATTCAAAAAATGATTATGGTTTCTACCGTTTCGTTGGGACTTTTGATATATTATGGATCCACAAGCGATCTTGCAGCTCTGTGCAGATTTTACTTTTTAGAATTTGGAAAAGGAAAACTATCACATGTCTTCCCATTCTAAGGAAAATTTTAGCCAGCGTTTTGCGTGACACCGAAATTTATGGAAAGTTACAAACCAGCGTTTGCAGACTGATGGGTTTCAATTGGCATTAATTTTGTCTTCTGAAGCTGAAAGCCTCTAACGTTTTCGAAACCGTTTGTAAGTTTTAGCCTTTCCCATTTCATGTGGTTTAAAAATTCTAGAAATTATACCGAAAAGATCAAATGCGCTGTAATAGAAGATTAAAAAACTATTCGTTGAATATTAATAATCAAAAATTAACATAGTAAATAAACAGAAAATTAAGATATTAATAATTCATTATCAGTTATTATCTCAGAAGCGTGACCAAAATTTTTCATTCATTAATTAATTTTGAATTTATTGTCTAGAGGCCAAGGTAAGGTAAACTTTGTGAAGGTTGGAATGCGCACAGGAAGTAGTAATAGATGGCATACGATTTCCTCCGGATGGACGACATTCAGCCAGCAATGCGCGACTACAACTGGCACCAAACATAAACGTGTAAAACCTACCACACGTGAAAAAAAAATAGGAAATGCATTATTTTTAAATTTGACAATATTGGAGTGTCACGAAACTGATTGGGTAATTTAAAACGAGGCATCATAATTGCACGATATGCCAAGAATAGCTGCCACATAATCGAATGAAATTAATGTCCACGTCAAAAAACTAAAAGAAAGTTTGAAATGCTCGAGATGGAATGCAATTATATCTAACGACGAACATCCATAGATGCAGGGGCGCCTATAAACCAGCATTAAAACCGTGGATATACATCTACCCACGCTCACTAAAATTGCGTAGGCGGAGATGATGCGTGGGTAGAAAATTGTTAGTCACCCACTCGCCCTCAACCCCGTTCAAGGGCGCCCTTGCTGTCTGATTCTTTACAATTTTAGTACTGATAAACCCACGCTTTTCCCTACCTTTCAAAAATAAATCGAAATTGGATTTTGCAAACCGGAAATTTGTTTCGTTGTGTAATTTTTTGATACCACTACTACAAACAACAAAAACAATTTACCCATTTTTGAAAATGTCAATATAAAACGTGCACCTTACTACGAGACCGTTTTAAATTTTTTTCCAAATTCCTGCATGACTGGTAAATTGTAGGAACACAGCCATAAATTATCTACCCGTTTGACCGACACGAGACCTTTGGGTTGAACAAGTCATAATGAAGATTCTTATTTACATAAGTGAATCAACTCATTGTAACTTCGGAGAGCTCACGACCAACTTACTTGATGGGTTATTTTCTGTTCTGGCCTGAGCTGTTCATTGTCTGTCTTTGTGATATTTATGTGAAGCTGTCATTTTATCTCCGACTAGATTACATTAATATGTTTACTTTTATTCCTAAGCCATTCCGTTTCATCCATTAAAAATTTAAATAATTCATACACCTTACAATATTAATTATTATGTGTACAGGAAATCGCGACAAAACAAAGAGATTCCAAGCCGTTTCCTTTCCAAGAATATTGCAACCGTAAACTTGCGGTATGTCGGTGGCATGTAATTTAAGTTCTTCGAAAATCTGATTGCCTCATTAGGAAGGTATCTCAGGTTCTGACTACTCATTAAAAAAATGAACACGAACCGAGTTATTATCCAGAAGTACCAATCGTCCGATCAAGTACGTCCATATGCGGTTTGCTGGCTTGATTGTGTATGGCCCCCAGAATCGGTAAAATTTTCAAGGCAATAAAATTATTCTACGATTTTGTGAATAAAGTACGAAGGAAATGCATGGCCATTGTGTTCGTTCAGCAAGTTCACTGCACAATAAAAATAATAATCGTTGCGTAAAGAGGATATCCTCTTCTGCAGGATAAAATCGTCGCAACGTCTTTAACATTAAATTAAGAACATAACAAACATAAACGAGAAGTTAATAGGAGTTTTTAGACATGGAAGTCGTTTAAATTACAATACTAGCACTGAAAGTGTACCAATAAGATGGGAGTACTGAAGAAGTACCTCTGCAGTCTGCAGGGTATTTTACTTCTCACAACATTCCACGAGGCTATAAACGAGAAGAGAAAAATACAAGAACACAATTCAAACGCTTCTTTTTATCCAACTCGAGACATGGTACATTTCTCAGAAATAACAAAAGTAATATTTGCCTTTTAAAATTTACCTGATTCGTATTTACAAACCCAGCGTGGGTTATTCACATGGTATGCGACTGGTTTCGACTCTTCAAAACAATAGCTTTTTTTGTTTAATCAAGTAAAACTGCCGCCAATAATTTCTAATTTATACCAGAAAATCAGTCTCTGCAGGAAAGTTTTTCCAAACATTGATTGGTAAAATGTGCGGAAGAAAACGGTTTTAAGTGTTACTGTACAGGATTATTATATTATTAAATTAATTTGCCCGTTGCAGCCATGGTTGCGACTCGCACTCCGACCTTTCGGTCAGGCGCGGCTCGTAGCACAGTACCAGCGTGCCTGGCACGGTGAGTATCCAACTTCCAAGAATTTTTTATTTAATTTTCAAAAATAATCTTTAAGAAAAAGGGAAAATAATAAATAAAAACCCAGAAGTTTGAAAAGCTCCTCAAGAGGGCTTCAAAAAAAAAAACGGAATTCAGTTTCAGACGCCCTAATCACCTTCAGGTTATTAATATTTCTAGATGGCAAACAAATGCATTTATATTAATAGTGACAGAGCGCACCGGGGGGGTCTGGGAGCTTAGCAGACACTTGTATCAATAAGAATTTACAGGCATATTAATAATATATGTATCCGGTATCCTTTCACGACCGGTACTCCTCGACTCACATGTAGATAACCAATTTCACCCCTACATTTTTAACATTAAATATTCAGATGCGCACGAATCACCACGCCTAAACTTCTAATTTGTACTGCATCCTTGCTTCAAGTTGGTTGCTGGATACGTCCAGTTTTTCGCCATCTGGGTTAGGTCATTTTATGTAGCTTCTAAATATTAAATATTTCTATGTGTATGAATTCTAATGTGGGATGTAAGAGAAGGTTATAAAAAAATATTCAAAACTTTGCTTAATTCCAAGTAAACCTTGGATGATAATTTAACCAAGATTTTATCTCGATGAGAACTGGCAGTACAGAAATTTTTTATTTCATTGTAACTTAGTTTCACAGCACTAAAGCTTCGTCAGACAACAGACATAGTGCAAAACTTTGTATTTCAAAAAACCTTTCAAGTACCGAGACGCATTTTTTGTTACCGCGTGGTGCTGTCATCTGTGTTAGTAATAAAGAGTAATTAAAGGCAATTGTAAGCACACAGTAATTAACTAATTGACTTCTTTAAATTTGTAATACACACAAAACCCGACCGAAAGTTCTCCAGGCAACTTGTAATTATACGCTTTAGAAATAACAACACAGAGTGTTATCAATGATACTAGCGATAACCCCATTTTGAAAAACGTGAATATTTTTAGATATCCTACAACTGGGTACGTGGGTGTAGTACAAAAAAAAGGTTTTTATGTTGAATAAAAAGCGGTACATGCAAACATGTTTTTCCATTCATAATCAATTTATTTACGCCCACTTCACGCCACTTGTGAGCCCAGGTATCAATCAACTTGCAATTTATACGTCTAAACTCAGGGGTAAATAACCAACAATTCAATTACAGACACCTTCGTACTTACAAACTTGTCCCCTTAATAGTTTGGGTTCGTAATTAAGTTAACGCTTCTTCACTAAAATGATTAATTTAGAATTCCAAGTAATTTATAGATAACGTAAACAATCACACACTAATCAAATTGGTGTGGTTTTTAATCGTAGGTGGGTTTTGAATTGAAACAATTTGTGGCCTACACATTCTCAGAAGGTAAAGACGTCACTACCAATGATTAAAAAGTCAATGGTCATTCATACAACTAATTCGTAATTGATAATAATTATTACAACTTGTAAAATAAACACGTCATCCTTAATTAAACCAAAATTTGTTTCCATTAAATCTTGAGATTGATATAACAACGTGGGGCCCAACTCCAACTCGACGTTGGAATGGAAGCAGATTATAAATGTAAACTAAAAGTCATTTCGCAGTCTCGTGTAAATATTGACAAATTTTCCTCCACATCTTTTCCCACGTAATAAAAAGCAAGTGAAAGTCTTTACACATTTTATAGTAACAGAAACCTACACTCCTACACAGCGCCAGCGCCTTGCCTTATTTTCTAAGGTATTTCAGAAACACCTCCATATGATTGACAAATATTCTTATAAGGAAATTTGTAATAAAAATTGATTGACCAAATTACTTCAACGTTCGACCTTTACAAAGCCCAAGAAAAGGTTTTTGACCTCCCCAGCAAGTGTGCTAATTGGTTCCCTTTTAGCACCAGTGTGACTAAAACGTTCGAAAAATGTCTAAAACAAACAAAGCTCTCACACTGCGAATCTGAAGCTTCTGTCCAGTCTACACGTTGTGGGGACGAAAAAAATATCGAAAAATTAGCAGATATTCAGAACAATATAAGGAAATGTCGATAAATCTCAAAGGTTGTAAGCACCTATAAATTTTAACATAATACCGCTGACCCAGTTTTCAAAATAAAGACCAGATACACTCGCAAAATTTCCACAATATATGTTTTTAAGTTTCTGATATTAAAAACAAAATGAAATTTTATGAACAAATTAATTTTAAGAATCTTCCTTGCAATTTCAAACTAGGCTCATTCGATGTAGTATTATATTTTTCTTATTTTAGTAAAATGGTTGTCAGCGTTGGAAATGTTAGTCATATATTTATTTAAAAAGTTTTAGTCAGATTCGTAAACGATTCGATATTATAGAAATGACCAAGCTTTCACGCAACCTGCAAATTTTATTATTCAGAATCAATGAAATACATAAAGAAAATGTAAGCGAGTAAGTGTCAATTTGCAAGAAATATAATATTGATATCGCCCTTATACTTTGGGGGGCTGGGGGTAGCCGACAGCAATTCTATGCTACGACCATTTTTCCTCTCAAACTAAAGTCTGCGTTGTAGAACATTTTAAACAATTTAACAAGTTGGTTAATATACACAGCAGCTTACTTCAAAGCAAAAGAAAATCCTGTTAGACAAACCGATTATAACAAATCGCTGTAGCATTATAGAGTCTTTTGTAAACACGACGAGCACGTCAGACTAGACAACGCAAAGAAAATTTTGATATTATAAATAAACGTTTAATAATTTTCCAGAATTATTTTAATTATCGTTCTTTCAAGTCGGATAAAGGAAAATCCAATTTCCTTAAACATCCAAATTTATTAAAAACCATCATAATAAATAGCCAATGCATTTCCAAAACAAAAACATATTTGATACCGATTGCTTAAATCGGTTACTAAATAATAAATTCCAATAAAGCTCTTATACAAACGTAATACCCAAGTATTATCAGGATTAAGTTATTGATAGCATCTTTTGATTAGATTACCCAACCGCGCACAAACGATTTTTACCTTTGGTATTTTACAACAGAAAAAAATACAACTAAAAGGTAGATAGGGATTGGGGTCAAAGAACCAGATCTTAGAATTTATATTATACAAAACCAATCAAAACTAGTAAAAATTGATAACTTAGTCACACGAATTCGGTTATTTCGATCCGGTTATTTTTAAAACTTCGCTGCTAGGAGGTCCGATGAGCAATAGAAAGACAATCTTTGGTAGAGCAAAACAGGAAAACGTACAAATTCCTAAAATGTAGTGTCAAGAGATCACACTAGAGAAGACTCATAATTTGTTATCATCTCATTCGCAGACAAAATAAAATACGGCTGTGTACACAGGGCGACATAAAGAACAAGGATGACACAATTACCACTGCTTGAGGCTTTTGAAGAGTATATTTCGAGAGTCATGTCAATAAAATGTCAATTTCTTGATGTACATCGAAGAAACAAGTTCAATAATAAAAATTTGCATAATCGGAATTTTCCACTTACTTGGTTCTTCGATTGTACCTATTGGGAAACTCTAATTTTCAAGTACAAATTTCTGCTACCCATTTCCTAATTACCACTTGATGTAATCAAAACACTTCATTTATTCTCAGAAAATCTTTCCACTGATTATTATCAGTGCTTATCTAGCAATATCAAATTAGTATCCGGTGCAAATATTTCAAACAACCTCGAAATTTATTTATTTTTTGCAGGATGATGCAAAGTTTATACAATTTTATTTTCTGCGAGAACTGAGACTATAATAAAACCTTATAAAATCAAGTATCGATACTCAGCTGTTTAATAAAAAGTTAAAGTACATTGAAGCTTATGTGTGCGTTCAAAATGATAAATAACGAGGTTTGCATAAAATAGTTAAAATTTCAAATTTGCTTTATGAATTTACCTATTATATCAATGAATAAGTATAGGCACTGGTAGAAATTGCAAGTAATAATTACTTGTATTGTGTGATTATAAGTAGTATAATTATGGCAAATTTATTATTTTATTATTATATAATTAGTCAACTTAATTATGTTCATTAAAATGCTACCGTTTTGTTATGTTATGGCTATACTACGTTGTGTCGCGTTAATTGGATGAGAACTACGCTTAATTCAAGTTAATCTACCGGTAAATTACTTTCAACCCCTGGACCTCACTTTAAAAACCAATATATTCTCTTTCAGTTAATACCGTAAAAAACAAATAGTAATCTATATGCCGCAGCAATCCGTACTGGAGGTGCGGAGTAGAGCTGAGAATTTTTAATATTCCAATATTTGTCCGTTTTGAAAACTTGAGATATAAAAAAATCGCTTTTACAGCAATACTTATTAGACATTTTTTATTGCAAATTTCATTGACTTCATTTTTGTTCATATACATTTTTCTATTCCGTCGCACCGTTTCCGAGTTACAGTGACTTAAAAAAGACTGATGATGCCATCATCAAACTATCAATCTAAATATTTAGTAACTCGATTAGCTAGGTTCTTCGATTGTATGCTAGATACAGTGTCCATCCAATAGCAAAATTTTATGTCGTTGGCGTAAGATCGTAATAAAAAGAAACAAATCTACGGTGAGTAACTTCTATAGAATGCTGAATCTGATCAATAAAGAATGACTCACAAAAGTTTTGGCACTCCGTCAAGAGTAATCAAGACAAGAATTCAGTAACTCTTCATCTCGAGGTGTTAGCTCTTGATCTTGCCTTGAATTTTAAAACTTTGCGCAATCGCATAATCTTCTGCATCAACCGATTTCTGTGGTCACCAGCAATAAAGGAATAAGCCTGCTTAAGATTCCTATTATACCCTTATTTGCTGGTGACCACAGATTTATTTAAGTGTCAACTAATGAAATACGCGCAATTCTACTTAGGCCCTACGCATTCTTCGCTGCGCTTCGGGCGCTCCGGACCGTTTTGACTGGCGATTGCTCACTAGAACATTCCCTGAAAATCAATCCACCTCGACTGGGAAGCCTGAACTCGGCGAAGTACGAAACGCGTGTTGACGGCAATCACCAAGCACACATACCGTCAACAAAAGACTCGTGACTTGCAATTTCTATATACGTACTCTCATGTTAAACATATGAAAAATTTAAAATTGTTCCCTTTCCAGTAGTAGGCATATAGGAAAAAATGAAATTCGTGGTACAGATTAACTGACACCAACCGTATTTTCTTATTTTGAACAATAAAAAATTATTAAATTTTTAGATATTCCTAGGCCGATAATCGTAATAAACAATATAAACAGAAGATGAAAACTTTTGATTTTGTCTTGAAATTTCAAGAGTTTCAAAACAAGAGTCTCGACAGATCTCGACGGCATCACTAGGCCTATGTTAGCAATGTAAATTGTACCTTTTGAAGACTTTCTTCGACAAAAATCGCTTGTACAGTAATATTTATTGGACATTTTTTGTTGCAAATTTCATTGCCTTCATTTTTGTTTATATACATTTTTCTATTTCGTCGCACCGTTTCCGAGTTACAGTGACTTGAAAAAAATGATAAAATACACAAAACATTGTCATCTCTCATCTATCTCAGAAATGGTACAACAAAATAGAAAAATGAATGGGCATATTTTCTTGTAAATTTCCTTCCCTACATTTTTGTTCCTATACATTTTTCTATTTGGCCGCACCGTTTCCGAGATACAGCTTACAGTTGGCAATATTTTCAAAAAATTTCAAATAAGTATTGTATGTGTTAAAAATAGTCTTCAAAAGGTGCAATTTACATGGCTAACATAAGGCTGTCTAGAAAATTTTATGAATCACTGTATACGCTATATCTAGGAAATTATCTTCCAAAATACCATTCGTGTCCTATTAAAACTATTGTAATGTCGTTTAAGTTAAGCTAATATTTACCGACATCTTTTCTGGTAAAGATCTTTGATTGGTGTAACAAGTAGATTGTAGATGCTTAATCACGTCTTTTTTAATCACCGCAAAGTAGAGATTATGGACTCGTTAAACTAAAATTTTCCCTCGACCTCTTAAACTAAATCACCCACAGGAGATTAATTCGTCTAAAATCACAAGGCTCCTTTAGTTTTGGCTTTTATAAATTAGAGGTGATTAACACTTCCTTCCAAACTGGAAAAAACATCCTTGACATGATTAAAATGTAACGTGCGAAATACGGATCGGCTTACACCTTTTTGGGTAAGCACCGCAAAAATGGCGAAACAGGAAGCTCGCAAAAACTAATTTTTTTTTACATAATACGGCAGTCGTTCCATAAGTAAACGCATTATTTAATAATAATTGAAAGTGAAACAAATGAAAAGCAGTCACGAGACGAGGCATTTGTTCGTAACGTATTCTAAAAATCGCCGGATATAAATGATGTATTACACATCCGGTAAGTACATCGTAATCCGTCACACGTTCGTTATGCCACGATCAACAATGCAAAAATTCTTTTGTTTTCCTTGAGAATGAAATTTTAAATAAAAATACGTTCGCTTTTTGTCATTATTTTCACTTGCACGAAAATTTTAAGCCGCAGACACTTTTGTATTTTGCTTATATTCGTGAACAATGTGTCATTAAATTTGATTGACGTTATGCAATCGACATCGTTAAGTAATAGTAAATAAGTTATGAATGAAATAAAATCTTGGAGTGAACGTTCAAGTTAAAAAATATTCAATGAATAGAGTAAAAGTAGGTACTTAAAACAATCAGTGAATGAGCAACAGTAAATTGACTTAAATACTGCACTGGTCGATTGTACCTGTGGATCAAAACACAAGTGATAACCATAGGATATCTCAACATTTTGACGATACATCGAACCGAGGACGAGTGCATTTCTTTCTTCCTAACCAATCATCAACTCAACAAAAAAAACGAAAGACAATCACAACTTTTGAAGTTTCGATAATAACTTACCTTCGAGACACACAACTCGGCAACCATCTTGCGTTAGCCTTCGCATTAAAACGCTAAGCATTGAATCGCTCGATTGTTGCAAATTATCGTTGTATAAGATGAACAAATTTTCTTTGTAACCACCGAATATTTTGTTTTTTAAATCTCTGCATTTAATGGTGGACATCAAATCAATTTTTCCGGCGGCCAAACGCCTCAACATAATCGAGGGAATTGTAAAATTTATGGAATCCCTAATATGAAAGGTGGTGTACTCGAAAGAGGCTCGACAGTCCACAATGACCAATTTTTTCGAATCACTACGCAATTCGGCCAATAACCACTCGTTGGACACAAAATTGCACTCGCAGTCTTGTGTGGTGGGCATTTTATATTTTAAAATATCGACACTCACTTCAAAACAACAGTCCGAACAAATAGCACTTGTTTCACACAAAAACTATTACATCGATTCAATCAACAACAACTTTTCTGTCATTAATGATGTTAAATATCCAGTTCAACAACTGCGCGCCTATCGTCAACAAACTAACACCCAACTCTGAATGATGATTTCTCTGCTCCACTGTTTTCGGCACACCGACTTCGTTATTGTGCGAGGGCGTGCGAGCAAGAATCGGTGTTTCCGTGTCGTTTATTGGTAGCAAACCACGTGACCGAGCTAGAATATCCAATCGCACAGTCTAACGTCATTTCATTGATGAGGTTCAAATACAATATTCCATAGACGTAGTTACGAAATACGTTACACGGCGTTCCCGTTCGCCAAATTTACCTTCCCGATGTCGTAGCTTGCAACCAGCCATAAATATAATTTGTAAAAGCGTGGGCGACTGACGAGACTCAAAAAACGAATTTTAAGATTAAAGGTGACGTCACGAAGTAGCGCCCGTCATACCAACAAATGTTTTTTTCGCGTGTTGGTTTGTGACCTTTTAGAATTTAGACTACGTCCGTTTCGAAATTGGCTTGACCATTAATTTTAATGATCTAATCTTTTATTTTATGAATGAGTATTAGTGTAGCGCCGCCGCCATGCACTTGAAAAAACTCCAAATAAACCTTTGTTTATTTATAATAATTTATAGTTGTCATTGTCTATTTAACTTCAATGGTTTAAATGAAACGCAGCTATTAATGATTTTTTTCGATTCGAATAATATTACAAAATAGGAAATGATTTGATAGCGGCTTTTAGAGATATCACAAAGAGATGGTAAAGTGAAATGTCATGGACAGGGATAAAACTGAAAATGCTTTTATAACTGATATGGTGTTATCTCTAAATTAATTACGTGCAGGATCGGCTTCGATAAATTTTACAAAGAATTTAATCTCATTTTTTTTATTATTGTCTTTGGCCATGTGACATACTCGAATTTTTTGAACTTTTAATTACATTTAAATTAAATATATGACGTCACGTGCAAAAAACGTAATAAACCAGTAAATAACCAGTATGACCCAAATATAAATAGTAAAAAATAGTAATAATATAAAAGATAAACTTTTAGTAAATTGAAAAATTTTTGGTATAAAAATTGATGAAAAAATTTTTTTTTTCTGGAACCCTTAAAAGATCATTTTAATATTATTTAGTATTTTTATTCATATTGACTAAATAGTTTTTTAATGTTTTTAAGAGTTTTAAATATTGCTTGCTTTGTTTATATGCTGATTTCGTGATATTTATCTAAAGTTTTATGAGTTAATTGTGTACAATAGCATTTCTTATTGTTATGCTATATGTGTATTTATTTATGCTTTGTCCATAAATTTTGGAAAATTTTCAATAACAATAAAATTCATTGTTATTCATATTATTGTTAAGGTTGTTTAATTATTTTAATTTTATCATGTTATTATTATACCATTACTATAAGGTTATTTAATTTTTTCATATATTATGGATGCCACATCACAATTTTTAATTTTAAACTTCATAATATACAATAATATGTGTGAAGGGAAATGGGGTTGATTGGAAAAATAATTTAAGCAATAATTGTAATTTGCTTTGCCGACGTTTCGGAGAAACTATTTCTCAATTTTCAAGACTACAAAAAGGAATAACAAATGAGCCTTGCAATGGACGAACATAGATTGCAGTCACCAACCAGAAAGACAAATGTTGGACAAATTAAATGTTATTATAGAACCTCAATCTGCGAACATCAATACTTTCAAGAACTGTTGAGTAAAATATCAAAAGTTAGCTAACGTGCGTAATAACATCTACGGGTTGTTTAACCTTGACTACTTTTATTTTATTTTCTTTATTCTTTTGCTATAATATATAATCCTCTTCGTCATTTTAATTTATATTTTAATTTTTTATTTTGAAATAAAAATTTTGCAACTTGATATTTCTACAATAAATTGTCTAATTGTTATGTCTACCACACATATAAAGTCGCCAGAGTGTATGTATACACTGACTGGCTTACTAAAACCGCGTCTCGACTTGATTGCTTTTAATCAACTTGAAAATTTTTTAAAATATACAGGGTGTCTCAGGATACACTTTACATAACTTAGGTGTTGATAGAGGACACCTTTATCAGAAAAATATTTGACAAATTTTATTTTCTAAATTCAAACCTTCGAAAATTAGACCTCTTTACAGCATTTTTTTAAATTTTTACTTCCACATTTCCAGCAGCGAAAATATCAATTTTTCAGTAAAAATGGTCCCAGACAACACAAACTTATCTTCTGGATGTCCACTAGATGTCTTGCAAGATAATCCGATATCCAGATGATATTTAAGTTAGACTGTTAAATACAGTGGTACAGTGGATATCTAGTGAACATCCAGGTGTCACAAACTTGGTTATCTAGTGGATGTATTGTATCGATATCCAATGGATAGTAATGTTCAGTGGCGGATTTGCAAATTGATGGGTTTGCAAATGGTTTATCCTATTGATGAAAAATTCATCATTTTTACACCGAAGAACAAAATTCATCATATTTTGTTGTTGAATTCTATGCATTTTTCATCAATATGATGAATTTTGTTCATCGGTGTAAAAGTGATGAATTTTTCATCAGTACGATAAACCATTTCTTTCAGTGTGTAGATTATTAAAAAACAACATTTTAGCATTTAAAGTAAAAAACTGTTTTTTTTTTAAATATGGGGGATGGAATGCCCTCCAGAGCAATTTCAGATTTTCTAAGATTATTCCCAAATATCTTAATTTCTAAAAGTTCCAAGTACTGGAACGTTTTGAGCGTTTATGTAGGTTGCCCCTTAATACCATAAAATAAAGGTGTCAATCCGGGGGGTCTGGGGGGCGTGGAACGCCCTCCAGTGCATTCTCTGTTAATTATTTCGATGGTAAATATCTCGAAACGTTGATAACTGAATAACCCGTGAAGAAAGAGCAAATAGTGCACTGGAGGGCATTCCATGCCCCCCAGACCCCCCGAATTATTCCTACCCTTTGCGTTTTTAAAAGTTTCTGTTACCATAGCATACGCTGGGGCAGTGGCGGATTTGGAAATTTATGGTTAATAAAAAAAAATTGAGAAAAGCTTACTAAATTTAAATTGCAATATTGAAAAACTATTGAAATATTTAAAAAAATTCATGATCACAAAAGTATATTTTACAGAGCGAGTAATTTTTCATATACAGACGTAAGATTTGCCGCCCCCTAAAATTTGCCGCCCTATGTTTTAGCCTACTCAGCCTGTTGGTAAATCCACCACTGGTAATGTTCATAAAATAGATGTCTACTAAATGTCAGTTATATAGTACATTCACTAGATGTTGTGCAACGTATGTATATCTAACAGATATCCAAGATAAAGTCCTGGATACAGGGACGTAGCAACAGGTGGTGCCGCGCACCAGGGCCCGGGACCAAAAGGGAAGTTTGGTCGGGAAGTTTATGCTATTAATAGTGTAGAAATTAAAAAAAAAAGAAAAGAAAACAAAGTACACAAAAATTCAAACGAAAAAAAATTTATGTATGAGAAAAAAAATAAAAAACACAAAAATATAAACTACAAATGATAAGAGCATTGGATTTCATCTAGCTTTAACTTAAAGGTCAAAAAATGCTCTTGAATTCGATCAAATTTTCATTTATCAGACTGGCCAGGTAAGATTCCAATGTAATTATTATTGAATTATATAATTATAAAATTATAAATTTATAAATGAAAATTTTAACGAATTTCAAAAGTAACAACTCTAGATGAAATCTAATGCTCTTATCATTCATATTTTTTGTGCAATACCTAACATGTATTTTAGATTTAATAATTATCATTTTAGATTTTAAAATTAACATTTTAAAACGATCAAGGGGGCCCGCTGTGATAGAAAAATTTATATAAACAAAAATGAAGGAAATGAAATTTGCATCAATAATTTGTTAACAAGTATTGCTGTAAAAATAATTTTTATATGAGAAATCTCGCCTTCAAAGCGTATAATTTACATTGCCAACATAGGACTATATGAATAATATTGTGAGCCACTGTATATATTTTATTAATTCATTAATAATAATCGTGGTATTTCTTGATTTTTCTAAAAATTCCTGAAATTTTGTAATTTTCAGCGAAATACGGACAATTAATATAAATTCTAGATTTTTTCACACCTCTGTTAACCCTACCCACGCTCGATTAGGGATTTCTTTACCTTTGGCTTTACCACTAGTCTAGAGGGAGGGGGGATTACACTACTTCCTTTAGTTCCGCCCGTCGAATCACCGGCAGTAAAATAAAATTTTAATTGTTTTTTAATTAATTATTATTTTATTTAGTTAACTGGCTGGCAAGCCCGTCCGTGGAGGGGCAGCTAGACGGTGGATCGGATCTGTTTTTTAGCAGTATAATATTTAAACATTTAATTTCGTTTCCCGCTACTGAGGGATTCCCCGTTTTTCTTTATTTTCAAAATAACGCAAAAGTTGCTGCTAAACTCTTGAGCAGTAAGGCACTTAAGAAATGTTTTTCAAAGCTTTAATATTCTTTAACCAAAGGTTTAAATTTCCCTCACTTTTACTTAAAAATTCAAATTTCCCGGTTTTTTGACATTTTTTGAAAAAATGACACGCTGTAGCAGGAGCAGCGTACTGAGATTTTATGTATTACGGATAATTTTTATTTATTTATTAACCCATACAAAAGTAATAATTTATTCTTACAATAAAAATTTTTTCGATACAATTGTATGGTTCAAATGGGATGCGACTTAGATTGGCTACTATCCTGCCATCTGTTCTGCCGCATATCCCGAATATCGTATAAGTACACAGCCATCTAAAACTGCTATTGCTTAGCTTAATATTGATATTACAATATACAACTCAACTTGTCATTAACAAGCCTTACGCATTATAATAAAACTATCAATATCATCTAAGAAGCCCACTCACAATGTCGCAATCCTTAAAAAGAGACTGAAGTCTTTTTTTTTGTTTCTATTTAATTTTTTTAGAAAAATTCCCTGACACCGCTCAAAAAACTTTCTTAAGTACTGGGGAGGGGGGGGGAAAACTTAGGACAAGTTAGTGGTTTCAAACTTTTAACAGTTTTTTTCTCTATTTAACGAATTAATTAGTATACTTTCGATTTACGTTACCGTCACCGGCGCTATCGTGATGATACCAAATGTCAATAACATGGCGGCTTTATTACGTATACTTGATGTTGCTTTGAGTTTTATGCTGAATTATTTTATCGTAAAATCACGGTGAAATGATAATTCACCAAAAGAATTATGCAAACGTTTGGTTTATAAACAAAACTTTCTATATCAATTATACGTATTAGATTAACTTAATATTTTTCCGCGTGGTGGCGTTTGCTTAATGTATATTTATATATATATATATCGCAAATAGAAATGGTCGATAACAATTTATTGTAGCCAAAATATTGATTTAAAAATATAATTTTTAAATTCAATTTATGTTTAAGTCAATATTGAGCTTAAAAAATAAAAATGCCATGAAAAAATATCGATATAATTTTTTATTAATGTGAAACTGTACTTGTTATCGCAATACGGAAAACTTCTATGAAAAAAATTTCAGCATAGAAATAATTACAAATTTAATTTAAATAATTTCTTGTTATTGCCAATCTTGATTGAAAATATATTTTTAGGTTAATATAACCTAAATAAGTTAATTCAAACCATTACCTATAAGATATGACCCATATTTTGTAATAAATATTCCATCGAGAATTCTTTATTTAGTATTTTTATAAGAAAAATTCAATACAAATACAAGGATAGATTGTAACCTCCATTAGAACTAAATTAGAAAATAAAAAGGTTATATTGTACCAAGACAATTATTTAAACTAATATATTTCCACATGATATAATATATAATGTATAATAATAATAATAAACAATGTTAGGGTCATCCGTGCAATTCTTGATAAAACTTCCTTAGGTTATTGTAAAATCCTTCCCTACAGCTTCCAAACTTTGGACAAGGATTGTCTACTGATTCGTTTTCTGAACTCTGAAAGCTGTTTCTACAATCCAGTGTTTGCCTAAGTCTGGTGTGTAACTGATCAGCCAGACTTGGCTTCTTTTGCCTGATCTTCACATTCGACGGCTGTCTGTGGTAATCGCTTCCAGCAGAATTATTATAGTCACCGTGGAGTCTCGGCGAGGAAGTTCCAGGACTGGAATACGAACAAGCACAAGATTTTTTAGCAAAACTACCTCGCTGATGATCGGTTTTAGTTTGCCTTAACGAAGAAGAGTAAGATTTAGTTTTTTCTTGTACTTGTGTAGGGCTTGTCACCTTAGTGACGTAACTATCTCTTGGAGTTTTCGTCCATTTTTCCTACACGCAAAACAACACATGACGCTCATAAAAATTAAAGCATTTTTATTTTCAATTGAACATACACAACTTCTCAAAGCTTATACATTTAGGAAAATATTATTATTCACTTACTCCTTTCGATCGTGGAGAAAGAGAACAGGAACTGCATTCAAAGTAGCAACTGTATTTTGAACAAACCGGACAACTTTGTCCGTTATTACACGAGCAACCTGCCGTTTCTAAAATAAATAAGTTAGAAAAGAAAAGTTTAACGAAAATGTAAGTCACCAACGGTGTTTTGAAGTTTTTCCACATATTGGTGCCCCACTCAACTTCGATCTTCGTCCTGTTCCGTGATCTTTTAAAACGTTTTCGGTTAATTTTCGATACATCTTCGGGGGCGATTTGGTTTGATTATTCGACTGAGGAGCAGAACTAAAATTTTATTTTTGTCTTCTTTTTTTTAGCACGAGGTATGGGAAAACCTTACCATCTACAATTGGACCCAGAAGAACTGTTCATCATCCCTTGGGGCTTTCTAGCTAATAGTTCTTCGTCGGCCTTTTTAAACATGAACGGTGGTTTATGTATACTTTTCCGATTTTTTATGCATTTTCTATTTCTAAAAAAAAGGTTTTTAGTTTAATTAAAAATATCTTTAGAATCCAATAGTTTACTTGTGATAACCAATGGAATGGCAAACTTTTTGCTGGTGTCGTTGATTGCGTTTTGGTGCGCAAGCATGTTGGTCCGATGGTAATGTCTTAGGATTAACGACATAAGCATTGGCTTCTTTACCGTCTCCATTCAGAACGGTCTCTTCTATAGTGGTTCTTGTACTTATTTCTATTTTAGGCGAAAGAATTCCCTACAACATTTTTTATTGTGGACATGAAATGTTAAATTATAATACTTACTGGAAAATTTTTGGATGGTTCCATCAGCAGATCGACATCTACACCTGCCAATGCTCCCTCGTAAGCACTTGGATATAAAACATCACCAAGTGAAGTTTGAAAGGAAGCCATTACATTTCCAATTTCGCAATTTTGCCATTGTATCAACTCGGCATAGAGATATTCTTCGTCTAAAAGAAATCTTTGAAAAATTTGGAGTGAATTGAAATTTCACTCACTCAATAATCTCTGTAAGTCACTAAGGCTGCGAGCTTTATAAAATACTTTATAAAAAACGTATTTTTCACGATACATTAGAGGAAAATTGGGCAATAAACCCATTGTTTGTATGCAAGAATCCAGCATACATAATTGTAATGAAATTTTTCCACTAGGGCAAAGCCACACTCCTGGACAAGTAACCTGGTGGATAAATTAAGAATAAAATTCTAATCTAAGTACAAAAAAAATACATACTGCCTGTATATCTAGTTCTACTTGTACTTTTAAAGTTTTTCTTGGCATTTTCTTAAAGATATATAACAATTAAAATAAATATTTTTGTTTAACCGTTGAAAAAAGTAGTAAAAATTTTACTGAAAAATTTAACCGAAGTATTCACTTCCAAACATACTAAATCATATTTATTTTCAATATGTGTCATATATTTGTAAAAGTTGACAAGATGGCAACCACCCCTTGTTTTGGACTTCTGTTACCTAGATACTGCTATATATTGATTGCTATTTGCTACCACCATAATATTATTCTGATGTTGATAACAATTCATCGAAATCATCTTGAAGTTTATATGAGTGGAATTACGGATTTTTAATAAAAGTAAAAAACTTTTGAAATCATCCGAAGATGAATCAATCAGATCAAAACAAAGTTCACTTGAAGTTATGCAAAAAGATACAAAATACAAAAAAATTGTATGTAGACAATTTAATTTCTTACAAAAAAAGTCCGTGATTGCATATATTTATCCTTATTAACTTAGACCTTAAAAACTATTGAAGTCTAAAAATTAAAAAGGGGCATAATTTATTAAATAGTATATTGTTTTATAAGAATCAAAAATAAAATTTTTAGTGGAGAGATACGGTTGACGCATAACCAAGTACACTGATAAAAAAGAAAGTTTTATTTCAAATCATTTTTCATTTTAAAATGAAATTTTCTGAATTTTAATGAATAGATTAGTAATTTTTTTTTCAAAATTTTATTGCATTTTAATTCAAAAACTAATCTATTCTTTTAAATAGATATATCAATTATTTCAATGTAATGATGATTTTCCTTTTAGGTAAAATGTCAATTTTTTTATTCAAAACTAAAACAGTTTGAATACAAAAAATGACACAATAAATAAACAAAAGTTTCTTTTGCAGCTAGGGTCCATTAATTACCCAAGAACGATTTTTGTAATTTTTGACCCCCCAGCTACGGAAAATTTTGGCACCCCCCTTCACATCTTACGTAAGAATTAATTTTTGCCCCCTCTCCTCCCCTTATATTTATAATTATTACAATAATATTATATTATAGGTAAGGAGCCATCCATAAATTACGTCATACGTTACGGGAAAAGGGGGGGGGGTCATCTCAGATTTGTGACGAAAATGTGACGGAGAGTCCGAGGGATTTCAAATGTTGTGTGATCTCACAAAGTCAAATCTTTCAAAAATATATTTTTTGATCCAAAATTTTTTTTTAAAGGTAAAATGTCAATATTTTTATTCAAAACCAAAACATTTTGAATGCAAAAATTGATACAATAAATAAACAAAATTTTCTTTTGCAGCTAGGATCCATTAATAAACGTAAGAACGATTTTTTGACCCCCCACCCCACGTAAGGCTACGTAAGATTGTGGCACTCTCCTCACATCTTATGTAAGTTTTATTTAAAAAAATTTTTTTTGACCCCCTCTCTACTTCTTATATTTACCAAAATACAAATAAATACAAAAATTTAAATTAAATTAAAAGGGAACTTATGTTGTAAGAAGGAAAAAAATTATATTTCATTTTTAAATTTAATTTAAGAAACTTACGTTACGAATACGCCGGACTCCCTCCCCCCACGTAAGGTTTCGCAAGATTTTCGGTACCCCCTCTTCCCAAACTATTACGTAATTAATAGACGACCCCTACCGGTTTTAAAGAAATACATTACAATGTTTTACCTGTGTAAATTATTGAAATAAAAATTGTGTTTTAACCAAAAGTCCAAAGTTAATATAGGTTTTTACCTGCAGGAGCAGATATAGGATTTCGCCTAGAGGGGGAAGGGCAATGTTTGTATAATTTTAGCTATCTTCCAAAAAATTCATTATAGAATTTCAAAATTAGTCAAAATAAAGTGCTTCGGTAGACCCAGGGGGGGGGGACAATTGCAACCATGTCCCCCGAGCAATCTATCGACCTCTGTTTATTCGGCAATTATTGCAAACCAGGTTAGATTTTGGATTTAAGTAGAAAATAATTGTGCAATCAAATAAAAAAAAAGTTTGCATGCATACCTCTCGTTCAAGTTCTACATAAGGTAATGCTCATAAAATAATATGTTGTATTGCAAATGTAGCCGTAAATAAGCTAAATATAAAATATTACACGAAAAACAAAATTATAGAACGGAAAATTCTTCAAAGAAATGGTTTGAACAATTTATTTTGTATATTATACTGGCCTTGGAGTGAAACGCAATATGCAGACGGCGGAGCTTTGCAACTTCAATGCACAAAGATGAACAATGATAAAATTGCATAATTTTAACATAGACGAATAAAATCAGTGATTTTCTATATTATAATACCTGGATAAAACATAAGGGAAAGGCTTGTAAGTTGACCATGCATGTAAGATGACCACCCGGTATTTTAGAAAAAACTGTCAATGGGAATACCGCCATTTCAACTGTTATCGTGCTCCTTGACATAGCCTTCAATTTTTATGTGGTTTAGAAGTGAACAGACGCGTCGCACTAGCTCCGACAAACATTGTGTGAAAAAAAATTATTTTTTTAAAATATTGATTTTTCAGTTTGCTCATAAAGTGAACAACTTTTTTGTTTTTTGAGTAATGTAATAAGTGTCTTCAGCAAAAATTTAGCTAATGAAGTCCTCTTTCCAATGATAGCATTATATATTCAAAAATATTTGAAGATGAGTTATTGAGCAAATATGCTATAGGTGGTCAAATTCCAAGCCTCTCCCCTACTATAACTTTTTACTTTATCATACGAACAATGTTGTCAGGGTACTATCATTATTTTATTTTTAATACCACTATTACTGACGAATGTTTCTAAATTTATTACTGCCATCACAAAAAAAATAATTATTATTTTATTCCGATTTTTAAGGACAATCGATTCAAATTGGGCAGACAGATTCATCGATGCAATTTGCAATAAAGCATTACTAATTTTCAAATGCCTATCACAGCATGTTTATGTTCTACAAAAATTCCTCAAAGCAGAGAAAAAATCATAATTTAAGAATAATAAAAAAATATATTAGGAAGCAAGTTTTTACAAATGCTTACAATAAAGCAACCAAAACTTTTTAGTTATAAAACTATTAAATGTAAAAATGAATTTGAAAAAAAATTATTGGTTTAGATATCTGCATAGCTAGCAGGAAATTCAACATCATCGATGATTAAGGGTTTCAAGATATTATCGTTGCGGTCATACTCATTTCTGCTAACCGTGGGCACCAACAAAAAATCTTGGGGACCGTCCAACATGGGTGGTGTTTTTGGACGTACAATATTTTCAATGTCCTTCCGACTTAATTTCTCCCACTTGGACCAAAAATCTGGATAGGTATCTAAACATTAAAAAAAATTACAAATCACTACACAGTTTTTGTTGCCTAATAAATTTTTACCTTCTATATCTAAATCATAAGAGCAAGTATCAAATAAATAGTCATTCTGCTTTGACCAATTATTAAACACTACATTCTTTCCTAAAGCATTCGAAGCAGACTTTTTTATAGAATCTTTTTGAAAATTCTTTAACGACTTGCCGGTTGCCGGTGTATGAACCGTATTGGATTTATCCGCCAAAGGTTTTCTGGTAACCGAATTTTGAAGACCAAACTTTTTTGCAGAATTTGTGACATTCTTTTTGCGAGCAGAAAGATTCACATCTAGAAAAATTTTAACTATACAAAACAACCTACATAATATAACTGTCACATTTACTCTCTTTAAATTGATTTCCAATAGGGAACACAACTGAAGCAGACATGTCGTTTACTTTGCGCCAAAACTTTTAATTATTCACTTATAAAATTCACTCAAAAAAACGTCGGATACTATAAAAAGCGTTATAAATTGTTAGGTTATAATAGCGTACGAATAGTATTTATACACAGTTCATTAAAATTAACATAGAGAGCGCCACTACCTGAAAAACGGTCTTACCTATGGTCTTACTCAGAGGCGGAACTATCGGGGTGCGGTGGGTGCGATGCACACGGGCCACCTGCTAAAAGGGCCCCCAGTTGTACTGTAACCTTTTTAATCTTAATAAAAAGATTTACTAGATGATATTTGAAGTTCGAGGAGGTATAGATATGTAGATGTATTTGTTCTATGAGAATATAAAGTTTTCATACGTATGAATGTAAATCATACAACATACACACACACCTTTGGGTTATCAAACCAGAGGGTCTGCGGGATATGGAATATGGAAATTATAGTTAAAAGATTTTCCATTCTAGGAATTTAGGTTTCTAAAAGGTCTTACAATTACTATGTTCTGAGGGGTGTTTTCCATTCTAGAAATTTAGGTTTCTAAAAGGTCTTACAATTACTATGTTCTGAGGGGTGTTCCACACCCCCCAGACCCCCGGTGCAAATTTTTACGGTACATGATGTGTGAATATGCACTGAAACCTTTTGTTTATAAAACTGGGAGTATGAATTGTATACAAATGGGGGATGGGGGAATAAATATATTATTATGTATTTTAATAAGAAAACTTTATTTTAATATTTAAATTTTTAATATTTTAATATTAATATTAATATTTTTAAAATTTCAGCAAAAAAACGTCATAAATTTTGTTGTTTTTTTAAGACTCATGGGTGGTTGATATCCTGTTGTATCTGCCTTTTCCAGGCAATCTTAGAAAAGGGGAAATTGAGAATATTCTAGAAAATCTTAGGAGAGCCAATAGCCAAGAAAATCTCAAAAAATTTAAAAAAAATCTTTGCGATTCTAAAGATTTTCTAAATTTCCCAAGATTTCTTTGGGAAGAAAATAGCATTCTTAAGTTTTACTTGGTTTTACCACAGATTAATATACAGATAGCCAACCGTGGGTAAAAAATTTGCAACACAATTTTTAGTTCTTCATTAAGCATTCAGATGGAGCACGAATGTTCCCATCTTATTAATCATTAGTCATTATAGCATCATTGCAGAAACCTGCAATGGTAAGATCAACGATAACAAATATTTTTATTACAGTAGAAACTCCATTATTCGACACTCCCATATTGGACAATTCCGAGAATTTGTCACGCTAATGGACAGATAATTATGAGCTCATGACGCACAAGTTGTGAGCTTATCTCGCACGACTCGGAATTCAACACGTGGGCAGACAGATTGATTACCTACGTTATCATGCTTACACGATAATAGTAAAATAACATTCTCAATGCTAAAATAAAGGATAATTTAAATTTGAAAAAAAGGTTATTCGAAATAGTTTTCTTATTTTGTAACGCATATAGTCATAATTTTACCAGTTTCGCTGTGTGAAGTCAAAATGCATCACAAAATAAAAATTATTAAAAAAACATTATTTTCGCTGTTCATACTTTAACTTTCGAGACTTAACTGAATCGACCATTTCAAAAACAACGTAGTCACAGAGGCGAAATTTTACATGCATCAATTTAAAAATGTTGATGTGTTGTGGTTTGTGTAACACAGCTTTTATTCGTCCCTGTAAAATTTTAGTTCTGTTGACTTATGCTGTTTTTGAAATGACGATTCAATTATAAAAAATAAAATCGTATGTCTATGCACAACGTCAGTTCGTATCTTTAATGTAGGGATTCCAATTACATACTCACCGCAGTCGCAACAAAACTGTGATACAGTGTTGAATGCAAGCAAGTGCAGTACCGTATTCCGTGAAATCTGATTTTATAAAAAACTAAAAATTTTTAATTTTGGGACTTAATGTTTGATTACATACATATATAATGGAAAGTGGAAAACGCAAAAAGATTGTTGTTTCAGTTGAACAAAAACTTAAAGCTTTTAAAAGATTTGACAATGGTGAATCTCCAGCACAAATTTCATCAGATCTTGGCGTGGGTCGAACAACTGCCATAGGCTGGATAAAAAGAAGAACTGAGATAGAACATCTGATTGATTCTCAAATAATCGTCGGAAAAATAAAAAGAAAATGCAAGTACGAGAAAGTAGGTGAGGCGTTATTTTTGTGGTTTACGCAACAAAGAAATAAAGGAATGCCTATAACGGGTCCTATTTTAAAAGAAAATGCATTAAAGTTTCAAAGAGAATTTAATGAAGGGGAACCAGGGACATCTACTTTTAGTGCTAGTGAAGGGTGGCTTTGTAAGTGGAAAAAACGTTACGGAATAAGACAATTAACAATTAGTGGTGAAAAGTTATCTGCCAATGTGGGCGAATTTTCAAAATTCAAGGAAAAAATACAAATTTTAATTAATAATGAAGGGTTGACTAGGGACCAACTATATAATTGTGATGAAACTGGTTTGAATTATAAGATGCTTCCATCAAAAAGTCTTGCGTCTAGGCTGGAATCGTCAGCACCGGGTTATAAAAAAAATAAGGAACGAGTTACAATTCTTGCATGTAGCAACGCTTCAGGAAAGCACAAATTAAAACTTACATTAATTGGAAAGTCAAAAAAGCCGAGAGCATTCAAACATCTATCCTCTAGTGCGCTTCCAGTTACGTATCGCAATCAAAAGAGTGCTTGGATGGATACTAATATTTTTAAAAATTGGTTTTTCGACGAATTCGTACCGTCTACAGAAAATTTTTTAAAAGCGATAAATCTGCCAAGAAAAGCAGTCCTCGTACTTGATAATGCTCCATCGCATCTTCATGAAGATGAACTCAAGAGCGGTGATATAAAATCAATTTTTCTTCCCCCTAATGTCACGTCATTGTGCCAGCCTATGGACCAAGGCGTTCTCGAAACATTAAAGAAAAAATACCGTCATAGGCTTATAACTGCGCTCGTTGAAGCGATTGATAATGGAATGATATTATCAGTAAACAAAAAAAAATTAATTTGAAAGATGTCGTTTACTGGGTTGCACAGGCGTGGGAAGATATCGAAGTCCAAACTCTTGCAAAATCCTGGAATAAGTTGCTTTCTGTTAGTGAATGTAATCAAGCAATTGGTGAAGATAACGACAGTGTTGATTTGATAACTTTATTAACAAATATTCCAGGTTGCGAGAATATGATTAGCGATGACGTAGAAGAATGGATGAAACATGACGAGCAGCAAGAGCTAACCGACAATGATATTGTTACTTTAGTGAATGGGAGTGGTACTGAAGACGAACAAGACGTATCATTATTGGAAACTAAAAAAATAAGTCACGGTGATGCTATGAAAGCTCTAGATACGACCCTGGAGTATGTTGAACAACAAGTAGAAATTACGTCAGCTGATATAATGTTTTTACAACGATGGCGTAATTATGCAGCAAAACTGAAACGAGAAAGCGCAAAGTCAGAAAGTAATATGTAACCTATTTACGAGTATGTATTTCAAGTTTAAAGTTCTAAATTATACCGTGTCCCTATATTTTATTAATGTACTAAACCAAAAATAAACAATATGTTTTTGAAAATTGATTTGTGTTTAATAAAACTTTACAAAAAAATTCTTACAAAATTTGTATATTTATATTACTTCATCAAGTTTGCTGGGTAAGGTAGGTGTAAATAAATTCTTATCGTAATCAAGAATAACATGATATGTTTATATTATATTATCATATAAGGATATTTGTTTCAACTCCCTATTCGACAAATTCTATGTTTGGACAGGAAATGGGTCCCGTTTATGTCGAATGATGGAGTTTCTACTGTATATCATAAATGACAATGATATGCCGTGACCGTGAAGTAACATTATCAAGATATGCATCATACACTGTCGGATATGGCTCGCGGTGTAACTTGCATTGCAAGTCAGCAGCTTTTTAAAACAACATTATAATTAGAATTACGTACTTGCTTTATATTTCGTAGGAAGAATGTTAAACTGCTATTCCACTTTTTGCACTAATATGGGTTTTAATGCATTTCAATAATAGAAATTTTGTTTATGCAGTTTTTATTATCTCTTGTAAAATTTCATTTTTTGGAGACAACACTAGATTAAAATCAAATATATTATTAAAATGTTTTAAGCCGTGGTTTTAAGTTAAAAAAATTTAACATAAACTGGGTATTTAAACTTAAAAAATTATTTTCATCCATCTCTTATAATAAATATAGAGTTACACTTCTATGTTACCAATGTAAATTGAACATTTTGAAGCCGCTTTTTTTTCATATAAAATCGATTGTACAGCAAAACTTTTTATACATTTTTTGTTGTAAATTTCATTGCCTTCAAGTTTGTTTATACGTATACATTTTTTTATTTTGTTGCACCACTTCTGACTAACAGGCAGGGCCGGCGGACCCATTAGACTAGTCAGGCGACCGCCTAGGGTGGCAACTTTTTAGGGGCGGCAAAAGGGGAAAAAATTATATCCGCATTTTTTTTTATAAATATTTAGTTTAGTTAACGAACTGACAATATTGAAAGTGGTATCATCAATTTAAAACAACTAAAAACTTTGGATGGGTTGCATTTGCGTTAGGGGGTTGATAGGAGATTGGTAATGGAGGGGCGGCGAAAGCGCCTTTTTTGCCTAGGGCGGCAGACATGGTTACGCCGGCCCTGCTAACAGGTGACAGCGACTTAAACAAAACTATAAAATACAAAAAATATTTTTATCTATATAGACCCATACACAGAATTGACCGGAAACCCCATTGTAGCAATGTAATTGTGCTTTTTGAAGACATATTATTTTCTTATATAAAAATCGCTTCTACAGCAAAACTTATTAAACATTTTTTGTCAAAAATTTCATTCTCTTCATTTTTGTTTATATAACAGCGTAACAGAGTAACACCGACTTTAAAAACACTCAGTAAAGAATTTAATGAAAATCCCATGAGAGCAATGTTAATTTTATTAAATTTTTTACCGAAGTGTTTTTAAAATCGCTGTTACACAGAAACGGTGCGACAAACTAGAAAAATGTATAGAAACAAAAATAAAGGGAATGAAATTTGCAACAAAGTATGTCTGAAACATTTTGTTATAAAATCGATTTTTACATGATAAAAAATAACTTCAAAAGAAACTATTTACATGTGTAACATTAGGAGTGTACGAATAATTCCTGGAGCCGTGATTAAATTTACCCACCTATAAAGTAACCAAATCTTTTTCCAAAATTATTTTGAAAGCTTTCGTTGAATGCTTTGTGGGATATGAAACGTCTAGATCAAAGAAGGCAATCTCCACTTCGTACAGTTTCGAATAATTGATGAAAAACTGTTTTTGTGGTACCTACTTAGTTTCTAACTAAAGGTAACTTTCAAGACTCGAAACAAATGTTATTATCAAATTTTTTTTGAGTAACTTATACCATAGATAGAGTGTATTATAAATAAAAAACCATTTTTGATAAAAATGGAAATTGCCATCTTTGATACTAGACAGTGACAGTGATTGGAGTGCCCACCCAAATTTTTTAGGTGTTTATTTCAATGTATTTTTTTGAGTTTATTTATAATTTTTGTGTGCTCCTGCCCACCCCAAATTCCAAATATATTGGGCCCAATTTGTGCCGACCCATTTCAAAAATGATTGCGCCGTCGCTGATACTAGATGTTTCATTATTTGTATTATAAATTAAGTACGATATGTAAGTATATCAAAATAAAGATAATGCTTGTTTGCAAAATCTAAAAAATTTTAATATACACTGTAGTAAAAGAATTTAATTCTAAGAAATTACTATAATAGATTGGCTCAAAAATAGACTAACGTAAATAACAGGCGATTATTCAACCCACCGGATACATTTCTTGTTAATTTACCTTCACTGCGAAATGCAGTATCGGTGTATAAAATTACTATAATGACTAGACTAGACGATGATATTAATTTTCAATGTCATTCCCGGCATCTGTACCCGGCATATTTTAGATGCGACATCTATGAAGTGTGTCCATTAGCCACCATAGCTCAACACGACAAGCACGCTCGCGGTGGTCGTCTCCTGTACTAAATATTCTGGTCTCCTTTGGAGACCACAAACAGGTTGCGCGAATTCCCATAAGCGTTATCTATCTGTATATTTATCTGTGGTTTTACTTAGATTTCATAGAATTTCCCTAAAATTAGCTTGGATTTCTTTTCACTTTTGTGTATCACGGTTTTCCCTTCGGTTTTCCAGTTAGTACAAAACTAAGGGGAAATCGCCGGAAAAATTATGTGTGTACTAGTGAATGGTAATCTGAAGAAATTCTGAAAAATTGCAAGACATCTCAGGAAACAGATTTTTATAAAATTTGTAGAAATATGGAAAATCTTAAGAAATCGATAGAAATTTCAAAAAAATCTTAGGAAACTAGAAAATTTTGGTAAATAGGAAATCGCGAGACATGCAGAAAACTCGGAAAAATTTTAAAGCCAATGAAATCTCAGAAAATGGATAAAGCAAAAAAAGGATAGTCTATAATATTCTAGATTTCATCAAATTTCCCTTTTGTTTTCCATATGACAATTTCTCTATCACTTTTTCACTTATTAGTAAACAAAGAACTGGAAATTTTAACAAATCCCAGAAAATTTTAGAAAATCTTTAAAAATGTCACTAATTTTACAATTAGGAAATGTTGAAAATTAGAGGAAATACAACATTCTAGAAAATCTTAGAAAAATATCGAAAAAATCTTGTGAAGTGGGGAATCACAGAAAATTCTAGGATATTTTATGAAATTTAGGCAAAAAAAATAAAAAAAACTCATCTGTATATTTTTTTTAATATTTAATAAAAATAAATAGGGGGCGGTAGTTACTCGTCTCTATATCCGCTCTTGTTTGGAAGGAATTATTTGGAAATCACTGGAATTGCATGGAAATCGTCGGAATTTCCAATCCTGTATACACATTTTTTTTGTCTTTTATAAAGGCAGGGCCCCCGTTAACAACTTCGCACACAGGTCCCTCACCTACTGTTACGCCACTGGTCTTACTGTTGGCCATAATAGAAGTGTATATTTGGAAAGAGGCTTTAGAAAACTGTAGCTTACCTGATAAACTACAGAAATCAAAATATTGAGATAACCAGTGATTTTGAAGATGTATATGTATTGGTTATTAAGATAACCTACTAGCATTAATATACATTTCAGGGGCGTACCGTAAAAGTTTTCGAAATGCCTCACTTTTTGTCATAGTTAAATTAGAATTTTAATTATGTTTACCTACAAAAAATTTAAAAAAAAAGATATCTATGAAACTGAAATGTATATTTAAAAAAAGAGATTTAAAACTTATTTAAAAGGTTTTTTGTTTTTGTCTACCACAATATACTGATATATATATATGTTACGGTCAATGACGTAAATTGGGCATTGACATCAATGGCCGGGCAATGACGTCAATGTCCATTTACAATGGCTATTAACGTCATTGACCGGCCAATGATGTAAATATTTTCATTTGACTATAATATTTACGTCTTTGGCCGGTCAATGACGTTAATGGCCGAAATGGATTGGGCAATGATGATATTATAGAATAACTAATATAAAGAACAGCAAAATGGCAATTAAAATTTGACAGCCAACTGGCTAGTGATATTTTCGTACATATGTTGTATTCATTGTATTATAATATAATATAATCATTTATTGACAAAAACAATAAAAATTAAAAAACAATGAAATAAAATTTTTTAAATAAATTAATCATTTTTATTCTGGCAAGGAAGTGACCCATGGCACTTAGAATTGCAAATTTGTTTGCTGGCACGACATGCACATTTATTATTTTTACATCCACCCTTGCAATGACAACGCTTGTAACCGTGACTTCCTAAAACACTGCTTTCAGCTGCTGCTTGTCTAAGAGTATTCTCATTTTCTTTGATCGTTTCACTAATATTTTCAAACAAAATTAACTTTTCAGTATTCCTTAACAGCCAGTATTAATTGCAAAGGCACATTTAATATATTACTTTCAGATGGAATCTATAGAATATAATTTCATCATTGCCCACGCTGTATTGGGCATTAACGTCATTGACCGGACAATGACGTAAAAACCACACATCAAATTTTAAATGTCAACATTGCCCAAAATGCATGGTCATTGACGTCAATGGTCGGTCAATGACGTCAATGCCCTACTAAGCTGGGCATTGACGTTATTGTCCGGCCATTAACGTTAATGGCCGAATTGTCATCATTGACCGTAACATATATATATCTTACTCATTTTGTTGTACAGCGTTGTCAGTTTTAGCAAAAACCTCCTAGTGATGTAACTGGGTTTTTAAAAATTCAATCTTGGGCTTAATATTAATGGCACAGAAAAATTAAAAACACCAATCTCATTCTTTTAACACAAACTTTCAGAAAAAAATTTAAAAAATGCATGAGAGTTCCTCATTGTCCGGATCTTTTACTGTCACGGGGTTCTTCTCTGCTTTTTTAGTGCATATTATACACTTCTATATGAAAAAGTTATTCTTTCCAAATTAAAACTGGTTTAAACCTGGTTTAGTGGTTTGCCATTGGTTTTCAAGAGATGCTAGTCAGAATACTTTCGATTTTGTAGGTATTGTTGAAAATTAAAATTTTTTAAATATCCTACTGCGCTAGAATGTGGCGCTAGAAGACATCTCCAACACGTCGACCGCCAGTATATGAAACAATACTAGTGGCGGCCAACGTGTCAAAGCAGTCCTCAGGCACAGGCTCCCAACAGAATAATTATAATTTTAATACCAAAAAATGCAAAGAAAAATGTATATAAAATTAATAAATTTGCTGAAATAAAAATAAGAATATATTACAATATTAAAATAAGTAATTATATTTAATTAAAATTTTTGTATTTATTGTAATTAATTACAGTTAAATTACAAATGCTGTCGTTTTTTAATTTATAAAATTTATTTTGCTTTTTACTAAATTCATAATATTCAATAACTTCAAATTGAGAAGCAATAATATGTATTCTTTAATTACTTCCAAAACGGTTGTAGTTAAATAATTACATTTTTACTTTTAGTCAATTAATATCATATACCCTATGTTAATTTAGGGGTCTTCGTTACTCCTTGTTAACTAATATGTTACTCCTTCCCAGCGCATTCAAATCTCTTTGATCTACCGCTTGACATAAATCTTCACGACCCATTAATTCAACGCACAAACGCAATCGCGTCCAAGAATTCACTAACACATTGTCACTAGATTCGTCATAACCATGGTGTAATAGGCGTCTTATAACGTCCAGAAAGTGTGTAAATGCCGAACTAAATTTTAAAAAAGAAACAAAGTAATTCAATGCAAGGTTCCGATATGGAAACATAGAAAGTTCGCATTTTCTTGCCAATAACACAAATTTCACTGATTCATCTGTAATTTGTAATTGTATGTTGATGACGAAACCGAAACCGGTCGACATGTAACATTCTTTATTGGCACAAAATACATAAATGTGTAAAATGTATTTAACTTACCTGTAATTTTGGCGATACAAACATATTAATCCCACTTTGGTATTAACATCAATTTTATCAAGGTCTTCATCGTTTACTTTATCAAGAAAAATCAGTGCCTGGAATGGTTCATTGGAATGGGCCGAATAATCACTAAGGCACCTCAAAAGATACGAAAGTCGACCATCCTTGTTATCTAGGTCTGTATTATTCAAAACAAATTTCAAGCAATCAACTGATTTATCATAATCACGATCCACCTGGCATAGCTTTGCTAAAGCCATTTGTACGCGAAAATCAGGATACACGGGACATCGTTGTGCTGCTTTTATGAACATTTTTTGAAGGGTCTTGAGTGTTTCTCTAAAATTTGATCAAAAATTCAGTAAAATAAAGCTGATGATTTGGCCGAAGACAACTCATCTTGAAGTTTAGAATTATTTAATAGTAATTTACAAGGGGTTTATATATCTGAAAAATTTTGTGTATATTCGTTTTGAATTCCGTTGGAAATTATAGGCATTCTTTGGAAATCCCCGGAAGTCCTTGGAAATCATGGGAAAATTTTAAATTGGCCTTTGTTTGGAAATCATTGAAATTCCTTAGAAATCCATGGAATTCTTTGGAAATGATTGGAATTTTTTGGAAATCGTTGGAATACCGAGTATTGTATTCAGAAATTTTAGTGGATATTTACCCCTTTGTAATTTACTTACTTTTCTATGGTTCCGTCATCTTTATCTTCCATTGCAAAATGTGGGGGAACAATATCCCGATAGTATGGATCTTTCTTCAACCAAGTGAATAAAGTTTGACAAGCTTGATAGAAGCTATGTTCGTGTAAATATAGATCAGCCAATTGAAATATCCATAGATAATCACCTTGTTTGAACGAAATAGAGTAATCTTCCAGAACTTGAATTGCTTCCCGGTACTGTTCATTTTTAATCAAATCATCACACAATTCTCTTATTATACTTTTGTGTCGTTTATCTTCGCAACCAAAAATCCTTTTTGCAGTCCTGGCTGATAGCCTTAGAAGAACGTCATAAAATTTATAACCCTAAAAAAATTAATTTTCAGAATTCAAAAGAAAAGAAAATACGCTTATTAAATTGGTATACTCACCGTGGTGGGAATGGAGCCAGGACGAAATTTTGTGTATTCTTTCCCGTTATATTTTATTACGTAGTTCTCTACAAAATTATAAAAATTTTCAACCTCTGTAAATTCAACTCCTAAATCAGTTGTTCCATTCACTAAAAAATTAGATTTAATTTTTTGAACTGGGAAATAAAAATTTAGATTCTTGGAATTATTTTTGTTCGACTACTTTTGTTTGACTAACAATTATTCGACTGCATTTGTTCGATTCAAAAAAATATAAGAATAATACATACTAAAAACCACAAATTACTTAAAATTTTTTATTTTGAGTTCTTTTTCTGCATTTGTTCGACTTAACGTTTATGCGAATAAACATTTGTTCAACTTTGAATTATTTTTTATACATTTGTTCGATGTCAGTTGTCGATGGTCAACTGTCCTGCAATGGAATAAATGTTAATTCGAACAAAAGCGGTTGAATAACTGGTGTGGAACAAAATTTCGGTTATGAAAAATTTACCGTCTTCTACTGAAAGACCACCATAATGAAGATAAACAATTTTATTGTGAACATGATCTTCTGATTTTGAAATTGTAGAATGAGATTCTTCGGTGCTTTCTTCATGTACTTCCGATTCATTTGCTTGTAGTTGTGGAATGAACTGGAACTAAGGTATTTAATTCAGAATCGTCAAATAACATTCCATGATTAATGCATACGGAATTCGGTTCTGCAATGGCATTTGGATAATATTCAACACCAACTGGTAAATATATTGGAGGCAGCGGAACGTTTAAGTTTTGTCCGAAGTGCTGTTCTTCTGTAGGAAAAAAGTTACCAAAAACTTCATGTGGTTCGTGCTGTGGTGTGCTCATCACATCTAAGTATGGGTTCTGGTCAGGCTAAAATAAGATAAGTGTTCGATAAATGGATACACAAAAAACTAAAAACGATTTTACTTGTATGATTTGATTGTCATAATCATCAGGTGACCAAATATATGCGTTATCATGTGGAGACTGTATTGCAGCATTTTACGATTCAATTCCTTGTATTTCAGTCATGATTTCTGTAGACAATATAAGTATTTATTCTATATTGGAGTTAGCTGCAATAAACAAAATTTACCATTCATATTAAAACTTTGTGGGAGATTTTCAGCCATTTGATTCGATGCGAGTGGAACACCAATAATTTCTTGTTGTGCATGGTCGCGAGTAACACTTTCGGCGAATTGTACAATAGGGTTAATACGATTACATTCATCTTCAATAAATCTTTGAAAATTCATAATTAAAAAAAAAATTCAAACGTAACAAAAGTAGAAAACTTGTACAAATTAAGAAACAAATAATATTATTTGATATTATTAATTACGAATATGAATAAAATTGGGTACGTCTATTTAGATTTTATTACCAACTATGTACCTATAATCATAATAATTAACTTATACAGGATTACCAGCTTTTTAAAGTTGAATGTTGTACGCTGTATACTTCGATTGGAAAGAAAGGGAGACCGATACGTCGATTAGCTTATTTAACCTTTTTTAACTTGCAGTTTTAAAACTACTAAATATTTAGATTTCTCTTCGCGATTTACTCGATTTACATTAAACGAACGCCACCATGCGGAAAAGTATTAAGATAATCTAAATACGTATAGTTGGTATAGAAAGTTTTGTAATATGATTCTGATTCAAATCAAACGTTTGCATTATTTTAGTGTTCTATTTTGTGAATTATTATTTCACCGCGGTTTCACTATAAAATAATTGAAAATCAAATTCAAAATTATGAACTCCTTCTAAGTCATGATTGTACGTAATAGAGCCGCCATGTTGTTGACAGTTGGTAGCGTCATGAGCGCCACCAACGGTAAGGTAAATCTTCAATAACTTAAAAAGAAAATTTTTTATCCATCAGACAGAAAGTCTGATTTTAATACTGATCAACAGATGTTATTAACGAAAATACTTTATTTCAGCAAAGTAGCAATCCAAACTATTTGATGTCAATCTTTTTCATTTGGTGCTTAATAAAATCACATTGAGTATAATATACAGCCACTGTATATTACGTGCGAAAAGAAATAGGTCTTTACGTCTTTATAAAACCAGAAGATTCAGGGGCCTGTTTGCTAGCGCACAGTGCGACCAAATTCGAAAAAGCTGGCCAAAATTCGAAAATTGGAGTAATTAATTTGAAAATGGATATCCGGGGGTTTTCGGAGATTGCTGAAAACGAATCTACTATCAGAATAATTATTTTCACAATGGCGGATCCAATATGACGGATATTTAGCATTTTCTGCCTGTGGTATTTCTCTATCATTTAATTTAACAGGTGGACAGGTATCTCTTCTTAGCGTAAAGGTCACATGAACCGATTTTGCTTCATTGGCTCTTATGCACCATTTCTTTAACCAGTCTGCGATTGCAGTTAAGCTGATTTGGAGATTCCTGGAAGCAGTTATTGGATCGGAGTGAGAAGGCAAGATGGCGGTGTCATCCGCAAAGGTGGCAACTGTTGTGGATTCTGACGTTGGTAGGTCATATGTATATATTAAATGTAAGATTGGACCCAGGATGCTTCCTTGTGGTACTCCTGAGTTGATGGCAAATAGGTTGGTATACGCGCTTCCATGCTTGACCAAAAAGTGTCGATAATTAGGTAAAACTGGTACGGTAGAGTCTTTTTCAACTTGTAGAATAATCCTTTGTGCCACACCTTGTCGAATGCCTGGCTCACATCTAGAAAAACCGCTGAGCAGAATCGCTTGTTTTCGATGTCTTCGTTGATTTTTTTTACCACACAATGAACTTGTTTTACTGTTCCATGCCGGTTAGGTAATAAGGAATCAACCCATGGAACACCACTAAACTCAAGAGGACCAGAGTTTAGTATAGCTATTTTCCACTGGTTAAGGACTTTGTTGATTCTCAAGATGGCATTGAAGATTTGGGTGATGACTTTGATATACCTATGAGTTGATTCTTCTAATACCCTTCCAGTAATTTGGTCGAATCCTGGAGCTTTCTTTGGATGGAGTTCTTTAATGGTTCTTTTGACATTCTTTACTTTCAAGTTCTCGATGGGGAGATCCATTTGAAAAGGGGCTTCAAGATATTCATCTATGTGTTTTTCTTCCTCAGCTGGTATGGAGGGTGGGTTAGGCTGAAAGATATTAGTTAGATGCTCGGCAAAGACGTCAGCCTTCTCTCCGGCGCTTTTAGCCCACTTATTGTTATTCTGTCTGATGGCTGGTATTGGTTGTTGAAGCCTTTTTAACTTTCGTGTTGCCTTCCACAAGGAATAATCACTATCAGGAGTTGCATTTAGACTTTCTAGGTATTCTTGTATACCTTGATTTTTTATTTCGGTGATCATTTCTTTTAATTCCCGGGTGGCTTTGTTATGTTTTGCTTTATCAGATTGATGTTTAGTTTGTTGCCATCTATACTTCTCAATGCCGGTGTAGATAGAGGTGTAGATAGATAGAGGTGTACTATGGAGGTGTAGGTCCGGGGTTGCTCTTCATGAAGCTTGTTGTATAGCAGTAGTAAGTCCGTTAACGACTTCATCGAAGTCGCGATCGTTCTTCAAAGGAATCTTGAGTGTAATTAGCTTGTCGAGCTTTCTCCGAAAGACCTCCCAACTGGTTTGCTTACTAAATAACGAGGGTTATTAGTTAGTTATTCAAGGTCAAAGGTCACAAAAATCAGTTTTTCGCGATTATCCCTAAAATTGTAGAGCATAAAATTTTTGACAAATTTTGTTCCAAATATTTTTTAATGCGCTCAACTGTTTTTATAACTTACGACGCAGACACGAGATTTTACGAGACTTTTGAGACAACTTGTAGAACACCAAAATGAAGGTGTGTACGAGTTTCCAGCTTATTATCTCTCATTCCGAGGTGAAACCCTAATATGACTGCACTACTAAGCAAGTTTCGACTTTGATACGAAAAGTAAGTATCATTTTCGCTAAGTGAAAATTCAACAAAACGTGATAGTTTCCATAGTCTTGGAGGTAAAACATGTTTATGAATACAGGGGTTGAAATTTATAAGTTATAGATTATAATACAGTAAATTTATAATAAATTTAATAAATTGGGACGCTCAGCGCCCAAATGTCCAGGCGTCCAGACGGAAGCGCCCAAATGTCCTGGTGCCCAAACGTCCTGGCGCCCAAATGTCACATACCGATATAGTACGAATTCGATTCTATATAATAAGCATCTTATTACACATGGTCGTGCGATCGATTTTTTTTAAATTTTTCTTTTTTTCATTTGAAACGCATAACTTGAAATATCTCGTAAACCAGACGAGATATCGAAAAACTAATAAAAAAATTTCCCCTCATGTAGCCATCCTAGTGAATGGAATTCAGCTATCCAATGATATTTTCTTTAATTTAACAGCTGAGATACGTTGTCTATTTTATAATTAATTTATTGCGGGCGATCCGTATTCTACCTTCATAAATTTTATTAATGAAAGTTTAAAGTTTAAAAAAACCTTTAAAGACACTTGTATGTAAAATTTCCGATAAATCGATGAGTGTTGTGGTGGAAAATCTAGGGTTGGTCGTAGAGAAAGTATATACTATGTACATAACTATGAGTTGTAAAACAATTACACGTCCTTGAAACTTACTTCACTCGCATGTAATATGCTTCTTACAACTCTCATTACGTAATACACTATTAATATTATGATAACTTTAGTCGACGTATCTCGCACCCATAACGCGATAATAGGGAAAAAGCGATTTTCCACTTCTTCAAACCAAGATGGCTGCACAAGCAGCACCCCCTCAAGGTCGAAAACTTGGAATTTTATATAATTTACCTAATTAAACAATTATGCCAAATATAAATTTTTCTATATCTTTTGCAAGGTAAAAGTACCTATTGACTGGGCTATACTCGAGTAACATAATTTTTTAGAAAACACCTGTCGAAAAAAAAGGTGCAACTTTGTGCAGCTATTTTTTATTTTATATCATTCAAAATACATTACATTGCAACCACAAATAAGTTTTACGGCGGTATAATACGGTACAATATAGCTTTTTCTGAATAATCTGTCGTATTATAACAATTTCAATTAATTACATTTAACAATAATTATTGTCACTTTACTAATTTACTGTACTTGTCAAAATATTACTTACAAAATTTTTTTTCTCGTTCTAATAATCTTCAACACCTTAAGCCTTAAACACGTGCGTCGTTCCAAAACGGTAGCCACTTGAAGCTGCTCAAACAAAAGTAACATCAGCGTTGCCATATTGCTTTAGTTGAAAATACCTAGATGTCGGGAAATTTATCCCTAGAATTCCCTAGATCAACTATTTTAACACGCAACCTAAGATATGCTCGAATTGTTTAGGAACCATTATAAGCAGAATCCACAAATCCAATCAAAACTCTAATGTAATAACGGAAAAGGGTCGTTTTCATTTTCAATAAGATTGTACTTAAGAATTCTTATTAAAACATAGGCTATGTTGTATATTCGCTTTGCAATAGAAGTAGTCGCGTATTTTTGAAATTCTCATGCATTATTGAAGCTGCGCTAAATGCTAATAGATGCCTCTGACCCACAATGAGTATCTCATAATATGCATTGTACCTACTGTGAACTTATAAACAAATAATTATCGACCAATTTAAAAAATAATACCGCTTCAATCTTGATCATAATTTTTGAAGTAAAACTTCAAAATTTTTGCTGTGTTAATTAATTTTTTTTCATACCATACGGTTTAATTTCCCTAGATGTAGAGGAAAATTTAATAAAATCCCTTTTCCCCTGTGGCACTTCTAAAATCCCTAGATTCGGGAAAAATCCCTAGACCTGGCAACCTTGAGTAACATTACAACCACTACTGCGAAGTGAGTAAAAGTGAAATAGTCTGTGACAATTTTAGCCTGTGATTGGGTGCATTTCCCGTTTTTAGAATAAAATCTTTCCCAATTAATCTTTCACTTTCAGGTATAATTACGTTTCTCGAAAGATTTAAATATAGCGCGGCGTTAATGCTTTGTTCTAAAATCGCAATTTTTCCAACTCCCGCTGAGCACATACATCCCCAAATCATTATTTCTTTTTCCAGCAACTTTAGGGAAGATTTAGGGCATTTATATGAGTATACTTCGTTTGTTTTCAGCCACACATACATCCAGCCATGACTATATTTAAGGTGAATCGTGGATCCATCAGTTTATAAGATTTTATTTTAAATTCTAAAGGTTTAAAAGCAGGGCCGGCATCTTTTAGATTTGCCGTATGGTGCTCACATAATATTATGTGATGTTAACAGTTAAAATTATGGCATTCCCTAGAAAAAACGCGAAAAAGCTAAAAAAAAAAAGCTCATTGGCATATTGCGAGGAATAAAATCGTTGGCAATTTCACATAAAATTATTTACTGTTTTGTAATTTCCCGTGTGGTGCTCACAATCCGTGGTGTGGTGCTTGAGCACTCCAGCAACACAACTGTTGCCGGCCCTGTTTAAAAGCGTGATTAGAGTACAGCTTCATCTTTTTTTTGATATTTGCCTTGCTTACAAACGGTACTTTACGTGCAATTCGGCCGTATTTATATTCCTCATATAAACGACGTCGTACTGTTTGTGTCGATGATATATTTTTACCATAATTTTCAAGCGGTGCTCGAATACTAGGGGCACACATGGCAATAGAGAGGGTTTGTATCATTATTTAAACCCGTTTTGTAGTAATTTTGGGGCGCCCTTGTTTTTTGTTTGGCGTTATTCTCCCTTCCATTTTAAATATTTTTATAACTTTTGATATTGAAGTCGAAGATTTTCCAAATAATTTTGCGATTTCACGATTAGTTTTTCCACATACGTACATTTTCAACAACAGGGCACATTCTTTTTGAATTAAATTTTTAAATTTTCTCATATTAATACTGTTTTCATGTAGAAAAAGCTTATATATCAGTTTTTCTCATATGTAAAGTGAAAATGTTAGAAAATGGCGCACTTTATATTAAAAATTTGCAATTTTTTAACGTAAGTAAGAGTGTCGGCCTTGATTTAACTCACTTCCATTAATTATCACTGTATTCCTTTGTGTAATTATAAATGAAATGATATTAAAGAGTTTTGTTAACTTATTTATGTTACCTGCAAAACTGCAGATCCCTGCAATAGGGCACTTCCACTCCCCCACTCCAACATGGCTGCCGAACAGCAGCTTGGTGGTATGGTTGGTGGTATTCGCCACAACATTTGTTAAGGATTCAAGTGTTTTCGTTATAAAAATGTATTTTTTGTAGAATTCTAACCAGTTCTTTTAACATTTTTAGCTTTTATGATACGGCGGTGTTTGTTTTATAATAAATTGGGCTACTAAAATCCACTATACTTACAAATAATTGAATAATTTGTTATTAAATTTTTGAAAATTATTAGCCTTAAATATTAAAAGTTAGGTACAATAATTTGAAATAAATTGCTTTAAATAAAAATAAACAACATTTCAGCTGTTTATTAATAATTAGTTTCCAGCATTTTTGTGTTTTCGAGTAATTTACATAAATACATTTAGATTTAGTGAAAGATATAATCGTAACTAGCACAGTACAGGAGTTTACTAAAAAATGTAAAAATTATGTCTTAAAAATCAGCAAATCTTCTAGTCGAGAATGCATTAAGCCCGGCAGATACAAATTTCGCCCAAGTTTGAAAATTCCCTACCTATAACTCAAACTGACGAAAAACCATTTAAATTAGATATTTTCTAGTTTGATTTGGTTAAGTTTAATCATTCATTTAATTTTACTGTACTTTTTATTCTGTAAATATTTGACTTTGTTTAAAGGCAAACCGGCAGAAGTTGGAAAATAACAAATTCTGGTTGTATAGCCCTGCTATTTCAACATGAACCGGAAAGTCAAACAAATTACTGAAACACAAAAATGCTGGCAAATAATTACAAAACATAACAGCTGAAATGTTGTTTATTTATTTATTGTATTGTATTTCATTTAAATAACTGTTAAAATTATTAAATTATTGTAACTTTTAATATTTCAGGTTAATAATTTTGAAAAATTTAATAACACACAATTTATTCAATTATTTTGCAAGTATAGTGGATTTTAGTAGCCCAATTTATTATAAAACAATCACCGCCGTGTCATAAAAGCTAAAAATGCTAAAAGAACTGGTTAGAATTCTATAAAAAATACATTTTTATAACGAAAACACTTGAATCCTTAACAAATCTTATGGCGAATACCACCAACCATACCACCAAGCTGCTGTTCGGCAGCCATGTTGGAGTGGGGGAGTGGAAGTGTCCTATTGCATCGAATACTCCTTCATTTCGTCAGCAAAAACTCCTTTCACTCCTTTTTGAAATAAAAACAAGGAATAGTGCAATCAAAATAATTATATTTAATTAAAATTTTTGTATTTATTGTAATCAATTATGTCATTTTTTAATTTATAAAACTTATTTTGCTTTTTAATAAATTCATAATATTCAATAAATTCAAGTCGAGAAGCAATAATAAGTATCCTTTAATTACTTCCAAATCGGTTGTAGTTAAATAATAAAATTTTTACTTTTAGTCAATTAATATCATATACTATGTTAACTTAAGGGTTTTCGTGCCGAGTATGATCATTTGTTAGAAGCTAAGCTTCTAGTTCAACTGATGAAGAAATTTTACTGCTTCTCAGCGCATTCAAATCTCTTTGATCTACCGCTTGACATAAATCGTCACGACACATTAATTCAACGCACAAACGCAATCGCGTCCAAGAATTCACTAACAAATTGTCTGTAGATTCGTCATAACCATGGTGTAATAGGCTTTTTATAACGTCCAGAAAGTGTGTAAATGCTGAACTAAATTTTAAAAAAGAAACAGTAATTAAATGCAAGGTTCAGATATGAAAACATAGAAAGTTCGTATTTTCTTGCCAATAACACAAATTTCATTGTTGATCTGTAATTGTATGCTGATGAAGAAAACCGAAACCGGTCGACAACTAACATTTTTTATTGGCACAAAATATATAAATGTGTAAAATATATTTAACTTACCTGTAATTTTCGTGATACAAACATATTAATCCTACTTTGGTAATAACATCAATTTTATCAAGGTCATCATCGTTTACTTTATGAAGAAAATTCAGTGCCTGGAATGGTTCATTGGAAAGGGCCAAATAATCACTAAGGCACTTCAAAAGATACGAAAGTCGATCATCCTCTTCATCCAGGTCTGTATTATTTAAAACAAATTTCAAGCAATCAACTGATTTATCATAATCACGATCCACCTGGCATAGCTTTGCTAAAGCCATTTGTACGCGAAAATCAGGATACACGGGACATCGTTTTGCTGCTTTTATGAACATTATTTGAAGAGCCTTGAGTTTTTCTCTAAAATTTTATCAAAAATTCAGTTAAATAAAGCTGTTGATTTGTCCGAAGACAACTCATCCTGAAGTTTAAAATTATTTAAAAGTCATTTACAAAGAGTTTATATTTGAAAACTTTTGTGTACCCTCGTTTTGAATTCCGTTGGAAATCATTGGAATTCTTTGGAAATCATTGGAATTTTTTTGGAAATCTTTGGAATACCGAGTATCGTGTTCAGAAATTTTAGTGGATATTTACCTCTTGGTAATTTACTTACTTTTCTATGGTTCCGTCATCTTTATCTTTCATTGCAAAATGCGGAGGAACAATATCCCGATAGTATGGATCGTTCTTCAACCAATTGAATAAAGTTTGACAAGCTTGATAGAAGCTATGTTCTTGTAAATATAAATCAGCCAATTGAAATATCCATAGATAATCACCTTGTTTGAACGAAATAGAGTAATCTTCTAGAAGTTTAATTGCTTCCCGGTACTGTTCATTTTTTATCAAATCATCGCACAATTCTCTTATTACACTTTTGTGTCGATTATCTTCACAATCAAAAATCCTTTTTGCAGTCCTGGCTGATAGCCTTAGAAGGGCTTCATAAAATTTATAAACCTAAAAAAATTACTTTTCAGAATTCAAAAGAAGAGAAAATACGCTTATTAAATTGGTTATACTCACCGGGGAGCTGGAGCTATGACGAAATTTTGTGTATTCTTCCCCGTTATATTTTATTACGTAGTTCTCTACAAAGTTATAAAAATTTTCAACCTCTGTAAATTCAACTCCTAAATCAGTTGTTCCATTCACTAAAAATTAAGATTTAATTTTTTGGACAGGCAAATAAAAATTAAATTCTACGAATTATGTTCGACCGCTTTTGTTTAACTAAGCGAATAAATATTTGTTCGACTTGGAATTTTTTTATATATTTCTTCGATGGTGTTTGTACACTGGTAATTTATTCATTAGTGGTGAGGTCAATTGTGGAAAAGATTAATTGTCATGGAGGCCAATTCCCGAATTCCCATAAACAAACCGATTGGAGATATTAACCCTAGAGGAGTACAGGGGCTGTGAGCGAACCCCAGACAACCACGCTTCTTATTCACATTTACCTATGTTAAGTAACAAAACCTTATTAATATATTTCCAAATTATTTATCCACAATAACGGATAAAAAATGTTAAAGTAATTTTTTTGTAACTGCAATACAGGAGGCGCTAGCAATTTTTGAAACTTGTACTTCTATAAGGTCGAAAATACAGTGTACTCCTCTAGCGTTAATTGTCGCCGGGGTCAGTTGTTCTAAGGCCAACTCAATAGTCAATAACCGCAAATTCTATCAGTTGTTGATGGTCAACTACTGTCATGTAATCAAATAAATGTTAATTTGTACAAAAGCGGTCGAATAATGTTGTGGAGAAAATTACGGTTATCAAAAATTTACCATCTTCTACTGAAAGACCACCATAATGAAGATAAGCAATTTCATTTTGAACTTGATCTTCTGATTCTGAAATTGTAGAACGAGATTCTTCGGTGCTTTGTTCATGTACTTCCGATTTATTTGCATCAATTTCTTGTAGTTGTGGAAGGAACTGGAGCTAAAGTATCTAATTCAGAATTGTCAAATAACATTCCAAAATTAATGCATACCGATTTCGATTCTTCAATGGCATTTGGATAATATATAATACCAACTGGTACATAACCTGGAGGCAGTTGAACGTTTAAACTTTGTCCGAAGTGCTGTTCTCCTGTAGGAAAAAAGTAACCAAAAACTTCATTTTGTCCGTGTTGTGGTGTGTTCATCATATCGAAGTATGGGTTCTGGTCAGGCTAAAATAAGATAAGTGTTCGTTAAATGCGTACAAAAAAAACTAAAAAAGATTTTACCTGCATGATTTGATTGTCATAATTAGGTGCCCAAATATGTGGTTTGTCATGTGGAGACTTTACAGCAGCATTTTGCGATTCAATTCTTTGTATTTGAGTCATGATTTCTGAAGACAATATAATTTAATTATTCTATATTGCAGTTAGCTGCAATAAGCAAAATATACCATTCATATTAAAACTTTGTGGGATATTTTCTTCCAGTTGATTCGATGCGAGTGGAACACCAATACTTTCTTGTTGTGCATGGTCGCGAGTAACACTTTCGGCGAATTGTACAATAGGGTTAACACGATTACACTCATCTTCAATTAATTTTTGAAAATTCATAATTTAAAAAAAAAATTTCAATCGTAACAAAAGTAGAAAACTTGTACAAATTAAAAAACAAATAATATTATTTGATATTATTAATCACGAATATGAATAAAATTGAGTACGTCTATTTTATTACCAACTATGTATAATCATAATAATAAATTAATTTTTGCAACATTACCAGCTTTTTAAAGTTTGAATGTAGTCCGCTGTATACTTCGGTTGGAAAGAGAGGGAGACTGATTTATCAGAATAAATAATAAGTTATTCGTCGATTACATAGCTTATTTATTAGTAGGTATATCATTTCTATACGAGCAATAACGTAATGGGCTTTATGGATGTACGGTTGGATGGTGTTCTAGACGTTAATACCTTTAAGTTTTTTAACTTTAAGTTTTAAAACTACAAAATATTAAGCTTTCAATCGCGATTTACTCGATTTCGTATAGTTGGTATAGAAAGTTTTGTAGGTATATGATTCTGATTCAAATCAAACGTTTGCATTCTTTCAGTGTTTTATTTTGTGAATTATTATTTCACCGCGGTTTCACGATAAAATAATTGAAAATCAAACTCAAAATTATGAACTCCTTCTAAGTCATGAGTGTACGTAATAGAGCCCCCATGTTGTTGACATTTGCTAGCGCCATGAGCGCCACCAACGGTAAGGTAAATCGTCAATAACCTCAAAAGAAAATTTTTTATCCATCAGACAGAAGGTCTGATTTTAATACTGATCAACAGATGGTATTAACGAAAATATTTTTTTTAATTTTTTGAATTTTGATTTTCTACGTATTGTATTATTCTTATATTTTTTAAATTTAATAAGTATTAAATTGCTAAGTTACTAAGGTTATGTGCGGCCTGAGAGCCACACTGATTCGTAACTTTCTCGCAACTTCTCAATTTATTATTTTGGTAAAACTTTTCAGACAGTTATATTGCATGATTCCTAGGCATCTTCAGACATCTGTCCAATCGGCAATAGCGAGTGAGCTATTATATATATTGCGACGTTTCGCTATCGAGCCCTGTCGTTGGGTGCCAATTTAACTCTGCGACGTTTTGACTAACGAGCTGGCCGGTGAAATTTAATAAATTGAATTTCTCGCTTGTTTGAATTTCAAGATGTGAACGCTCCTTTATTCTTTTATTGAGGTTAACTTTATGTTGAAAACATGCAGACAAATACTTATTCTACGCAGATAAATTTTGCGAAAGTTTATTTTGGAGTATTTTAAACATAAATAAATCCTATAATCTAGTGTAAAGGTGTCTAGTGTAAATAGTCGGTTTAACATTAATGATTTTATATTACACTGAATCATTATTTTTTTTATACCTTGACAACGAAATATATTAAGTATGCTATAATGATTCCATGACAGGTGACCACATGACAAGTGAACCCACGACAAGTGAACGCACGACAAGTGAACACATGACAAGTGACCCCACTGACAAGTGACTACACGGACAAGTGAACACACGGACAAGTGACCACACGGACAAGTGAACACACGGACAAGTGACCCCACTGACAAGTGAACACACGGACAAGTGAACCCGTGGACAACTGAACACAAAAAATAAAATAAAAAAACCTAATCTAATTTCGACTGTTACAAGGTTGTTACAATTCCCGCTTATTTTGCCCTCTCATCGCAATTATATACACAAGTCACGGCAACCTAGGAAATTTAGCAAATTTAAATTCAAAATTTATAAATTTTCTTAAATTCAAATGCAGTGTAATATAAAACGTTGTATGCAACACGGGCATTACTCGATGTTTATGCTCTCGGGAAACTTAAAAACATCGTCATAATGTCCTTGATACATAAATAACTATTACAACAGGTGAGTGCAAACATAAATATTATAATTTGAAATCGAGTTTCAATCAAATGGTTTTCTTTTTATAAAATAAATTAATTTCTACCTTGATCGTTGCTTCACAGATTGAATCATCACAGTAAAGCATCCAATTGATTTTTACTTAAATTAAGACAGGTAAATATTTTTAGGTTATTTTCACGCCCTTTTCCATTAAATACAATATTTCTTTAATTAAACCATAATCATTTCCATTTTTCAAATATTAATCTTTTCTTACATCAGTCTTCCATAAATTAGTGATAAATATTCATAACATAAACATTTTAAACTTTGAGCTGCACGCAACGAATTTTGAAACAATACTGACTAATGAGCCATTTTGCGTCTTCTTTTTATTTGTTTTGGCGAAATCTGCCAACTAGATTTCAAATTTTCTTTTCGTAACCATGACAATCCATTTATATTTGAGATTCGGATTTCACTCGAACACCAATCTTCTTGAAATTTTCAGGAAACCTCTCTCTTACTTCGGATAACATCCCATAATTTTCCTGTTCGAATTTATTCAACAATAAGCTAGTCGGAAGCAAAACCATTTCTCGTCGCTTCAGCATCTGTCATAACTTCGGATGAAGATTACGCACTAGCGCGGGCTTCACCTCGATTTTTACCGCACAAAACGTATTCTCCAGGTCATTTTACTACTAAAAGCATAAGTCTTTTCTACCAAAAATTGTTATTCACAAAGCCACGGTCATCTAGCGTTTATGTAGGTAAAATGTCCAAAATGTTCAAATAAGTTTCCATTTATGCTTCGCACGATCACAAATTTTTGTCTTTTTCACCTAATTACCCTGACACAACTTTTGTACTACTTAAAATTAACAACTTTCATTTTTAGGTAAAGAGAAACCAAATATCCTCCACAAAGCCTCTCTCGTCTAACAGATTTGTCATTTATAGTCGCAGCAATATACGTAAAAAATGGGTCGAATAACCAATTTTTTCCGGACAAGATGGATCGGAATGCGGTTTTCTGCATTTGCTTCTAAAAATTATCAATACAAATATCACCTAGGTGGGAATATCCCGACGGTCGTGGTTGCATCGCTGCAGCCAAAACTGCATTCAAAAAATGCATTTCTTGAGACGCCCTTTGGACGAGTTAATAAATTTGTTAAAAAGAGTCAGAATTGGCCCAGAATAGGTGCCCTGGGGTTTTTGAGGTCGCTGATCACGATTGTGATGTCCAAATTGCCACCCTGACCACCTGGGGCTCAGGAACGCAGACGAAAGTCATCTCCGTGGAACTCTCACAAAATTCATCCCGGGAAGGAAAGACACTTGGTGCCCGGTTTTTTTTTGGGTCGCTGAATTCAAATATGGCAAGGGCGAACACCCCCAGACACCTGGTGCGCAAAAAGCAAAATTTCAGATAAATTGATGAGTGTTGTGGTAGAAAATCTAGGGTTGGTCGTAGAAAAAGTATAGTACATAACCAGTGGCGTAACAAGCAGGTGAGGGACCCTTCTGTGAAGTTGCTAACGGGGGCCCTGCTTTTATAAAAGACAAAGAAATATTTGTACACAGGACTCGAAATTCCGTCGATTTCCATGCAATTCCAGTGATTTCCAAAGAATTCCTTCCAAACTAGACTGGATATAGAGACGAGTAACTTTCCCCCCTATTTATTTTTATTAAAACCTCAATTAAAATCTCAAAATAAAAATGTAAAATTAAAATCTCAACATGCTCCGCACAAAAGTGTTACAACTAGTTTTATCAGTTATGTTATTTTTATTAAATATTTAAAAAAATATATAGATGAGTTTCTTTATTTTTCAATTTTCTCAGATTGTCTAAATTTCATGAAATATTTTAGAATTTTCTGTGATTCCCCACTTCATAAGATTTTTTGGATATTCTTCTAAGATTTTCTAGAATTTTCTATTTTCTCTAATTTTCTACATTTCGTAATTGTAAAATTAGTGACATTTTTAAGGATTTTCTAAAATTTTCTGGGATTTCTGAATATTTCCCGTTCTTTGTTTACTAATAGTAAGTAAACAAATGATGGAGAACTTGTCATAGGGAAAACAAAAGGGAAATTTGAGGAAATCTAGAATATTATTTAGAAATTGTTGAGTACGAGGTCAGTAAGAACAAAAATTAAGTTGTCCGACGTTTCGGGTTCTTTATCGACCCATTTTCAAGACTACAAAATAACAAAAAATATATGAAAAAACATGAAAAATTTAACATACAATCAAATACAATTTCTCATATATTTTTTGTTATTTTGTAGCCTTGAAAATGGGTCAATAAAGAACCCGAAACGTCGGACAACTTAATTTTTGTTCTTACTGACCTCGTACTCAATAATTTCTAAATTATACAATGAAAGGTCAACTATATTTAAACAATTTTTAAATCTAGAATATTATAGACTATCTTTTTTTTTGCCTTTACCATTTTCTGAGATTTTATTGGCTTTAAAATTTTCTCGAGTTTTCTGCATTTCTCTCGATTTCCTATTTACCAAAATTTTCCTAAGATTTTCTTGAAATTTTCTAAGAATCTCTTTCCTAAGATGTCTTGGAATTTTTCAGAATTTCTTCAGATTACCATTCACTAATAAACACAATTTTTCCGTTGATTTCTCCTTAGTTTTGTACTAACTGGAAAACTAAAGGGAAAATCGTGCTATACAAAAGTGAAAAGAAATCCAAGCAAATTTTAGGGAAATTCTATGAAATCTTAGTAAAACTTAAGAATGCTATTTTCTTCCCAAGGAAACTTGGGAAATTTAGGAAATCTTTAGAATACCAAAGATAAATTTTTGTATTTCCTCTTTTCATTTTCTGAGATTTCCTTGGCTATTGGCTTTCCCAAGATTTTCTAGAATGGTCTAAATTTCTCCTTTTCCAAGATTGCCTGACAAAGGCAGATACAACAGAATATCAACCCCCACCCATGAGCCTTAGAAAAACAACAAAATTTACTACGTTTTGTTTGGTCGAAATTTTAATAATATTAATATTAATATTACAATAAAATATTCTTATTAAAATACATAATATATTTATTCTCCCATCCATAAACTTTGCCTAGATCTTCTCTTGGTTTTAGATTTCAAGGCTGTATTAAACTGCAATGACTTCATAGTTTTGAGATTTTTGCACAAAATTGTGTGCTAAATTGTCTATTTCTGGTGTGCATAAAGGGATTAACGAGATTATCATTTCAAAGATCTTGGGGAGAGAAAAGTAAAATAACAAACAAAATAACATTTAAAATGGAAATGTAAAATATGAAATACAAAAATAATCTTTCCTAAAAATAGTTTTCGTTCTGTTTTTTATTAATTTAATTAATAATTAATTTTTTGACCTAAATTATAATTTATTAAATATATCAAGATTTAAAAATTAAAAAAAAAATTTGTTCTTAAATTTTAATATTAAATTTATTTTTTTTAATTAAAAATTTTTAATTCCTTGTAAAACGGATTTTAAGCCTGGGATCAAAAAGCAAAATAAAAAATTTGATTTTGGCAAACAAAATATAAAACTGGGGGGGGGGGGTAACTTTAATTTGTTTTTTCAACAAATATAATTGCTGGTGCACTGGAGGGTATTCCATATCCCGCAGACCCCCGCGGTTTGTAAGCCCAAAAGTGTGTGTATACGTTTTGTGATTTATTTTTGTAATAAAAACTTTTCACTCTGTCAGAACAAATACATTTATACGTCATTTGTATATAATTCATACCCCCAGTTTTATAAACAAAAGGTGTTAGTGCATATTCACACATCATATACCGTAAAAATTCGCACCGGGGGTCTGGGGAGTGTAGAACACCCCTCAGAATATAGTAATTGTAAGACCTATTAGAAAGTTAAATTCCTGAAACGGAAAATCCTTTAACTATAATTGCTCATGCACTGGAGGGTATTTACCTTCATCTGAAACTTTTTATTCTCTTTGAACAAATACATCTACATATCGTTTGTATATAAACAAAAAGTTTTAGTGCATTTTATTTATGCAGCATATATCTATGCGTCGTGAAAACTCTCACCGGGGGGTCTGGAACACCCCACAGAATATAATAGAATTCCTGGTACGGAAGTCACAAGTTTAATAGCATGGCAATCATATGAACATAATTATTGCTGTTGACCTGGGGGAATTCTATACTTCCCCAGACTTCAAATAGCATAGTTGTGCACTTCCTATTTTTGAGATTTTTATTAAGATTCAAAAGGTCACAGTACAACTGGGGGGCCCTTTTAGCAGGGGATCCGCGTGCATTAGAACAAAATAGAAGAAAAAAAAGAAAGAAAAAGTGGCCGGTTTCCAAAAAAAATGATCACAATAACCGACTGATTCTACTGTATATTATTACTAATGTCGGTCCTACGAGACTGTCCTTGGTTTGTTTTTTAATTTATCAATAATTATTATGTATTAACAAAAAATATATAATATAATATATTTACTGAAATAAAAATAATAAGAAATAGTGCAATTAAAATAATTATATTTAATTTAAAATTTGTGTATTTATTTTAATTAATTACAGTTCGTTCGTCATTTTTTAATTTAAAAAATTTGTTTTTCTTTTTACAAAATTCATAATATTCAATAAATTTAAATTGAAAAGCAATAATATGTACCTATTCTTTAATTACTTCCCAAGTGGTTGTAGTTAAATAATAAAATTTTTATTTTTAGTAAATTATAATACATGGTATATTAACTTAGGGGTCTTCGTGCCATCATCAAAACTTCTAGGGAAGTGATGTAAATCTCACTCCTTCTCAGCGCATTCAAATCTCTTTCATCTACCGCTTGACATAAATCGTTATTGCCCATCAATTCAACGCACAAACGTAATCTCGTCCAAGAATTTACTAACAAATTGTCACTAGCTTCGTCATAACCATGGTGTAAAAGTCTTGTTATAACATGCAGAAAACATGTATATGCTGATCTAAATTTAACAAAAAAGGAACAAAGTAATGCAATGCAAATTTCAGATATGAAATCATAGAAAGTTCGTATTTTCTTGCCAATAACACAAATTTCCCTGATGATCTATAATTCTATAATCTGTAATTGTAAGCTGAAGATGAAAACCAAAACCGGTCGACATTTGACATTTTTTATTGGCACAAAAATACATGAATGCGTATAATTTATTTAACTTACCTGTAATGTTCTTGATGCAAACAAATTAATCCCGTTTTAGTAAGAACATCAGTATTATCAATGTTTCCAGCGTCTATTGGATGAAGAATCTTCAGTGCCTGGCATGGTTTATTGGAAAGAGCCAAATTATCACTAAGGCATCTCAAAAGATACGGAAGTCGATCATCCTCTTTATCGAACTCAATGTGATTGAAAACACATTGCAGACAATCAACTGCTTTATCATAATCACGATCAACCTGGCATAGCTTTGCTAAAGCCATTTGTACGCGAAAATCAGGCTTTATGGGACGTCGTTGTGCTGCTTTTATGAACATTCTTTTAAGGGGGGAGTAGGGGCTAACGCTAAAAAAAAAACACTTTTTTTGTGAATTTTTTACAGAAATATGGCTTAAGCTACTTTAATAAAAATAAATACATGCTGTTAAACATCATTTAAACAATATTCAAAAAATGTTTCATTAGGAAATATTAAAAAATAAGCCCGTGGCAGAGGTTTTCCAAAAACATGTTTTTCGAGAGGTGCTGTGCGGTGCCATTCGCCATTCATCGTAAAATCATCTGAAATCAAAATAATTGAATTTTTTAGTTAAAGTATGACAAAAGGCTCCCCCCCCCAGAGACAGAATTTTTTTTTTTTTTTTTTTCTCGTTTTGGCATCAAAAAAACGTAAAAATTGCATTTTTCGCGAAAAATTTCGCCATTTTTTTAAGTGAAAAACTACCTTAAAAAAAAAAAATAAAAAAAGTAATCTTGGGGGGGGGAGGTTTTTTTGATTTCGAAAACGTGTGCCAAGTTTGAAAAGAATCGGTTAAATAGTCTTGAAGTTATGAGTGGCACCGACTTTTAAGAATTCATTTCGAGAAAAACGTGTTTGAAAAAATGACTCTAAAAAAATGATGAAAAAAATTGTTTTTTCGTACCTTAAACGGAATCATCGATTCCAGCTCCATAAAGGACATTTCCTGAAGCAATATCATTGTCCTCTATTTCTTTTTTTTTCAATCTTCGTTGAATTCGAGCGTCTTTGGAGTTTTGTGCAGCTTCTCTCTCTGCCCTGGCAATGCGCTCGCAGTCTTGTGCTCGAGCGTACTCGTGAGCGCTTGGTCCAACACCGACTCCAAGATCATTTAAAAACTGTAATAATGCACCAGTACCTTCATTGAAAGTACTGGCAGCAATGTAGGCTGCATACTCTACCATATTTTTGCTTCCTGATAGCTTTTTCGGTGCGACACGCCAAATCAGTTGATTCAAGCTTTCATTGGCGTTTTGTGTGTACCCTCCGACACACCTTTGCAAAAGTTCATCTTTGGATAAATCCTTGTATATTGGCTTGATCGCTTGAATTACATCGTCTGGGAGAGGATTATAGTCGTGTTTGTAATCTCGAATTGTACCTGATGCTAAAGCCTTCTGATATGAGCACCACGAGTTTTGGCCGGTCATGCACTTGTCGTGCTGCGGTTTTTCGTCGGTCGATTGCTGGTGATAAAATGTCGCCCAGATGGCAGTGTTCATTTTTTCTACGGATTCGCAATTGTTTCGAATTGCAGAACCGTAGTAGCGACTTAAATTGTCTATCATTTTTCCAGTCAATCGACCTTTTCCACCTAATATCTTGCTTCTTCGTTTTTGACCAGCAGTTTTTCCAGACTTTACGACCTTTTCTTCTACGGTGTTTTTCACTAAATCTCGCAGACGGGCACCCATTCTCTTCTGCACGTGGCCAACACACTCTTTCTTTTCAATAGTAAAATTTTCACCGTAAGGCTTTGCTTTAACTAAATTCCCAAAGGTCTTGGAATCGCCGTCTCCGACGTAGTTACCGATTCTCGCACCGTATTTTTCTTCGGAGCGGCGAAACATTTCGATCACAGCACCTACTTCCATATTCCCGGAAGGTCCTGAATGATTAGCTTGGCATTCCCCTTGTTCTACGTGCGCTTCATGCCACTCTTCAAATTCTTCTGTGTTCAATTTTGACTCCCAAGTTTTGCACAAATGACAGTGTAAACTGCTCGTAAAAATGTCAATTACTTTGCCTGTCTCGTAACCGATTAAACTTGTAACACCGAACAATGAAGAATACCCTTGCTTCATCCACGTGCCGTCTCCAGAAGCTGTTAGAACATCGGTTGTACTATTTTTTAAAGTTGTCTTTTTTTCTTCTGCAGCAGCGGCTAAAAGATATCGTTCGCCAGTAACTTGGGCGGACGTACAAATTTTTCTCATATTGTCAATATAACTGGTTTTGCTTAGAAAATTGCCGGTCAAATCCATTAATCCGCAGAACTTTCTACAACCGTCGTAACCCAAGCCTAGCATGCGCATAACAGAAATAAATCTCGTGTTTACTTCGTAGGAACGACCGATTGTCTCGCTTGATGGTACGTAACGCGGTTCACAATTAGCACATTTTACTTGAACTTGAAATCCAAGGCCTTCTTTCTTACAACACTTAAAATCCAGTTCTCCGTCACACGTAACACATTTAACTAATGTTGAAATCGATTTAAAAACGAGTAGGAAATCAACAATCCGATAATGTTTCTCAATGTCTTCTGGTACACTTCTAATAGTATTTACTTTGATTTTGTTAGCCGATGCACTACTTATATCCAAAACGTCTTCTTTTTTCTTAAATGGACATGCTCGTGGTTTTGATTTATATAAACGACTTTTATTAATTTTTCGATCAACTCGAGAAACTTTCGAAACTCGTGGCATGATTTTAAAATTTACAAAATCACTGAAAACAAAATAGCGGCACAGCAACTGCTCAGTAACGTACGACAACGAACTGACGCTTCTTTTTCTCTCTCGAATATATACGTTAACTGTGCGTGCTATGCTACAGATATTTGTTTTTAATATAACAGGAACCTTCTAGAAATATAACAATGAATCGAAAAGATTTCGGAGCAGGTAAATTTTATACCTGCTCGCCGACAGCCGGGCGCTTGGGGTTGCGCGCATCGGTCGACGCTCCGTTATTCGAGGTAGGGTGACTACAATGGCTATAACTTCTAGAGTTTTGCTCCGATTGACTTGAAAATTTGACACAACATTCTTGAAATGATTTACTATAAGATGAGTGAATAAAAAAAATTTCGATTTTTAGCCCCTACTCCCCCCTTAAGATGCTCGAGTGTTTCTCTAAAATTGTATAAAAAATTCAGTAAAATAAAGCTGATGATGCCTTGGCCGAAGACAACTTATCCTGAAGTTTAAAATTATTTAAAAGTAATTTACGAGAAGTAAATATCTGAAAATTTTTTGTGTACGCTCGTTTGGAATTCTTTGGAAATTATTGAAATTTCTTGGAAATCACTGGAATTTCTTGGAAATCATTGGAAATAGTTGGAATTCTTTGGAATTCTCAGTCTTGTATACAGAAATTTTAGTGGATATTTACTTTTTAGTAATTTACTTACTTTTCTATGGTTCCGTCATCTTTATCTTCCATTGTAAAATGTGCTGGGGGAACGATATCCTGATAGTCTGGATCGTTCTTCAACCAATTGAATAAAGTTTGACAAGCTTGATAGAAGCTATGCTCGTGTAAATATAGATCAGCCAATCGAAGTATGTATAGATAATCAAATTGTTTCAACGAAATAGAGTAATCTTCCAAAACTTTAATTGCATCCTGGTACTGTTCATTTTTTACCAAACCATTACACAATGCTTCTGTTACACTCTCGTGTGTCCGATCTTCAATATAAGGTATTACAAACGAACCGTCTTTATCTCCTAAACTATTATCGAAAACTCTCTTTGCAGTCTTGGCTGAAGAGCTTAGAATGACATCATACCATATATAACCCTAAAAAAATTACTCTTCAGAATTCAAAAAAAAAAAAGAAAAACCGATTATTAATTTGGTACACTTACCGTGGAGATGGAGCGAGGACGAAATTTTGTGTATTCTTCCCCGTTATTTTTTATTACGTAGTTCTCTACAAAGTTATAAAAATTTTCAACCTCTGTAAATTCAACTCCTAAATCAGTTGTTCCATTCACTAAAAAATTAGATTTTATTTTTTGGACGGGCAGATAAAAATTTAGTTTGACTAACAGTTATTCGACTGCATTTGTTCGATTTTGATTTTTTTTATTTGTTCGATGGTGTTTGTACACTGGTAATTTATTCATTAGTAGTGAAGTCAATTGTTACAAAGATCAATTGACATGGATCACATGGAGGTCAAATTCCGTAAAACTAACAGTTAGAGAGATTAATTGTCGCGGAAGTCAGTTGTCCTAGAACTAAGTCAATCCTAATACATAAATCCCAGCACGCCACTGCTACTGCTGCTAGAGCGTATAATTTTTAAGTAAAAAAAAACACTCTGAGGAAGTCACACCAATTAGTGAAGATATAAGATGAAGACAGAATTGATGAGAAGAGAAACGACGAAAAGAAATATAAGAAGATAAAGAATAAGTAATGACAATTAGCGAAGAGATACCGCCCGTCAAAGATATAAGAAGATAACAAAAAGAGAAGAAAACAAAACAAAACAAAGGGGGCGTCCATTAAAAAAAACCGAAAACAGAGAAAATGTACGATACAAAATTGAAGATGTATCAACATCTTATCAATATCAATAACCAGACAATCGGATAAGTGTATAAGCGGATAATCGGATATTTTATGTTGAATCACAATAGATTTAGCCCCAAGAAGTACCTTTTATTTTAAGACGGCAACAAATTTCAATTCAACTTTCCTTTTTCATGACGATCAACAAGGCTCAGGGACAGACGATCTCTATATGTAGCAATATCAAGAGTACGGAGATCTGAAGATAAAAAAAATTGATGGAAAAGAACAAGAGAAATTGATGTAAGGTTCACAAGCACCGTACCCGAAGGAATTTTTCAATTATTTAATAATTTATCTTAATTTAATTAAGAAATCTACCGTCTAGCTGCTTGTCTACAGACGGGCTTTCCAGCTAGTAGTCAATAATCGCAAAAGGCTGAATAAATGTAAATTCGAACAAAAGCGTTCGAATAACTGTTAGTCGAAGCAATATTGTGAAACAACATTTCGGAATGAAAAATTTACCATCTTCTACTGAAAGACCACCATAATGAAGATAAGCAATTTCATTTTGAACATGATCTTCTGATTTTGAAATTGTAGAATGAGATTCTTCGGTGCTTTGTTCATGTACTTGCAATTCATTTGCATCAATTTCTTGTAGCTGTGGAGGGAACTGGAACTAAAGGATTTAATTCAGAATCGTCAAATAACATTCTATGATTAATGAATACCGAATTCGATTCTTCAATGGTATTTGGATAATATTCACCAGCAACTGGTAAATATACTGGAAACAGCGGAACGTTTAAGTTGCTTTGTCCGAAGTGCTGTTCTCCTGTAGGAAAAAAGTTACCAAAACCTTCATTTTGTCCGTGATGTGGTGTGTTCATCGTATCTAAGTATGGGTTCTGGTCAGGCTAGTATAAGATAAGTGTTCGTTAAATGGGTACACAAAAAACTAAGAAAGATGTTACCTGCATGATTTGATTGTCATAATGAGGTGCCCAAATATGTGGGTCGTCATGTGGAGGCTGTACTGCAACATTTTGAGATTCAATTCCTAGTATTTCAGTCATGATTTCTGAAGACAATATAAGTTAATTATTCTCTATTAGAGTTAGCTGCAATAAGCAAAATATACCATTCATATTAAAACTTTGTGGGAGATTGTCTGCCATTTGATTCGATGCGAGTGGAACACCAATACTTTCTTGATGTGCATGGTCGCGAGTAACACTTTCGGCCAATTGTACAATAGGGTTAACACGATTGCACTCATCTTCAATAAATCTTTGAAAGTTCATAATTTAAAAATTTTTTTTCAAACGTAACAAAAGTAGAAAACTTGTAAAATTAAAAGAACAATTTTTTGATGAGTTGATGCAAATATTATATGATAATATGTTAATCACGAATACGAATAAAATTGTATAGGTACATTTATTTAGATTTTATTACCAACTATGTATAATCATATAAATTAACTTACACAGGATTATCAGCTTTTTAAAGTTTGAATGTTGGACGCAGTATACTTGGGTTGGAAAGAGAAGGAGACTGATTTCATCAGAACAATTTATCGCGAACGTCGATTAATTTATTTGTTATTATATTTTTCTACCTATTTATTAAACTATTAAGTATCCAATGGCGTAATAATGGGGTGTTACGGGTGTTCAGACTCACAAAATCAACGAGTCCCGAAGGATTCTCCAAATTTCCGCGTCCGTACATGCAAAACTATGTATGTATAATTTACAAAAATTATTTTGCCAAAGAAATTGGAAAACTCTAATGCTATTGTACTTTGCGAAGTGTAGCTACTATAGTGGCTTGAATGAAAGCACAAATGGAAGGAGCGGTACTTTACCTAAAAAAGTAACAGTTCAAAAGATATATTAGCAAATTTGCGTTTTCGGCTTTAAAATTATCTTGAAAATAGCCGCTTTATTATTATTATTATCGAAAAATGCAGAAAGAATGTTGGCATGTGCATATAGTTTATTGTTGACTTTGTACTTTGTTAGACACTGAAAATGTATACCGGGTGCTGAATAAGTTAGCCGAACATAGGAAATTAACATGTAAAAACTTATTTATGCAAATTCCTGCTTCCCTAATTATTTTAGAGAAAAAATGAAAGATATAAAAATAATGCAGAAATATAAACTACAAATGATGAGACCATTAGATTTCATCTACCTTTTACTTAAAAGGTCAAAAAATGCTTTCAAAATTGTTAAAATTTTCATTTATTGCAATGACCATGTAATAAATTCAATTTAATTTTTATTTTCCAAAATAGTTATCATGGAAACTTTCATAGCCACAGTCCGATAAATGAAACTTTTAACAATTTCAAAAGCATTTTTTGGCTTTTTAAGTAAAAGTTAGATGAAATCTAATGCTCTAATAATTATATTTAATTACAATTTTTTTTATTTATTGTCATTATTCCTTGTTATATTGCATAGGGCACTGAAAAGACTGCTTATATTTTTTTAGATTACAAAATATTATATTGTTTTTTTTACTAAATTAATAGTAATTAAAGTTATTTAATTTTTGTAAATGTAATTTAAGTTATCTTGTATTTTTGTTATTGCCCAAACGGTTGGTTAACAAGTTAAATGTTTTTTTTATTAAATTATGCACTAAATTAATTAATTAAATTATAAATTATTAAATATGTATAGTTGTAGTTGGTATGGAAAGTTTTGTTTATGATTGTTTTTTGATTGTGATTCAAACCAAACGTTTGCATTTTTTATGTTTGGTTCACCAACCTTCGTCGGGGCATTTAATCAACGTCAAATGGTTTGACGTTTGTTAACTCATGAAAATCTGTTTATAATAATTATTGTTTAAAACAAATTTGACCTAGATTAAATGTGTAGACTCTAGACAACCTTGACAAAGGTTGGTGTAACCGGGCATTAGTGTTCTAATATTTTGTGAATTATTATTTACGATAAAATAATTCAAAATCAAACTCAAAACAACATCCCCCCGTATCGGTTATATGGTCAGAATGGTTAAATGAAATCCTCTCATTCCTTAAGCTGCATAAAGGTTTACAATATTTAGGTTACTTTAGAGTACAGGATGTTATATTCACTCTAAAAAAAATCTGAAGTAACTAAATGTTATTAAATCCTACAAATATATTAATTGGTATAAAAAAAAAAAAAAAAAAAAACTTGGTTGCGGATCAACAATCTCAACAAAGAATCAACTTTGTTGCTACAAAAAGTTATTCATCACTACTTTTTTTTGTTAGCCCAGATTTTCTTTTTCGGTGATTTGCTTTTTAATTACAAAATATCAAAGTGAAAATTGACAATTTTTTTGGGCAAGGGAGGATGATGAAGGAAAGGGGGGGGTTATTAATTCTAAAGGTTCTTTTGCATTTATTTATGTTTATGATTTTTCTTGAGCAAAATCGTCCATAAAAAAATCTCCGCGCGAAGATATATATCTTCGACGAATATCCGTCGGTTATGCAGGTTTGTGTTAGTTTATTAATTTTCTTTAAAGAAATCACCCGTGAATGAGATAGCTTATGATTTTTATTTAGCGAAATTGTCGGTCAAATATATCGTCACTTCTGTAGGAATTCCTCCAATCATCAACACCCCAAATTTTATCCAGAGATACGATGACATATTCATTTATATGTGTATTTAATAAATAATTATTAAAGTACTTATAACTGTCAGATAAATTATTACAATTGTCGAATGTGTCATATTTTTACATACCATCTAACAAATTTTCACAAAAAAAAATAAATTAAGATTTCAGTTAATATTTTATGTAATTTTTTTGTTTTTACATTTAGCTCAATTGTTTTCTCACCAATACTTGTATTTTAAAATCTCTATTAGCACACAAAATTTTAAGACAATCGGTTAAGCATTTAAACATTTTGAATATCTAAATAATATTTTACTAAATACATTAATTGTATTACATGTTAGAAAAAATCAATAATTGAAAATTCTTACCGTTTTTTGTCGACAAAATATGTAAATACATGAATTAGTTTTTAGTTTGCTACACATAGGCCCTAGGTGTTTCGAATTTCAGATTCTCATCAGGCAAACAAAAATTCAAAGTTATTTGACATTTCTTTAAAATAAATTTTTTTACCTAACTAATCCATTAAATTCTACCTAAACTTGATTCCAAATTAATTAATTAATTTTTCTAACATGTAATACAATTAATGTATTTAGTAAAATATTTTCAAATGTTAATAACTATACCATATCTACATAATAAGTTAGGAATCACAAGCAACGAATTTTTCAGCTATTCAAATTGAAACTAAATGCATTTCTGAATGTTTGAATGATGAATGAATAAAACTAGTGAGAGTTATCGCAAATGTGCTGACTATACTGCTGAGTTGCAGATTAGATTCTTTTTCAAGCTTCTAGCAGTTCTAGAATTGTTATTGCAGTGTATTTTAATATTAGTATAAATACCCAGCGTTTTAAACCGAAAGGTAAAGGAGTAACTTACGATTTTATGAGTCTATTTAAGTTTTATCATTTTTTTAAATCATTTATCGTTGCATTTTAACCTTTCATAAAACGCCTTATCTTTTTATATTATAGAGTAGATATATAATGTTGAAGATTGTCACAAGACACTACCACAGAAGAGGCTGTAGAAGCAATAAAAAAGGATGTAGAGCTAAAGAGAAGAGGTTTAGGGTCTTCTACCAGAGATATTGGGAAGGTGCCAAGTGGGCAAGGGTCCACACCAGTTGGGCTACAGATGCCCAGAATGGGGGGAGAGGTTAAGTAAATTAACTAAAATAAATACATTTGCTGAAATAAAAATATGTAAGAATACTACAATTAAAATAATTGTATTTAATTATAATTTTTGTATTTAGTAATTACAGTTCGTAGAGGGCACAAGAAATGCTGTCATTTTTTAATTTACAAAATTTACAAAAGTATTCATTATATTCAAATTGAAAAGCTATAATATGCATTCTTTAATTACTTCTCAAGCGGTTGTAGTTAAATTTTTATATTTAGTATTTAGTATTTAGTAGTATTTAGTACTACGTAGTATGTTAACTTAGGAGTCTTCGTGCCGACCATGATGATCCGCCTTGATCGCTTCTTGGAAACTGATGTAAAAGTTACTCCTTGTGAGCACATTCAAATCTCTTTCATCTACCGCTTGACATAAATCTTCACGACCCATTAATTCAACGCACAAACGCAATCGCGTCCAAGAATTCACTAACAAATTGTCTGTAGATTCGTTACAACCATGGTCTAATAGTATTGTTACAACATCCACGAAGCATGTAAATGCTGATCTAAATTAAAAAAAAGGAACAAAGTAATTCAATGCAAAGTTCAGATATGAAAACATAGAAAGTTCGTATTTTCTTGCCAATAACACAAATTTTACTGTTGATCTAAAATCTGTAATTGTAAGCTGATGATGAAAACCGAAACCGATCGACATCTAATAATTTTTATTGACACAAAAATACATAAATGTGTAAAATGTATTTAACTTACCTGGAATCTTCTCGGTGCAAAGATATTAATCCCATTTTAGTAATAACATCAATATTTTCAATGTCTCCAACGTTTATTGGATGAAGAACACTCAGTGCCCGGCATGGTTTATTGGAAAGAGCCAAATTATCACTAAGGCATCTCAAAACATACGGAAATCGATCATCCTCTTCATCGAAGTCTGTGTTATTCAAAACTAATTCTAAGTAATCAACTGATGTTTCATAATCACGGTCCACCTGGTATAGCTTTGCTAAAGCCATTTCTACGCGAAAATCAGGTTTCATGGCACGTAGTTGTGCAGCTATTTTAAACATTTTTTGAAGATCCTTGAGTGTTTCTCTAAAATAAAATACTGTTGATTTAGCCCAAGACAACTCATCCTGAACTTTAGAATTATTTAAAAGTAATTTACAAGGAGTTAATATCTGAAAATTTTTATATACACTCGTTTGGAATTCTCTTGGAAATCATTGGAATTTTTTGGAAATAATTGGAATTTTTTGGAAATCGTTGGAATTATTGGAATTCTTTGGAAATCTTTGGAATTCCGAGTATTGTGTTCAGAAATTTTAGTGGATATTTCCCCCTTGGTAATTTACTTACACTTCTATGTATCCGTCATCTTCATCTTCCATTGCAAAATGTGAGGGAATGATATCCTGATAGTCTGGATCGTTCTTCAACAAAGTGAATAAAGTTTGACAAGCTTGATAGTATCTATGTTTGTGTAAATATAGATCAACCAATAGAAATATGTATGGATAATCAGCTTGCATGAGCGAAATAGAGTTATTTTCCAGAACTTCAATTGCATTCAGGTACTGTTCATTTTTTACCAAAACATCACATAATTCTTCTATGGAACTCTTGTGTGGATTATCTTCATTAAACAAAACTTCGTTATCTGCTGAACTATCATCGAAAACTCTTTTTGCAGTCTTGACAAATGGGCTTTGAAGGATTTCATAAAAGCCATAATCCTAAAATGATTGCTCTTCATAGTTCAAAAGAAAAGAAAATACGCTTATTGAATTGGTATACTCACCGTGGGGATGGATTCTTTCCCGTTATATTGTAATACGTAGTTCTCTACAAAGTTATAAAAGTTTTCAACTTCTGTAAATTCAACTCCTAAACCAGTTGTTCCGTTCGCTAAAAAATTAGATATTATTTTTTGGACGGGCAAATAAAAATTTAGTTTGACTAACAGTTATTCGACTGCATTTGTTATATAGTGCATAGTGTTTGTACACTGGCAATTTATGCAATATTTGTGAGGTCAATTGTCACAAAGATCAATTGTTATTCAAGTTAATTGCCGTAAGGCCAACTGTCCGAGAGATCAATAATAATTGTCGCCGGAGTCAGTTGTTCTAAGGTCAACCTTAGTCAATAATCGCCAAGTCCAGTTGTCTAGAGTCAACTGTACTGTAATCGAACAAATCGTTGGTTGAATATTATATTGTTCTAACAGTATTGACTTTTATCATATATTAGAACAATATAATATTCAACCCACGAAATGTTGATTCGCTTAAAAGCGGACCAATAATTGTTAGTTGAACAAATTTTGTGGAACAAAATTTCGGATATGAAAAATTTACCATCTGCTACTGAAAGATCACCATAATGAAGATAACGAATTTCATTTTGAACATCAAATTCTGATTCTGAAATTGTAGAATGAGATTCTTCGGTGTTTTGTTCATGTACTTCCCATTCATTTGCATCAATTTCTTGTAGTTGTGAAGGGAGATTTTCTGACATTTGATTCGATGCGAGTAGAACACCAATACTTTCTTGTTGTGCATGGTCGCTAGTAACACTTTTGGCCAATCGTACAATAGCGTTAACACGATTACACTCATCAATTAATTTTTCAAAATCCATAATTTAAAATTTTTTTTCGAACGTAACAAAAGTAGAAAACTTGTAAAAATTAAAAACAAATATTATTAGATATTATTAATCACGAAGATGAATAAAATTGAGTACATCTATTTTGATTTTATTACCAACTACGTATAATAATCATAATATAATTAACTGATACAGGCTTACCAGCTTTTTAAAGTTTGAATATTGTACGCTGTGTACCTACTTGGATTGGAAAGAGAACGTTGATTTCATCAGAACAGACTGCCAACAGTCGATTAGCTTATTTATTAGTATATCTTTTTACCTATTTATTTATTAAGTATCCAGCGGCGTAATAACGGGGTTTTACGGGTGTTCAGAAAACACGGACTCACAAAATCAACGAGTTCCGAATGGTTTCCTATACGTCCTATACGTTTTGCCAAAAAAATTGGTGTTTTTTTAAAACTTATTCATTTATTCATTATTTTTTACTTATTATTCATGAAAAAACTTTTCATCCCAGAATCCCGGGATTTGAAATTTGCGGGAAATGAGTAACCCTACTTGGGATAGGTCGAATTTAATGTTTATTGAGCGAGGGATTCGAGGAGGTATCTCTCAATGCAGTAATCGGTATGCAAAAGCTAATAACAAATATATACCTAATTATTATGATCAGACTCAACCCGACATTTATCTTCAATACTACGATGTCAATAATTATTGTAAGTGTATTTTCGTTTTAGAAATAATATTTTAAAAAATTATTAATTTTTTTTCTTTTTCAGTATATGGGTGGGCCATGAGCGAATTTTTACCAAGTTGAAAGTTTTCATGGCACAATAATATCAATATAGATGTGAGTCAAATTTCCGATGACAGCAGTGTAGGTTTTATTTTGGAGGTAGACTTAGAGTATCCCGATATGTTACATGTAATTCACAGCCATCTGCCCCTATGCCCCGAGGATCGAGAACCACCCAAATCTAGACAAAGGAAGCTTCTTACATCTCTTCATAATAAAGAACGCTACGTTGTTCATTACCGAGTACTCAAATAAGCTCTCTAATATGGCATGAAAATCTTAAAAATCCATAGAATACTAGAATTTAAACAATCGGCATTGTTGAAACCCTATATTGAACTAAATACCCGAATGAGGACTAATGCTAAAAATGAATTCGAGAAAACATTCTTTAAATTAGTGAATAACGCAGCGTTTGGAAAAACCATGAAGGATGTACGTAAAAGAAAAATTATTAAGTTGATATCTAAGGTGATGATTGCTAAACCTATATAATTTTAACAGTAGATCCATTTTGGATGAGAATTTAATGATAACACAAGTGTTACAAAATTGAACTTGCCAGCTTCTAAAATGGGTGGAGGTGATTCTAGTAGATTGTTTTGCGCTGAAAACGAATCTGACTTTGAAATTGCTCCATCACGTCAGGTTTTTTGTAATTGTTGCTTAAATAGTCAAAAAATGGCTATTTTAACCATTTTCATGATTTATTTTTTCAGGAAACCTCAATTTTTTGTTTCACTTTTCCACAAGTGCATCGGATAGTACTACTATTTAGCTTTAAAATCCTTTTTTCAAAATCGTTCTATAATTTTTTAAAGTGAAGATATACCATTTTTAAGTCAAGAGGTTTAGTCATGCAAAGTAATCCATTTTACTGCGCTGAACTTACTTTTTGACAAGTTCTTTAGTATTAATTATTTAGCGACCTCAAGAACCCCTGTGTAGGCAGAATACTAAAGAACGTGTCATAAAGTAAGTTCAACGTGGTAAAACGGGTGATTTTGCATGACTAAACCTCTTGACTTGACTCTTGACTCTCTAATATATGAAATTTGATGTTCCGATGTATACGCTAGCATTAAAAAAATTAACACATTCCTGTGTTAATCCAGGTCCACACGGAATTGTGTTAAATTTTACCCGGAAATATTTTGTAAGTTCAATTTTTCAGCGTGTAAAATCTTGACACAAAAAAATGTAAAATACTTACACCAATTTTTGTACTTATTGATAAAATTTAGTAAAAAATTACCACTTATAATTAAAATTTTTAGTATTTCTTTATTTCTAGTGTAAATTTTACACGAATTTATGTACATAAGTTATTACAAAAATACAGTAAACTTGTTTCTTAATAGAAATGTGGTATTGAAATGAATTTAACTCCAACTATTGGTAGCCCCACAATTTATTCTTCATTTTAAATTTTAAATTTGTTTGATCAGTAAAACTTTATCGTAAGCAGGTATTCAACGCTTCTAAGTCGTCATCCTGACGCGTCATGTCTAGGTATCATTTTTCATTGACTTCAACTGCACTGTAAAATAATTTTTAAAAAATTACCTTACATGCAAAGACAAACTTTATGAAACTTACCTAATTCTAAGTAATCCTAATTCTGGTATTGGAAACTGATGGCGTTTACTTTTACCCAAATTGTACTTTTCTTCGTTAAAGGTTGAATTTTACTTGAATGGATATAATCGTCCATACTATATTTAAACAGAACACCACATCAACATTGTTTAAAATAATTGATATATTTAATCTAAATCTAAATTTTAAGCACATGTTTACCAATAGGGTACCTATTTTATATTATTTTGTTAAGCAATATAATACTTACTTGTTCGTAACATACACAAATTTCTTATTATTTAAAACAACTGGAGATATTAAACGTGTGCTCGATCTAGGTATAATCACGCGTGGTAACTGGTATAACGTTTGTTCTGTAGCGTTTGTTTAACCTACAACCCACATTCTTGTCGGGGAATCACACATTTACACAATAACGTGTTAAAATAATCATTTTTATCCGTAAGCAGAATATTGTGTAAATTTTTACAGAGTGTTGTGTTACAAATTAACACAAACTTACAAAGCTAAATTTACACATCGAATATAGCGGTTTACACATCGAAATTTCTAGGAGTGTATAAACCATACTGTATATAGTATTATTCAAACTAAAATTGCTCCAAGTTCAAAATTTCAAAATTTCAAAAGTTCAAAATCGCTAATTATTAATAATCGAAATTATAAGATTTTGCTTCATTACTTTGAATTTTGTCTGTGACAGACCAGCTTGGATCGATGTCAAAGAATTTATCAATATTTCATTAAGTTATTCAATTATTCAAAACATTCAAAAAAATATAAGAATAATACAATACGTAGAAAATCAAAATTCAAAAAATTTTCAAAAAGGAGACAATTAACACATAACAGTTCTGGATTAAGAAAATTTGAAAAAAATGAAAATTTCGTAATACGAAGTACAATATAACGTTATTTCATGGTTATTGCCATTCTTCAGTTGCACGCATCGATTACGATTACATTGTGAAATAAGAAGAAAAAATTTTCAAACTAAACAAAATTATCGTCTAAATTGTACAAAATTGACTTACCATAACCTCCAAAGATTATCAAAACTGAACTTGTTACATGAAGTATGAATAATTTAAAAATGATTTGAACTAAGAAATTCGTTTACCTAGCACTGCTAGTTTGAAATCCGAAGGCACTGCCCTCTTAATATGATTTCTAAAAACTTTGAAAAAATTCAAAATTCAAAAATTTACCACGTTTTTTAACCGTGAGGCGTAAAACTAGAAAAAGAACTCAAAATAAACTTAAAACTTAAACTTAAATAAACTTTTACTTAAAATTTTTTATTTTGAGTTCTTTTTCTATTCAAAACATATTTATTGAAACATTAAATTATTTTCAAGTTTTAATGTTTCTCGGGGGAATATATTGTAGTACTTGTAATATGGCATTTCAATTTTAATTTAAATGATGGTTGGGTTGCCTAAAGAGAGTCATTATATTTCGAAACGTCCGGTATATACTGTCTGGATAGTTTAAGTTTGTGGCGACACCTAGAAGGGGGATACGGCAGGTCGGGGTTAAAAATTTACAGATCGACACATTAACAGCAGTGAAGTGAAACCGAGCAGTTTAGTTTTTAAAAAGTGGTATTACGTCTCTTGCTGTTTATTCTAGATAGGTAACGTAAATTTTAATTATATTTAAATTTGAATGGTTTATAATATTGTGGTTTTGGTTAAATCTTATTCAACTATTTTTGTATGAATTTTTGGTTACGTATAAATGTAAAATGTGTTTAAAATCAGGACACACGTGTCTAAAATTTTATTGTCTAGTTAATGGTTACCGTGTTAAATACTTTTGTTTATATAAGTTTAAATTTGGGAATTGGTTAAATAATCACATAAACACGTGTTCATAAGTTTGCGTATTTTAAAGTTTAGTGTACTTTCAAGTTAGGTTATTCTTTTGCTAGCAACACGTGGTCTCGTATTTGTACGTTTTTGTTGTTATATACAGGGTGGTTTACTTTGCATACGAAGCTTTCTTACAATTAATTTATTACACGCGTTTTTGTTATATACAGGGTAGGTTACGTTATAGACGACAATATTTTATTTTTATGTACTTGGGTAAATTGGATTTTCTCGTTATTTTCAATGATCACAAGTTGAGGTAATTTTAAAAGCCCATGCCATCTACAGTGCATATAAATGAACGTATATTATTTAAATTGATCGTAATCATGGTTTCTATTTGAAATATTGCATTCAGACTAGAAGAACTACATCTTTTCCGTGCACACTTGATTTAAATTATCCTAACCTAGAAGATAAACTGTCCAATCCGTGAGGTCAAGAGCATAAAAAAGCTTTTATTCCGAACTCATCGTTGCCCTCCTTGAATTTCAAATCTAAATTATGATCTACGTATTGATTTAATTAAGTCACATCTGAAGGTATTTGTTGGTTTCTTTTATAAAGGTTGGTTTGGTAATATTTGCATCAGCAACATAAAAATTAATATAATAATAAACAAGATATAAATAATCTTGAGACAATTAAAATCAAAGAACTTCCATAACAATTATTGGGTCGCCAAAATGGCATAAATCACTAAAATTTCACAGTTCCAAACGAATTAAATTATAAGACCAAATAGTTAAATACAGGGGAATTAGGAATCATTTAGTTACAAACCATTGCTTCAGACTTTAAACTTTTCCTTGATATTAAGGTGGAATAAAAAGATTTGACATAACCCCAATATCTGTAGTTTTATTTGTGTTGCGGTTTACGATCGTCTCTTGTTTTTGGAGCGGTCATCTTTTGTGTTTCAGCTAAGTTCACAACTTTGTTTTGTACATCGGAAGAAAGAACTGGTTACTAGGTGGCGTGCTGTAGGTATTTTATACAACGTGGGGTGATCAATGGCCATTTCCGTGTCATCGATGGGAAGATGTTGGCGCTAATTTCAAATTAGAAAGTCGCATCTTACATACTCTTTCTCAACTCTCTTATAGACTGGTCGTTGGTTCTCAAAAATGGTTACATGAAGACAATAAAAAACTGACGAATAATAGAACAATTTATTTTCAACCTGAACACAAGAACAATATATAAAACAGGACTCACACAAAATTCGCTGGGCAGCACGGTTAACTCGGACGCTTTCTTCGCTTCTCTTTCCAACAAAACTCCTTGTTAAGACTGCTACCACGACTTGCTTCTCGGGCTCTCAATTTAAGACTGCTACCAAGACTTGCCTCTCGGGATCTCAATTTACTACTGCTACCACGACTTGCCTCTCGGGCTCTCAATTTATGACTGCTACCACGACTTGCTTCTCGGGCTCTCAATTTATGACTTTTATACGACTAGCCCCTCGGGCTCTGAAATTATAACTGACTGTTCTTCCTTTTATTTATTTTCTTTATTTCCTTGGTTTTTATATTTTTCTTTTTTTTTTATATAAAATTAAGATTATCACGTACTGCTCAGCTGCATTCGTGTGAGTCGCTAAACAACAACAAAATTAAAAATACAAACATTAAAATTTAAACAACAATGAACTAAATTACTGGAACAACAAACTTAAACTAAACAATACAACTTAACTAACGAAGAAACTTAACACTAATAAAAACAATTTTGAAAAACGAACACACAGTCCTGCTTTTATTGTTCCTCAGGTTGCAAAGTCAGTTCTTTATTTCTAAATTACGCAACTCACTTTAGAACTCACAACAACAACAACAGAACACAATATTATATGTTTTCTTTAAGGCAACTAAATATTTGGTCAGTATTTTTATCATTAAATAGTCAGTATTTTTTTAAATAAATGGTCAGTATAAAATAATATTTTGATCAGTATAAATATTTAAGTGTCAGTATTCAATCGAATTTTGGTCAGTATAATTTGTTATTTTGGTCAGTATAAATAATAAAGTTGCGGTAACATTTTGTTTGGTTAGTATATTTTATTGCTTATTTAACCATTTTTAATATAAAACAAAGAACTCCAAATAATTATTTTATAAATTTTATAATTATAACATACAAATAAAATACAATTAATTCACTAGAAGAGCTCGAGTAGTTAATTTTGGCTTTGGAACGCTTTTCACCTTATAAGTATATAATATGGGGTATTCCATATACCAAATCGACCACTTTTGACGCCGACCCTTTTCGATTTAGCTGAAAGTTTTTCATCTTTTTCTACCGTATGAAAAACGGTTCTCATAATTTTTTCAATTTTTTTTACCCAGCCCAAAAATTTTTATTTTCTCAAAAAAAACTTCAATTTTTGTTTTATTTATTTCATCCTTTGTACGATAAAGTAAAATTAATGAAATAAAAAAATTATTAAGCTTTCAAACCATAACGATTGTTTTGCGGGGCTCTGAATATACTGATATGTTTAAAATACTGACCATTTATTTAAAATACTGACAGTATTTTTACTGATCAATGTAATACTGACCATTTATTTAAAATACTGAGCATGTATTTAAAATACTGACCATTTCATTAAAAATACTGACAAAAGTATTATATGACTAATAGTCGCAGCAAGATACGTAAAAAATTGGTCGAATAACCAATTTTTTCCGGACAAGATGGATCGGAATGCGGTTTTCTGCATTTGCTTCTAAAAATTATCAATACAAATATCACCTAGGTGGGAATATCCCGACGGTCGTGGTTGCATCGCTGCAGCCAAAACTGCAAAAAATGCATTTCTTGAGACGCCCTTTGGACGAGTTAATAAATTTGTTAAAAAGAGTCAGAATTGGCCCAGAATAGGTGCCCTGGAGTTTTTGAGATCGCTGATCACGATTATGATGTCCAAATTGCCACCCTGACCACCTGGGGCTCAGGAACGCCGACGAAAGTCATCTCCGTGGAACTCTCACAAAATTCATCCCGGAAGGAAAGATACTTGGTGCCCGGGGGTTTTTCGAGTCGCTGAATTCAAATATGGCAAGGGCGAACACCCCCAGACACCTGGTGCGCCCCAACCTGGACATGAAGATCGTCTCCGAGGCTTTCCAGACACACTCGAAAAAGATGAACCGGAAATCGTTAAGGTAAGTTTTTTCTGTCGCCAAAGCAGAAGTTGACGTCGAAAAGGATCCCCCAAGCACCTGGTGCGCCGCAAGCTGGACCTGGAGATCGTCTCTGAGGTTCTCCAGATATACCCGAAAAAGGGGAACCGAAAATTGTTAAGGGGGCTTTTTGGGGCGTCTCATGATTTCATACATTCATTCATCCGTAACTCCCCCTGGGGCCCCCGAAAAAGTTCATCTAGCCCTGTAAGAATGACGAGATTAATCTCCGGCTACATCTCCAAACTATGCCAAGCGGCTTTTCACTTTTTTCCCAACCGTCAAAACGCTTTGGTGGAAGTATACACCATAGATACTTTCTAATGTATCTGTGTATACCATAGATACATTATAATGTATCTCTGGTATACACAGATACTTTCTCCTAAGTCCAGGCCCCGCCCACCAACGCATGGAACGAGCAGTTGGAGGCAGTAAAAACGCGGGACCGAAATACTTGTCCAAAGTTCTATCGTCAGAAGAAACGCGTGTTTGATTTCTTGATATTTTTGAGGATATACTTATTAGAAACAGTTCTGTGAGTCATATTTTTGGTGCATATAAGTGAATAAATGTTTATTTTTCGTGCAGATAAGTGAATGCTTATTTATTTATATACATAAATATAGAGAGATATATGGCAACTTAAAGTATTACTGGATTAACCTGTAAGCCCCTTATAATACTTATCGCAAACTGCAACGATAATTCAAACTGTAAGAAATGATTTTTTTGAAAAATTTGAAAAATTTAAAACATTTTTTTTATATCAAATTCTAATTTCTTTATTAATTTTGTTTAAATAAAAGTATAATTAAGTAATCAATCAAAAGTAATCAAGTGATAACCGCGTAAATCGCGAAATAAGATCTTGCGTCAGCCCCCTTTTTTTCGAATTAAAATTTTTTTTTGTTCTCAATAATTGTTCTTAATTTGTTGGCAATTTATTTTGTAAAAATACATTTTTTAAATAAAATGATAACCGCGAAAATAACGAAATAAGATTTAAAGCCAATCTCTATTTTTTTTAATTATAATTTTCTTTCTTTGTTGTTGTGGATCGTTCTTTTTTTTTAAAACTTTTAATCCTTTAAACTTTTATTTTGAGTTGGCAAATAAGCAGAATTTGAATAAAAAGCTTTATCATTTTGTATTATAGGGTAGATTAATATTGGTTACAATGGGGTATTAGGAGCCCCCCCCTGTAAATACGCCACTGGACAGACCAAAAATAATACAATCCGAGTCATCCTTGGGGGGCAATTGCCCTTTTTCCCCACGCCATTGAGCGTTGCATTTTAGCGTTGCATAAAAAGCCTTATCTTTTTATATTATAGAGTAGATATCAGGGAGGGCTTCAAGGATACAATCCGAGTCATGCTTGGATGGGCAATTTATCTTTTGCCACACGGCACTGAGCGCTGCATTTTAGCGTTGCATTTTAACGTTGCATTTTAGCGCTGCATTTTATGCCGGCTGTACACTCTCGCCGAATGCTCTCGCCGAGTGCTCTCGCCCGAATGTCTCGGCGAGAGGCCTCTACCCGAGTACGACCATGTACACTCTCGCCTAGTTCAGTTGTAATTGTGAACTCAAATGATAAGGACGAAGAAATTGAACTTGCTGCTCCTGTTGCTCTATGTATAATAAGAATAATGAATGTAATTTTTACAACAAGACATTTTCTAACAAAAAATAGGCAATTATTAAGTCATGGATAACAATGAGAAATTTTTTCCGGGCAGTTAAAGATTGTCTTTAGATTAATACGAAGTCAAATTTTTCAATTTTTTACTTATCCTTACGCAGTAACATTTTAAACATTGCTTACTTTCATGAACTTCGTGAATTTTTTAACTGTTTTCTTTAAAAAATGCAAATTTTCTTTGTGTGGTTTACAATAACATCTTTTCAATGTCTAGTAAAAAAATGAAACTGATAATTTCAGCAATAGCTTCAAAATTTGGTTTAATAATAGCATCGATTTCAACATATTTTCATCTGCTAAAATCTCGGTTTAAGAAATGCGAGAGTGTACAGGAGCACATTCGCAGATCAAGCGAGACCCTTTGACTCTGACCAAAAAAACAGACTTAGGATGGAGAGCTAGCGAGGAACACCGAGACCAGCGAGGCGAGGCGAGAGCTTCCATCTACACTCTCGTTCTCGCCCGCTCTCGCCCTGTCTCGGCGAGAGTGTAAAGCGGGCATTGGCGTTGCATAAAAAGCCTTATATTTTTATATTATAGCGTGGGTATTCTGCGAAAATGCATTAAGTCAAATGTCATACTTTTGAGAAAATTGAATTTGAAAGCGCTTTTTCTCTGACTATATTTAAGTGCTTTTGACTTATAACAGAAATTATTATCTTTGCTATTTGTATAGATACGATTTAGTGCGTTTTCACAGCCTATAAAGCGTTCACCAACCAATACCACTTCATTATATTCACTTAAGTCAAAACAAAAAAATACGATAGGGTAGATTTTACTTAATTTACCTGAAGGCGGTTTGTTACAACTGTATCAACAATGACCAAAATAATTTTAGCAAGCAAAGAAAAAGAAAAACGAGAATAAAAACGACAACAAGTACAATAGTTAAACAGAAGAGAAAACTCCCGAAAAGGTAGAATATCACGCGTTCAAGTTAGGGAAGGAATGCTCGAGCAAATCCCGGACGACACAAGGAATGGAGTTTTAGGCGGTATAAATTCGACACGACTACCGAACACATCTGGGTGGTATCTTTTGAAGATGCCCCACTCCCAACGCACACACAAAAAATTAATTTAGCAAATCGGACTTTTGTCAGTGGCGTCCTTAGTTTTAAATCTTTTAAGCAAACGCGCAATTTAAGATTAAATAAAAACCACCTTTCGTGCTGAATCTGTCGCGGGGCAGTGGTGGATCTAAGGTAGAGGGCAATACGGCCCTTAGAGCTAAAAAATATCAATGTTTACACCAAATTTTTTTTAAATTTTTAAATTAAAATTATTCTTATTTTTCCATATTTAATAAATTTTTATTTTGTAACCCTTAACAGGATACACACTTTACTTAGTTTGTATACCACCTCAGAATAGTGGCGGCCAACGCAACGTGTCAAAGCGGTCCCTAGGCTTTTATTTCATAACACCAAAAAGTGCAACGAAAAATTTATAAATAAATAAATTTGCTGAAATAAAAATATGTAAGAATACTACAATTAAAATAATTATATTCAATTATAATTTTTGTATTTATTAGTAATTAATTACAAGTTCGTAGAGGGCACAAGAAATGCTGTCATTTTTTAATTTACAAAATTTAATTTTCCTTTTACTAAATTCATAATATTCAATCAATTCAAATTGAAAAGCAATAATATATATTCTTTAATTACTTCCCATTAAATTTTTATTTAAAAAAAATTAATTTCATATACTATGCTAACTTAGTCGTCTTCGTGTCGATCACGAAGATTCGCCATCATCAAAGCTTCTAGGCAACTGATGTGAATGCCACTGATGGTCAACATATTCAAATCTCTTTCATCTACCGCTTGACATAAATTGTCACGACCCATCAATTCAACGCACAAACGTAATCTCGTCCAAGAATTTACTAACAAATTGTCTCTAGATTCGTCACAACCATAGTGTAATAGTCTTGTTACAACATCCAGGAAGCTTGTAAATGCTGATCTAAATGTTAAAAAAGGAACAAAGTAATTCAATGCAAGGTTCAGATAGGAAAACATAGAAAGTTCGTATTTTACTGCTGATCTGTAATTGTAAGCTGATGATGAAAACCGAAACCGGTCGACATCTAATATTTTTTATTGGCGCAAAAATACATAAATGTGTATAATTTATTTAACTTACCTGTAATTTCCTTGATGCAAAGATATTAATCCTATTTTAGTAAGAACATCAATATTATCAAGGTTCCCAAAGTTTATTGGATCTAGAACATCCCGTGCCTCGGATGGTTTATTGGAAAGAGCCAAATAATCACTAAGGCACCTCAAAAGATACGGAAATCGATCATCCCCTTTATCGAACTCGGTGTTATTCAAAACAAATTTCATGCAATCAACTGATTTATCATAATCACGATCCACCTGGCATAGCTTTGCTAAAGCCATTTGTACGCGAAAATCAGGATTCCTGCGACGTCGTTGAGCTGCTCTTATGAACATTCTTTTAAGATTGTTGAGTGTTTCTCTAAAATGTTGTAAAAAATTCAGTAAAATAAAGCTATTGATGATTTGGCCGAAAGGAACTGTATAAAAAAAATTGTATACACTTGTTTGGAATTCCATTGAAAATCCTGGAATTCTTGGAAATCTTTGGAATTCCGAGTATTGTGTCCTGAGATTTTAGTGGATATTTACCCGTTGGTAATTTACTTACTTTTCTATGGTTCCGTCATCCTTATCTTCCATTGCAAAATATGGAGGAACGATATCCTGATAGTCTGGATCGTTCTTCAACCAAGTGAATAAAGTTTGACAAGCTTGATAGAAGCTATGCTCGTGTAAATATAGATCAGCCAATAGAAATATGTATAGACAATCAGATTGTTTGAACGAAATAGAATAATCTTCCAGAACTTTAATTGCATCCTGGTACTTTTCATTTTTTACCAAACCATCACACAATTCTTTTATTGCACTCTTGTGTCGATTATTTTCATTAAAAGGCATTACAAACAAAGCGTCGTTATCTCCCGAAGTATCATCAAAAACTCTTTTTGCAGTCATGACAAATGGGCTTTGAAGGACTTCATAATATGTAAAATTCTAAAAAAATTACTTTTAAGAAATTCAGAAGAAAAGAAAATACGCTTATTAATTTGCTATACTCACTGTGGGGATGGAGCGAGGACCAATTTTTTTGTATTCTTCCCCATTATATTTTATTACGTAGTTCTCTACAAAGTTATAAAAATTTTCGACCTCTGTAAATTCAACTCCTAAATCAGTTGTTCCGTTCACTAAAGAAATTAGATTTTACTTTTTGGACGGGCACATAAGAATTTAGTTATTCGACTGCATTTGTTCGACTTTGAATTTTTTTATACATTTGTGCGGTGGTGTTTGTACACTGGCAATTTATTCATTAGTGGAGATGTCAATTGTCACAAAGATGAATTGTCATAGAGGTCATTAGCCGTATGGAAAACAGTTGGATATATCAATTGTCGCCTGGGTCAGTTGCTCTAAGGCCAACTCAATAGTCAATAATTGTAAAGACCATCAGTTGTCGATGGTCAAATGTTCTGTAATCGAATAAATGTTAATTCGAACAAAAGCGGTCGAATAACTGTAAGTCGAACAATGTTGTGGAATAACATTACGGAATGAAAATTTTACCATCTTCTACTGAAAGACCACGATAATGTAGATAAGCAATTTCATTTTGAACATGATCTTCTGATTCTGAAATTGCAGAATGAGATTCTTCGTTGTTTTGTTCATGTACTTCCGATTCACTTGCACCAATTTCTTGTAGTTGTGGAGGAAACTGGAACTAAAGTATTTAATTCAGAATCGTCGAATAACATTCCATGATTAATGCATACCGAATTCGATTCAGCAATGGTATTTGGATAATATTCAACGCCAACTGGTAAATATACTGGAGGCAGTGGAATGTTTAAGCTTTGTCCGAAGTGCTGTTCTTCTGTAGGAAAAAAGTAACCAAAAACGTCATTTTGTCCGTGATGTGGTGTGTTCATCATATCTAAGTATGGGTTCTGGTCAGGCTAGTATAAGATAAGTGTTCGTTAAATTGGTACACAAAAAACTAAAAAAGATGTTACCTGTATGATTTGATTGTCATAATCAGGTGCCCAAATATGTGGGTTGTCATGTGGATACTGTACTGCAGCATTTTGCGATTCAATTCCTTGTATTTGAGACATGATTTCTGAAGACAATATAAGTTAATTATTCTATATTGCAGTTAGCTGCAATAAGCCAAATTTACCATTCATATTAAAACTTTGTGGGAGATTTTCTTCCAGTTGATTCGATGCGAGTGGAACACCAATACTTTCTTGTTGTGCATGGTCGCGAGTAACACTTTCGGCCAATTGTACAATAGGGTTAACACGATTACACTCATCTTCAATTAATTTGTGAAAATTCATAATTTTTAAAATATTTGTCAAACTTGTAAAAATTAAAAAGCAAATATTATTTGATACCTATTATTAAACTCGAATATGAATAAAATTGAGTATATCTATTTAGATTTTATTACCAACTATGTATAATCATAATAATTAACCTATACCTTCACAGGAATACCAGCTTTTTAAAGTATGCATGTTGTTCACGGTATATACTTTAGTTGGAAAGAGAGAGAGACTGATTTCATCAGAACAAATTATCGTGAATGTATAGATTAGCTTATTTAGTAGTAAATCTTTCTACCTATTTATTTAATAAACTATTAAGTATCCAGTGGCGTAGTAATGGAGTGTTACGGGTGTTCAGAAAACACCGATCCACAAAATCAACGAGTTCCGAAGGGTTCCCCATACATCCGTACAAACATAATATATTACATAAATTGTTTTGCCAAAAAAATTAACTCAAAGAGATCCATTCAGTCAAGAATCATAATAATTGATTTAACTTTTGTTACCTTATTCTTCTGGGAGGAGGGGTCTCGCAATTTTCTACGATCTGTTACCGGGGTGGGGGGAGTAAAAAACGTCAAAAATTGCGTTACGTAATTTGTGAACAGCCCCTTAAACAAATGGCAGTCGAACAAACCGATATTCTTAATTTAAAACAACAGTTTTCTCTGTGTAGTTGGTATAGAAAGTTTTGTTTAAGATTCTGTTTTTTGATTCTAATTCAAAATTATTATTTCACCACTGTTTACGATAAAATAATTTAGAATCAAACTCAAGACAACATCAAGTGTACGTAATAGAGCCGCCATGTTGTGGATATTTCGTAGCGTCATAAGCGCCACCAACGCCAACGGTAAGGTAAATTTGGTAATTGGGTAAATCTAATTTCAATACTGAGCAACAAAAAATAATGGTATTAACGAAAATACTTTATTTCAGAGAAGTATAGCAATCCAAAGTATTTGATGTCGATCTACTTCATCTGGTGTTTGATAAAATCACCAGAGGCGGAACTACCGGGGTGCGGTGGGTGCGATGCACACGGGCCTCCTACTAAAAGAGCCCCCAGTTGTACTGTGACTTTTTCAATCTTAATAAAAAGATTTACTAGATGATATTTGAAGTTTGAGGAGGTATAGATATGTAGATGTGTTTGTTCTAAGAGAATAAAAAGTTTTCATACGTATGAAGGTAAATCATACAACGTACACACACACCTTTGGGTTTTCAAACCAGAGGGTCTGCGGGATATGGAATATGGAAATATGGAATACCCTCCAGTGTACCAGCAATTATAGTTAAAAGATTTTCCATTCTAGCAATTTAACTTTCTAAAAGGTCTTACAATTACTATGTCCTGAGGGGTGTTCCACACTCCCCAGACCCCCCGGTGCAAATTTTTACGGTACATGATGTGTGAATATGCACTGAAACCTTTTGTTTATAAAACTGGGAGTATGAATTGTATATAAATGGGGGATAGGGGAACAAATATATTATTATGTATTTTAATAAGAAAACTTTATTTTAATATTTAAATTTTTAATATTTTAATATTAATATTAATATTTTTAAAATTTCAGCAAAGAAACGTAATAAATTTTGTTGTTTTTCTAAAACTCATGGGTGGGGGGTTGATATCCTGTTGTAACTGCCTTTGCCTGGCAATCTTAGAAAAGGTGAAATTTAGAATATTCTAGAAAATCTTGGGGAAAGCCAATAGCCAAGAAAATCTCAGAAAATTAAAAAAAAATCTTTGCTATTCTAAAGATTTTCTAAATTTAGCATTCTTAAGTTTTACTTGGTTTTACTAAGATTTCATAGAATATCCCTAAAATTTGCTTGGATTTCTTTTCACTTTTGTGTATCACGGTTTTCCCTTAGTACAAAACTAAGGGGAAATCGCCGGAAAAATTATGTGTGTACTTAGTGAATGGTAATCTGAAGAAATTCTGAAAAATTGCAAGACATCTCAGGAAACAGATTCTTATAAAATTTGTAGAAATATGAAAAATCTCAAGAAATCGATAGAAATTTCAAGAAAATCTTAGGAAACTAGAAAATTTTGGTAAATAGGAAATCGCGAGACATGCAGAAAACTCGGAAAAATTTTAAAGCCAATGAAATTTCAGAAAATGGATAAAGCTAAAAAAGAATAGTCTATAATATTCTAGATTTCATCAAATTTCCCTTTTGTTTTCCATATGACAATTTCTCCATCATTTTTTCACTTATTAATAAACAAAGAACTGGAAATTTTAACAAATCCCAGAAAATTTTAGAAAATCTATAAAAATGTCACTAATTTTACAATTAGGAAATGTTGAAAATTAGAGGAAATACAAAATTCTAGAAAATCTTAGAAAAATATCGAAAAAATCTTGTGAAGTGGGGAATCACAGAAAATTCTAGGATATCTTATGAAATTTAGGCAAAAAAAATAAAAAACCTCACCTGTATATTTTTTTAAATATTTAATAAAAATTAATAGGCGGCGGTAGTTACTCGTCTCTATATCCGCTCTTGCTTGGAAGGAATTATTTGGAAATCACTGGAATTGCATGGAAGTCGTCGGAATTTCGAATCCTGTATACACATTTTTTTTGTCTTTTATAAAGGCAGGGCCCCCGTTAACAACTTCGCACACAGGTCCCTCACCTACTGTTACGCCACTGAAAATCATATTGAGTATAAAGTAAATTTCTGCTGAACTGGCATTATAGCACAAACCGATTTGACATAAACATCTACCTGGATTGATGATTGCCGTCATCAACTATTAAAAACAGGGTTATAAGATAAGCATTCCGCAATCTGGTTTGAGCAGCCGAGCCGTGGGGTCTAAATGTTTAAAACTTTTCTGTCAGAGATAGAAGCCTGTGCCCAGCAGTGGACGAATAATGGCCGAAAAGAAAAAAATTCTTCTTTTCGGCCATTATTCGTCCACTGCAAAGCAAAAAATTCTTTGCTAGGTATCTAAGGTTATGCGGCCTGAAAGCCGCACTACTGACCCGTCACTTTCTCGTAACTACACAATGTTTTTAGGTTGACAAATTAAAATGATCTAATCTGAGGTAGGTATATTACGTGCGAATAAAAAAAATAGTTCTTTCATAAAACTAGAAGACTCAGTGGCCTGTTTGATGGCATGACCTTTTAGAATGAGAAGGTTAAGAGCAGTAAAGTTCCACCCCTCTGGGCGCTTGAATTCTGACTTTAGGACTATTAAATGAATGCAACAGACTATCAAAAATTTTGCGATTCGTATGAATGGAATAACGAAATGCTAAGCAAATTTTCCGATTTATCGAAATGTCAAGAAAAAATTTTATTTTTTCTTAAGAAAAACTTGGAAAAGTCAAGTAATTTACTTTAGAAAATTCAGTGGAAACCTCGATGTTGAATATATCTAAATAAATAAGGTAAGAATCACAAGAAACGAATTTTTCAGCTGTTCAAATTGAAACTGAATGCGTTTCTGAATGTTTGAATGATGTGGAACTCGATTGCTTATGTTGTGCGACACCCGTTACTATCTAGTATCTTCTTCTTCGCTTTCCTCTTTGCAGAGGAGTCGTGTTCGACTTGGCTGAAGCCAAGATGACGTTCTTGGAAATGCTTATTTAGTGGGGTGATTTTCCGTTACCTTCCCCACAGCCCACAGATTTACTTTGGGCTTTAGATCATTGCAGTGTATACGACTCGATGACATTGTGCGATGACTCATGGTGTTCCCAGAACACACGGAACACTGCTGGATACGCCACTGGTGGCATATCTCTATTTCTATTCGATGGTCAATATTTTCAATGACGCTGAAGCATAATTGAGGTTCAATGTCGTTAATGTGCCGAATTATCTCATCCTTTAGCTCTTGAATTGTTCTTCGCTTTTTGAACTCTTAATATCCCCGAAGAAAAAAGTCCAGCGGTGTCAAATCAAATCACACTATCGCGAACAGCAACAATGTTTTCCAAAGAATGAACTGGGCGAGAATGCACAGGTGTTTTCACATCTCCTACAGACTCCCGATTGTGGACACATTTGTTCGATTATGCAGACCAAAAAAATGTTTCCGATTTTCACAGAACATTTTTAATTTTTATTGAATAGAATAGAATCTATTCTCTTTAAATCTCGCAATTTCATTAGAAATAAATTCTGAAATTAGTCCAAATAAATTGAAACATCTTGAGCCGCCCCTGTTTAAGTCACCAATTTGAGCTACTTTTCGGATTATTCGATTACATGCATGTTCACTTTTTGTAGGTTAAGTATTCGGTCTTTTTTAAATTCATTAAGTTTCGATAAAAATTTAATTATGGTAAGGAAGAACCAAAAGAAAAACAAATTGAAAACTTCGTCCACAGCTTTACCGCAAGTTACTATAGGCAATTTTGAAGTTTTGCCTACCCCGACTAAAAGTCAAAGTGACAAGAAGGAATATAAGTGAGCAGAAGGAAGATTTAATTGTTGTCATTATTATTATTATAATTACAATTATAGGGTGATTCGATTGGAAAATGGTTTAACTGCGTGTTTGATATCCGATGTGACTGCTAATGGATTAACAAATAATATTATTAAATACGATTCGGAATCATCGGAAAGCGAATTCGAGAGTGAAGGAAGCGAAACGGCTACAGAATCGAGCGCTTCTGAAGATGAAAGTGAGGGTCACGATAAGCGAACAGTTAAGAAAGGTGGAGAGGAAGTGAAATTGGTAAATTATTTGTTTTGTAATAATTAAGTGTCAAAATTATAGATATTTTCTTTTAGGCTGCCGCATCCTTGTGTGTCGGTGTTGGGAGCTTCAGTGATTTGAAGGAGGTGCCCGGTTTGGCTCACTTTGTGGAGCATATGGTTTTCATGGGAAGCAAAAAGTTTCCTAAAGAGAATGATTTCGATGCCTACATTAAGAAGCACGGTGGATCGGACAATGCAGCGACCGATTATGAAAAAACAACATTTTATTTTGAATGTTTCGAAAAATATCTGTATAAATCGATGGATAAGTTTGCACAATTTTTCATTTCTCCTTTGATGAAAAAGGAATCCATGACACGTGAAAGAGAATCTGTTGAATCTGGTAATAATGCAGTCGTTAGGTGCTTTTACTCAATCAAAACTGGAACGTTTATTTTTAGAATTTCAAAATTCAATTACTTCTGACGAACATCGTAAAGAGCAATTATTGGTTAGTTTTGCCCAAGAATCATCTCCCGTTAATAATTTTTCCTGGGGCAATATGATTACCTTAAATCAAAACATAGATGATGATAAATTATATAATCTTTTACACGAGTTCAGAAAACAACATTATTCGGCACACAGAATGACATTGGCAGTGCAAGCAAGGTTACCTTTAGAGGTATTGGAACGCTACGTGGTCAACTGTTTTTCCCAAGTCCCCAATAATAAATTACCCGCACCCGATTTTACAGCAGGTATCGACAACACATTCAACACTCCACAATTTAAAAAGGTTTACTACGTCAAGCCTGTTAAGGATTTACATCAGGTAAGTCCGCTATTTTTTATTTAAATAACATTGCTACACAAAATTTGAAAATACAGTTAAACTCTTTGATTTGGCATCAAAAAAAGCTTCTAAAATCTTTACATCAGACTTAGACTGGAATATCTTCAAAGGAACTTACTCATTTTGCAGATAAATTTGGAATGGTTATAGTTTCTTTGTATTTTCAATTTTTTTATTACAAAAAAATTTTTGATTTTACGTTCTTATTAAAGTGACCAGATGTCCCAATGTGGTCTTTCTTTTATACTGCTGTCCCGAGTCGGGACGCATAAATGATCCGATTTTCAGAATTTCTAAACACTGAAATATTTATTAAAATTTCCAATTAATTAATTTACTAAATGTAAGCACTTTTGCACTTAGGGGGACATCTATTAATTACGTGAGGCGATTTTACGACCCCCCCTCCTTCACTACTGGTGAGATTTCATGAGACTTGACTCGATTCCCCCCTCTAATCTCACGTGAGATTATTTGTTTTTACTTAATTTAACCCAATTTCTTGCAGTTTCTTGCGGAGAAAAAAAATTACGTGGTATTTGCCGAGACTTGGGTTGAACAACAATCAACTTGTTGTCATTTACCGTGTACATTTTGGATTCTTTCAGAAAGCATACTATATGACTATTAATGCTTCATGTACGGATTCTTTGCCGAAAATTTCCTGTATATTAATTAAATAATACTTGATACAAACTGTCAGAATTCAAATTTTTCTTTTTTCAAAAATTTTCAAAAAGATATTACGTATCTTCAGGTGTCAGGTGTCTCGCAAGGATATCTTTATGGATGAATACTATTTTTGTTAATTATATTATTAATGATGTTGGTAACTATTGGGAATTTACATTAACCAAACGGCACCATAAGTTTAAAATATTAACTACGTTCGGCAGTAGCCCAGTATACCCTTGCATAAGTTTCTTATGGTAGATACGTGTGTTTCTTACTTAATTTTGTGATATTACATAAAATCGTGTATTAAAACACATAAATAAACATGAACATGTGTATGTTTCCAATGCAAAACAAATAATGTTATACCGCCAAGCGAAACCATTTTGCCAAAACGGTGGCGCCCTCATCGGTAGGGTAAAATCCCAATACAAGCTGCTGTTTGTATTTATTATTTACCAATGATCTAAAAGCCGATTTTTTCAGTCTCTTTTTCCATGCGTGTTCACATGCAAAAGATAGTTGACCTTTTTTACAAAGTTTGCATTTCCTGACCTGTATATTATAATTTTTATAATAAATATGAATATCAATAATGAGCTAAAAGATACTATTACTTAAAGATATGTCAAATAATTTTGAATTTTTATATTTTTTCTATCATATTGAATTGAATACTGTGCGCGTTAGTAATATTTTTTAGGTTTGCCTGATGAGAATCAGAAATTCGAAACAACTAGGGCCCATTTGTCGCAGACTATTTCATATAATTTGCATATTTTTTTCGCATCCATGAACAATAAGCACTTTCAATCCTTAATAATTTTTTTACAACATTTAATTGTATAAGATGGCAAAATCCATATAATAAGATTTATTTGTATCGTTTAGCATATGATTGATATTCATATTTATTGTACTTTCAAGAGCTAATAATTTTAATTAATATTATAATTTTTATATCAATTTTTTTTAAATACACTTGATTGATATACTACCTACCTGGGAAATTTTGAAATAAAGAACAGACAATTCGGTTTTAGGTGGAACTTACTTGGATGCTACCTCCAACTCAACATTTGTACCGATCGAAACCAGCCGATTACGTTTCTTGGTTATTGTTACACGAAGGTCCTGGAAGTTTATTATCCTACTTTAAAAATAAGTAAAAGCACTTGGCCAATATCTTTTCGATTGTTTTAATTTATGAAAATTCTAGGTTGTGGGCGTTAGCTATATCGGGAGAGTGTGACGAACTTAGCAGTGCAATTTATACCCATTTTTCTGTAAATATAACGTTGACACCAAAAGGAATGCTTCACTTGCCCGAAGTAGTTCAAGCGGTGTTTGGGTATATCAAAATGTTAAAAAAAGTGGCACCAGATGAACGAATATTTAAGGAAATTCAGCTCATTGAAGAATTGGATTTTCGTTTCCAAGAAGAGGACGATGCTTGTTCTACTGTTGAAGATTTGTCCGAAAATATGCATTATTATCCATCGGAAGATTATCTCACTGGTCCTAATTTATATTTTGAATACAATCCTAAAGAAATCGCGAATATCATAAACGCTTTGGTTCCTGAAAATATGAACATGATGGTATTGGCGTCTACCATTCCTTATACGATAAATTATGATAAACTGGAACCTTGGTTTAAAACAAATTATTGTGAACTAGGTGATTTGCAGTAAAGGTTTTTTTTGGGTCCTAAAATGCAAAATTTCAGATTTTGACAATTCGTGGATGAAAATGTGGCAGGACGTTGAGGATATGCCCGAGTTTAATTTGCCAAACCCAAATCCTTTCATTACTGATAATTTTTCGCTGTTAGGAAACAAATCACCAATTATGCCTTATCCTGTGAAAATTGTCGACACTCCGTTGGCGGAATTGTGGTACAAAGGAGACAATAAGTTTAAACTACCATTTGCTTACTATTATTATTATTTAATAACTCCGTTCTCGGTGAAATCTGTGAAAAGGTGACTTTAGAAATCTTTTTTTGTTGAATACTTTTGACTAGAACTTTTTCCAGTGCTTGCTTGTTGGACATTTTTGTACTAATATTAAATACCAATTTAGAAGAAGAAGTTTACAATGCTATCATTGCAGGCTTAGCTTTTAAGGTTAGTGCTATGGATAAAGGAATGTGTTTAAATGTATCGGGATACAATCAAAAGCTACCTGTAAGTTTAATTTGTTTCTGTAAATTTTAAGTATTGTAATAATTGATTCTGTCTCAGGCTCTCATTAACATGATTACACAGTACATGGTAAGGGTAGGTTTTGATTTACAAAAAGATCTGTTTGATGTAATTAAAAAAAAATTAGGTCAAATCTACAATAACAAAATTTTGAAGCCATCCGTTGTGTGCAGGTAAGGTTTTAATTGTTTTATTATAATATTTGCATAAACAAGGATATATTTAGAGATATACGTCTTTCGATACTACAAAAGGACTATTTTACTCTGTACGAGAAGAATGCTATAGTGAACGAAATAACGTTTGAAGACATGAAAGAATTTTCGTCACAGCTTTTTAAAACTGCCTTCATTAAATGCTTAGTGCAAGGTAACGTGGACAAATTAACTGCCCAAGATACCACAACTCAATTGATCGACGTTTTGAATTTTGCACCCATCGAAACGGAAAATTTTCCCAAAGTGAGCAGCTGGTTATTTTCTATATCTGTCGGTGTATTTAATAACAAAATTTTAGATGTTGATACACGAAATTCCAACCGGAGAGCATTGTTGCAGGGTGATGTCTTTCAACAAACAGAGCCCTACGTCTATGATCACCAATTACTATCAGACTGGTTTGCTAACGTTAAAGGATAATGCTATTGCTGACCTTATCATGGTAAATTTTATATTCACTTTTTGAAATTTTATTTTTTATTTGAAATTTTAGCTTTTAATCGAAGAACCCTTGTTTGATATTTTGCGTACTAAAGAGCAGCTGGGATACAATGTGTCACATTCAATTCGTGACACTTATGGTGTTTTAGGCTATAGTATTACTGTGCAAGCACAAATAAATAAATTTCAAACCGACTACATCGATTCGCGCATCGAAGCATTTTTACTTAACCAATACACAGCATTTAAAAACAAAGGTAAACAGAAGTTTGCCACGGCACAACGAGGATTGATAAAGTTGAAGCAATGCGTGGATGTCGATTTAGAAGAAGAAGTTTCTAGAAATTGGGGAGAAATTATTGTAAACAAATACATGTTTGATAGGTTAGCCCAAGAAGTTAAAATTATAGAAGCTCTTAAATTGAACGAGGTCCAACAGTGGTGGTACGAGAATTCCATCTTTAATAAGGAAAACAACTTTAGAAAAATAACTTTTCAGGTACCTGTTGCTTTTTGCGGCTTCGGAGCAATAATTGCCTAAGCCATAAATTTAATTTTATGGCTTAGGCCGTTGTTGCTCTTGTCACCTTGTTTAGGGGCTCTCCATTAATTACGTAAGGACGACTTTTGAAATTTTTACTTACGTAGTTTACCTAAGAAATACGTCGGACCCCCCCCCACGTAAGGGTCCTTAAGATTAATGGGTATTTAAGAAGGGTCCTTACGTAATTAATGGAAGGCCCCTTATAATTTGAATAATAAACAATAGACCTAACGTTTTTTTGTTGTTTTCAGGTTGTCGGACACCCTCAATCAAATATTGATGATGATCCTAATATGGCAATGGCTTCTGTTAAGAACGTTGATTCTACTGAAAATGATATTATCGTTAATGATGTCGAACGTAAGTTTCAAACGATTTTAATATTTCTTTATAAATAAACCAAACTTTTCTAGTTGAAAGTACTAAATTGGAAATGTTGCAAAGCGAAGTTGAAATAAAAAATAAAGGCGCCGATTATTTTATTCAAGATATAGACGATTTTCGAAAAAATTTACCATTAATCAAATTTTAGCCAAATTAATGCTCAAATTTTAGGTAAATAATATTGATAGTTATATAATTTTTATATGGAATTTTTGTACATATCTACTTATACTTATTAAATATTTAATATATGAGTATATGGGGCCCATATTTGCTATCGATTATTTCGTTAAATCAATGATGCTGATCAATGTTATAAACTGACAAAATTGGTTCACTCTTTATAAGAACTCTACAAGCTGGATGGTAATCTTCTGGCGAAAAGCCATTTACGTGGCATTTAAAATCTCTTACTGTGAATGAAAAGTTCTTGTCAAAAGTGTTATTGATGTTTTAAGTTGTTCATATAATATAAAGTATAATATACAAAGAATTATCTTGTTTGTAAAATAATGATAAACATTGTCTTTCGATGACATATCTTGTTGAAGCACAACAGATCAACAAATTAAAACTCAACATAGTAACCTAGGGTAACGGACTTACAATATTACATCAAGCATATTATGTTAAACCAGTTAAACCCAATAAACTAACAAAATCTATTCACTTTTTTAAGAACTCTACAAGCTGGAATAATTTTGATGGTAATCGCAAAGGCGAAAAGCCAATTACGTGGCATTTAAAATCTCTTTTACTGTGAAGCTATTGTAAAAATGGTATTATTGAAGTTTCAACTTATTTATAAAATATGTGAAAACTTGTCGAAGCACAACAGATTAACAAATTAACATTACATTATTACTGTAATTTTCAATACAGTCACTAGATACTTACAGTACCACAACCCTATGGGGGTTCCCAAAATGGCGTCATTCGTTAATGTCAAACGACATTTGTTGTTATTTTTACGGTTAAATTACTTATTTATGATGTTTGTATTTAATAAAAAAATAGTCACTTGACAATCAAATGTTTTTTTTTTATTTATAATCACGCTGCATGAACAATAATTATTATTGAAGGTGTCATTACAAGTAGTCACGAGGCAGCGGCGGCTCATCAGAATTCTCTAAAATTATTAAAATTAAAAAGAATAAACAACAATATGCAGGAAAACACATACATAAGAAGAAACGTATTGTTTTAACTTGACATTATTCAAAAATTACAACCCCAGTGTTAATTTTGCGATTTTTTTTTAATTTCCCCGATAAATTAGGACCCCAAAATGGAAGGACGTTGCGGTACTGTAGGTATATAGTGACTGTAATTTTCAACTTTAACATGGGAGTTTCCCTTCTATTGTAAATAATATGTTTTGTGGTCAGGGTTATGACTGCCCTGCCAATAATACTGCCAATTTAAAATTTCAATAATTTTTTTCTGATACTTAACGCATTCAAAAAAAACTGAGGGCTTCATTTGATTTTTACTTTCAAATAAAAAAAATATATGAAACTCTTCTATTCATGCTTTTACAAATAAAAAAATACTATATCAATTCTGTAAAACGTCTTTTTTATTATATAAAATTTTAATATCAAACAATTCATAAAATCCCAAAACTCTGAAAATCAGAACAATCACACAATAGGTTTATAATTAAATTCTTCACATAATTTCTTAAAATTTATTTCGTCCACTAGATGCAGTAAATCTTTACGATTCATAAGTTCAATACATAAACGTAGTTCTGACCATACCGTGTCCTTTTGCAGATCACATACTTGCGATGTCTTCCATACAATCAGTCGATCTAAAGTGGCTAAAAAGAACTGGACTGCTTTTCTAAAAAAAAATCATTTACAAAAAACTGTGGGCTCCACAAAAACCAAGCAGATTTGCACTGCTTGTTGGTTACTCTACTTACATATAATTTCCTAAATACATGTTTACTATACCGTTGATGTTTTGACAGTTAATTCTGCATGAATATGAAGTTCTTTGTTTGTTTAAACTTTCTACAATAAAGAGAGCTTGAGTTGGCTCATTATCACGTATTAAATTATATAAAATATTAATCCAATCTTTCCATGGACTTGTAGTTTTAGTTCTTATTGCGGAAATAATGAAGTCGTTGGCTTGTTTATAATCTCGAGAAATTTCATGTAACTTGGACAAAGCGATTAACACGTGATAATCTGATTTTCGATGTGCGACTTTTATAAGCATTGCTTTTAGATCAGCTACCCGTTCTCTAAGAAATTAAAAACTGACAAATTGCACTAAAATCGAAAATGAACTTACTCTTCAACTAAACTTGAAGTCTTATCTTCCATCATATAATTTGGTGGAATAACGTCATAATAATCAGAATGACTTCTCAGCCAGTTTAAGATTGCTTGGCATCCTTGGTAGTAGTATTGCTCATCGAACAAAAAGTTATATATGACCATGGAAAAATAATTCAGATTTTGGTGTAAGTTTTTCTTTGCCAGACAATATGCATCGTAATACTGAAAAAGAGAATTCATTTGGGATTAACTTTGTCATTAGTTAATTGAAATAATATTACTTGTCCGTTGTATATCAAAACATCTATTAAATACTTCCAGGATTGACTATCGTTATGGTTTGCTCTAACGGCAGCTTCAAAATATAAAATGGTATGTAGAGGATGATGATTTTCGAAATACCATAATCCTCTCGTATGAGATTCACGAATGGTGCTATCATAAGGATTATTTTCACTAAATTCGTATTCCTAAAATGCAAAACATAAATAAGTTACAAAAGCAATAATTAGGTACAATTTATTTTTCTGTTAGTTGATGGAAGAAATTCGAAATGATTCTAAGCAAAAAGGATGAACTTGTTCAGTTCAGTTCTGAACTTTCAGCTTATTTTACTGACTTACAATTTGATATATCGGTTCTGAATGACTCAATGTTAGGGATAAGTTACGGTAGTTAATTTAAACTTCACTGCTGCCTATACAGAGTTGGAAAAATTGTGCGCTATTCACTTAAGCAGAAGTTTATAAATTTTACCATGTCTCAGCACAATACTAATCTCACAATATTATTAAATAAAAACTTTCTCACCGTTTCAATATTTAGATCAAAATCGCGTCGTTGATAAGTTTTTATATAATTGGTAAGAAGTCGTACGAAATTTTCGGAATTAGTCCATGCAACATCCTGAGTATCTGCTTGATGGACTAAAAATATTAATAATAAACCATAGTTTTAAGAAAAATGTTTTTGAATTCTTAACATAGAGTCGAGAAAAAATGAAAACTTACCATCTTCTGTACAAAGTCCGTTAAAATAAATAAATCTGCTTTCTTTGTTTGGTTCTGGTTCGTTTTCTTGGGGCTGTACTTTAACACCATCCGATTCAAAAATACTCTTTTGTGTTTCTTCAGTATCTTCCACTAGTTCTTCACTATCAGCTTCACTTTGCATATTACATATTGGGCGTTCTTCGTTCTGCAATATAAGATTAAATTAGAACAGGGACACGTCGTTGCTGGAAGAATATGCTGACCAGATTAAACATTTCCAAATCGAGCATTTGATTTCTATCACAAGTGGATGTCGATGCGTATGCATAATTTTGTTCGTTTGGTGGAAATACCCCATGCGTAGTAATGTATCGGAGGTTTTCCAATAATTGTGGATTGCTGAGATCCGTATGTTGAGATGTAGTCGTAGTGAACCAGTTCGCTTCTTGACCAGGCGGAATACTTTCATAAGCATTGCTTTGGTCAACTTGGTTTCTGTATTCATCTGCCCACGAATCTGTAGAAGCGACGTTTTGTCGTTCCATGTTTTGAATTTCTTGCATTAACTCTATAATTCATTTAATGATTTTAATTTAAAAAATTTGATTAATGTAATAGTTACCATTCATTCTAAAATTTTGCGGAGCCATTGGTGTTTCCAACTCGTTTGACGATGTAGATTGAATATAATTAATTGTATCTCGGTGTGCATTATCTCCTGTTACATGTGAAGCTAATTCTTCGTTGGGGTTACTTTGGCCACATGCTCCTTCAGTAAATTGTCTAAAATCCATTTTTTTTAAAATATAATATCTTGAATAAAATCTTAAATAAAATCTTGAATAAAATTAAAAATTTTTAAAATTGACCATTTTATTATAATTATTATCTTATCAACTTGCAGCAGTGAAATTGGAAATAATGTAGTACCAACTAATATTCATGTACCTAGATATTAGTAAAAATTGGAATAAATTATCTTGATTAAAATTGAGTCTCCGTCTCCCATAAAATTATTCATGAAACCTACTAGTATTCTAAATGGAGAAATTTTAATATACCTGTTGTCGTCTCACATCTGTTGAATACTATTTTTAGCAATTTAATAAAACAACTGTATTCTTCTTCGTTTTATTATTTTGTCTAGCGCTCAATTTAAGATCATCTCTTTCAAATAATATAGTTGCACAAAAATTTACGACCGGCAGCGTAAACTAAGAAATTCTTTTGCTGATTTGAACTAATTTTTAATTTTTACTTTATAAACTATTTTTTCTGTGTAGCAGTCAATGCGATCCCACGAACACCCTTTATGTTTGCCAGGAGCAGTTGATGAGGAAGGTTTTCTTAGTGCCACTAGGTCTAACACGTGGGGCTGATTCAACGCCATCAAAAATTTGGCGATAGACAACGAAAGGGCCATCTGTTAGTGGATCCTCGTTGTTTGGGACTTTTCTGCCAAAATTTGTTTTTATTCAAATATAGGAAAAATTCCCCCCTTTTGAAAAATATGTATCACATTAGGCGAAAAAATAGTGTCTATGATTTTTTATTCAGGGACCTCTTAATAATTTAACATAATATGTATAATTTATAGTATAATAAATATTTATTATTTACAATGAAACTGATGTAAATTAAAATTTAAAACTTAACTGACTCCTATCTGATGGATAAACACACCATATTGTTGCAAGTTTATGAAAAATTTTTAATGACTTTTGCTTATTTAACCTCTTAACTTTAAATTTTAATTCAATAATCCTAATTCTTGTATATCAAATAATATATGATTTCAGATAATAATCTGTTATCTATTCGACATAACTTACCTAATACTCTTTGCTAATACTCAAGTAAATGCAGTTCTGCAGGTCATGGATTTATAAAATTCAATGACTCTTTTCGTAATAATTTTTACAAGTAATAATTATTTGTGCAACTAGTTATGAAAAACAAACATTTCATACGCGTAAAAGTACAACTTTTCGATATTCGTTTGAGTAAGGTAAAATGGTTTTTCCGCACAAGTGCGGAAAAGCAATTTTTTCACTCAAGTGCATTTTACATGCACAAAAAGAGGCGAAATAATAATTATGGGTGATTTCAATAACGCAACGGTTGGAAAAGAAGAATATTCAAAAACATGACTGGTAGACATACAATGCATGAACGGGCAAATAGGCCGATGTCACGCTACAACCACCACTCAAAATTAAATAAAAATTAGTCCATATTTTCGTGCCAATTAATGTGCTGTATTTGCGAATTTTCTTTTTTATTTAAATTTTTTTTTTATTTACCCAGAACATCTGTCCTACAAACAATAATACCCATATTCACAAACGTCCGTAAAAATTATAACGAACCGTTTATTTAAACAAACCAATAGAATTTATTTGCTTGCACTACGAAATCATTTTCATTGGTTTTGCAAAATTAAACGGTTCGTTAAAAATATTTTACGGACGTTTGTGAATAAGGGCATAAGTAAATTATTAATATGTCAACAATTTAAACAAAAAAAAAACACAACCTTAATTCATTGAATTATTTATGTTCAGGTTAAGTTAATAGTCTACACACTGATAATATTCATTACCTACCTTTTAAATCCACTTTTAAGTCTGTTCGTTTAAACCACGGTACATAATATAGTAAGGTAATCCAGCGCTGCACTCTTTACGTGCATTAGAAATGAAACCATAATGTACAACGAGAGAGATGCATAACAAGGTATAAATGTAATAATACGTGCACATTTTAGATCGTCTTACTACGACAAACATCGCAATTAGTAAGGTCTATACAACGCTTGCTTATATGGTACCTTGTGCTCTATCCTTGTGGACGAAATTGTTTCACGTAAACGTTGCTCGCCGGATTACCTTACTATATTATGTACCGTGGTTTAAACCGTTTCTGTCTTCCTGTGTCGGGTTGATGATTCATCAGGTTATAGTTTTCAGTTGATTTGGATGTGAATTAATCCTGTTTCTGTACCTGGTACTAAAAGTACTTGTTTCTTCTTTTACTACTGGAATGTCAAGATCTTTTTTGATAATCTCATTTGGGAAGAACCATGGCGCGCTCACCATATTTCTGAGCACCTTTACTTGGAATCTCTCCATTATTTCAATATTCGAGTTGGAAGCGGAACCCCACAGTTGTATGCCGTAGGTCCAGACAGGTTTGATTATTGCCTTATAAATCAGCAGTTTATTTTCTAGTGCGAGTTTCGATCTTTCATCCAGTACATTTTCTGTAGTTTCAGGTTGAGTTGCTTTCTTTTTGTCTATATGTGAGTTTTCCAAGTGCATATCCAAATACCTTACAGTCTCTGTTTGTGGAACCTGTCTGTCGTTTAGGGTTACTGGAGAACATGTTCCATTTCGTAGCGTGAATGTTACATGTGCAGATTTCATCTCGTTTGCCTTAATTCTCCATTTCTGAAACCATTTTTCGTTTTTTTTTTCAAGATTTATTTGTAGAAGTTCTGAGACTATCACGGGATTAGCATGTGATGTCATTATATCTGTGTCATCCGAAAATGTGGATGTGGTGTTTTGCTCCATTAGACGCAAAATTAACTGTTTTCACGAAGACCTCTCGCAAAAGCTTCCGCCTACTTCATCGGACCTGGCCAAAAAAATCAAAAAAGCAAAAATTATTGTTCAATTTCGTGCCAACTTAAAATTGTCGACGCACAAATTCAAATTTTTACAATATTTACACAAAATTATCTACAAAATCAAGTCTAGATTAATACACAAATAAATTACATTTTAGATTTACACATCAAATTCAAAATCACAAAAATAAAATTCAAATCTCGAATATTCGAATTATTTGCATATTCGAATAATTCAAATATTCGAATAGTTAATTCGAAAAATAATATTCGAATAATTCGAATATTCGAAGATTCAAATTATGTATTCGAATATTCAAATTATTAAATACCGGCGTCCAAATGAATTTAATATTATCTTTTCGACTATTACATACATTGTCGATTTTTAAATTTATTTATTATAATTCGTAAAATATATGAAGTTAATATATTAAACTTAATAGTAGTAATAAAATAATGTTAAAACTTTTTTTTATTTATATTATAATCAAAGAACAAAGAACCTTGTATTCAAATACAGGGCTGGAATCTTTTCGATTTTCCGTGTTTTTCCGTTAGCTTTGCTAAATCTATTAGCGATCTATTAAATCATACCGTGTGTGTCGGATAATTATTATAAATGCAATTTTTGTAAATTCTTAATGTGGTGCTCGAGCACTCAAACAACTCAACTCGGCCCTGTTCAAATATTTAAATTTGTTAAATAATCGAATAATTTAATATTCGAATATTTTGAACCTTTGAATAATTCGATTACTCAGATTATTCGAATATTCAGAATTCAGATTAGATTATAATACAGTAGAATCCGCTTAATATGATCACTTTGGGACCAGAACATTTTGATAACATTAACCGACTGATAACAATAAGGGAAATTTAGAAAAAAACAAATTTTAGAAAAGAAAAATTAGAGAATCTTAATTTACAGTGATTTTATTACATAGTTAATTATTATACATTATGTACATAATTATTACACATTAGTTGTACATTACATTACTTTACATTCATAAAAGAAAATAGTCCAACGTTGATAGCTTGTTACAAGTCAGAAATTTGTTAATAAAATTTTCATAATTAGCAAATTGAGAGATTGAGAGATTTTCAATTGCGCGGTGGCATTTCTTTGTCCCATTTTTGGCAGTTTATCGTATACTTTTCGATAATTTCTACCTTCTGTTTCACCGAGAGATCGTTTCGTTTTTTTGTCGGCATCGTAAGAAAAGCAAGAATAAACTAAACTTAAATTAAAATGCATAAAGCAAAGTGCACATTTGCAAAATGAAAATAGATACGCGGCATGAAACGGGAAACCTCATTTTGTATAGTATAGAAATTTAAACGATTGACGTGTTTTGTCTAGATATAAAATTTCAATGACAAATCAGAAAAAGATACTTAGAAAAAGAGATTATTGTGTTGGAAATTTCTTGAAATTTCCTTGAAAGTGATAATAGTAAGCGGCTTTTTGCTCAGATTATCCGGTGGTTTTTGTATGTAAACTGATTAAAGCGGCCGGTTCCCAGTCAAAATGATCACAATTACCGACTGATAACATTAGCCGAGATCACATTAAGCGGATTCTACTGTATATTCAAATACACAGGGCGGGAATATTTTCGATTTTCCGTGTGGTGCTCACATAATATAATGTAGCTTTGCTAAATCTATTTTTATTTTATAAAAATTTTAAGTAGGTATTAATTTATTATTTTTAGAAGTTAGATAATTTATCGTGTGTGTCGGCAAATTATTATAAAAACAGTTTTTGTAAATTTTTAGTATGGTGCTCGAGCACTCAAGCAACTCAACTCGGCCCTGTTCAAATATCTAAATTTAATAAATAATCGAATAATTTAAAATTCAAATAATTTGTCAATATTCGAATAATCTGAATATTCGAATATTTTGAATTTTTGAATAATAATTCGATTACTCATATTATTCGAATATTCAAATTATTCGAATATTCAAATTATTCGAATATTCAAATTATTCGAATATTCAAATTATTCGAATATTCAAATTATTCGAATAATATTCGAATAATTTGATTATTCAAATGCGATATTATTCGTATTCGAATATTCAAATATTCGAATATTCGAATTATTCGAATTTGATTCCCAGCCTTAGTAATAATGTAAAGGTTCTCCAAAATGGTTTTTCGGGATTTTCAATACTTCCATTCGAAAATAAAGATACGATAATTCTATACAAAAAAGGTTTTATAAATTTTTTTTCGGAGCAATACTTTTCATGATAAATTTTTTATTTTCTCATACTAAAACGTAAAATATAATTAAAAAATCCTGATACATGTGCATAGATGTCGGAACTTTAAAACTACTGCTAAGGCTACCGTACTCCGAAAGAGATGTTGGATTAAACATCTGTTCTTCCCCTCATTGTTCTTCCAAGCCGAGCAGACCCTGTCGGGTTTTGTCGGTTCAGATATATACTTAGTCCACTAAAACTAGAAAAAATAAAAACATTAATCGGTAAAAACATGAACTCTGAACTTTGATATACATGTTTATTACGGCTTCCTGTTAAACATACTAAAAGTCCCCGTTAAAATCTGTTACGCTCGAGCCGCCATCTTGGAAAGAAGGTACACTTTTCAGTTTTTTTCCTATATCTCGGCAACTTTTACTGATACAAAAAAATAGTTTAAATAAAAATTGTAGTTTATTAAATTTCCTTCAAAACGTTGATATACATTCTTCTATACTTCAGTTGTAATTTGACGTTAAAAAATATTTCAAAAATATATCCAGCTAAATCATACGCGCGACATCTTACTCTAACTAAATATTTTTAATACTCTTTTAATTTTAATTATATTTTCAATAATTAACTAATAGAAAAATTCCATTCCGATGACTTTTGTGTAATATATATATGGTGACCATAATATTTTCACGATAAAAAAGTACAGAGCGTGAATACCTAAAAAAAAAAGGTCAACGGCACCTAAAACTATGACCCTTACCAGGAATATATCCTCCTAACCTCTGACCTTTTCTTGCCATTGACTTTTTTTTAGGTATTCACCTTTTCTTTTCGTGAAAATAATATAGTCACCAGAAGTAAAGAAGCCTTTTTCAATGTTTTCAAGTCAATCGAAAAAATAAGTACATTTGTATGTACTTCGAGAAGTTTTAAAGTACATAGGACATCGTTCCAAAAAAGAGTACTGTCCTACTAAAATAAGTACATATGGTCACCATAAATATATACCTCTTCCATTGGTTAATTATTGAAAATTTAGTTAAATTTTTTAATTTTAGTTTCTGAAACTAAATTTTAGTAAAAATCTAACTTTTTTCGCCGATGAACAAAATTCATCATATTGATGAAAAATTCATTGTATCGATAAAAAATGTTCAACAATATGATGAATTCTTCATCAATATGATGAACCATTTTATTCAGCGTAGCCGGAGAGTGTCTGACAGACACTTGAGCCAGACAGACACTGTATGTTTGGCTCAAGTGCCCCGATCTTTCAAGTTTCCACTTGATGTGGTAACCTATATTATACTTCTTTTTGGTATTCAATTTCCTACACCTTGTATTGACAGATATTGAGTTTGAATCTCGCTCCCCGAAATTTTCAAACCTCAAATCCTTAACCCTTTCAGACCCGACTTTTTTTGGCTGAAGGAAATCATTATTTTTTTTTAATTTCATATTACTGTGCTCTAAAAAGTGTTTTTGGCGAGTTTCGTAATTTTCTGATTCTTAAATAAGAAAATACAGCTAAGTAAACTTTAGTTGACCTATAATATATAAACCATTATAAAAAGCATGATAACAGATTTAAACAGGTAGTGTACCCTGGGTCTGAAAGGGTTAACACCAAATACTTAGCCCTACGCTCGTGATCGTCAAATCAAACATCCATAAGTCGCGAATGACACTTCCATTTCGGGGTAACCGCATCTTGAGATTCTTTTAAAGAACGAACAAGCAGTTCTTATTTGATTGATTGATTCAATGGAGGAGTTTCCTACTTTTTTTTTATTTTTTTATTTGAAAGTAGAGATCAAACGGAGCCATCAGTTTTTTTTTCAGATTTTTTTGAGTGCGTTAAGTATCAGAAAAAAATTAATGAAATTTGAAATTGTTAGGGTTATGACGTCATAACCCTTGTTTGGGTGGGAATGGATAAACCTATAGGATTTTAGACAACTGTACTATGTTGCCGTACTTTCTTCTATTAAAATGTTAAAATGTAAATGCCTACCTGATGACAAGTAATGGCCGCCGTGTATTTCGTGGTTACTTTTTTATTTTATATGAGTGATTATGGATTACTTAGATTCACAATTTTTATTTAATGGAAACAAATACTTTAGTTTTACAAAGATCTGGACAACTTAAAAGAGCTTTGCATCCACAGTTTAAGATATTTTAAATGCCACACTTAACGGCTTTTCGCCTTCTGGCGATATTCATCAAATTAACCCCGTTTGTAGAGTTTTTCAAAAATACAACAGATTTTGTTAGTGAATTGGTTTAACATGCATTCTTAACGTAATATTTGAAGTTTGTTACATTTGGTTATTCTGTTGGGTTATAATTTGTTGATAGGTTGTGCCTCGGTAAGATTCACATGTCGACAATGTTTCATTATTTATTTACAAACATGATAATTCTTTGTATATTTTACATAAATATATTATATGAACCACTTAAAACATCAGTAATACTTTCACAAGAGCTTTGCATCCACAGTTTAAGAGATTTTAAATGCCACACGTAAACGGCTTTTCGCCTTCTGGCGATATTCATCAAATTAACCCCGTTTGTAGAGTTTTTCAAAAATAGAACAGATTTTGTTAGTGAATTGGTTTAACATTCATTCTTAACGTAATATTTGAAGTTTGTTACATTTGGTTATTCTGTTGGGTTATAATTTGTTGATCGGTTGTGCTTCGGTAAGATTCTCATGTCGACAATGTTTCATTATTTATTTACAAACAAGATAATTCTTTGTATATTTTACATAAAGATATTATATGAACCATTTAAAACATCAATAATACTTTTACAAGAGCTTTGCATCCACAGTTTAAAAGATTTTAAATGCCACACTTATATGGCTTTTCGCCAGAAGCTTACCAGAAGCTACCATCCAGCTTATAGAGTTCTTAAAAAGAGTGCACCAATTTTGTCAGTTAAAACATTGATCAGCATTGATGTGACGAAATAATCAATAGCATTAAATGAGAAAATAAAGAATTTTAATTAACATATGATAGCTGTCAATAATAACCCAATTAAGAACTGACAACATCGGACGGCCATGTTTAAATCTTATTGGTTAGCTATGGCGGGCAGATTAAATATTTTTTTGAAATTCAAAATTTTTTTTTAAATTGTACGCTGAGTTTTAAGACCAACCAATTACATCAACATGCGGCATTTTTATTACAGTTTCATGTTTATATATTATTTCAAAAAATTATTTCTAAGGAAACTCCCCCATTATTGATTCCTGGCAAAGCGCGACTACACATTATTGGAAGGATTTGAAACTGCATGATTTTCCCTATGTTTTTTGTGTTCAGTCTGTTGCGTTTTCTGAGTGCGTTTGTTAAAATTTGCAATCGAAATACCCAAATACAAATTATCAACGCAGTTCAAGGTCGAGAATTCGTTTATAAATAATTTTTCTTGTTACATAATTTTTTTAAGTTGTGATGTAACTGCGTAGATAGTTATTTATAATTATTGATTCCTGGCAAAGCGCGACTACACATTATTGGAAGGATTTGAAACTGCATGATTTTCCCTATGTTTTTTGTGTTCAGTCTGTTGCGTTTTCTGAGTGCGTTTGTTAAAATTTGCAATCGAAATACCCAAATACAAATTATCAACGCAGTTTAAGGTCGGGAATTCGTTTATAAATAACTTTTCTTGTTACATAATTTTTTTTAGTTTTGATGTAACTGCGTAGATACTTATTTATAATAATAATAATTATTGTACTTATTGTAAATATGGCAGCAGTAATTTGCCGAAACTAGTCAATAAAATTGTTTTACTTATTTTCAAGAGATTATTTTTGTTTGTTGAGTGTTTTTCATTTGATTATTGTTTTGCGTTCTTCAAGTACTTTTTATCATCAAATGGCACCTAGGAATAGATAAGGTATCGAATAGAATTTAATAGTAAATATTAAATATTAGTGATATTTAGTAAAATTATTAATATACAACAAAGCGATTAAATTTTAGGCTAAAATAATGTTGTGGTTGTTGCTTATTGGAATTTTGTCTTTGCTGTTTATATATTATAAATTAATAAAACCACATAATTACTGGAAAGACAGAGGTGTATATGGGCCAAAACCATGGCCCATAGTTGGAAACATTGGTCGATATGTCTTTAAAAGGTCTAATATTACAGACACGATAAAGGATCTTTACAATTCAAATCCAGATGGAAGGTATGTAATTTACAGCCATCTTTCAAAAAATTGTATTTTGTAATTTTCAGATACGTTGGTATCTACCAGTTCCAAATGCCTACTCTAATGATTCGCGACCCAGAGCTAATAAAGAAAATTGCTATTAAAGAGTTTGATACTTTTTCCGAACAAGCTGGGGTGTCATCGACAGAAAATGATAACATCGCTAGAAAAGCCTTGTTTGCCTTAAATCGTGAGTAATTCAAATATAACATTAGTTCAGTAAAGTAGAGGTAACAAAAATCAGGTTGATAGTGGTAATTTCAAGAATATGACAATTTGGGGGGGGGGGGAATTAATCGTTTACTGATATTCACCTCTTCCGTGATTTCCCAAAACTTCTTCAACTTATCAGAAAAGCTGAATCCATCAGTCTAGTTTTACTGGTATACTGCCTTTCTTCTCTTTCTTTCCAAGGTGAGTCTGTAAATAAGAAACAATAATTATCTTTAAAATCCCCCTCCCTCCAGAGACTTTACACCATGATTATCAATTTAATCATTCAATTAATAATTAAAATATTTCTTGTAGGAGATACTGGTTGGCAAGATATGAGATCAATTTTAAGTCCAGCTTTTACAAGCAGTAAAATGAAAATGATGTTTGTTTTAATGAATGAATGCGGAGACAATCTCGTTAATTATTTATCACAGCAAAAAGATGAAGTAATAACGCTTGAAGTTGTAAACACATTTAATAGAATAACAAACGACATAATTGCGTCAACTGCATTTGGAGTTCAGTGCGATTCATTAAAAGATCAAAACAACGAATTTTATGCTACAGGCAGAAAGTCTGTGCAACGGACAGGTTTTAAGGGTTTGCTAATTTTTCTTTCTGCCTTAAGTCCTATAATAAATAAAGTAGGTTAATGTAAATAGTAATGCATAAAATGTCGATGTAAACTGTTTTCTTTTCAGTTATTGAACGTTCGATTTATTGATGCCGATGTGGAAGCGTTTTTCATAAAAGTAATTAAAGAAGCGATAAAGTATCGTGAGGAAAACAATGTAGTTCGACATGATATGCTTCATCTGCTACTCGAAGCAAGAAAAAATCGCCTACATAACGATCACCAAAAGGTGGATGGCGACCTAGGTTTTTCCGTAGTAGAAGAATCAGAGTTGACTGCGAATAAGAAAGTGAAAGCTCAATTAACGGATGACGATATAACTGCTCAAAGTTTCACATTCTTTCTTGCCGGATTTGACCCATCTGCCACATCCTTAAGTTACTTATCGTATAAATTAGCATTCAATCCAGCTGTTCAAAGAAAACTACAACACGAAATTGACGAAACCTTCATCAAGTGTGACGGAAAAATTACATATGAAGCACTACTTAAAATGAAGTATCTGGATTGTGTCGTGGCAGGTAGAAACTTTAACTAAGTGGTTAAAACACTTGATAACTAAACTTGTTATCTTTAGAAACTCTCAGAGCCAGGGCATTGATTTTAACTAGAAAAGCAACAAAACCCATTACCATTGAACCTGAACTTCCAGGTGAAAAGCCGCTTCATTTAGAAAAGGGAAGTATTATCTGGATTCCGAATGGTGCTCTCCATCAGGATCCAAAATATTTTCCAAATCCAGAAAAATTTGATCCCGAAAGATTTAACGACGAAAATAAACATAAAATAATACCAAATACATATCTACCATTTGGTATTGGACCTCGTAATTGCATTGGTAAGCTAGACGAAAGGCAGATTTTTAGTGCAGTTTTACAATCAAACTTTTAGGTTCTCGTTTTGGTATATTACAAATCAAAGTCATCATAGTAAAATTACTTAAGGATTTCGATGTAATACCAGTTGAAAAAACAGTTCTTGAGTTAAAGGCATCCAAAGGAGCGTTGAGTTTATTGCCAAACGAAGGAGTATGGTTAGGATTTACAAAAAGGAAATAATAACAATAATATTTGTTGTATAATGTGGTAATGTGGTATTATTATATTTGTATGATCTAGTAATTTATTTTATTTGGATATCGAAAGAGATAGATCCACTGCTCTGCACATATGTAAATAATTTTATTTTTGCTTACCCGGGAGCTGAATATCGTCGATCGATGGCAGAAACCAAAATAAAACGGGCCTGAGGTTAAACGTATTTATTTATTATTATAACTTCAAATATTAATTGAGCTTTAGTGTAGCCATTAGGCAAACCAGTGGGTCTGGGGGTATGGAATACCTTCCAGTGCATCTTTTGCTATTTATTCGTGAACCAATACTGAGAAGTTACTTACAATCAAAAAATGGTTTTATCGACTTATAAAGTAATTTTAGCAAATATAAGTAAGAATAAGCATTTAAGTGCAGATGTAACTATCAACTGTTTATATCATCGGTTGCCAAACTACTAGTCGGCGATTTTTTCGGATTCGGATTATTTTTCAAAAATCACCCTTCTATAAAACCCTCCAGCAGTGGCTACTGAATACTTTGCAAATAAATATAAATAAATAAAATACCCCCCAGACCCCTCGGTTTATCCCCATTGTTCTGTGTCGTTTAAACTTAACTTCAAAGTTTAGCAAGTGTTGGGGGTTCTGTTATGGGAAATTGTATTTAGATACGTAGGTTCAAATTTAAATAGTTTAGCGCGTTTGAAGTTTCGACAAAGGTTCACTAGAGGTCGCAAGCGAGATTGTCGAGGAGAGACGCAGCAGTCGACAAAAGGGTAGAGCTGAGAGCGAGTGCGAAAAGAGAACCGGGTGAGAAAGGAGTAAAGAATCGTGGAGATATAGAAAACGTGGACATCATACAATTTGTTATAAATTGTAAATATAAAGTTATATAAATAAATTGTGTACAAACATTCTCAGTATTTTACGCAAGAAAAGTTTGATTGCCACTGTGAAGACCACGTGGAACAACAGGTTCCGCAATATGTTTAAAGCTTTAGACCCCGAAAAATCTGGTTTCGCTGCTGAGGCGATTCGAAATTTTATTTTTGTATGCCGGGAGTCGAAGACTGTTAATCAATTGCAGATATCGTAATAGGACAGATCTGAGGATAAACATATTTAGTTATTATTACAACTTCAAATATTGATTTAACTGCAATGTAGGCATTGACAAACCGGGGGATCTGAGGGGTATAGAATACCCCCCAGTAAACGGTTGACTCTTTATTTATGGACCGCCGTATTAGGAAGTCGCAGTTTTGAGAAGGCGTGAGAAGATGATGTAGTCTAGTTTGTTGTATTGGGTGTAGCGATTTGGAAATAAAATAAAAGGGTGCACTGGGTGGTATTCCATACCCCTCGACTTATCCTCAATGTATTGTGTCTTTTAAACTTAAATTCAAAATTTAATAACTTGTAGAGATTTATTATAACTTAACTAATAATATAATAATTAACTTAATTATAACTTCTATTAACTTAACTTTATTATAACTTCTATTAACTTAACTTTATTATAACTTTAAATATTAAATTGAGCTTCAGTGTAGCCATTGGGGGTATGGAATACCCCTCAGTGTACGGTTTACTCTTTATTTATGAACCAATAATATAAGTTCTTTGGTACCGAAGCGATACTCAGTAGCCAATGCTGGGATCCTTGATTGTGAGCTCTGTATTTGGAAATCGCAGTTTTGAGAAGAAGAGGAAAGAATGAGGAAAGTAAAAAATTGAGAAGCAGCGCCAATTTTTAACTGTGATGGCCCCTAGGTTTTAGCAAATTTTCGGTCTCCTGATATTCGAGAGTATTTTATCAGAATTTGATTTTTATTTTACGATTTTATGTTGTCTCTTCTCGGGCCCCTTTGGCAATTGGGCCCTAGGCACGTGCTTAATCCGCCTAATGGTAAAATAGGCCCTGATTGTGTCATCAATCTGTAACAACACAAACGAAAGATGAAAGATGGTGCGGGATATGCGGACAATGAACGTGTGTTCCATCATGGATGCATTCAATCCTCCATCAACTCGTTCACAATGGGCAACCACCTACATGTGCGATGTCGTAAACCAACTTGGAAGCCATTTGTCCTAAGACAAAAATCAATCATCAGGTGTTTGACAAAAATCTCATCTCTCGCTGCAGAATGTGATTACTTGGTAAGCGGGAAGACGAAAAATTCAAATTTTACAAAATAAAATTAACAAATATTTACGAATATAAAAAAATAAAATATCAAATTGAAATCTCATAACTAAATAATTAAAATTCAAAATTGTTTTTCTTTACAAAATTCATGAAATCAAAAAGTTTACAATTAAATTATTAGATAATTTGAAATATTTCAAAGATAAAATGTGCTGGATCCACATTTGTCCTAAAATTCTAAATATTACTGAAATTCTAAAATTTATTCAAAATTCATAAAATAATTTTAAAATTAGTGCAGTAAATTTTATTTACATTATATGTTTTGAAAATAAACTCAAAACTGTTTTTATATTCGACAACTAACTTATTCTAATTATAAATTAATATTTAAACTTTTGTAGGAACCTCTTTAAATTAGTACACTACCCCTCACATAAAAATTATCTATACTCTATTAACATCGCCGAATAATAATTCAGAACTCGAAACGTTGGCATTGCAGTTAAGTCTTTTATATTTGAGACTTAGGCGAAAATGTACAAAACTACAAAGCAACACATTGAATCGTATCGCATTACTTTATGCTTTGTCAACTTTGTTAAGTTTGGTAACACACCAATTTATTTAATAAAATAAATTTTACCGTCAAACGGAAAGATAGGGTAGGTGGTAACTATGTACCATGCCTCCAGTTTCGGGGCTGCTTAGTAACAAAAATAAAAATAAAATAATAATATTTATTTTGTCAGCAGGTAAGTAAATAATTTTGGACATTTAAATTTTATTTAAAAAAAACTTTCTATTCCTCTTCGATGTCTTTTGTCTTTTGCGTATTCTGCCTAGTACGCTGGTGGGATTAGGTAGATAATCAAATTCTTTACACAATTGATGAAAGTCTCCATTGTTAACTAAATTAATTAAATCGTTACGTCTCATGAGTTGGGCGCACAAAAGTAAGTGAAGCCATAGTACATTATTAGTCATTTTTGAGATACGTAAACCAGCTAATAGACATTTACCTGCGTTTCTACAATTGAAAACCAGTACGAAATATAAATAGTACAAAGACTAATTGGGATATTAAACTTACTTATAACTTTTTAAAAACATACAAGTTAATGCAAGCCCATGTTCGCAGTGACTTTTAAATAAAGCCGTAGATGTAGATTTAGATGTAGATTTTTTTAATTTATTAAAATAAGAAATTGCTTGGAGTGGTTCGTTATTACGCAAGAGATTTATTCCAACACCAAGCTCACATTGCTTCCACAATTCAGGATCTGCATGTGACAAATACAATCGGCAATCGTTAGCTTTACTGTAATCTCGAGATATTTCAAGCAAAAGAGATAAAGCAGATTGTACATAATAATTGGGGTTGTATGGAGTGAGTTGTGCTGCTTTTATAAGTATGTCTTGAAGAGTCTTTAATTGTTCTCTAAAAAAAGATAAAAATAAGAAAAAATATAAACAACCTTTCAAAACAAATCTACTTACTTTTCTATCATATTTGAAGTTTTATCTTCCAGTGTAAAATTCGGTGGAACGAGATTGCAATATTTTGGATTTTGCTCCAACCAATCTAAGATTATTTGACAACCTTGATAGTAATATTGTTCAGAAATTAAAATACTGTACAGAACTTTCGAAAAATAATCTGGATCCAAAGGCAAACTTTGCTTTATAAGATAAAATGCCTCAAGATTCTGGAAATTATGTGCTCGTCTTGATTAATGCGATTAATTAAAACATAATTTATTACCCGTCCGTCATTACGCAAACAATGTATTAACTGTTGCCAACCTTTAAGGCAATGTTCGTCCTTTTGAACAGCAGCTTCATAACATAAAATCGCTTGGCAGTAATCACCTTCTCTAGAATACTGCATACCTTGTGAAAGAGGATCGTCAATATCTATATAAAGATTATTTTCATTAAATTTGAATTTCTAAAACCAGAATAACCTTTCAATTAATGTTGCCTTTAATATAATTCAGGTAAAGTTTTCACCTTTTCAATTTGCAGATCAAAATTCATTACTTTCCTTTTATGATTGGTTACAAAGAAATAAAAATTTTCTGCCTTGCTCCATTCAATATCTGGTGAAGGAGCATGAAATGCTAACACAAAGTATATATTTAAATAAGACTAGTTTTCATCTAATAATAATGATATAAATGGAAAGATATCGAGTTGATTGGATCGTAAATTAAACAAATGTACAACTTGTTATCCTACGTTTCGGAGATTTTATTCCTCCATTCTCAAGACTACAATAAAGAAGTACTAACACATTAAGTTATAATAATTTAATGATTAATGTACGAGGGCGGGCTGATAAGTACTCGTGTTTGATAATAGGTGACCTATAGAAATTCTATAGAATTTATAGAAATTCCTGGAAGTTTGTGAAAATTTCTAAAAAGATGAATTTGGATATAAATAGCAGAGTGATTTGCTGATATAACAAGTTATATTTGTTTGATTTACTGATATAATCAACCTTATATCCAATCTTATATACCAAAAGAGTTCGTATAGCAAATTTACCTTCTTCTACTTTAAGTCCGTCAAAATAAAAAACTTTTTTTTTTATTTTTGCTTCTTCGTTTACTGTTGTAGATTTGTTCTTATTTCCATTTGGTTTTTCAATATTATCCATACTATAATTTGTTTGACCTTCTTTCAGTTTAGCTTCAAATATAGCAGCAAATTCTTTATGTCTTTGTCGAGTTTCTTCAACTTCTTTTTCGTTATACTGTAAAAATAATATAGAAACATGAAAATTGATGAAGATTTATATTAACCTGATAGTAGTGGTTATGCGTTTGCGATGGATACGAATGATATGGGTATTCTTGAGAATTGGAGAAATTCATTTGATTATTTGGGTAAAACATTTCTTGCGTGGAAATCCCATATTGCGGATAAAATTGCTGTTGTTGCATCATTACGTTTGTTTCAGCCCAAATTGCTTCCTGGTGAGTCTATATAATAAGTGCATTTAAATGTTAAAAACAAAACTAATTATAAAAAAACTCACGCGAGCATTTGTCCAATTAGCAGCAGGCATATTCATAGAGTTTGATGGTACAGGAAGAAACGTATTTGATTCAACTTCAGGGTTTTCAAGTTGATGCATTAACTCTAAAAATTTAGTAAGATTTAGACCAACTTAAAACGAGAAGCTTTCAAAATGTAATTACCGTTCATTCTAAAGGTTTGTGGAAACTCATTCTCTAACTGACTGGGTGTAGATGGTATGCCTATCTGGTCTTGAAGAGCATAATCTTGCGTAGCATGTGAAGCCAAATTTACAATCGGATTGCTTTTGCCAGAATTTTCTCCAATAAATTTTCGGAAATCCATTATTGGTTCTATAATTTCTTCAATATGATTATTCTAAATAGAGTATTTTCGCGTTAACTTTTAATTTGTTAAAATTTTATCTTATATTCACTATCACTGGTAAAAGTACATTATATTGGTTGGTACCAATGGGTGTATAATATAGCGCAAAAATTAATTTAACAAAATTAGTTAGGTATTAATATTTTTTAATTAATTAAAATTTATTTTATTTAATTAAAAATTAATTTCAATGTTTTTCTGAATACCTCCAAACCTGAAGAGGTACAAGGAAACTAATGTAAATTATAAATCAGTAAAAAAAACTTTATTTATTAATTAAATTTAGATTTGACTAAAATTCGATCTTGACTGCGTAACAATTATTATGAAATTTTATTACAATTTGTTCCTTTGCGATGAAAAACTTTAAATCCAGAGAAGCATTATTAAATATAAGAACCGCTTCCATAATTAATAAAAAAATCTGATGTGACAACACATAACTTTCCCATTTATTACTAAATTAATAATAATAATTAAAATTAAAATTGACAAAGAAAATATTAAAAAAAAAATTTAATAAATAAAACAATAACGTATGGATTTCAACCAAAATCTAATCAGCTCTCTAGATTGCTGTTACAAACCAGTATATGAAATTTGAATAAAATCGGTTCACGCGTTTTGAAAAAATCGTGGACGAAAAAAAGGGTCACACACACCCTCTCTCACCATCACCCTCACACACATCCGGACATCATTGCAAAATTTGTCTCAAACGATTTGTACGGACTCATAGACTATGGAAAAAATGTTATATCATCTAAATTTCTCATTTATCATCTGTACCGCAATTTCTTAAAATTAAACCAAAGTTGTAACACATTTTATCAACTCTAAGCTTGACCACCTTTAAAATTTCAATTCTAATTTTCTCAATTAAAACTATCTTTTCAATTTTGGTCCAAATCAAATGTCCAAAAACACTACAATATAATTATGTATATGTTACGTCATTACGGCCATTGACGTCAACAGCCCATTAACGGTGAGCAATGGTGAAAATAGTTTCATCTGATTGTAATATATTGATGTCTTTGGCTGATCAATGACTTTAATGTTCAAAATGGATTTGAAAGTGATGATATTGATGACAATGATACTATAGGGAACAGCGATGCACTTATAAAGTGCAAAAGTACTTAGTACTATATGAATTAAAAAATTTTAATTAAAAAAGAAACCGACTTCAAAAAAAAGGTTAACTAAAACGCAAAAAATAAATACGTTTTATTCGCAATTCAATACTTACTAATATTTGTTGATCCGTTTAAGGTAATTAAGAAATTATTGTTTATTAGTATATAATTTATTAATTGCTTTATAATTATGAAGTCGGTGCCAAGTCAAAGCATCAGTAGCAAGTACATAGGAATCATATGTACTTGGTGACTTTTACATCTAAACCAACGATTTGTGTTATAGTTACTGGCGAATTATGTTTCGATTTTGATGAAGGTTTTTTTTTTAATTAAACATTTTTTATTTTATAATTTTAAGTGATAGGTAGATCTAGTCAAGATGTTTCTCTAATCAGGAAACAATCGCTAGTTTTAACGGAAGACGAAAGACGGAAATACTAGGTACCTATGTACCTTATTCCCTGCTGTATCTTGGAAGTTCAAGGTCGCATATCAACAAAATTTGAACGGGACTACCTTGGAACTATGCTGAATCTAACAGTAAGAATCATTAAAATCGGTTCATAAACAAAAAGTTATGCGTGAACATACAAACAAGTCGTTAAAAATTTAGAAGTTTCATGTTGTATCTTTGTAGTTCAAGGTCAAATACCAAGTAAATTAAAATGGAACCACCTTGGAGTTATGCTGAATTCAACGCAACTAGAATCATTAAAATCGGTTCATAAACAAAAAAGTTATGCGTGAACATACATAAAAAAAATACATTATGACAAACACAGAACCTCCTCCTTTTTTGAAGTCGGTTAAAAAATAACATTTTCAATAATAGGGCAGATAAATTTTCAATTGTTCTAATAAATAATTATAAAATTACTACTGCTAATTGACATAGATTTGATTACTTTTACACGTAAATAATACAAATAAATAAAAAAAAATTAATATTAATGTCTTCGTATCTCCGGAAATGTTTAACCGATTCTGATAAAATTTGGTATGCTGATAATTGGAGATATTGTGGCAGAAGTGACGATGTTTTTTTTTGCTAATTTTGGGTTGCTGTGCTTTTTCGGGAATTATTCTGGGGGAGTCCGGGAAACTCTGGGGAAGTCTGATGAAGTCCGGAGAAGTCCGGGAAGTCTGGGAAGTCTGAGAAAGTCCGGGAAAGTCTGGGAAAATCCGGGGAAGTCCGGAAAGTCTGAGGAAGTTTGGGAAGTCCGAAGTAGGAGAAAGTCTGGTACACAATTTTTCACCGTGATTCATCCCTCGGTATTAATGTTTTATTTTAATTTTATTCTTGTATATATTAAAACAAATTTGAATATTTCAGAATTATGCTATTATTCAATTATTATATCGAAGAAGAAGGTCTGACTAAATTGGAGTATTATTTAGATAACCAATAGTTAGAGTTGATTTGCTAAAATCATTCATCGATGATCAAAAATGGTTTATTGAAAGCAGCACATTTTCTTTTATTTAGAACCCAGATGAGTAGTTTTATTGGAAATAATTTATTTAATAAAAATTCGATAAAATACAAAATTATACATTAATAAATACACCTATAATGGTGTATTCATAATTATATGAATATGGACGTGAGTGAAGAACAAAATTATACATTTTTTACAAAAATAAGATCAATTTCACAAACGAAAATGAAAAACTCTACACAAAAATATGAAGCGCGACAATATATATTCTGAGTTGGTCTAAATTATCTATTTTGTGACATTTTTGCTGAAGGAGTGGTTAATGATTGTAGTTAATGCATGCTATTTTTACAACACCCAGTATATGTAAGGTGATTTTTCCCCTAAGCTTCTTAAATTGGAGGAAAAGGGTTCAAAGTATTCTTTACGTAAGTATTTTTTTGAAGTTTACAAATTTGATAAGCAATAATTTGAATTGAAAACCAAGATTTACAATAGTAAAAGATCTTAGGCATTCGAATTTGGTAACGCCATCTATAATTTATTATTTTAACCTGAGGGTAAAACCTAAAAGCTCTAAGCTTCCAGTTCCAAGTCCATGGCAAAAACTCAATTGTGTAAAAACAAAATAAAATGGAATATATAGATATATACAATTTAGACCCTTGTAGATTCAAAATGGTGAGGGGGGGGGGGGGAGCTAACACAAGACCATTATTAGGTATTTATACAGGGTGTTCCCGGATACACTTTACATTACTTGGGTGGCGAGAGAGGACACTTTTCTAATATTTAAGAAAATTTTTTTTCTAAATGCAAACCCTCGAGAGTTAAACCTCTTTAAAACATTTTTTTAAATTTCCATATTCACATAGCCATAGACTTGAAAATATATATTTTTCAGTAAAAATGGTTTAGTACTTTTCTAGAGAGCGTAAAATAATCTACAAATTAGATTTAAACCCTTTATTATCTAAAATCAACGGCTTTCGAGTTTTGAATTAAAGTAAGCAACAAAATGTTGAAAAATTCGTGCTTATCTGTTTTTTGTTTTTTTTCCAAAACCCTGTATCTTTAAACGAAACATTTTACAAAAAATCTGAAGCTTCATTCCGAATAGGAAATTTAACAGACTACAACTTTTGTCTAGTACAAATTTTTGACAAACTAATCCATTTCACACAAAATCAGAAAATAATAAACAATGCAGCTACCAAACAAATACTTAAATTCAAAAAATTGTTATTTTTATTTAAAAATTATTTTATTAATTAAGGTTAAACTATTACATAATTTATGTAAATGTTCAAAATAATCACCCCCACTTTTCAATACACATTAGTGATCGTTTTAAGAAAAGTTAAGTAAAAATATTATTATTTATTTCGTTACTCTCTGTTGTCGGGCTGTTGATGTACACCAACGCTTTAATAGCACCCCATATAAAATAATCAAGAGGAATTAAATCTGGGGATCTTGCTGGCCAATTAATAGTTTCTCCTTTTTCCATCCATTTTCAGGATATTTCATTTAAAGAATTTTTTACTTGAAGCCCAAACATGGGCGTCCATTGGGGTGGGGGGGGGGCAAAGGGGTCAGCTGCCCCCCCACCGGCTCTCGCCTCAAATTTTTTTTAAACATTAAATATTATGCGGACGCGATATAAATTTTTTAAAGTTTCTAAAACTTTTGGTTTTAAATAATTACAAAGTACAAATTTAAGAATTTGTTTTTCTTTTTTTTTGGTTTTTTGGATTTTGCCCCTTCCTGAAAAAGATCCTATGAGCGCCCATGAGCCCAAAATGTGCGTATTAAAAATGTGGGTGGGCATTTTAAACATTTACTTAAATAATGTAATATTAGTTTAATCATAATTAATAACATAATTTTTCAATAAAAATAAAAATTTACATAATAAAAATTATGTAAAGTGTATCGGGGCACCATGTATCTTCCACCTGAATTAGCCCTGTATATTAATTTATTATTATTACCAACTTTTTAACTGGATTATAAATACATATATAAACTTACCATCATTGTTAGTTGAAATAGTATTAGTTGTGTATTTTACTTAAAGTTTTTTTAAAATTAATTTAAATCTTAAGTTCCACCTTAATATTTAATTATGGATCCCATTAGCGATAATGATGACGAATATTTACTTCGTTTAGTTGATTGTAACGATGAAGACTTAATTTTAGAAGATGATATCGTTCAAGAGGAATACGGTTACGGAAAAGTATTAATGTTTTATTTTAATTACTATATTCCTGTGTACATAAACCAATAATTTAAATATTTCAGAATTACGATATGCTACGTCAATTAATACTAGATGCAGGATCCAATTATATCGAAGAAGAAGGTTTGACTAAATTGGAGTATTATTTAGAGAACTTAGTCAGAATTGATTCGCTGAAATCGTTCATCGATGATGAAGATGATGGATTATTGGATGCAGCATATTGTCTTTTGGCTGAAGATAAGTGAGTATTTTGGTTGGAAATAGATTATTTATAATAAAAATTAAATTAAATTTTAATTTTAGCATGAAAACTGAAGCTATTTTGCGTTACATTGTGGATCATAGGAATGTTAAATTTTATGAATGTAATATTGCAAATGCTGCTGCCGGAAGTAAATACATATTTTTCAAATTGATTAAAGCTGGAGGCAATGTCCATTACCAACCTTCCCAAGATTTCACTCCTTTACACTTTGCGGTTTTAGGTAATCGTACAAATATCGTTAAATATCTGTTAGATCAAAATGTTGATGTGAATTGTTATACACATCATACACATCATACAGCCTTGCATTATGCTTTCGAAGAAAATAATAATTTTGACATAATTGAACTATTAATTGAAAAGGGAGCAGATATGTACTTGCCTAATAGATTTTCTTTAACTCCGTTAGAGTATGCCATCTCTAAGAAGCAGTTTAATAATGTGGCTTTTGTTCTTAATTCTAAACTAATTGATAATATTATAACCTTTGATTTATTGATCAAGATGTTTTCTTGTTTTTGTCAATTACATTCTAAAGATTATGAAGTATTTCCGAATTATTTCTCCCACTTGAAAAAACCACAGGGAATTATTGGCTATTACGATTGTTTTAAACTGTTATGGGAAACACTAATTAAATATTTTATTGCAAATAACAATAACAATATTAGAGAACTTCCGATTCTTTCGATATATTTGAATAATAATCTCTTTTATTCAAAAGATTGGGCTGACGCATTAACAGTTCTATTGAGATCAGAAATAGCATCGACATTGCTAGAGGAATGTGTATCTTATGAGCAGAAAAGCATATTTTCTTTATTGATACCGAAACTTGTTCGGGCTGAAGTGGAACTAGAAGATCGAATTAATCTTTTAAAGCTGTTGCTTTCATCGGGAATGGTTCCAAATTTGAAAGACATGGCTCTAATATTAACCCATTATAGATTTAACGAAGAGTTTCAACTTTTGAATCTTTCTCTTCGGGACGATTGTTTATTAAAAGACTATAACCAAGAAAACCCCATGGAATACATTGCAAGTATATTTTGCGGATTGGAAAATGATTTGGATTACAACAGGATCTTTAGTGAAGAACTTGCTGAAGACTTTTACGATTACGTTATGCAATATTTTACTCCTGCATTGTCAAATTGTTCCTCGGACCGATATTATTCTAATAGTGAAATGAACCAACCGAAAATGTTATCTCTTCAAGAGTTAAGTCGAAATTCGGCAAGGAAATTCATAAGAAGGAATAAGATTTTGTCACCAAGAGACTTCATCTCCGCTGTAGATTCGTTGCCGATTCCTTTTAAATGTAAAAATTACATTTTGTTAAAAACCAAAGTCGATGAATTATTTACAGATTAAATTAGAATTTTTATCAATTTTAAAATAAAATTTAGATTTTTTATTTACTGCAATTAACATTTTTAGATATCAGAATATCCATTGAAATTTTACAAATTAACAATTAATTTCGATGTTAGGTAATCTCTTACTATAATGTAATATAATAATATTTTTAAAATTCAAATATTTAAAAAAAATTGTACTCTGAGTTTTAAGACTAACAAATTACATCAACATGGAACATTTTTATTACAGTTTCATGTTTATATATTATTTCAAAATATTATTTCTAATGAAACTCCCCCATTGTTGTGCGAAAAATTAATTAAATTGTGTTATGAAATAAATAAGTATTCTTCTGTAAACATCATTTTAAAATATAATTAAGAAGAGTAATTTCGCATTTAAATATCAAGATGATTTCAATCTTTATCAAATTCTTATTTCAAACTTACTAATCTAAAATGAATTGTTCAAAATATACTATTTCATCCAAAAATATTAATTTTAATCAAATTAATATATCTGAATAATTCCCAATTTAAATAAAAATAATTAGGGGAGCCTGCCCTACAGTGAGACAGGTCCAACAGTGAGACATTGCGTTTTTCTCACTTCATGTGCTCTCAAATTTTTCTCACGTTTTAACAGGAAAGGGGAAGCATCATGCTATGGATTTGAATGATTATTTGCCGCGGTTATTGGTTGAGTTTGTACATATTGGAAATAAGTGTATTTCTGACAAGTAAAAGTAAATTTTCCACATACACTATTTTATCTTGAAAAGAAATTTAAAAAGGTTTTTGTAAAACATGTTTCCTCTCTAAGTATGTGTGAATTATGTAGTCTTTATTAACTATTTTATAATTAATTAAACTACTGTCTTTCACTAGTTATAAACCAATATGGTATATGGTTTTTGCGACCGTGTGTCCAACAGTGAGACATTTACTGTTGTCCAACAGTGAAACACTGTCTTATTATTGGACTCTTACTATTGGAACAGTGAGACACTATTTTACTATTGGACTTACTGTTAGGCTTAACAACCATCATAATTTAAACATCAAAATTCCATGCGAACATATAAGTCGCCAAAAATCTACATTTTCTTTTGTAATAGACTTCAGGTTAAATAATATCTGGTATAAATCATCCAATGTATTTGTTTTTATTTTAAATAAACATTTTAAACCTTAAAAAGTGATATATTTAATTTTTACGCAAACAAAAATTATAGTTTATAAAATATAGTAAAAAAACTATAGTTTCTTCTTACAAAAAAAGTAGGAAACTTTAAGAATATATATATACATTGTTCACATATACTACATATTTATGTAGGTAAAGATAGTTTTGTATAGTGGTAAATAATTCAGTACTCTAGGTCAAATTGGTTTATGAATTATATGGGTTTAAAAAAAAAGTGTCTCACTGTTCGGCAGGTTCCCCTACTCACTCGAAAATAATAATCACTTTTATTCCGCTGTGTGCTATTAGGGTGGAAATACTATAAAAATTAAATCTACCACCAGCAACCGATTTTTTATTAATCACAAGACTCTTTTGTTTTAACCATATCAATATTTTAGAAAACCCAAAAAATGCACTAAACACTTTTCAGAACTAAAATGTTTAAAAGTTAGCACATGTAAAATACACTGTAAGTATTCGCAAACGTTTTCACCATACTATGGCATCATCAGGCGATGAATTAGAAAGAAAATTAAGAGAGAATCCTTTAAATATTGTTCAGAGTGGTAGGGGGAGGTATTTATAAGAAAAGAAGGGATATTTTGAAAATCATTATAAAAAGGGGGGGGGGTTTAATTACTTATTAAAAATGTTTAATAAAGGTGAATTGTTTAAATCCGATTGACTATTTAACAACAAAGGTGAATATTTTAATTTATTTATTTCTAAAGCTTCTAAAAATTCTAATTTTTTACTTTTTGACTCTACATGTAAAATTTCATAACCTCCTTGTTTATGGTTGGTATCCAATAAATGTTTCGCGAAAATCTACTTTAGAAAATCTACTACTAATATATCACAACTTTTAAATCTTTCTCTTCGGGACGATTGCTTATTAAACGGATATAATCAAGAAAACCCCATGGAATACATTGCAAGTGTATTTTGTGGATTGGAAAATGATTTGGATTATAACAGGATCTTTGGCAAACAACTTCTCAAATACTTTTACGATTACATTAAGCAATATTTTACTTCTGGATTGTCAAATTGTTCCTCCCACGCATATTATCGCAATACTAAAACAAACCTACCAAATATTTTATCACTTCAAGAGTTAAGTCGAAATGCAGTAAGGAAACTCGTAAGAAGGAATAAGATTTTGTCACCAACAGACTTTATTTCCGCTGTAGGTTCATTAAGAATTCCATCGAAATGTAAAAATTACATTTTGTTAAAAACGAAAATCGATGAATTGTAGATTAAATTATATTGTTTACAATAAAATTTTAATTTATAAACATAACCATTGTTTTACACCCCCCTGTGGTTTTTCAATCCAAACCTATCTTCAATTTTGCTATAGACAGTTACCCCTTTTTGCAATTCTTCTTTTAATCTGTCTATTAATTGCAGATAAGTGTTAATTCTTATTTCAGCTTTCCCATCAAACCTGACTTCACCATGCTTACTTTTGTCAAACTGACAATAAATTGACAACTTACATCTATAGGAATAAAAATGAAATGCTGCTCGTTGCTAATCTCATAACTTGAGAACGGCTGGACCGATTTGGCTAATTGTTTTTAATAAATGTTCGTTATGATCCGAGTAAGGTTTTTATGGAAAAAAACTTAGAAAAGCTGTCGGGAAAATAGAAAAATCTGGGAAAAACTAGAATTACTTTCTTTCTATTCCGATAGATGGTACTACGGTGACCCTCGTGCTAAGTCTTTCTACGAAGGTCTCGCGGCAGATCTGATCTTGGCTGCGAGACGGTAGCGACATTTATACTGCGGTGACGTAAACCGATCTTAGCCGGTGACGTTTAGAAATGAGGTTAGAGTGTTGTAAATCTCAAATATTTTATGAATCACTGAAATACAGAGGTTAGTATAATATACAGTAAATTTATAATTACTTTTGATAAATTATTTAATAATAATTTTTATAAAATTATAAACACAATGAATAAATCAAATAATCTTTTATTTTAACGAAAAACAGAAGAAAAAATTAACCCAAATAAAAGTATAGAAATACAAGTGCGTCTGTTTTCTACTGAAAAGAAAAAAATTAAAGTAAAAAAATTTAATAAACCAACATAAAATGATGTTATTGAAAACATTAACACTAGGTTTGACCACACATACACTTCATAATTCATTTTTATTTAAATTTGTGATAATTTGTAATTAATAAAATAAAATATTAAATACTTTCCTCGAGAATAAATATATATTTTTAATGGACTATTGCTACAGTCGTCTTCTTCAAAATTAATTTAATATTTTATTTTTATAAATAACCTCGAGGGGCTCAATATCAAAAATCAAAATTTGTAATTTGCTTTATACTTAAATAAATTTATTTTATTTGACAAGTGTCACTTTTTAAGATTAAAGTTACAATGGTAATGTAAACCATAGATGTTAATAGAAGGCTAGATAACTAACTCGAGCGCAGAAGTGAAGCCTGTCATCTATTGTAAATGTATGCCAATTTGCCTTATCTACAAATGGCCGCCAGTTGACATTGGGGCTTTACTTCTGTTATATTGCATGTATTAGGAGTTGCGTATCTGATAATATCTAGCCTTTAGATAACTAACCCGTGTGTAAATGTGAAACCTGTCATACATCTGCCATATTAGTGAAATGTATTACTGATTTGCCTTTACTACAAATGGCCGCCAGGCTTCACTTCTATTACATTGCATGTATTGGGAGTTGCGTATCTAGTCTTCTATATTAACATCTATGATGTAAACACGAAACTCTAACCTCATTTCTAAACGTCAACGGCTAAGATCAGTTTACGTCACCGCAGTATAGATGTCGCTACCGTCTCGCAGCCAAGATCAGATCTGCCGCGAGACGCTCGTGTCTTTCTTCGTTCAAAGCATTGGCCTGGAAATTCAAAGGGGTAATGCGGCCGATAGGGCAGACAGACGCGACGCACATCGCACAGATAGACAGATAGAGAGTCGCGAGTAGTTTGTGAACGAATACAGACGTGTCTTAAGTGATCCTACAATTATGGAAAATTTGGAAAAAACCAGTTTCTCTAGAAACTCAAGTCAACTCCTGACGGACGCAAATCCAAACACCACCAAGGAGTATAAATCAGAACCACTCTTGATAAAAACTACCCAACTTCCCAAAATCACCCGGATCCTCGCCAGTTTGACCCGAGATTGTGAAAATACTCAATTCTCAGCGGATCTTGTCGACATTTGGGAGCTTTCAGAGACGGACACCAATGATCATGATAGGAGTACCAACATCCTAACTAGCCGCATCAACAATCACAATGATTCAGCCAAATCTACTTCAAAGAAACCGCAGAAATTCTCCAGGTTGAGACTTTCTCGCAACTCAATCATGAAGGACCCTCTCAAGGAAATCGACTCCTACAGCGCATCAACACACTAGTAAATAGATTAAAGGCTGAACAAGCGCAAAGTATCCAACCCAAAAATCCTAAAACCCCACCGACAAAAATTATTGTAACAAACGTAATTGTACCCCTGGAGGAAGTTCCACCAACGACAACTCAAACTCATGAGATGGAACAACAAAAAAGGGGACAAAACAAAATCGTCGCACCAGCGATCCTGCACCACCCTCACCGACATCGGACGAGGGACCACCAAAGGCAAAAATCCGCCCAAATGAACAAGCCACCACCAGCGACGGCGTCACCTACACCCCTGAGGTTGCCACGAAGACAGAAGGAACTGCTGAGACTGAAATTGAGATGGAGGTCTCATGCATAGTAAACCAGTCGGAACTCGCAGCCAGCCCCCAGGATGAACTATAGATAGAGAAAACCAACGATAAGCGAGATCAGAAGGACGCCCCCCCTTCAAACCCCATCCTGTGTGATGCGCAGTGATGGACCACGGAGAAGAGGGCCACCCGATGGTGGAACCTGACGACGCGACGGCAACTCCACGGCTGTACTCATTCTCCCCATTATACAGTCCCATGCAACCGAATTAGGACCACGTGTAAAAATATTTTATTTTTCTAAGTTTTAAGTTACAAATTTTATCTGACTACCTAAATTTTTACTATATAATAAGTCAGGAATGCATAGTAAAGTACCTCCAGACTTGAACGCCACGGTATTGTACCCTACTACCCTACCATCAACCCTTGAAGACAAATACAAAAATAATGCTTAATCGAACAAATTATTTACTTGTGTTGGAATTAGTCTTGCTGTAATTTTTTTAAAGTAAACCAAAGCGAAATTAGATTCGATGTGAGGAATAAAATTCAAGATACTATTTGGGAAAATAAAATTTTGTGTGGAAACACAAAATATGAATGACAATGTGTAAAAGTAATAAAAGTTGAAGTTCGAGTTTGTGTGTGTCTTTTAATTTTACCTAAAAATCGAAATAACATATATTTTCAGTGGTCCTAATTCAGTTGCATGCGGCTGTAGTCCACAAAGGAAACTGGATACACGTAAACAACTTGATCATAGACCAATAATTATTATCTTATATTCACTATCACTAGTAAAAGTATATTATACTATATATATATATAGTATACTATAGTATATTATACTATATACTGTATAAAAGAATTGGTTGGTACTAATGGGTGTACAATATAGCGCAAAAATTAATTTAACAAAATTATTTACTAATTTTTTTAATTAATGAAAATTTATTTAATTTAATTTAATTAAAAATTAATTTCACTATTTATCTGAATAACACCTGAAGAGGTACAAGGAAACTACTGTAAATTATAAATCAGTAGAAAAAAACATTAATTATAAATTTAATTTCGATTTGACTAAAATCCGTTCGTATTCGATCGTGACTGCGTAACAATTATTATGAAATTTTATTACAATTTGCTTCTTTGCGATGAAAAACTTCAAACCTAAAGAAGCATTATTAAATATAAGAACCGCCTCCATTAAATAATAAAAAAACAAATTAAGTTAAAAAAATTATTTTATTTAAATATTCGGATGTCATACAAATTTATCATTTATCTTCTGTACCGCAATCTCTTAAAATTAAACCAAAGTTGTAACACATCTTGATGAAAAATGCACTTGAAACCTCTCTTGTATGAGCACTCCCATTCTCTATTAACAATTTTAAAGGCTACGTCTTCATATGGAGGTCCAGCATGAAAGCGTATTATCGTCAAATCTGGATTTTCCGTACACTTACTTAATCTGTATTGAGGAACATTATTTTTATCGATTAAATCGGGATAAAAAATATTAAATTTATATCCTTGCACAACTTTGGGTGGAGGATTATCTTCGTCGTAATGGGTTTGATTGTATTTATTCCATTCGAATCCAGTGTGAATTCTATTGAAGTATCTCGGTTTCCTGGGCCTGTATTTATCGGACCATAGGTAAACTGGATCGTTTAAATTCGCTTCCACAGAAAATTGCTCTTCATCTGTATCCATATCCTTTCTAGCCTCTCGATCAAACATAGCTTCTTCTGCACTCATTCCAAAATCAATATTTCTACTGGAACTTTTTACTTGTTCTCTTACTAACTCCAGTTTTCTAAGATCCTCTTCTTCTTCCAGAACGATACTTCCAGGTTGTATTTCATCAGCTGTAAGTAGTGTTGGACTGTAACTTCCATCTTTAGTCAAAGAATTTTCATCGATTTCCTCTTTCTCCAATAAATGGTCCGTACTTGAAATTAAAGTCTTCGACGCACTCTCTTTGTCTTTTAAAATTATCAGCATCTGACGTAAATTTTCTTGATGCCTGTCCGTTAATCTCGCCTTAGCCATGTGAGCTTTCAATTGCGACGACAAAGACTCCCAATAACCAATATCTATACCTTCAGTTTTTTCGTAAATTTTTCCGTCGATTTGATTTTGTAGGATTACCAATTGCGCAGTAGATTTGCCTTTAAAAACTCCAGAAACATCGGTTGCTACCGATTGATGAATTCCTTCTCTTCTATTGATTCCAGTATTATCAAAATCGCTCTGTTGTAGTTTCCTCAATTTCTGCAGCTCATCTTCCACGATAACGGTTAAATCAGTCCAATAGTCTGAATTTATATTACATTCAATCTCTCTGTAAGTTTTGATATCTTCGACTAGATCTTCCAAATCTTCCATTTTGAGACCGTTCAAGTATGCGTAGGGTTCGTGCATTTCAACAAAATCTCCTTCCTTTTCCGAGTTGATATACTTCGCCAGTAAATCGATTGGTTTCGCTCGCCCCTCCTTAATTCGTATATCTGATCTCAGCTTCGCCTGCTCCAAATGAAAGTGATCTTCTCGTTTTTCCCATTCTCCATACTGTTCAGCTTCTTTAAATTTTTGAAACAGTCGCATGTCATCTTCCTTTTGTCTTTCGAGTTGTTCCTTTTCGAGACGTCTTGTCTTAGCTTTTTCAAGCTCTTTTTTTCTTTCTTCTAGCGAATTTTTAGTTCGCCTTTCTAACTCCACAGAAGTGATATTAGCTAACCCTTCCTTTGCAATTTTTTTATTCCACACAAAAGGAGTCGACAAATTAGAATCACCAAACGGGTTATCGGCATTGGAATATTGTAGATGTTTGCCGTCCCAACCCATTTCTTGTTTTAGTTTTTTTGCTTTGTTTTCTTTTTTGACAAGGCGACGTTCACGTTTTTCTTCTGGCGTTTCCATGGCTTTCATCAATTCCTTCTTCTTCTTGTGTTCTTTTAACGCTTGCAAGCGTTTTGATTCTACTTTTTTCAAGATCTTGGTGGAAACAACAGAACTAGAAGATGATGACGACGACGACGAAGGTGTTCGTCTACGCCTTCGGCTTTTCTTGCTTGATTTTTTATATGATGTGCTCATGATTGCAATGTTTTTAAAAAAGAAAATTTGTTATTTATATAAATTTAGTGTTGCCAACATAAAATTGTAAATTTTTAAAAAATATACATAATATAAAAACAATAAATTATTATCATCTCATCCAAATCGTCTAAACTACAGGGTGGTCTCGATGTTTAAGAACTTTTTGTGATTGATTATCATTATCGATTTTAAATTAAAAAAATCTAATTAGAAAATTATTTTACTTAAAATAATAATAAAAGTACAGCAACCTACTTCTCGAGATCAACGAAGAGACTCCCGACCTTCTTCCTTAAGCTATTCGGAACGGAGATACCCTGGACAGACACCTTCAAATATTTGGGAGTCATCCTCCTCGATTAGCAAAACAATTTTATCCAAGGGAGATCTCTCCCAATGAGGTATGGGTCCAAGACCCGGTACTCCGTTAAGCCAAGAAGACTAGGTTAGGTTTCGGAGCAGCACTAATAGGGCCGAACTTTTATGTGAAAAAATTATCCAGTCCTTGCCTGTCTGCAGACAACATTGAACCCGCATGCGCGATAAATTATTAAAATAATTTTCAAACCGCGAATGTTTTTATAATCAAAATCGGGAACTGAATTCAAAACAAAAATTAATTCCCTTTGAAGTTCTAAAATAAAAATATAATTTTTTATTTTCTATTTATGTGTCGATTTTCTTTTAGGTTTTTATTTATAGAACTTCCGACACACTTGCCGTAATTATATAAGTAATTTTTGTTTTAATGGTATTTTTAGCCGACGCTAAAATATAATGTTCGACGCATGTTGGAAAGTTTGCGATGAAAAAGGTATTGGTATCAAAAAAATAAATTTCTTAATCGATTTTTTATTAATTTAAAACGCTTTTAATGCTCAGTTTAAGACTGTCAAGCACTAACAACATTTTTTCATTTGCTGGTTTAAGTAGAATCTAAGACAATGGCGTAATTTGTCAAATACTACGTAGTTGAACACCGAACCCCCAAAAACTACCCTATTATACTAAAAAATCTAATTTCTTACGTCCTTATTTTAGAACTTGAGAATATTAAAAAATAAAAACAATTCAAGATAGTTTATGCTTTTGATATCCAAAATTACCTATATATTTGCTTATTTAATTGTACCAACATTATAGGTATCAGATCGTCACCATTCCTTTCCATCGGAAACTTGGATGGAATTGTATAATAGTCGATTTGATAATGAAAGTAAAGGTATCGATTGATAATGTATTTCATTTGCTAATTTTGTCTTCAAATAATTTTCCACGGAAATTTCCAACAGGACAAATCCATAAAATGCTGGACGTGGCAAAAATTATTATTGTTACCTATACCAATTTCTATGTTGTTTTACCATCTCCGTGTGGTGTATTTTTAACTTCTTGTTTTCTTGTTGTAGTTTCATAAGCTTAACAAGTTGCATTCGATTAATCTACCATCTTTTATCCAAAATTTTAGCCCTTTTTATTGACGTCAACGACGATAACGATTCAACTAATGCTGAAGATCACGAGTATTCGGAATGGGCAGATCTTCCAGATTTAATATTGGAAAAAATATTTTCGTATTTATCTATCAGGCAAAAATATTATGCTAGTCTTGTGTGCAAATCTTGGTACGGTGCATTCTATTTACCACAAGTATGGTCACAATTTATCCTCGAAGATTCAACGTTAACGAGAGCAAGATTCAATTATTACTCTGGATGGCAGGTAATATAATCAAAATCTTTATAAAAACTTGCATTTTGGATAATATTTTATTTTTAGTACGTACTCGATCATGTAAGAACCCAAACGTGCATAACACAAGTAGGAAGAAATTTTCAGCATTTAATTTTTGAGCCTATGTTAAATTTCTATAATTTGTACGAATTCATGAACATGATGTCATGGTACATAGAGCAAACTAAAGGTGAAATTTCAAGATATGGCGTAGGAAAAAGACTCAAAAGTTTAAAATTTACATTTCACTGTAATATGCCAAATAGTGACGAAACTGAAAGGATCCGATTATTTGGAACAGGTGGAAAATTGTTGGCAGCTTTGATACGGTTAATGGGAAATATAAAGACATTTAAAAAATTGGAACTTATAGATTTGATGTTGGACGCAAATGAAGCTCAATTTTTATTGGATAATGTTTGTGAAAACTGTTGTTTGAAGTTGGATACCTTAAACGTTGTTAATGCAACCAAGATGTCGTATCAAATTTTACATATCGGTGTGTTTTTAAATTTGCGGGTGCGTGAAGGTAAAAAGAAATAAACCAAAATTAATAGTTTGATTTTATAGATTTTGGTAATGAGTCCCCAAAATTTGGGCGACGATTTGATCGAATTGTTAGGATATACTGCGTTACGGCACTTACACATATTACAAAATAAGTACACTCCTAACGACCCCACTTTTTTGGGAGTATCAAAAAAATCCTGGAAAGTCTGTCGAACAAATAACAGAAAATTGTCCGTTCATCTACAATTGCAGACCACAAAAGAAAAGAGATTAATATGGCAAGAATGCGCGCCGGTTAAAACTATTTTGTTTGATTCACCTGCTATGGGGGTAAGTTCTGTTGCTGTATTAGGATTAAATTAAACTGCAAAGATTTAAATTTGATGTTTATGCGGTGGCTTAGTCTGTTTTGGTTTTCGCAAGCCAGTATCTGAAAAAGGAAAATTTATTGTATCTGTATGTCCCCGAAGAGAGTATGCATAAATTACGGTGTCGTCTGAGCTATTAGAGCTATACAGAGCTATTTTGGAGAATCCTTGAGTTGATTGTTTTTGTCGTCGATGTCGAGATCAGAACTGCTACTTTTCACGTTTTCCAAATCCAATTGGTTTGGTAAATTTAGAGGAAATCTTGTTAGAATGGCCAATATATAGATAAAAACATTATGAACAGCTGCCCGAAAAAGTTTATGTTCATAACTATAGATCGGAATTATAAGCACTGGAAACCTGATATCTTGTATGCGGCAAACAGTATAATATGCATATTTACGAGATAAGAATTTAAACAATTAAACTATAAATAACAAGTTAAATTCAATAATATAATCAAATATATCTTAAGCTTTCGACGATTTTTGTCGTCTTCTTCAGAATTTTATTTAATATAAACAAAATAAAATACATGGAAACCGGGAACAAAACACATTGTCATTTGATACGAGCCTTAGAACTAACCCATGGCGACTACAGGAAAGAAACCTTAAAAATTGCCCAAGAAACTTTATTCAAGAATGGTTACCGCGGACCTCTGGTGAAGAGAATTATCAAGGATCGTGTTAACAAACTATATAATGGTAACACAATGAAGAAAGAAGTTTCCAACTTTGCAGTTATGCCATGTGTAAAAGGTTTAAGCGAAAAAATCAAGAGAATATTAAAACCTTACAAGACCAATGTAACCTTCAAGTCCACTAATAACATTGGTCAACTTTATACTAAATTGAAAGACACCGTACCTCCTGAGAAGAGGTCAGATTTAATATACAAGGTCCAATGCAATAACTGCAATTTGGTATATATTGGACAAACGAACCAATGGCTTCAAAAAAGAATGAGTGGACACATTTCAAGTATACGCTGTAATAAGCCCGAATCCACAGCTATTGCCAAACACATTCTAGTCGATGGACATGATGCAGATTTTATGAACGCCAAGATAATCAAATCTGTTACCAACTACAAAGATCGACTTCTTCATGAAATGATATGTATCACAAGAGAGAAGAACGCCATGAATAGGAAGACAGATATAGACGGATTAAGCAACATCTACAGCCATTTACTCGTCTAGTTCGCTCTTACACACATTGGAGTTAAGTTTTTCCTATTTGACGGAAACTCATCATAGGTTGTTCCTTAACTCACGATCTTTTTGGATCTTAGGTCGTATCAAATGACAATGTGTTTTGTTCCCGGTTTCCATGTATTTTATTTTGTTTATATTAAATAAAATTCTGAAGAAGACGACAAAAATCGTCGAAAGCTTAAGATATATTTGATTATATTATTGAATTTAACTTGTTATTTATAGTTTAATTGTTTATTTTCTCACAAGTTAAGATTTATATATTTAGATAAGAATTTAAGAAACTGTATGCCGCATACTGGATATCGGGTTCCCAGTGCTTATAGTTTAGAGCTCAATTCATAACTCATAAGTAATATGAATTTGTGGAGACGAACGTATTTGAGCCACTATCCCAAACAGAGAGCAAAACAATGTGCATAGTGAGAGAAAATCAGAAATCATAACCCCCCCTCTACCCAAATACAAAAAAAGAAATAAAGGCTTAAAATATATTGCCGAATAACTGAAAATATTTTTCCAGAGAATTAAAAAAAAGGTAGAAAAAAAATATTTGGAGTTTTGCATTCAGGGAACCTAGACGCCAAATATATCTCTTTATTGTTGGCAATCTTCTTCTAAGCAGACTTGTTGTTTAGGTTGGTAGAGAATCATGATGTCTGAAATTCTGTTTGTTATATAATCGGAATTCGGAAATTTTTTCTGCAGTTTTCTTATCGTCCAAAAGGTTTCTTGGCAGGATAACGTTTTCACCTGCTTTAAAACTGAAGGGTTCTTGTAAAAGAGTTTCTCCAGCTATATCTCTTAGGATTCGTAATTTGACGTCAGTCGTAAAAGCAATTTACGTTGTTCTATCTGGTCAAGAGGCTAGTAGGTGTCCCGGGTGGGTATCGTGCCGTTGTCGATTTTTGTGGCAAAGAGTTTTGTTTCGACCAGTCTTAGAAGAGGGCGACTCTCTAGGTTCGTCTTTTAATTGTTCAGCTGTACAGTTAAAATAATAACTAAATTATATTTGACCATCTTTTGCTTGCTTCTCCGGAAGACTTACTCAAAACATGGTAAAACACAAAGCAATGACCGAAATATTCGCTATATCGTCATATAAATTAAAAAAACATCAATAAAGCAATTTTTCTTTTAGTTACAAATTGACATCTTAATGACTGCACTTGAGTTGTACAAAACAGACTTGGTTATATTTGGACATCAAAATATACCGAGATTTTATCGAGCTAAATCGTTCCATGAAAGAATCGATTCGTCACTACTTTTACTTTGCAGACAGTGTCCATCCTTAAAAGTTCTGGTGAGTAAATTAAAAACAATAAGATCATTAAATAATGAAAGAAAAATAGGTAATTACAGAACGAATATCGACGGCAACTGTTCTATTGATAGCGCACACTGTAAAAAACTTACAATATTTGTATATTCGCGGTAATGCAGTTATAAAACGATGTGATTGGCCTCAAAATCCAGATTGGAGCAATGAATTTTATGAATGGCTGAAATTCAACAGTCGATCATACTTACTCGTTGAGAAAGAAGTGTCACAAATACTTGGATACAACTGGCAAATGTTAACAGACAAACAATTTAAAAATCTACATATTAATTTGTACCAAGAAAACTTATTTCAATAAAATTTAAAATATGATTTTTTGTAATAATTATCGTGTGAGTAAAAATAAATTTCTTCATACAAATCTGTTTATTTACATATGCTTAAAAAAATCACAATTTCTTTTAATCTATTGGTGGTATGTTGGTAAACATGTGAGCGTATAAATGACCTACCGATTTAATATTATTTTGCATAATAATGCGTAAAGTTGTAGTATACACTTCAGGGGGACGTGCAACAGTTGAATCTCTCCAATAGATGCCCAAAACGTTACAGGTGAATAAAGCCGGTGAAGGAACATGATCTCGCATGTAATTCCAAACGCAATCACGCAAAATTTGAACAATCTATAAAAAGAATATATTAAGAGACGAACTTGTTACACTGCAATATTTTACTACCTCAGAACATTTCAGATGTGGAATGACGTCACGAATACCAGTTAAAGGTGGTAAAAGCAGTTGGCCTAAACTCATAACTTCAATCACTTTTACCGTGGTGTGCACAATGGAGTTGTATTTAGTTGTATTACAAAGTTCGTTCTTATCACTTGTTCCGTTCCACTGTTGAATTAATGTAGCCGTTATGGCTCGTAAGAGAACAGAACAGTAGCACAATGTTGGACGATACACGGCAACAAATGCTAACAACTTCCACAAAAGTGGATTATTTGTAAACAAACGACGAATATAAAAATCTCTTTCAATCGTCACCTAATAAAATTTAAATAAAAAAACCTTGTAAAAAATTTAATTTGGCAGCTTACCTTGTAAAATTCTTCTTCGGGCCAGGGCAAGCCGTTGTACATAACATCCGGACTAACAAATTGAACAAGAAGGAGCGAAAGAGATGTTAAACTGTCAAGAGATAAATCAACATTTTTGTTTTCTTCATTGGGAGGCAAAGCACAACAAGCTTTGATTACTTTTATAAAATGTTCCATATTTTCCGTAACAGAATCGGAATGGCTCTCACTGTAATCAATGCTATTCCTTCTGCCGTTTCCTATAATCCCGCCATTTAAAGTTGACGAGTTTTTTGTCAAAGGAATTGTTTTGATCTGTATAAAAAATAAAATTCCTTCTTGTTATAAGTTTTTCATCAAATTGGTTATTAATATAAATTATCATAATAAATTTAAAAATATTTCCATTCCATTAATATTTTAATTTCATGAAATAATGGAAGCTTATTGCAGTTAAACTGTAGTTATTTAAAAAAGATATAACTAAAAACAACTTACATTTCTCCTGTTTTGTTCAACTAAAAGTTTCTCGTATGTGTTCCGATGTGTGGCCACTTCGTTGATTGACCCAAACAAATATTTATCATTGCTGAATATCGCCCTTTCCAATAACTCTCTTAAAGCAGTCATCTTGGCAACTTTTGAGTGCAGGCACAACCTCTTCAGAATCTCATTGGTCCTCTTCAAACCGAGAAGCTTTTCAAAGCCATCCACCTCTTTACAGCAAACAATGAAATAATTTACTGTCGCCGTGGTAAAATTCGTCAACTCTTGAACCGACATTGTATGAGGCAAACTCATGTCTAAAGATGGTATTTGTAAAGTGTCCAATAAATTAGCGATCACATGTAAAACGTCTTCATTTAAACTATTATTAAACAATTGAATAATACTGCTTAAATTAACGTAAATGGCTTTTGAAACAAGTTTAGAACGCAGCAAAGGGATTTTGTTACTTTTTTCCCATTTTAGAAGTGTAAACAAATTTGAAAACAGTTTTAATGCCATAGAATTGTTGTCACAATCGAGTAGCAGTGGTTCACTTAAAATGCTGCTTAAGACAACTCCAAAGTGGCCTCCGCTACTGGAGTAGGGTTCTCTTGCATTATCCAATAATTCGTTTGTTAAAATTTTTATTAAAACTGCCAAATGTTCATTGGTCTCGGCATTTTCTATCAAAAAAACGCTGGACTTCACCAAAATAGAAGGATTTGTGTGACCTAAAAATGTAAATATGAGTTGTCAATAACAAATGAAAATAATAGGATTAGCTACCCATAAAAATAATTAGTTTGGAAGCAGTTTGTGATTTTATGGTTTGCGGACTTAACAATGTTTTGTTGACATTTAAAACTTCACACATACATGAATCCAGCACATTAATTTGGAGCGACGGCTCTTGAACACGTTTCCGCAACATCACATCAATTTCGAGCATTACATACTCTAAAAAAAAGATTTATTTGTTTGTTCGTCTGTAGAATAAGCAACTTACCTAAAATTTCTCCGCAACTGTTTTTTATGGCCAATTTATTTGCGTCACTCCCAGTTTCAATGTCAATAAAAATGCAATCCAAGAGAATGGTTATGATTTGAAATGCGCCGACTGCACATTTCATAATTAAATGAACAATAAAATCCTAAAAAATCAAAAATAACGAACACAGAAAATAAGAGGCAACCCTTAATTACCCTTAAAGTTTTACGTGATCCAAAATATTTGATCCAATCGTCCACAAAAACATTCATTTTAGCTACTACTTCAAGTGAAACTACAAAATTAAAAACTTACAAAAGTTAACTCAAAAACTACTAGATAAACTTACGTGTAGCTTTAATGTTTTTACTAAGTGCCAGTAATAAGGTTGGAGAAAAATTTGCTAATTGCAATAAAAATGGAACAGTTTTCTTCTTCAGTAATTTGACATCTTCACCTTCGGAAAAAAGTGTTGGCGTAAAACTCCACTAAAAAAAAATATGACCATCTCACAGAGTTAATATAAGATTCTTAATAAAATCAATTTGGTTTTACCTTAAATAAATCCAATAGTGCTTTGCAAATATCCTGACAGTGCCCAACCGCAAGATGACCTAAAATACCAACCACCGATTTCAATTTAGGCGAATCACATCCTTGTACATATGACTTATTTTGGCAGAAATCCTTTAACCCACAAGATAAAACTCGCGTAATGACAGTGGTGGGAAAACAACTACCAACGTGAGCAACTACCCAGTCAAAATTTGGCGAATGTTTGACAGAAGTATCTAAAATTTGTAAAATTATAACCTGGTAGATGAAAATAACTTTTCAAATACCTAAAAGTGCGTTAATGCAGGCTTCTGTGTCGGAGTGTATCAGTGAAGACAGACACAATGTGGTAATATCAATCAGGGTTCGCGTTGGTCTACAGCTCATCCACAACTGTAACGTTTCGTTCACACTTACTAAGTAAACAAGTTTTATGAGTAATTTTGTAAAAAAAATCTTTAAAAGTTTATCAAACCTGTTGAAACGTGAGCTCTACCGGCATACTTCGTGGATAACTCTCCAAGTAATTCAAGAGACCAAGTACTAATAATCGGAGCCCAAGCTTCAGGTCTGGAAGAAACAAAATTGCAAATTACGGAATGAATTTCCGAAACAACAGTTTCGTCCTCTTCTGATGCAGACGGCAAGTTTCCAGTTGCAATCTCAGTCTAAATAAAAAATTTTTTTAACATTTTCAACACAAAATATAATATGATTTGTTTACCTCAATCCTAACAACAAAGTTTTGTGTTGCATTATTGAAAACTGTGCAGAAATAATTTAGCACTCCGTCCCGAGTTGAAGGTAAAAGTTTGAGTAGCGACAGTGCGGTTTTCGTTAACTCCGCATTGCAACCAGTGGTTGTTTTAGTTGCACCTTCAATAAATATCTTTAAATCTTTCATCACATCGACATTTTTATTATTTCTTTCGTTTAATTGAGACATTTTCTCAATTATTCGTAATATTTATTTACATTTATACGAAGTTTGTTATTGTAAAACCGATTTAAATTTTGAGGTTATATCATGTCCCGGAATTTGACAGTTGGCAAACAAATAAATATATAGGATGTATCAAAGTGTGGTGGAGGATTAATGATTATGTTTTCAATTAAAATTTCCAAAAATTATTATGTATCATATAATTTGGGTAAAAATTAATTAGGGGAGTACTTATTATATCTTATATCATAAAACAAAATACAAAGCACCAAAAATACACGGAGCCGTTCGTTTCGACGCATGCGTTTAGACGCGGCACTTTTCGACGCCGGCCGGCACGATTCCATATTTTTGAAAATTGAAAAAGTGCGCATATCCTCGCGCAGATATGCATCGGTTATGTAGGTTAGTGTTAGTTTATATTTATTCTTTAGCGAAATTGTCCGTAAAAAAAGATATCCATGCGAAGATATGCATCGGTTATGTACCTTAGGTTAGTGTTAGTTAATTCGCTCGAAGATATGCATTGGTTATTTAGGTTATAACTTATAACAAATTTTAATAATTTGTTTTATTTTCTAAGTACCTCCCTGCCTAGAATCTGATTTGGGTGGGGTTGAGTTTGCATTTTGAAAACGCAATAGCGCGATTTCGGGACTTTGATGTGAACCATCAAAATTTGTATTGTAAATAATATGTTCTGTGATGTGAACCTTCGTACCTGTGAGAGTGTTTTTCGTGTCTCGTCAAATTTCAGTAAATCCTTTAATATTTTTTTGTATTGAAACTTCGTGGGAAGACATCTAATTTTGACGATGTTTTTTTACTCGTTCGATCTGTGTTTTGAGCTGACTGGAAATCTCGTGTAGCTTCCAAATTGCCGAATATTATTTTTGAATAATTTGCAATGGTATAATTTAATTTGTAGGAACCATACTATGGAGTATTGCTTGTCGATAGCAATATCGATAGCAATAATCAATAATCATAGCTGGCAAATTTTCAACGTTCGATTATTAACAACGTTTAATATTTAATTTTATAATTAAATTTTTTTAATTATTTTGGTTCTACAATTAGCGTTTGCTGCTCGTTCTTAGCTATGTTTCTCCTAAGGATAATAATTGACACGAGTAGCTGCGACTTTTTGGCGTTTGGTTGCAACTGCCGTTTGGCAGCACATTTCTTGCAGAGATTATTTTTTCGTTTTATTGATATCTTTTTCCGGAACTTATGACTCTCGCTTCCGCAATAATTACAGCTAGATTAACATCTTGGGCATCTACAGTAAATAAAAGCTGGTTGATCGTTTCCCAGCGTGTGAAGGAAAATTTTGGAGGCCCCATGAGGGAAAGAGGAATTGTTTGTTTTCTTTCCTGGCTTATGGTTGGTGCTGTCAGGTATCGGCTATGACATTGAGTGGATTTATGAGATGCACTGACGGGCACAATTCGTATGAGGGGTCGGAGATTGGGAATTCGGTTGGTCCCCGAGGGGGCGAAGGAATTTTTTTAATTACAAGGTTAGTGTTAGTTTATGGTTTTTCTTCCAAACTTCGTTGTCGCCCAAAAATTAAGATGCTATCTGACACTGCACTAGTCCACTATCGTAAAGTGAAAATATTTCTTTAATGTCGTTAGCAGTGTAGCTTCAATATTCTTCAGGAATAATTAAATATTCCAATGTTATCGGTGCAGGAGGCGCTTTTCTAACTTCGGTTCAGCCGCTGAACTATCATGGCAATGATTTCTTTTATAAAAATTTAACCATCCATGCTCGCTTTGTCGCATTTCCAAAAAGACTTTTCAACCATATGCTCTTTTTTTACCATACACATACGAATATCTGGCGATATAAAACTTGGTTTTACTTCTTTTGTTTAAAAATTCCATTTATACTTTAGATTTATTCTAAAGAATACAATTGTTTGAAGTTTAATCAGTATTAACTATATAGTAACAATAAAACAAAAACCGTCGTCAAAACGTACCGGCGTCGAAACGTACCGGCGTCGAAATAAACTAGACCCCCATATGCCAGTTAGTGGTTTTAGGCAGATCCCTGCTGCCACTTCTGTGGCAAGAATCGTAGACATTCAGGATAATCGGTTTCAGGAAATAGTAGATCTTTTGAAGAACGAACCTTGCAGATTATTAAACCCAGGCACTTTGCTGACCTGTGTTTTTCTAACTACTTTATCAAGCTTTTCAGGAGTAATGCGGGTGATGCATTCTGCAGTCTGTACCGACCGGAGATTCTCAAAGTCCGACCTAATCTAAATGAAGAAGTTTTGTTTCATTTTCATGCCTGTTCCTATAAAAGCGGTTTTTGTGCTTGTGACCGTCAATTTAGAAATGGGATAAAACGGCAACCTTTACGGCCCACCTGAGGAGTAGCAGTAAAGTTCCTGGAAGATAGTTAGATGAATTTCATTTTGGGCAAAGAAATGCTGGGCGTCAGTAATTGGTGACAATAACAGTAACAATAATGGATAATTTATTAGATTTGATGAGTTATGTAAAATGACTCATCCGTGATGAATCATCTGATGACAAGTATATGATGACTGATTATATGATCACCCTATTACTTGTTCCAAATCTGCTGACTTGTAGATTGAATCTTTCTAGAAGCGTATAGAAGTTTCTGAAGGTTTCTAGAAAGATGTATTTGATTGGATAAAGATTGCAGAATGATTTGCTGCGAGACAGTTGTAAAACTTTTTTTAAGTTTACACAAATAGACTTAATTATAGTGTGTTTTAGTATTTAGTGTGAATCTTAGTGTATTAATTATTGTTCTACTGTCGTGTTACAAAATTCTTTTTTTAAATTTTTGAGATTTTAAGAATTGAATTTTACTGTTTGTGATTGGAATTTTATTTTTATGATTCTAGGTTTATTTTGTAATCTATCTTTTGATTTATTTGTATATTTGAATTTATTTTGTAAGTGATTTTTATATAAATGTTAGAAAATTTACAATTTTTAAGCGAGCATGAAACGGAACAATAACTTTTGCTTTGAGCCAAATTCGTTGAAGTAGAGTAGACGGACGTATTTGCGGGAGTTCCCGTAAAAAGCGTGTCTCAATTGTGAGATTAATAGTTTTGATTTGTGAAATAAAGTGATTTTTATTTAATTGGAAGTTGTCCGAAGCTTTGGACGAAATTTAGAAAGTTTTAAAAGAATTTGGGACGATGTGATTTTCGTATTACAAGGTCCTGTTTTGCGACACAATTTCATGCTTTCGACTTTTTAAGCTAGCTGAAGTCTTTTAGGTCTAACGTCGGAATTAAAATTTAAAATTTTTGGCGCCCAACGTGTGGCAATTATATTAATACAAAATAGAACAAGTGCGGGTATAGCAGTGTGTTATTTGACTGCAAAAGTCAACACATTTTGTTAAAAAGTTATTAACAAAATAGAATAAAATAAACATTTGGTGTAAGAAACTTAGATGAAAAATTTGAAACTATGGAAAAGAATTTAATAAATACAGATTTAAAGGTGGAAAAAGTCATAAAAAATATTGAAATTTTGAAAAAAAAATTCAATAATGCAAGAAGAGGTTGGACAATATCTAGAAAACTATAAACGTAATATTGCATTGACAAGGAAATAGAAAAAACAACAGATAATTTTGGAAATGGGGAGCAGAAAGAAAATAAAGAGATTTTTGATAAAATCAAAGAAAAAACAAAAATTGAAAAAGATAGCGAACATCAAGAAGAGATGAAAAATTTTGACAAAAACAATGATATAAAAATATTTAAAGCTTTGCTTGAGTTAGAACCTCAAATCAAGGAAAATGTAGAAAAAGCAAATATGATTATAAAGAAAAATGAAAATTTGGACAACGGCAATTTTACAATCTTTTTCTTCTTCTTCTTAGCCTGTAGCCATCTACTCCTAAATGTAGGCCTCTCTCATCTCTCTTCATGTTTCCCTGTCTGCCGGCCTCCGAAACCAATCTCGTCCCGCCAGTCGCTTTACGTCGTCTAACCATCTTTTCTGTGGTCTTCCCACGCTTCTCTTAGTCATTCTTGGACGCCAGTGTAAAATCTTATATGGCCATCTTACAGAGTCGAGCCTTGCCACGTGCCCCACCCAGTTCCACTTCAATTTGGCCACTCTACCCATCAGGTCTGAAACTTTTGTTCTTTTCAGTCTTATCCTGTCCCTCAGCGATATACCAAGCATATGGCTCTTTCCATCGCTCGTTGCATGACTCGTAATCGATTTTATTTCACCCGTGTTCGTGCTTATGAGTAGTATGTCATCTGCAAAGCGCAAGTGACTCAAATAGGTACCATCGATATTTAGACCTCTATTTTCCCATGAAATTTTTTTGAATATATCCTCCATTGTCAGAGTAAAAAGTTTTGGCGATATTGTATCACCTTGGCGAATTCCTCGCTTCACTGGTATTTTGCTGGTATTCATATCTTCGTTTATCTTTACATGTAGTGTAGCATTCTGGTATATGTAGTCTATGTTATACTCAGTGCATTTTTCTATCAGTGTCCGTATTGTTTGGATATGGTCTATTGTGCTGTAGCCCTTACGGAATCCGACTTGTTCGACAGGTTGGTAAAAGTCAAATTTGTTGGTTAGACGGTTTGTTATAATTTTTGTTAGTAACTTGTACAAATTTTTTCTATATCTTTCTTGTCGCATTTTTCAAACAATAGGATGACCTCCGAATTTTGCCATTGTGTTAATACTTTTCCTTCCTCGAGACATTTATTTAATAACACCCCCATAGCTTGCACTATTTCTTCTCTTCCGGCCTTTAACATTTCGGTAGTGATTCGGTCTTCTCCGCATGCTTTTCTATTTTTCATTTGGTTTAGTTCTGCCATTATCTCTGTCTTATCTATTGCAGGCATGTCTTCTGATCCTACATTCCTAACCTCTGTGTTTTGGTTTACCGGTCTGGGAAATGTCGACGTATACAGGTCCTCATAGAATGATCTTACGGTTTCTGTTAATTTTTCTTTTTCTGTTATAATCTTACCTTGAGCATTTTTTATTTTACTAATGTTTGTTCTAGCATTTGACATTTTTGATCTTAGAACCTTCATATTGCGATTATCCTCAATAGTTTCTAGGATTACTTTCGTGTTATAGGCTCTTATGTCTTTTCTTATTTCCCTTTTAATGGTTTTATTCAATTTTACGTATTCATCTGATTCCCGGTCTGACTTTCTTCTTTTCTCCATAAGTTCAATTGTATTGTCGCTCAATTTTCCCCGTTTTTTATTCTTGCTTTGGGTACATACCTTTTTTATAGTTGTTCGAATAGCTGTGACGATTTTTTCATTTATTTGGTCTATCTCTAGCTCTTTGAGATTCTGTATTGCTCGGAGTCTTTTATTAAGTTCTTTCATGAATGAATCGCTGTTTCGGTTTATTTGGTCTGATATGAAGTGGTTGTTAGTTTTAGAGATAAACTTCTTCCTTTCCGTTGTCATGTTAACTCGGACGGTGGTTCTTACCAATCTATGATCGCTACCGGTATGAAACTTGTTTAATACTGACACGTCTGTTACTGTTTTCGGTTTATTACACAGTACATAGTCGATCTCATTTTTGCTTTTGTTGTTGGGACTTTTCCACGTCGATTTCCTTTGTATTGGTTTATCAAAAAACGTATTCATACAATACAGATTTTCGATTTGCAGATAATTCATCATTAATTCACCCCTGTCATTTCTAGTACCCAAGCCAAAGGGTCTTATATTTTGGGTGTCGTCGTCATTTTTTGTTCCAATCTTTGCATTAAAATCTCCTACAACCATTGTTAGTTTCGGCCGTTCTGATCTTCTTGCCTTTGTGATATCTTCGTAAAATTGTTCTATTTCTTCTTCGCTAGATGTGCTGGTAGGTGCATACGCTTGAATTATCTGCATGCTATAATTCTGGGTCAATTGTAGTATAATGTATATCACTCTATTCGATATCGCACATGTCTTTGTGACCAGATGCTTTATGTTTTTGTTTATAAAGAGTGCTACCCCCCCCCCATTATGCTAGTTTATGACATTTTTATTTTGGTATAATGCATGGCCAGTTTTTCTTGTAGTATACTGTTCTCCTGGTTGTCTAGTTTCACTGATACTGCTGATACCAAGGATGTCCCACTTTATATGTTCTAGCTCGTTTTCTAATTCTTCTAATTTTTTATCCGTTCTCATTGTACGGATGTTGTAGGTGCAGATATAAATTTTCTTTATTCGGTGGTGATTCCCTTTTGCCCGACTTCCCGAATTTCGCTTCGGAAGGAGGGCGCCAGTTGAATCTTTGCCTCCCCCATAATCCATGAGGCTGACTGGTGTGACAGTGTCGGATTCTGAGCTACTAGCTCTACCCACCTGGGGTAATTTTATTTTAAAATTCAACATTTTTCATCATGGAGTATTTGAGAGGTTTAGTAGGCATTGAAACGCCACGCTTGCCAGTGCGTGTTGGCGAGTATTTGGTAGTCATATTTACCTGACTGTGGTCGCTGCAGTTGATCCATTTGGATTTGGGTTCTTCCGCCACCGAACCAGGATATCAAGCCATTTCTGTAGATACCCATCCTACTGAGCCTTCCTTCACTTAATGTAAAGTGGCCTCAGTAAGACCCCCTTCTCTCGTATGTTTGCTGACTCTGTTTTCCGCTGGGATTGAACCACAACCTCCGACTGAGTTGCTCAGCGTGTCAGTATCTACCATCGTGAAAGTGATAGTGGAGTTGGAATGTAGATGCTAGAGAATATCTCTTGTTGATATTCTTATATTACGCATCACATTCTCATAGGTCACTATGGACCTATGGAAATTTACAATATAGGTGGAAAATTATAATGGAAATGAACCGGAAGGAAAGGAAAATGAAGAACCGGAGGAACAAAAAGAAGAGAAGCAAGAACACAAAATGGACAAAACGATTATGGACAACAAAATCAAGGGTGACTTTGCGATCCCAGTACAAGAACAAAAATTGGGAAGATTAAATGGGTTTAACGTTTTAATTATATGTAATTCTAGGATTTGCAAATGAACATCCGCCTTCAACGAAAATTATTTTGTGGAAGTCAATCAGGTGGAAATAATTTTATTTCAGATTTTGGAACACGACCTGAATGGTTTTCTTTTACAAATCATCAGTTATTTAACCATGGTTGTGCAAAGAAAACCAGAGAAGCCAGATTTCGTGTTACAAACTCCTTTTTTAAAAGTTTTTTGTTTAAACTTTTGCGGGAGTTACCATAAAAGGCGAGTTTGGGCCAAATCTCACCCTAAATAAAAATGTTATAAGAAAAAAAGATAGTGGACTGTATTTAGGTCTTCGAAGATTTTAAGATGTTAAAAATCGAATATGAATCAACCAACGTTGCATGATCATCCTTAAACGGTAAAGCCACTTATTGTCAATAAATATTTTAACTTCTTTAGTTGACGCAGAAGAGTCGATAACCATCCGCCATTTTGGAATAACCAGCCGAATTTTGTTATGCTACCAATTATGGGAATTTTCCTAGTTATTTCAAGTTGGTTGGGATCTACCAACCAACCTTCGGGTAGTTTGGGGGGTGTAGAATTTTTAAATTATTCCCCTGCCAAACCACCGCACACAAACATGAGAATCTTGTGCGTGAATTCAAAGCATCCAATTTAAAATAAACTTTAATTAAATAAAAATTCTACCTTTGTAAATGAGAATGTTAAATGTGCACGACCTGCTCGGCTCATAATCTATCCACTCAAACTTTACAATGCTTTGAAATTTGTATTTTTATTTTCCATTGCCTATTTTTTAAAGTATCTATTATTTTTTATTATCTTACACTTCATCTTAATTTCTTTAATTTTCTAATTAATAATTTACTACTACAGAATCCAAAACTTTATTTCACAAATAACTTAAAATATCTCACAATTGAGACGCAATATTAACACTTTTTACGGGACTTCTCGCGAAAGCGTCCGTCCACTCCGACGGACCTGGTACTGGTAAAAACGATTTATTGTTCATTTTCGTGCCAACAAAAAGTATGTTGGCGCGAACAATCAAATTCGAATATTTACAAAATTAGAATAGTATATTGTGAAACAAGTTTGGAATAGCCATTCCAAACGGGAGTTGAAGCAAGGGGGGGGAGAAGTTTTTGCTCAGTTTTTCGATATCTAACGCCGTTTTCGAGTTATTGCTAATTCAAGTTTGTGTGGCGGAAACGCAGCAATAACTCAAGAACGGCGCTAGATATCGAAAAACTGAACAAAAAATTGTCCCCCCTCGTACATACCCCTTGTGGATTATCGGTAGGAAAATCTGTGCAAAAATTCAGATCGATCGTACGCAAAAAAGTTTACTCATTTGACAAACTTGATTTTTGTTTATAAAATTTGTGAATTAAAAACAAAAGACAAATTGACAGAGGTTAAATCAATAGTAAATCAAGAGGTTAAATTAAATGATAAATTTAAATTTATCCGTCTTTTATAATACGCGAGTAAATTTTTAACTGTCATTTATAAATTGTAATCCATGCACTTAAATATAATATTTCTTATTAATTTGACAGATGTGTAAATAAATTGAGTTCAAAAATTTGGTAATAGATGTCACTTCAAATAGTAGTCTATTCTTTGCTCTAATTGGTCTAATCTGTGTGAGAATAATTATTCTCGCACCGATATCGGTGTGAGAATAAAAAAAGAAAGAATGTAGATATTCTGTATTTAAAAATAGAATCAGAATGCCCACATTCTATGATAGTCGTATAGAAAACAAATTTAAAATGCATAAATAAAATGTGAAATACAGATTCACAAAATAAATTCAAAGTCACAAAATAAACTTAATCTCAATTCAAAATTTAAATGATTTTAAATTAAAAAAAAGGACCATATATTTATAATAAATATATATAATAGAATAATTAATAATATACAACATACAATAATTAATTATTACTATTTCCTTTTTGAGAATCCCACCCATACACCTTCGGTTGGCACTAAATTAAATGCTCCTTTAGAAGGCTTTAAAGGAACTACTGTGTCCTTCACAGGTACGATATCAAAATCTTTAAGTAATTTTACTAGCACTAGTTTGACTTGTAATAAGGCAAAACGGGAACCTAAAAGGTTAATATTATTATGTACTTTTGAAAATATCACTTTCGTACTACTCACCAATACAATTCCGTGGTCCAGCACCAAATGGCATATACGTATTTGGTTTTATTTTATGTTTGTTTTCATCATTAAACCTTTCAGGATCAAACTTTTCCGGATTTGGAAAATATTTTGGATCGTGATGAATAGCATAATTTGCCATCCAGATTGTCGTTCCTTTTTCTAAATGAACCGGTACTTCACCAGGAAGTTCAGGTTCAATAGTAAAGGATTTGGTTGTTCTCCTACTCAAAAATAATGAAATTGATCTGAGATTTTCTAAAAAATAACAAAATTAGTTGTTAAATTTAATCATTTTATTGTAGTTTTTACCTGAAATAACACAATCCAGATACTTCATTTTAAGCAGTGCTTCATATGTAATTTTTCCGTTACACTTTAAGAAGGTTTCGTCAATTTCCTGTTGTAATTTTCGTTTAGCATCTGGATCAACTGCTAATTTATTTGCTAAGTAACTTAATGCTAAAGAAGTTGGTTCAAATCCGCCAAGAAAGAATACGATAGCTTGAGCAGTTATATCTTCATCTGTTAACTGGGCTTTCACTTTCTTATTGGCGGTTAATTCCGATTCTTGTACCACGGAAAAACCTTCATCGACAACGTCTTTCTGGTTATCGTTATTTAGACGATTTTTTCTTGCTTCAAGCAACAGGTGAAGCATATCGTGTCGAACAACATTGTTTTCTTCACGATACTTAATTGCTTCTTTAACAACTTTTACGAAAAAAGCTTCTACATCTGCTTCAATTACTCGAACGTTTATAAGCTGAATATAAAGTTATTTCAAAAAATTTATTCTACTGACGATTTAAATTAACTTACTTTATCTATTATTGGACTTAAAGATGATATGAAGATTAACAAACCTTTAAGACCTGTTCTTTCTACAACTTTTTTGCCTGTATTATAAAATTCGTTGTTTCTATCTTTTAAAGAGTCGCACTGAACTCCAAATGCGGTAGACGCTATGATGTCGTTTGATATTCTATTAAATGTGTTCGAAACTTCTACTGTTATAACGTCGTCTGTTTGTTGTAAAAAATAGTTAACGAAATTATCAGCACATTCGTCCATTAAACCAAACATCATTTTCATTTTACTGCTAGTAAATGCTGGACTTAAAATTGATCTCATATCTTGCCAACCTGTTGCTTCTGTAAGTGATATTTCATATTAAAATTTCAATAAATGAGAGATTTAAAATCTGATATTAAGTGTTATCACTTACGATTTAAATTCAACAACATTTTTTTTGCTAAATTATCGTTTTGGTCGGAAAACTGCCCTGCTTGATCGGAGAAAGTATCAAACTCTTTAATAGCAATTTTCTTGATTAGCTCTGGGTCGCGAATCAATAGAGTTGGCATTTGGAACTGGTATATACCAACGTATCTGGAAATTACAAAATAAAATTTAAGGAATAGTTTTAAATTAAAATTTTACCTTTTATCTGGAAATGCATCGTAAAGTTCCTTAACGGTGTCAGTAATATTGGACATTCTTAAAGCATATCGGCCAATGTTTCCAAATAGGGGCCATGGTTTTACGTAATCCACACCTTTGTCTTTCCAGTAGTTATGGGGTTTAATTAATTTATAGTAAATAAACAGTATACATAGTGGAATAATTAGCAACAACATTGCAGCTTAATTTTAATAAATTTTAATTATAATTTTAATCTAATTGTGAGTCTTACTTATATACCTATATATAGTGTTTTTTATGTATTTATAGTTAGTACTTACAGATAAAAATTATTTTGATAAGTACAAATATATTATAAAAAACTATCTTAATTACCACACTCGAAGTGTCGCAACATTGCAAGTCATCATACTTAAAAAATGCTTTTTAATGAAAAAAGATTATCTTTTAAATTTTTGGCAGCCCAGATAACGTACTAGAGAATTTAACTAATGGAGTGGTTTTCGTTCTCTTCTCTTTAGGTCAATTGAAATGTATTTTTCTTAAATATCAAAAAATTTTCAAATACTTTTCAAAACAACATACAATTTTTTAAATGCCCGAGATAAGTAAGTACCTACTTGTAATTTATTTTGTTCAATCTAATGTTCAATCTAACTTCTCAACGTATAACTTGCTCATCTGTATGAGTATCAAATGTTTTTTTTTTGTTCCTTTAAAGTATTAATTTTAAAATTTACGAATTTTCCAATCCAAATTATTATCTTCTCTATCCAAATCATTCAACTAATGACCTTACTCTACTAATGTAGAGTAATCTTTCCACAGAATTGCTTGTTTCGGGCTGGTCATTGAAGACAGCTTCATAACAATTCCAAAGCGCAATTGGAAAATTTGGAGAACGTCTAGTTGACTTGCGCAGGGGTCATATACTTTAAGTGTAAAACTAGATCATATCTATATTACTAATACATTATATTTAATTGTGCTTCGAAGTTTTCATTTTCGACGTTATTGTTTTTGTCGTTTTTGTTTTCGACGTTTTGACAATGAATCGGCTTGACTGTTATTTTTCAGACGTGTTTAGGTTAGGGATACCATGTCGAGAATCATATAACTGCTGCTGCACTAACTTCTGCTCAGAGCATGTGCGCTTTCCCGTATCACGAGGGGAAATTGCTTTCTGTTCTTATTAAGATCAAATATAAGTCATCGTCTGGACCAGATGGTTTGTTCTATGCCTATGTTGTATGAACTTTTCTTGTGAATCTATCATTTTCTGGCGGCACCTCCACCAAGGGAGGCTTAGTCCCCCTAAAAATTCTAAATAATAAACTATTACAATTATTTAAAAAAAATATAAACTGAATTTCAGGCTAGATTTAACCAACACATGAACCGCAAGGTCTACTGTGCTACTGATGGTTTCGAGATTTCGTTAAGAGCCACTATAGCACTCGTTACTCTGTCCCTTAATTCCTCTCTGGTGTCGGGCTTTCTTCTTTTGCTGTACACCAACGCTTTAACAGTACACCATAAAAAATTATCAAACAGAGTTAAATCTGGCAATCTTGCTGAAGCAATTAATAAAATTTATCCTCTTTCGATCAATTTTTCAGGATTGCTTCATTTAAAAATTTTTTTACTTGAAGCTCAAAATGTGCTTATTAAAAATGAAAGTGGTCATTTTGAACATTTACTTAAATAATGTAATAGTTTATAATAAAAATAACAATTTTGTGAATTTAATATTTTGTTTTGTAGATACTTTTTTATTATTTTTTTTTGATTTTCTGTGAAATGGACTGGATTTTCAAAAAATGTTACAAGCCAAAAGTTATATTCCGTTAAATTTCCTATTCGGAATGAGGCGTCAGATTTCTTGTAAAATGTTTAGTTTAAAAGATACAGCCATTTGAAAAAGAAAACCAAGAAAAAAATAGTTTCAAATTTTCAACATTGTTTTACTTACTTTAATTCATAACTAGAAAGCCGTTGATTCTAGACAATAAATGGTTTAAATCTAGTTTGTAGTGTACTGTTTAATTAAGAAAGTATTATTCTTAAATTAAATATATATGAGTTTTACCGTAAGTAGAATTTATTCTTGAAGTAAATCAAGTTTTTTGCTGATTTAAAAAATTTCTTAACAGAATACATTTGATATAAATATTTTAGAAGTTTAGAACAAAAAAATCAATTGTTTCATTTGAAAAACATTTTATTTTATTAAATAAATCGAAAATTTAAAATGAATAAAACATTTTGTTTAAACTAATAAACGCATTTTCAGTTCAAAAATTGGTTGTTAACAGATTATACTTGTTACAACTATGACAGAATTTTAGAACAAATAAATGCAGTTGTTTAACTGAAAAATTATATTATTTTATTAAATACATCTATGTTTATTATGATTAGAATATTTTCTTGAAGTAATAACTTTATTTTCTATTTAAGAAATCCTATCTTCAATTGAAGACCAAATAGTTTTAAATGTATTAAATAATTTGATCATAAGAAGAATAGAAATACTATAATGAAAGTTTTAATTATTTTATTTTAGTAAGCCACTTACTTGATTCAAAACTCAAAATGTTTGTTACGAATATTTCATCTTCTTGTGGTGGAGGCACTAACCAGTCGTCATTAAATAATTTGTGTTTCATAATCATCTATATCCAAAATCATACATAATGGTAACCATTCCAGAATCTAATAACCCCACTAAGTAAACACGAAAAATAAATAGATTTATTGATTTGAATATGGCGTAAAAATAAAGTAAAATTTAGCGAGGTAAATCTTGGTTCACGTTTTACGCGATATATAAATTTATAATTAAATTATTTTGCTTGTTTGCTGCGAAAGGTGCTAAGATTCTGAAATTGTTATCATTGTTTAAATTTCTGTAAAATTCTGGAAATAAATGACATAAAACACAAATTATTCATTTATCATTAGGAGACATAGTTTTTAATAATAATCTGCTTATATACAAAATATCACATAGTTTTTTTTCGCTAACTAAACCGATAATAAATTATAGAAATTTAGGGATACGATCGCCTCTACCATTGGGGCGACTATAAGACATATAATATCAATATTTTAGAAAAACTAAAAAATGCACAAACACTTTTTCAGAACTAAAATGTTTTATTAGATAGAAATCTTAGGATTAGGAAACGCAAAATAAAATAAAAATTAATATTAATATTAATAAAATGTTTTAAATTATCACAAATAAAATGCACTCTGAGACTAAAATAATATTAATAATTAACTCAAAATAAAAGTGTTAAAATTATTTATTAATTAAAATCGCATATACTAAATATAAAGAGTTACTTACATACTAAGAATTGAAACAAAACTTTCCGACTGTGGTAAAATATGAATAATTGCTGGCATAAAATTAAAATCTAAATCAATAAGTGATATAAGTTTTTGTTCAGAACTAATTATAACTTTGTATGCCCTATAATGTTCACTGAAATATACATTTTTGAGTACGGTGTAGATAAAAAAACAGTAGCTGTTATTTTCCGAATTCAATAAAATATGTTTAATACAAATACAATACAAATAATACAAATTGAGGTTCGCCATTAACATGACCAACTATAACTACATTTGATACGTTATAACGAACTCCATTTAACTTATACCATTTAACCATAAGTAAATTTTTTGAATCAATATCTCTTAATATTGTTTTATCAATATTAAGAAATTCAGTTTTACCAAAATGGATGTTCTTGGTTAAACCAACATTTAAAATTTTCTATTAGCAACTTTTATTTGTAACCTATAAGCTAAAGTAAATTTAAAAAGGATATCAAAACTTTTAATAATCGATTTGAATTGATACCTTATTGTATCTATTACCAAAAATACCGATTCAACGTTCGTAAATCCGTTTCCAACGATTAACATGTACGGTTGAACACCTTGCAAAATTTTTCTTTTTGATTCCTTGATTCTCAGAGATGCTCTTTCCTTCTGTTTGGAAATAACTTCTTCTACTTCTGCCGCACACTTAAAAATAGAGTCACAATAAATTATAATATTAATGCGATTATAAAAATAAACTTACAGTTGCTACAACAATAATACTCTCTAAGCATTCAGCAGTTGAGAACTTCCAACTTTCAGCTTTTGAAATTCTAATACGACCTTTCGGTGATATCAAATGGCACATCAAGTTAATTTGATTAAAGTGTTTACAATCTACGAAATAAATAAAGTTAACTATGGAATAATTTACCTATATATCTACTATCGTTCAGAAAAGCATACGTTCAACATCGGTAAGCAAACTAGGTAGGGTAAGGTCGGGTAAGATTGCGCAGTTTGCAAGATTGCGCAAAGCCAGTGGTTAAGGGTTAAAGAGTAAAAGTAGTGAACATAAAATAAAATACCAATTGTTCTGCACGCAAGTCCTGCAAAACTGGCCACTCTTCAATAAATTCACTGACAGTATTTTTCTTACTTAGTCTTCTAATTTCAAAGGTTTCTTTCCATTTCTTAATTACATCGTTCCATGGCTCTCGATAATGTTTTAAAAATGTAACACTTTCTTGCAGTGTTTCTAAAACATCAAAATGGTTCAAAACAAATCACTAGACCTTCGATGAATGTGCTACTTTCGAAAATTTGTAAAATTAATTTTTTTAATAAATCTTACGACTTCTAATATGATTACAAAATTAAAAAAAAAACATTGGCAAATTAAAATTAACAAAACGGGTACCTACACATCTTAATTTTTTTTGCATGTTTACCAAATGTGGAGTTCATTAAAATTTATTAAAAAATTTCATAAAAAATTAAGAGCTTGTGATAGTTATACTATATAGTTTAAAATTACCATTATATCTTTGTGAAGAAGAGCTTTCCATGTCATCTTATAAAATAATACAGTAAAATAATACGCTTAATGTGATCACTTTGGGACCAGAACATTTCGATAACATTAACCGACTGATAACAATAAGAGAAATTTAGAAAAAAACAAATTTTATAAACGAAAAATTAGAGAATCTTAATTTACAGTGATTTTATTACATAGTTAATTATTATACATTATGTACATAATTATTACACATTAGTTGTACATTACATTACTTTACATTCATAAAAGAAAATAGTCCAACGTTGATTGCTTGTTACAAGTGAGAAATTTGTTAATAAAATTTTCATAATTAGCAAATTGAGAGATTGAGAGATTTTCAATTGCGCGGTGGCATTTCTTTGTCCCATTTTTGGCAGTTTATCGTATACTTTTCGATAATTTCTACCTTCTGTTTCACCGAGAGATTGTTTCGTTTTTTCGTCGGCATCGTAAGAAAAGCAAGAATAAACTAAACTTAAATTAAAATGCAAAAAGCAAAGTGCACATTTGCAAAATGAAAATAGATACGCGGCATGAAACGGGAAACCTCATTTTGTACAGTATAGAAATTTAAACGAGTGACATGTTTTGTCTAAATATAAAATTTCAATGACAAATCAGAAAAAGATACTTAGAAAAAGAGATTATTGTGTTGGAAATTCATTGAAAATTCCTTGAAAGTGATAATAGTAAGCGGCTTTTTGATCAGATTATCCGGTGGTTTTTGTATGTAAACTGATTAAAGCGGCCGGTTCCCAGTCAAAATGATAACAATTACCGACTGATAACATTAACCGAGATCACATTAAGCGGATTCTACTGTATAAAATAATATCAAATAATAAATGGCTTTATAAAAACGTTGGTCATTTGAAAAATAATCTACTTGAAAGTGCAATTATGCAAGTTCACCGGTATTGGCGCCAAAACCTAGTGATGCAGGTGTATCACATCATAGTGTGCACTATTAACAACGGATTCCTAAGCTTTATCTTTATTGGGATTATAATTTTTTTATTAATTATTTCAATATACCTAATATAAGGCTAACATAATAAAATTAAACATTAATTTCCAATCTATAATATTAATATAATTATCAATTTTAAAAAACAGCTATTATATGAAGCGCCAGGACGAAATTTACAAAATCGTGATCAGAATAATTGGTATAGTTATTCCTTATACCCCTATTTATGTAAGTTAAAATAATGATTCTACAATTCTACTAAAAGTACCATTATTATATTTTTAATTATTTTAATGTGACGACAAATTAAACAGGAAGAAAATTACTTACCTTAATAATTTTCAAGCGATGTCAACGCACATACACAAACTGCTACCTTATGGCTACACAATGTGTGATGATGACTGTGAAACCAAGATGAAATTCATGATGTTGCATTAATTAATTGCGCATATCAAGTTCGAGTGTATTTTTCATTTATTTACAATAACCATCTAATATTTTCAAAATAAAAGATTAAGCATATTCTAAAGAAGAAATTGTAAATTTTTTGATTTAAGTAAATATAATTATTTCATCAAAGTAAGTATGCTTGATCTAAAGAAAACTTACAAAACAATATTTTTCTTTTTTCAAAAATTTGCGTATATTTCAGCTAAGTAAATAATCTTATTTTAAAACCTCAAAATAATTACAGTAAGCAAATACGTCTAAACAAATTTTTTTTCTTAGCACAAGAATGCGTTTTTATGCGTGTGTAGAAACATTTTACTTTTAAAATTGTACCACCTTAATCAACTAGCGGAAAAATACAAAATTTACAAATTTTACAAAATATAACAAAGTAATATTTTACATTTGATTTTACTAACAAAGATCAAAAATTGATCAATCCCTTCCTGTACATAAAGAAATATACAAGATAATATAATTATTTATTATTATTTTCTTTTTGTAAATCCCAACCATACACCTTCGGTTGGCACTAAAGCAAGTGCACCATTATCGGGCCTTATATAAACTACTGTCTTCTTCACGGGGACGATATCAAAATCCCTAAGTAATTTTACTGCAATTATTTTGACTTGTAGTAAGGCAAAACGAGAACCTAAAAGGTTAATTTGATTATATGAACCACTGAAAATTTGGCTTTCGTATAACTCACCAATACAATTTCGCGGTCCAGAACCAAATGGCATATATGTATTTGGTTTTATTTTATGTTTGTTCTCATCATTAAACCTTTCAGGATCAAACTTTTCCGGATTGGAAAAATATTTGGAATCATGCTGAATAGCATAATTCGGAATCCAGATTGTACTTCCCTTTTCTAAATGAACTGGTATTTCACCAGGAAGTTCAGGTTCAATAGTGAAGCTCTTCGTTGTTTTCCTACTCATAAACAACGAAATTGACCTGAGATTTTCTAAAGATAATAAAATTAATAGTTAAATTTAATCATTTTATTACAGTTTCTACCTGAAACAACACAATCCAGATACTTCATTTTAAGCAATGCTTCATATGTAATTTTTCCGTTACACTTTAAGAAGGTTTCGTCAATTTCCTGTTGTAGTTTTCGTTGAACATCCGGATTAAGTGCTAATTTATTCGACAGGTAACTTAATGTTAAAGAAGATGGTTCAAATCCGGCAAAAAAAAAATGATAGCTTGAGCAGTTATATCTTCATCTGTTAACTGGGCTTTCACTTTCTTATTGGCGGTTAACTCTGATTCTTGTACCACGGAAAAACCTTCATCAACAACGTCCTTCTGGTTATCGTTATTTAGACGATTTTTTTTTGCTTCAAGCAACAGATGAAGCATATCGTGTCGAACTACATTGTTTTCTTCACGATATTTTATCGTTTCTTTAACAACTTTTACGAAAAAATCTTCTACGTCTGCTTCAATAAACCGAACGTTCAAAAACTGAAAATAAAGAAAATTTTTAAATATACCCACACTTACGATTGAAATTAACCCACTTTATCCATTATGGGACTTAAAGAAGCCAGAAAAACTTGTAAACCTCTAATACCCGTTCTTTCTGTAGCTTTTCTGCCTATAAGGTAAAATTCGTTGTTTTTATCCTTGAATGAGTCGCATTGAACTCCAAATGCAGTAGACGCAATAATATCGTTTGATATTCTGTTGAATGTGTTCACAACTTCTACCGTTATCACGTCATCGTTTTGTTGTAAGAAATGGTTAACGAGATTATCGGCACATTCATCCATTAAACCGAACATCATTTTCATTTTACTGCTTGTAAATGCTGGACTTAAAATTGATCTCATATCTTGCCAACCGGTTGCATCTGCAAGTTAAAAATTAAGGTTTGGACATTTTCATTACTGAAAGCTATACTCCACTAAAATTAATAGAGATCATAGCAATATATTGTCATGTTATAAAAATGAATGGGGTAAATTGTTCAATTAGGGATGAAATTATTTGTAAATACTTTTAAAATTTGAATAATGTTATTTCATGTTTTATTTGGAATTTGTATTTTGCCGCGGAAAGATGAAATTGTTGGACGGGTCGATTTGAGGAGGAAGGGAAAGGCGGATTTTAAAGGATGGTGAAAATTTTATGTCAGTTTTTGAGGAGAGAAAAATTGTGGGAAATAAAAATTAGTTTATGAAAAACAGTTGTTTAATTTGTATGAATAAAGATTGGTTGTTCGAGAAGAAACGATGTTATTCAAACAAGGTAGGATTTTGAAATTATTAAAGTGAAAATTGATGGACGATAACGCGTCGCGTATATTTTATCGGTTGTTTACAAATTAAAAATTAAAAACTTTTCGATAATAAAAATTTTTTTTATTAAGTGAATCTTAAACAGCAATATATTCAAAAAATGAAAACATAAAAAAAAAAACATTACATTTGGCGCAAATAACGTGGGGCATCAGTAAACATTTTCACTGCATGGAATTTAAATTTGTACTCGCTATTTTGACCCTGAGATTAAGATGTTTAGGAAATGATAAGCGACGTAAGTGAAACAATTATGGAAGAAGAAGAAAAGCAAGATTCCGGGCTGGTAGAAACAATTGAAGACCAATCATTCGATCCGAAGTATGAAAGCACAAGAAGGGGCACCGTAGAAATGAGTGAATCGCCACAAATTAAATTTGAAGAACAACAAAAAAAGAAGTCTGTAGAAGGTAAAGATAAATTTGAATTACTTTTTGAGATGATGACGAAGACAGAAGAAAATAGAAAATTAGCCGAAAAGAAGTCAGAAGAAAAGAGAAGATTAGCTGAAGAGAAGTCAGAAAAAAATAGAATAGCAGATAAAGAAGAAATAAAAAACTTAATAATTATAACAAACAGAAAAACAATAGAGAAAAACCAAGAAAACTTAGAAAAATTAAAAAAAGAACTTACAGAAGATATAAAAAATAAAAATGAAATCATAAATAAAAGAATGCATGATCAACATACAAATTTAACAAGAAACATGGAAGAAAAAAATCAAGAGATGAAGCAAGAAATAACATCGAAATTAACAGAACAAGAGAGCAAAGTTAATTCCAACCATGAAGATATTGACGCAATTAAAACAAATTACTCAACTCAATTTGAATTAATCAATAAAAAATTCACAGATGTAACCTTCAAGGAATTCCCATCAGTAATAGAGGAAGAAGAAATGAAGGAGATCATAGTTAGAACCTTGAATGAACAAGAAGAGCATATCACTAAAAAAATGGAAGAAAACTTTAAGAAATTCAAAAATGAAGAATGGGGACAAATACATGAATCTCATGCACGTAAAACCCAAGAAATTGAAAAGAAACAAGAACAAGATGAAAATGTAATTAACATGGAAAACAAAAAGTGGGAAATTAATGAAAATTATGATAAAATTGCAATAACAATTAATAAAGAATTGCAGAAATTAGTAACAAAGGAAAATTGTGACAAAAATAAAACTGAAGAGTCGAATAAGAATTCGGAAAATTATATGATAATAATGAAAAATTACAGTGAAAATGAACTTAAAGAAAATGAAAATTTAGTTATAAAGACAAATGAAGTTTTAGAAAATGATGTTAATGTGATAGAAAAACTAGAAAAAAAAATGCAAGACAACTTTGGAAATGGGAAGCAGGAAGAAAATAAAACAGATTGTGATGGTAAACTGGAAGAAGAGAATGAGGAGCAAAAACAAAATTTACAAGAAAATGACCAACAAGACAAAAATAGAGAAAAATTGGATGAAATTAAAACCGAAATGGCAAATAAAGATTTTGAAAATGATATGATAATAATGACGGAGAAGATAGCAGGTGAGGGAGAAAAATGGTCGCATCTAAAAGCGATAGGAAGATTGGGCCGCTGGAACTATAAGTGGCGAGGTGTTTTATTTTTGTATTAATAATAATTGAATAAACATTAAATTGAATTATTTATGATGAAGTGCGTGAAAATGGATTTTGATGAAAATATTTGCTGGGTAAAATATAAGATTTAGTTTCGTAGGTTAAAATTTATCTAAAGGTATTATGGTTGATTAGATAGTAAATTATTGTAATAAAATTTTGATAGTTTAACGTAATTATTTTTCAATTGTAAAATTTAAAATAACTTTTTATTCTTTTATGAAAAATTGATATAAGGGTAAAACAAATTTGAAACTAATTAAAATTAATAATTAACAATGATGACTAAAAAAATAAATTGGATTTCCAAAATAAAAAAAAAATTGAGATGATTTAAAAACAAAATGATGATTTAAAAATAAACAAAATTCAAGATTCTGATTTGATGAAAAAACATGGAACAAGTTAAAATTTAGGCAAGGATTATTATAATAAAGATTTTAATTAAAGTTCATAATTTTGATAATTAATTATTACTGTTTGGAATTAAAATGTATTAGTAGATTTAAAAGTTGATGATTTATAAGTAATTTAATAATTGATATTGTATTAATGATGTGTATTTTGAGAGGATTGGAGATTTAGAAAAGGGGGTAGTTATTTTGAAGAAAACAGTAGCGATCTGTTAAAGGAAAAGTAAATTATGATAAAGAAGTTATAAAAATAAATTGAATTGCCGACGTGAAACAAGTAACATGTTAAAATTAAGTTATATTTTGATAAATTTTATTGCTAATCATCGAAAAAAGAAATTTTATTAAAACTGTTCAATATTTTGGAAGAAATTGTAACAAATAATTAAAGAATAATTTTTTTTGGTTCCTAAAATTATGTAATAGATTAATATAAAAAGGGGAATATTGTTTTCAATAATTGTGAATTTATTGTTTTGAATTGTAAAATTATTAGAATTTGGATTTACAGAGTTGCTTTATTTGGAAATTGTAAAGAGGCTTGGAATTCTTAGTATTGTAAAAAAAAATTTAAATGTAGGAATTTAGTTTTTTTTTAATTTTATAGAATGTAGGGGCATAAAGAGATATTATTCGATTTATTGTACTTTATAACAGAATTAATTTTTATTATTGTGAAAATCAATATTATTTTATTATTTTGAATATTAAAATTATCATTTGTAATTTTCAAAATAAGGGGCAAATGTCATGTTATAAAAATGAATGGGGTAAATTGTTCAATTAGGGATGAAATTATTTGTAAATACTTTTAAAATTTGAATAATGTTATTTCATGTTTTATTTGGAATTTGTATTTTGCCGCGGAAAGATGAAATTGTTGGACGGGTCGATTTGAGAAGGAAGGGAAAGGCGGATTTTAAAAGCATGGTGAAAATTTTATGTCAGTTTTTGAGGGAGAAAAATTGTGGGAAATAAAAATTAGTTTATGAAAAACAGTTGTTTAATTTGTATGAATAAAGATTGGTTGTTCGAGAAGAAACGATGTTATTCAAACAAGGTAGGATTTTGAAATTATTAAAGTGAAAATTGATGGACGATAACGCGTCGCGTATATTTTATCGGTTGTTTACAAATTTAAAAATTAAAAACTTTTCGATAATAAAAATTTTTATTAAGTGAATCTTAAACAGCAATATATTCAAAAATTGAGAACATAAAAAAAAACATTACAATATGTATAATATGTTTACCGTCTTACAAGAAGGTAAGTTCTACAGGGAATAAAATAAACTAATACCTACTACTAAAATACTATTATATTAGTTTGTTCTTCGTGCTTTGAAGAATCATGCACATTACGCTTTGTACCGGACCTTACCAATCACGAGTTCGATCCTCGTAGTGGGTCGACTTTTTTATATCACATTTAATAATATAAAAAGTTCACAAATAACTTAATAGATGACGCCATATTTACTGTATACATATAGTCACTAGATAGATACAGTAACGCTAAGTTCAGCCATACTGGAGACCTAATTTATCCGAGATATTAAAAAAAAGTTGCAAAATTGTAATTGGGGTTATAATTTTTCAATAAGGTCAAGTTAAAACAATACATTTCGTCTTATGTATATTATGTGTTTTCCTGCATATTTTTGTTTATTTTTCTTTTTAACCCTATGTCGCACATAATTTTATTTTTGAAAAAAAAATATGTGGTTCATTTTATCGTTTGTAACACGTAAAAAATATTTAAAAAAGTTATTTGTCTTTATTTTCAAAAATATTCATAAAGTTTTGCCTGAACTATCGATATGTATGAATATCGAATATGTATATATATCCTGAATAATCTTCATTATCGATATGTTATGTGTTACAATCTATTGGTAGCCTGTCTAACTTGAAGAGAGATGTTCCTGGATAGGAACATTGTGCTTAGAAAGTTTATTTTTCGCGAAATAAGTATTTAAAACTATGTAATGCTTGTGTTCCCAAATGGGAACAAGGTGCAACTTAGGGTTAATTAAATCAGCCGCGAGCCGCCTCTGATTTAACCGTAAAAATTACAACAAAATAATGTCGTTTTACATTTCCGAATGACGCCCATTTTGGTGCCCTAATAACGTTTTTCTTCTAACTCATTGGCCTATAGGTTTGCGGTACTGTATCTATCTCCTTAACATTATGTATGCTGATGTTGATATTGACATTGACATTGACATTGACGTTGATATTGTAAATTATTTTGAATGTTTGTATGAATAAATTATCTTATAGTATTACGAGTATCACTTACGATTTAAATTTATTAAGATTTTCTTTGCTAGGTTATCATTTTGTTCAGAAAACTGTCCTGATTGATCGGAAAAACTATCAAACTCTTTAATAGTAATTTTTTTTATTAATTCAGGGTCACGAATTAACAGAACTGGCATTTGGAACTGGTATAAACCAACATATCTGAAAATTATAAAATAAAATTTGGGAGATAGTTTTATGTTACTTACCGTTTATCTGGACTTGCATCGTAAAATTCCTGAACGGTGTCTATAATATTAGACATTCTCAAAGCATACCGGCCAATGTTTCCAAATATTGGCCATGGTTTTATGTATTCTACACCTCTGTCTTTCCAATAGTTATGTGGTTTAATTAGTTTGTAATAAATAAGCAGTAAACATAATGGAATAATAAGCAACAACATTGCAGCCCAAATGTAATAAATTTAATAGTCACTTTAATCTTATTGCAAGTGATTTGGGTACAAAATATAGAGTTTTTTTATGTATTTATAGTTAGTACTTAAAGATAAAAATTATTTTTATAATAAATATAGATACTAAAAGTCTACTGCACTCGGTCGATTTGATAAAAAAAGCAAATATTAAATTATTTTGTGGAACTTGTTATATTGAAGTTTTTAATGTTTATTTTTTTATCCAACACCTCTGTCTTATGAAGGCATAATAATGCCGATTTTACATATCTTATAGGGTCTATAAAACACTAGTGACTTATATGTAAATTATGAGTACACCTACTACTTATTAGTTTTCATAATTTAAATTTGACATTTTAAAACGTCAAATGTCAAAACTTTTAATTACATTTTAAACTATTATTACGATATATTGGATAAAGCTTTGTATTACACACGTGTCTTAACAGCAAATAAGTTTTTGAGCAAGCTCTCGTGGCTAAACATTTCTTTCGTAACTTATTTGCCTTATAAGACACTTGTATAATAAATAGCTATTATTCTCACAAGTTTAACTGCCCTGTCAGAATCATGTTAACGTTAACGAAATGCTCCAATTAAAAGCCATGTTTCTGCTGATCTACCAATCCAAAGCTCCCATTCGCTAACATTACGTTAACATTAACATGATTCTGACTGGGCAGTTAGTTCGGGAGGTAGCGTTAAAAATGGCCGAGTATAATATGCCGGCAGAATTTTTTATTGCTTGTTAATCGGGGTTCACCTATCAGTGGATCGACCGTCAACAGCTCAAATAGCGGTGGGTGTGGGGGGGGGGATACAGGGAAAGTGGTTAAAATAAAAATTTACTGATAGTATGCCGACTGAAACTTATTTTATTAACCGCTAATATCGTCGGCAGTGTTGAATTCAGACCTTTATCTCTGGGAGTTTATGAAACTTTCGGGTTTTATTTTGGTTTTATTTCAAAATGTAATGTTGTGTTTTATATTTAAAGTTTTTATATGTTTCTACAAATTCCTTCGGGGGGGAGGGGATTTGTAGTCTCCGGGGGGGAGAGCATACAGCCTCCTCCCCCCTCGAACACCTGTTGGATTCAACACTGATCGTCGGTGCTTGAGAGAGACAAACGAAACTTATCTGTTTGTATTTACTATTTACTGAGTCAGCTGACGGTCTTTCCATCGCTATAAATGCAGCTGATTGTTGTTTTACACTTCTATATCCTATATATCGCCGAAATTGTAATTTTTTATAGTTTTCAAAAACCTTCCGTTAAACCTTAAACAAATTTCGAAAATTTAGATAAAAATTTTTCAAATTTTTTTTTAATAATCTTAATAGTCAAAACAAATTTGGAACACAAAAAAAAATTTTTTTTTTTAATATTAATTTTTAACCGAATTAGATTAGATCGGAAAGCAATATTGATTGTCAATATTGGTCCGATATTGCAACAAGCTACAGTCTATATTGGTCCAGTATTGATTTTCTATATCGGCGCAATATTGAAAAACAATGATGGACCGATATTGGCTGAAAATTGGCAGACAATATTGGTTATCAATATTGGCCCAATATGGCGCCAAGTTACAGCCAATATTGGTCCAATATTGATTTACTATATCGGTGCAATATTGAATAACAATATTGGGCCGATGTTGGCTGAATCTTGCAATATTGCACCAACATTCAATATTGGGCCAATATTGCGCCAAGATTATGTGCTACATGGGAAGTGGCAAGCTGGTGTGAAAGAGTCTTAATTTGAGAGCCCAAAAGTTGGTGTGGAAGTGGAATTTAGCCGAGGAATTTTGTGGATAGAGATTAGAAGGAAGAGCCCGAATTACGTGCTGCTCGGCGAATTTTGTGTGAGTCCTGCTTTTATAATTTTTGTTTCCTTGTGTTCAGGTTGCAAATAAATTATTCTTTAAATCGTCAGTTTTTTATTGTCTTCCATGTAACCATTTTTCGAGAACCAACGACCTATTTTAACAAGAGATCGGAGTAAAAGCACTATCATATATTTAATTATTTTAAAAAAACTTAATTTTTTGAATTTTGAAATTTTATAGTCTGCAAAATATTATTAATTTTGATCATATCATACCCAAAAAAATGCACTAAACACTTTTCAGAACTAAAATGTTTTTAACGTGTAAAATGCACTGTAAGTATAAATTCGCGTATAAAAAGTATAAAAACATGTTAAGAATTATTTAGAGAAGGTTTTTCAAAGATTATCAGATGCAGGTTTTAAGTTGACAAAAAAAAAGTGTGTTTTCTTTCAAGAAGAAATCACATATCTGGGCCATAAAATAAGTAGAGAAGGTTTACGGAAAGATCCTTCTAAAATAAGTGCAATTATAAACTGTGAGATACCAAGAACATTGACCCATTTAAAATCGTTTTTAGGTATGATAAACTACTACTCCCGTTTTATTGAGAACATAACATAAATGTGTTATTGACACCTCTCCCTGAATTTGTTGCTACAAATTCAGAGATGGGTGTTCAGGTCGAAATCGCTTAGCAACAAATTCAGGGATGGGTGTCAATGTCAAAATCACGTAGCAATAAATTCAGGGAGGGGTGTCAATGTCGAAATCACGTAGCAACAAATTCTCACTGTTGAGGATATTGGTAGAACTCGTGTCTGCTCGTGTCGTGCTGCGCACACACGATCGCGCACATAACGTGTGCGGAACTGTAAGTCGTAATGTTAACAAGCAGTGACACGCACGTACTGATTATTGAAATTATCAAATAAAAGTTACTTTGTTCTTAAAGTGTTCTTATTAATAACATCCACAAATCAAAATAGGTTATGGGCCCAGGGTACGCTTTGACCCTCGAATAAGGATCTTCTTGAAATTAAGTAACGAACCACACGTGGCGGGAATCGGTTCTTTGTGTGTAACATTCTCGTGTTCGTGTTTTATGTGTTAAAACCATCGAAAAGAATGGCCGATACAATAAGCCTCGCGAGTGTGAGTAAGTTTGACGGGAAAAACTATAATCAGTGGCGATTTCAAATAAAATGCGCTTTAAGAGCGAAAGGCGTATTTGAAATGGCGTCGGGAGCCATATTGAAGCCAACGCCCGATAAACGCGACGAATTGGCATCATGGAATAAGAAAGATGCGATAGCAATGTGCGTACTAACAAGCACGATGGAACTGTCACAAATTGCCTTGATCGAAAATTGCGAATCATCCAAAGACATTTTAGATAAATTGAATGGAATCTACGCTATAAAATCGGAAACGAACAAAATGATAGCGCATGAGCAGTTCCACCAATATAAAATGGCCACCGGTGATTCAGTAATTCAACACATCTCCAAAATTGAAAACATGGCTCAACAAATAAAAGATAGTGGTGATCAAATAAGCGATACGGCCGTTTTAACAAAAATATTGGGTACTTTACCAATGAAATTTCGAAACTTTAGGCAAGCCTGGCTTTCTCTCGACGAAAGTAAACAAACGTTACAAAACTTGACGTCTCGTTTGGTCGACGAAGAGACGAACCTAAACTCGACGGAAACAGCCGAAAGCGCTATGCTGACATCAGGATCAAGTGGCAACAAGACAAAACCAAAGACAACAGGAAAATTTGTAGTCACCTGTTACAACTGTCGTAAGAAAGGACATTTCTCGAGAGACTGTCAAGCACCTCGTAAGAAAAATGGGAATCATAACAACAACAAACGTGAAAGTCCAACAAACTCCACCGGAAACAGTTTCTACTCCGCGTTCAACGTGGAAGAAGAAATCGCTGCAAAGCTGACGAATGAAGAAGGATGGACATTGGACTCCGGAGCATCATCGCATATGACACCCATTAAAACAGCATTCTCGTCGTTACGAGAAATTAATGAATTTTCAGTGACATTAGGAAACAATGAAAAATTAGCCGTAAAAGGAATAGGTACGATTCAAATCGAATGTTCGATCGAAGGTAAATGGATCAAAAGTATAATGACGAACGTTTGGTACGTTCCAGGACTGAGAAAAAATTTGTTTTCCGAAGGTGCTGTAACCAAAAAGGGCATGCAAGTGATAAAAGACAAAGACATGGCAAAAATAATCGAGAACGGAATGTTAAAAGCGTGTGCATTTCGCGAACCGAACAACTTGTATAAATTATTGTTACGTACAATAAACAATCCGGAAATAAACGCGGTAGTTGAAAGCGGAACACTCAAGGAGTGGCATGAACGTCTAGGACATGTAAATGTGAAATCAATTTGTGAAATGGTTTCAAAAGGCATAATCGACGGCGTAAACTTAACAAATAAAGACAACTTCGTGTGCGACGGCTGTCAATACGGTAAACAGCACAAATTACCCTTTAAGAAAAATGTAAAACGAAATTCGAAACCTGGAGAATACATACACAGTGACCTGTGCGGTCCTATGTCGGTTGCTTCGGTAAGCGGTTTTCTATATTTCGTACTCTTTAAAGACGATGCAACCGGTCAAAGATTCGTTTACTTTGTTAAAAACAAATCGGATACTCTAGACTGCTTCAAACAGTTAGTTAATCGTGTGAAAAACAAGTTTGATTACCGAGTTCAAACTTTAAGAGTCGACAACGGAACGGAATATATAAATCAAGATTTCCGAGAATTTCTACATAATAAAGGAATACAACTAGAAACTTGTGCTCCATATTGTGCCGAACAAAATGGAAAAATTGAACGAGAAAACCGTACGATCGTGGAAAGTGCGCGTTCAATGTTGTACACAAAGGACCTGCCGTTGTATTTATGGGCAGAGGCTGTTAAAACAGCAGTCTACATTCTAAACAGAACACCGAACGTACACACGCCTAACACAACTCCATTCGAAGTATGGAATCAAAAGAAACCCGTGTTAACGCATTTAAAAGTGTTCGGTAGCGAAGCGTTTATGCACGTCCCAGACAGCCAAAGACGAAAACTGGAACCGAAAAGCAAGAAATTCATACTAGTTGGTTATGAAAATGAGTCAACAAATTACCGTTTGTTCGATCTCCAAACAAGAAAAATAAAAATAGCGCGGAACGTGACCTTCAATGAAACAAAAGAAGTCCAATTACCGAGAACAAATACGATATTAATTCCGGTAATCGAAGAAGACGAAAAACAGGAAAAGGAAGACGTCATTGAAGAAGAACCAGAAGAGCAAGTAGTTACTGAAAATGTTCCTACGTACGAATTACGAGCTCGAGATACACTGCAGACACCAAGGCGCTACAGAAACGAGATTAACATAATCGAAGCTGGAGTTCCCGAAACATACGAAGAAGCTATGGAAAGCAACGAAGCAGAAAATTGGAAAATGGCTATCGAAGAAGAGATGGAAGCGCTAAATAAAAACGAGACTTGGGAAATCAAACCCCAAACCGCCAACCAAAGAACCATAGGATCGAAATGGGTTTTCAAAGTGAAACGATCACCTAGTGGTGAAATTAATCGATATAAAGCTCGACTTTGTGCAAAAGGTTACGCTCAAATTCAAGGTATAGATTACGAAGAAACATTCTCACCAACAACTCGATACGACACAATACGAATTTTGCTTGCAATAGCGGTTGAAGAAAAATACAGCATTACTCAATTCGACGTAAAAACCGCATTTCTAAATGGCGAACTAAACGAAGACATCTACATGCAACTGCCTCCCGGTGCAACAAAAACAAACAACGTAGTGTGTAAATTAAAAAAATCATTGTACGGTCTTCGCCAGAGCCCAAGGAATTGGAATAGAAGATTTAGTGAAGTTTTAAAATCTTTCGGTTTTACGCAATGCGAATCTGACAATTGTGTGTATGTCGGTAAATTTAACAACGAATCAGCCTTACTTGTATTATACGTTGACGATGGACTGATAATGGCCAAAAGTAAAACATTACTCGACCAAATTGTTAATAAATTAAAAACGGTATTCGAAATCAGCGTGAGTGAACCAAACTACTTCGTAGGTTTGGAAATTCAAATAAATAAAGAAAATAACACGATATTCATTCATGTTGCAAACTTCATAAAAAACATTTTAAAACGTTTCGATTTAAATGAGTGTAGGTCAGTAACCACACCAGCTGACGCAAATGCAATCCTAACAAGAAATGATGACGATAAAATATTTGCAACTAATGGAATCTCCGAAGAAACATTATACAGACAAGCTGTCGGGTGTTTAATGTTTATCGCGATTACAGCACGTCCAGACGTTAGTCATTCTGTAAACATCATCAGCAGATTTCAAAATAACCCGAGTACAACTCACTGGAATGCGGTAAAGAGAATAATGCGATATTTAAAACATACTACGGAATTCGGTATTCTTTATTCATCAAACGGTCAATCGTTATGCGGATATTCTGACGCAGATTACGCAAGTGACATCGATACCAGACGGTCTACGACGGGGTACGTTTTCAAAATGAGCAACGGTGCTATTACATGGTGTAGTAGACGTCAATCAAGCGTGTCCTTATCAACAACCGAAAGCGAATTTATAGCTGCCAGCGAATCAGCAAAAGAATTTATGTGGCTGAAACAACTAATCAGCGAAATAAGTGAAAAACCATTTAGTGATTTGTGTCTAAACGTAGATAATCAAAGTGCGATTAAACTCATTAAAAACCCGGTATTTCACAAACGTACCAAGCACATAGACGTCAGGTACAACTTCATACGCGAAAAATATGATAACGGCGAATTCAAAATCGAATATGTGCCTACCAACGAAAATGTCGCTGACATCTTAACAAAGGCACTACCAACAGTAAAATTTGAATTTTTACGTGACAAACTAGGAATGTCAAAATTATAATACTTGTTCGAATTTAAAAATTTCATTTTATTATGTGTTTAGTTTAAGCATTCTTTTATTATTATGTATTTTAAACTCAATGCTTGTTCAATTTTTTTTGTGTTAAAAATTTTCAGAAAACTAGACACCCGTTCCATCAATACGTGGGAGTGTTGAGGATATTGGTAGAACTCGTGTCTGCTCGTGTCGTGCTGCGCACACACGATCGCGCACATAACGTGTGCGGAACTGTAAGTCGTAATGTTAACAAGCAGTGACACGCACGTACTGATTATTGAAATTATCAAATAAAAGTTACTTTGTTCTTAAAGTGTTCTTATTAATAACATCCACAAATCAAAATACTCACAATAGTTAGAGATTTTCAAAACAGAAATCTTATTTATTATTTGCGTGGACTAGCCGACTAGCACATAAGTTTGAAATTCAAGTCTAAAATGTTTAAGTGACCTTGATAATTAATTTAAATAAGTTATTTTATAAATCTTATATATATAAATACTTTATACTATTATGTTGTTTTACGCCTATTCTACCCTCGTGTGGTACAATTCAATTTTGTAGTTTTTAATAAAACGCCAAAACGTGTTACGAATCATCGTCCCACACAACCAATTGGTTTGGCGCCGAATCGGGGGTGCACCGGATCCATTCCCGGTTTTCGAGTTGATGATTAGGCCACGGAATTTTTACGATTCAAGAGCAACAAAATAGCAATAAATTTTGGTATTATTGAAATATTTTTCCAATACACCGTTCATTAATTACCAGTCGTGGTTTTGCTAGCTTGATCTCAACCTGACCGCGCCACCGATTATAGCCAAATGGGTGGAGCAACAAAATCGGGATTTTCACGATTCAAGATCAACAAAATAGCAAAAAATTATGGTATTATTGAAATAGTTTTCTAATACTCCTTTCATTAATTACCAGTGGTGGTTTTGCTAGCTTGATCTCAAGCTGGCTGCGCCACCGATTTCAGCAAAACGGGTGGAGCAACAAAATCGGGAATGCAGCAACAAATTAGCACAAAAAGAGCACTAAATCCCTGACATAGTCCGAATTTTTGTTTCCGAAGTGGTTTTTCCAGCTTGAGGTACGTTAATAATAAGTGTAAAGTAAGGTAACGTCTTTTTAAAATGTTTCATTTAATTCAAAAATATTTCTTAAACATAAATCCTTTTTGTGTTCCTTTTTGTTTCTCCAGTTTCCCCTACTTATTCTCTATCAATTAATGTTGATTATCTAATTAAATTTTATATTACTTAAAAACACTACTTATAATCGTATAAGCAGTGGTGTGCTCAGCATGAGGGGTCGATGACTGAAAATTCTGTAACCAAAGTAATAAATTTTAACGATTTTGTATTTTTATTTGTAGTATACTATTGTTTAAATAACTTTTGTTAATTTTATGCAATATTAAACTATTAAAATTCATTATTAATAGAACACAAAATTAAATATAAAAAAAGGTAAAAACGGAAACCTAAATATGTATACAAAATTCACAGGACATCACTGCTATAAATTTTAATACAGATACAAAATAGATACTATATAAATTGAGATAATAAAAATTAATTTTTAGTAATCATCTTTCAATGAGTGGATTCCATTTGAAGCTAAGATGTTCCTGCTTATTTTAATTTTGTGTATACTGTTTATTTATTACAAATTGGTAAAACCTCATAATTACTGGAAAGACAGAGGTGTAGATTATGTAAAACCATGGCCCATATTTGGAAATCTCGGTCGCTATATTTTCAGAATAACAAATATTTCAGACACGCTAACGGAACTTTACAATGCATATCCAGATAAAAGGTAAAGTCACTTACAGTCATCTTTCAAATTTCATATTTTAGTTTTCAGATACGTAGGTGTTTATCAGTTTCTAAAACCAACTCTATTAGTTCGTGATCCAGAACTAATAAAGAAAATTACCATTAAAGAGTTTGATTCTTTTTCGGAACTTTCTGAGATGATATCGTTGGAAAATGATAAGCTAGCAAAGAAATCTCTGACCTTTTTAAAGCGTATGTTAATATGATAAAGTTAAAAATAAATCCGAGAAATCGGATATTAGAGTTATTTATGTTATCAAATTCAGTCTTGATGTAATTTTGATTCCAAAGTTGCTATCGTTTTTAGAAACAACAGCCTGAATTTTTAAATTTAACTTTCAAATAAGAATTATTTACGTATAAAATTATAGTTAAAAATTCCATGTATTAATTGCTCTTCAAGATGGAGAAAATTCCGGTTGTTTGTTGGCGCGTCCAGAATAAATTTATCCAAAATTTGCTTTTATTGATCTTATTACTTGGAATTCACAGAATTCTCTCATAGAAAAACGAAGATAGTCAGACAGGCTCAGGATTTCTTCATGGGAAGAGAATCACACAAAAAATGTATAAAATAAATACATCAATTATTATCAGTGAATAGGTAAAACAATATGTAATGAAAAGCTTAATTTCCAAAACCACTCCCATGCACACGGGTTGTAATTGCTACTTATGCTAGGTTTACACATGCAATGATTTGGTGGCGCCAGTCGTTGTTGGTGCACCAGTAAAATAAACTTGCAAATGTAAACGTTTACTGACGTGCAAGTTTTAACAATGCATACATGGTTGGAAAAAGTTGGATCTTTCCAATTTTCTAGCGAGACAGCACTGAATCATACGCCAACTCAGGCGGACCATAGACAACTGACGCCACTAAATCATTGCATGTGTAACCTTAGCATTATTATAATGTTTTCTACTGCACATGCATTTTGCATCTTACTTGAGTTTATCGCAGCCTTATCTTCTGCGCCATTATTCTTCTTATAATTTTGACATGTATTATATTTTTTGTTATATAGGGGAAACCGGTTGGCAAGATATGCGATCAATTTTAAGCCCAGCTTTTACAAGTAGTAAAATGAAAATGATGTTTTGTCTAATGGATGAATGTGGCGATAACCTCATTAAGTATGTTTTACAGCAAAAGGACGATGTAATAGCACTAGAAGTTGTGAACACATATAATAGAATAGCAAACGATATAATAGCATCAACCGCGTTTGGAGTTCAGTGCGATTCATTAAAAGATCAAAATAACGAATTTTATCGTCTAGGCAGGAAAGCTGTGAATAGAACTGGTCTTAAGGGTTTACAAATGTTTCTCTCTTCTTTACATCCCATAATACATAAAGTAAGATAATTTAAATTCCTAAGTCATTACTAAAAATTTGCTTTGTATTCAGTTGCTGAACTTTCGATTCATTGACGCCGATGTGGAAGCTTTCTTTATAAGAGTAATTAAAGAAGCAATAAAATATCGAGAAGAAAACAATGTAGTTCGACACGATATGCTTCACTTGTTGCTGGAAGCAAGAAAAAATCGTTTAAGTAGTGATAACCAGAAGGAGGATGTCGATGTAGGTTTTTCCGTAGTTCAAGAATCAGAATTAACTGCCAATAAGAAAGTAAAAGCCGATTTAACAGATGAAGATATAACGGCCCAATCTATCACATTCTTTCTTGGCGGATTTGAACCATCTGCAGTATCATTAAGTTCCTTGTCGTATAAATTAGCTTTCAATCCAGAGGTCCAACGAAAACTACAAGAAGAAATTGATGAAACATTCATCAAGTGTAAAGACAAAATAACATATGAAGCATTAGTTAAAATGAAGTATCTGGATTGTGTTGTTTCAGGTAGAAACTAGAATAAAGTTATTAACAAAATTAATGATATTATTTTTAGAATCTCTCAGATTTATTGCATTCTTTTTAACCAGGAAAGTAACGAAACACTTTACCATTGAACCTGAACTTCCAGGCGAAAAACCGGTTCATTTAAAAGCGGGAAGTACTATTTGGATTCCAAATTGTGCTCTCCAGCAAGATCCAAAATATTTTCCAAATCCAAAAAAGTTTGATCCTGAAAGGTTTAATGATGAAAACAAACATACAATTAATCCAAATACTTATATTTCATTTGGTGCTGGACCTCGAAACTGCATTGGTAAATTGCCCTTAACACAATTATTGTGGATTAAATTTTAAAATCAAACTTTTAGGTTCCCGTTTTGCTATATTGCAAATTAAAGTAATTATAGTAAAATTACTTAAAAATTTTGATATAGTACCTGTGAAAAAAACAATACTTGAGTTAAAGGCATCCAAAGGAGCCTTGAATGTTTTACCAAACGAAGGTGTATGGTTGGGATTTTCAAAAAGGAAATAATAATAATTGTACGATTATTTATAATTTATAGTAAATATTACCTGCATTCAATATTAACCTATAACTTTAATAAATGTAATGAATAATTGAACTTATTACTAATGCCCGGTTTCTGAAGATCTCTGGTTATCCTCTGGTCACCTAATCAAAGGGTAAAGTTAACCTTAGGTTAAAGTAAGATGGGTTTCTGAAACCACAAACTACTAGAGGATAATTATTAACTTCTTGTCAATTCTCTTGATTGAATTGCCGGTAGATGGGAATATAGTAGTTACTTCAAATCGAGGGGTAAACCACGGTTAAAAATTGTGTACACCAGACTTCCTCCCACTTCGGACTTCCCCAGACTTTCCGGACTTCCCCGGACTTCCCCAGACTTCCCAGACTTCCTCAGACTTCCCCGGACTTCCTCAGACATTGGGACAAATATTATTGTGTTGCTTTAAGAAGTAAATTATTCATTGTAATTATGACATTTGAAATAAATTTGAGATTTTGAATTTACATAACTCGAAAACAGCGCTAAATATCGAAAACCGAGAAAAAATTAGTGCCTTAGAATGCTAGTACTTCGTCATAGGAAGCCATATGCAAAATTTCAGATCAATAGCGCGCAAGAATGGCGCGGAAAGAATTAATATCATTTTATATATCAGACTTCCCAGACTTCCCCGAACTACCCCAGACTTTCCAGACTTCCCCGGACTTCCGCAGACTTCCCGAACTTCCTCAGACTTCCCAGACTTTCTCAGACTTCCCCGGACTTCCCCAGACTTCTTCGGACTTCCTCAGACTTCCCCGGACTTCCTCAGACTTCCCGGACTTCCTCAGACTTCCCAGACTTTCTCAGACTTCCCAGACTTCCCCGGACTTCCTAGATTTCCTCAGACTTCCCCGGACTTTCTCAGACTTTTCCCGGACTTCCTCAGACTTCCCCGGACTTCCTCAAACTTCCCGGACTTCCTCGGACTTCCTCGGACTTCCCGGACTTCCCCAGACTTTCCCAGACTTCCCCGGACTTCCCGGGACTTCCTACAAGTTGTACACCAGACTTCCCGGGAGATTTACCCCTCGCTTCAAATTAACCAGTTTTTTTTGTAATTTTATTATTTTATGTTGGCAAAAATCTGTTATAACTTTAAATGTTTTGCCGAAAAGTTTAAATATAATCATATTTTTATTATTATTATTATTAAAAATATTTGAAAATAAATTATTTTGTGTGTATAAATAAAATAGATTTGAATAAAAGAAGTAAAAATTTCACCGACTTCGACAAAGGTGTCTTATTTGATATCGAACAAGAGTTTAATCACAATTAAAACAATAAAAAGCAGACGGAACTAATGTGAAATTTAGAAACGATGCATGGATCGAATAAGCACTGAATTCAATTCAACTGCCATAATAAATTCGATTGTGCATGTTCCACAAAGTTAACCAGTAGATAACCCAAGCCCATCCGCAGGTCAACTTTGACCAGAGATCTAAGATTAACTTTTGCTATTGGGAATTTACATTAACTAAACGCCACCATACGTTTAAAATATTAACTACGTTCGGCGGTAGCCCGGTATACTCTTGCATAAGTTTCTTATGGTAGATACGTGTGTTTCTTAGTTAATTTTGTGATATTACATAAAATCGTGTATTAAAACACATAAATAAACATGAACATGTGTATGTTTCCAATGCAAAACAAATAATATTTTAGCGCCAAGCGAAACCATTTTGCCGAAATGGTGGCGCCCTCATCGGAAGGGTAAAATCCCAATAGAAACTCAAAATCTGCAGGTATATTGCGGTTAAGGTTAACTTTTGTATAACTCGAGCTTCAGAAACCGGGAATTAATGTAATAAATATTCTAATAAAATTTTGAATTTTCTTTCAAAATGAATTTATTCTGATGTAACTACTACATTTTGATAGATCAGCTATTAAAATCTATTTTTAAATTTGGATAACACTCCAATCTCGCCTATCAAAAAACAATGTCCTAATGCGTCATGGAAATTTTTGAAAGCAGGTAAATCTTTCTTTAAATTAGGTAATTGTAAAAAAATAAGATGTTTAACAAATATTTTATTAATTACACATCATTTAAAAATTTAAATATTAACTTAAAAATTGATCAAATGGAAAGTTACACTCGCTCACTGATAAGTGGGTCAAGTATATTAAAATTACTTATGCCCATGATGCTTATGTATATTCCTAGATATTTTGAGAAGACGGCATGAGAGCAATGATAAAACTGACGGAGTGGAGCAATAATGCGGAATATTGGCGTTAATGTTGAATTAATTCCTCTTACAAGTGATTCTTGAGTAACACACAAGATAATTGGAGAGAAAATTGACTAGGTGCGGTTCTATTAAGTTTATTTCCACCCTGAAGGTGATTTTTAAAATATTAGAAAATATTTCCACGTAACGTTAAAACTCCAAAATTATAACCTCTGCAAATTCTCTGTTTCGGCAACTCGGGTCTTCTTAACAACTTTGAATTTTTCAATTTTTCGTTTCTGTCCGCGTTAGGCGTTACTTTAAAAAAAAAGATTTGGAAAGGAGTCTCATGATTAAATTGATGAAAAATCGACTCCAAGACTGCCTCCGTGATCTGATGTAAGGGGTTATATAAAATTTGATGAACCTTGAAGAAAGATTTAGTATTGGTAAATTTAAATCTCACCACCCACAGGTCTAGGTTTAGTGCAGGGTGAGTGTTTTTCAGTAAATTTTGAATAACAACGCTAATTTTTCAAGCAATTAGCAGTGACAAACAAGTTTTTGAGTTTTTGAAGAAATTTACAATGACCGAATGTGGAAGTATTTTAAGAAATTTTACGATGCTTTTAAACAAAATTATTTATATAAAGGAACGAATATACAGGATGAATTAAAGCAAAGTGTCAAAGTTTTAATGTTAATTGTTAAATTTGTCTGATTTTCGTATAAATTAAAAATTCTCCTTACAAACCCTATTGGATCGTAGATGGATAGTAAGCATCGGCCAGCAGTCTATCAGAAACTGAAGTTGGGATGCTGGAGACAGTATTTGTGAGACCCTCGGGACGAAGCGCGAGCTTCAAGACTCTTAAAAACAGAAATAAATAGATTGTTGGATTAGAGAGTTCCACTTCATTCAAGTACTAAAATTTGTAATTTTATTTTTTATTTTTTCAAGCGAAAAACGTTCTTGATGCCAGAGTTACAACAAAAGTCTATTTTTTTTATTACATCGATGTATCACACGATATGATCGAATTTGAATTGCCGCCCGGGGCAGTTAACCTGGTTTTCCCCCACTCTCTAGATCCGGGCCTGATAGGACTGGCTGTGGACGTTTGTCAACGTTTTGCTTATCTTTATTTTAATCTTCCTCAGGACTACAAAAATATTTCATTACAATGATGATAACATAGTTAAACTTTTTCACCTTGATACACTGTAAGTGTATGAGATTAAAAACATCATAGAAAGATTCAGGAGGTCAAATTAGAAATATTGAAAGATAAAAATTAAAACAGCTTGAATACAGAAAAAGAACTCAAAATAAAAATTTTAAGTAAAGTGGTTTTTAGTATGTATTTATGGTTAAATTCAAAAAAATATAAGAATAATACAATACGTAGAAAATCAAAATTCAAAAAATTTAAAAAAGAGACAATTAACACATAACAGGTCTGGATTAAGAAAATTTGAAAAAATGAAAAATTCGTAATACGATAGTACAATATAACGTTATTTCATGGTTATTGCCATTCTTCAGTTGCACGCAATCGCTTACATTGTGAAATAAGAAAAAAATTTCAAACTAAACAAAAATATCGACTAAATTGTACAAAATTGACTTACCATAACCTCCAAAGATTATCAAAACTGAACTTGTTACATGAAGTATGAATAATTTAAAAATGATTTGAACTAAGAAATTCGTTTACCTAGCACTGCTAGTTTGAAAGCCGAAGGCACTGCCCTCTTAATATGATTTCTAAAAACTTTGAAAAAATTCAAAATTCAAAAATTTACCACGTTTTTTAACCGTGAGGCGTAAAACTAGAAAAAGAACTCAAAATAAAAAATATTAAGTAAATTTGTGGTTTTTAGTATGTATTTATGGTTAAATTCAAAAAAATATAAGAATAATACAATACGTAGAAAATCAAAATTCAAAAAATTTAAAAAAGAGACAATTAACACATAACAGGTCTGAATTAAGAAAATTTGAAAAAGTGAAAAATTCGTAATACGATAGTACAATATAACATTATTTCATGGTTATTGCCATTCTTCAGTTGCACGCAATTGCTTACATTGTGAAATAAGAAAAAAATTTCAAACTAAACAAAAATATCGACTAAATTGTACAAAATTGACTTACCATAACCTCCAAAGATTATCAAAACTGAACTTGTTACATGAAGTATGAATAAGTTCAAATCATTTTTAAATTATTCATACTTCATGTAACAAGTTCAGTTTTGATAATCTTTGGAGGTTATGGTAAGTCAATTTTGTACAATTTAGTCGATATTTTTGTTTAGTTTGAAATTTTTTTCTTATTTCACAATGTAAGCAATTGCGTGCAACTGAAGAATGGCAATAACCATGAAATAATGTTATATTGTACTATCGTATTACGAATTTTTCACTTTTTCAAATTTTCTTAATTCAGACCTGTTATGTGTTAATTGTCTCTTTTTTAAATTTTTTGAATTTTGATTTTCTACGTATTGTATTATTCTTATATTTTTTTGAATTTAGCTTGAATACAAGTTGAGTCAAGGGTTAACAGGTGGACACAATTGTACATAGAAGAAATAATATCAAGCAGGAAACTAATAATCAACTTTAATTGTGTTAATTACACAAATATTCAGCAGCCGAATGCAGTTTACGTCTTCTTTACAGTCAAGTTCAAAGTTTGGGTTGTCTGTGGAGAGGTTTCCTACCCTTGCAGTTGTTGAAGATTTAGAAAATTGTCTGCAGAGCCTGAAAGGTGATGAAGATACTACAAATTCTTTAAGAGCGAAAAATTCTTTAAGATAATGAGTATGTGTCTATTCTAATTTTTAAGTTATGAAAAAATTAAATCTATCAAGTGTTCTCCTGTAAAATTTTGTAAATGTCAGTTAGGCTAGTTCTGCACTCGCATGACGATATAAGAGTTAAATACAACATATTATGCTTAATATCAATAATTAACATTTAAGTAAAGCATCAAGTTTTCAAAAGGATTTATTGAATTTAGAATAGCTAAAACGGAAAATAAATTGCAGCTTGCTTCAAGTCCCAACTTTCTATCACCTTTTTTGCAGGAGTCGTTTCAACAGATTAACTGCTTAACGGAAATCTAGCAATGGTTACGGTGCGACCTGCACGTCCCATATTTTGAGCACAACCTGAAATAAATTTAAAAGAAGACTAAAGAATTCATAAATAAAAAATTATTTAAAAAATTTAGAATTTTTAAAAAACCTTTTATTTAAAATTAAAAAAAGGTGCACTGAAAAGTAAAAATTTTTAAATAAAAACAAACAAAGCTCCTTGAAAACATCTGTATAAAAGCGTGGGGCTATTAAACCATCGAATTACTAATATTAAATTGCGAACGCGGTCAACTCGGCGACGTCAACTCGGTGATGATTCCAAGAGAATAATATTTTTTACATTATTTTTCTAAACCAAATCCACTTATACATATTCCAAAATTCCCGCGGTCTTAATTGAGTAAGGCAATGATTTAAAGAAAGGATTAACCACAGAAGTGGTTAACCACTTCTCCCCTGAATATCTGATACCAATTAGGTATTCACTGATTTGTTTATCATTTTTAAATAGTGACACATGACACTGAGAGTGTTGATCGAAAGCTACAAGTATTAAAAATCCCTTACAAAAGTAATGACATTTAAAATGTTATCATTAAATTACCCCTACATGTGGCAGTAACGGCGCCAGGGATGGTTCATTGTGAGCACTTGCCCACCCAAGTGCCTACCCAAATTTTTTAGGTGCTTATTTTAATCATGTATTTTTTTATTATATTGGGTTCCATTGGTGCCCATGTTTTAGGCATGTTTTAACTCTTCTACTCCAGTGTGCGTCGTCGAGTAAACCGTCGCCGAGTAGATCGTTCCGAAGTTTTATTTTTTAATTTTTACTTTTTAGTGCACTTTTTTTTTAATTTTAAATAAAAGGTTTTTTTTAAAATTTTTCATTTTTATATAAACTAAATTTAATTGTACACATTTTTAATTAAGACAAAATTTTAAATTTTACCGTTATCATAATCTAAAAAAAACTGAAATATTATAAATAAACAAGGAACTCCTTGAAGTTATTAGACAAAATTAAAAATACTCTGGATTTTTATAGGCCTGTTTACACGGTTCAAGTTGATAAGTTGATAACTAATTTTTCAAGTTAATTTTAGGTTCAAATTGAATACTTACAATTTAAATGAGCAGTATGCTACATTTAATATTGTTCCATCCTTTCTCTATCTAATATTCTGGCTTTATGTTTTTCAATAATTTCTTTCTGTAGCGCTTAGGTATATTTCTTCTGTTTCTTCCTAGGATTCAGTTTTTCTATTGCCAATCTGTTCTTTCTCTATTTTTTTCATATCTGCTTTGATCTTACTCATTTTGCAGATGCATGTAGATGCACATCAAACAATTGGAATTCAACACATTTTTTTTTATAGTTGATTATAAGAAGTATTTTAATATGCGAAACTTAGAGATCTAGAGCAATTACATAAGATATTAAAGCAGGAATTATTCAATTAGCCTTGTGATCTTATTGTTTAATTTGCTTACCACTGTTTCAAATAGAAAATTAGTTTTAAAACGCTAACTAAACATTCAGTACTTTCGTGTGAAATTGGTACTAATATACTTATTAACTGCTATAGTTAATATAAAGAGTAAAGTAAGGTAATGTCTTTTTAAAATGTTTTATTTAATTCAAAAATATTTCATAAACATAAATCCTTTTCGTGTTCCTTTTCCCTATTCTCCACTTTCCCCTACTATTCTCTATCAATTAATAAATGCTGATTATCTAATTAAATTTTGCCTATAATTGTATAAGCAGTGGTGTGCTCATGGAGGGTCGAGCAAGCTTTTTAATAATTTATTTTTAATTTGTACGTCCCTTGTTATATCGATGACTGAAAATTCTGTAACCGAAGTTATAAGTTTTAACCATTTTTTATTTTTATTTGTAGTGTATTATTGTTTCTATTATTAATAGAACACAAAATTAAATATGAAAAAAAAAATAAAAACGGAAACCTAAATATGTATACAAAATTTACAGGACACCACTGCCTATAAATTTTAATATAGATACCAAATACACATATAAATTGAGATAATAAAAATTAATTTTTAGTGCCTAGTCATCTTTCAACGAAGGAATTACATTTTAAGCTAAGATGTTCCTGCTTATTTTAATTTTGTGTTCACTGTTTATTTATTATAAATTAGTAAAACCACATAATTACTGGAAAGACAGAGGTGTAGATTATGTAAAACCATGGCCCATATTTGGAAATCTCGGTCGCTATATTTTCAGAATAACAAATTTTCCAGATACGCTAACGGAACTTTACAATGCATATCCAGATAAAAGGTAAGTAACTTACAGGCATCTTTCAAATTTCATATTATAGTTTTCAGATACGTAGGTCTTTATCAGTTTCTACAACCAACTCTATTAGTTCGTGATCCAGAACTAATAAAGAAAATTACCATTAAAGAGTTTGATTCTTTTTCGGCATTCTCTGACATGCTATCGTTGGAAAATGATAATCTAGGAAAAAAAGCTTTGACCTTTTTAAATCGTATGTACATTTTAATATGATAAAATTAAAAATAAATCCGATAAATCGGATATTAGAGTTATTTATGCTATCAAATTCATTCTTACCTAATTTTGATTCCAAAGTTACTTCTGTTTTTAGAAACAAAAGCATGAATTATTAAATTAACTCTCAAGTAAGAATAATTTACGTGTAAAATTCGAGTTAAAAATTTTTTTTACTAAACTTTACTACTTAACTAATATAATATTTGAATAACAACTGAGTAAATTTGACCAAAATTTGTTTTTATTAATCTTATTACTGTTACGTAACTAATACTTACTTTACTTAGAGCTGAGACCGGGCGTGAGTGGCGATAATTTAATAAGCTTCCAAAAGATTTAAAAAAAAACACTTTTACATAACATAACGATATAATGAGTTCAAGTAAAATTTACACAGCGTCGGTGTACAGCACCTAACATATGAAATTCAAATACAAAATTATCAAATCAAATTCATCGGAATCCAAGTGGTCACCACGGCCGTGGCTGGACTAAACTAAACTTAATCTAATTACAAATTATAGTCGGCCCTGGCTGGAACATTATTAATTATTACAAATAAGTCTGACTTTAAGTTACAATCCTTAATCCTATTTAAATGGCCCATATTCCTTTGGAGGCTTGATCAACCCACAATAATATAATTCACAAACGAATTTTAACCAAGCACTTGCTTAAACAATTTCAAATTATAAATTGGATTACGCGAAGGCTTGTTCCCATTTTGATGGTTTAGCTGGGACTGCTCTTCCCCGCACATGTGAGTTACTTATATTGCATCTTATCACGCCCTTGCGACATTTGGGTCGCCCACTGTCTACAATTCAGGACTTTGAATTGTAAATAGTCACACGGTTTGAACGGAACTTATTAAGCATAATAATATTTATCGAGTGCTGAAAAGTTGGATTCCACACGATCTCGACGGGAACCTAGTAAGCATTAAGTAAGATCTCACCCTATCGGGACCGAACTTATTAAGCATGAATTATAATTAAATTATTTTTCAACACAATAAAAATCATAGGCGTAACATTACATCAATTTTATTAGTAAATATGTAAAACAGTATAGGTCAAGTTGTAATTGCTACTTATAATAAGGTTTTGTACTGCACACGTAATTTTCATCTTACTTGAGTTTATGGCAGCCTTATCTCTGCCCAACTATTCTTCTTATAATTTTAACACCTTTTATATTTTTTGTTATAATAGGAGAAACTGGTTGGCAAGATATGCGATCAATTTTAAGTCCAGCTTTTACAAGTAGTAAAATGAAAATGATGTTTTGTTTAATAGAAGAGTGTGGCGATAACCTTATAAAGTATGTTTTACAACAAAAGGACGATGTAACAACACTAGAAACTGTGAACACATTTAATAGAATAACAAACGATATAATAGCATCAACCGCGTTTGGAGTTCAGTGTGACTCATTAAAAGATCAAAATAACGAATTTTATCGTATAGGCAGAAAAGCTGTGAATAGGACTGGCGTTAAGAGTTTACAAATGTTTCTCTCTTCTTTACATCCCATAATACATAAAGTAAGATAATTTAAATCGTAAATCATTCATAAAAATTTGCTTTGTATTCAGTTGCTGAAATTTCGATTCATTGAAGTCGACGTGGAAGCTTTTTTTCTAAGAGTAATTAAAGAAGCAATAATATATCGAGAAGAAAACAATGTAGTTCGACACGATATGCTTCACTTGTTGCTGGAAGCAAGAAAAAATCGTCTAAGTAGTGATAACCAGAAGGAGGATGTCGATGTTGGTTTTTCAGTAGTACAAGAATCAGAATTAACTGCCAATAAGAAAGTAAAAGCCGATTTAACAGATGAAGATATAACGGCCCAATCTATCACATTTTTTCTTGGCGGATTTGAACCATCTGCAGTTTCATTAAGTTTCTTGTCGTATAAATTAGCTAGCAATCCAGAGGTCCAACGAAAATTACAAGAAGAAATTGATGAAACATTCATCAAGTGTAAGGGCAAAATGACATATGAAGCATTACTTAAAATGAAGTATCTGGATTGTGTTGTTTCAGGTATAAACTATAATGAAGTTATTAGAAAACTTAATAATTAATTAATGATAATATTTTTAGAAACTCTCAGATTTATGGCATTGCTTTTAACCAGAAAAGTAACGAAAAGCTTTATTATTGAACCTGAACTTCCTGGAGAAAAACCGGTTCATTTAAAAGCGGGAACTAATATTTGGATTTTTAGTGGTGCTATCCATCAAGATCCAAAATATTTTCCAAATCCAAAAAAGTTTGATCCTGAAAGGTTTAATGATGAAAACAAACATAAAATTAAACCTAATACTTATATTACATTTGGAGCTGGACCGCGAAACTGCATTGGTAAATTGCATAAACACAATTCTGGGCTAAGTTATAAATTCATACTTTTAGGTTCCCGTTTTGCTATATTACAAATTAAAGTAATTATAGTAAAATTACTTAAAGCTTTTGATATAGTACCAGTGGAAAAAACAGTACCTCAGTTAAAGGCATCCAAAGGAGAGTTGCATGTTTTGCCAAACGAAGGTGTGTGGTTGGGATTTTCGAAAAGGAAAGAATTATAATAATTAATTGTATTAATTATAATTTATATTTTACAGTAAATATGATCTATATTGTTCATATATTAACATATAACTTGAATAATTTATTGTAATAAATATTCTAATTTAATCTGCAATTTGTACATTTTGCAAATTTCGCAAGGTAATTTATTCGATATCAGCTATCAAAACCTATTTGTAAATTTGTATAGCTCTCAAATCTCGCTTATCAAAAAACAATTTTCAAATTCGTCTTTGAAATTTTTGAAAGCAGGCAAATCTTTCAAATCCTATTTCATCGTAGATGGATAGTAAGCATCGGCCAGCAGTCTATTAAAAATTTGAGTTGGGAGTTTGGTTGAATATTATCTAGTAGAAAGAGCGCGAGCGTCAAAAACCCTTAAAAATTAAAATCAACAGATTGTTGGATTAACGAGTTCCACTTCATTCAAGCACTTCGAAATCAAGACGGTAGATAGGCATGTAGGCCTTGAAATCATGTAACCCTTCAGCCAAATTGTTTATTGTAAGTTTGTTTTCGTTATAAGCCAATGGCAAAAGATTATTTTTAAAAACAAAACAATGATAAGCATAATAAAAATTAAAAATAAAATACTTATCACAATATGATGAAATTTGTATTTTTTTAAATACAAAACATTGACGCATCTAACTAGACAATGAACTTGACCGATATCACAAGCTATAAATTATAGTACGAGTATTCTAGTAAGTTGTGCCGCCACTGCAAACTTAATTTGTTTTTATGTGATCATCTAATAATTTTCATCATCATCATTCACACTTCATTCACAATGACAGAGTCATTGGACTCTTTTCAATCCATTTTCTAGGGTAGATTAATCACTATTTCACTTCAGTCTATCGTGCATTATATTTTTTCTTTTCACAAGTCTCTAGAGCTCTCGTTTTCTAGACTTTGATATGCATAATTCTTTGGTGGTTGTCAACTTCACTAGTCGTTTCATTCTTGGCCTTCCAACGTCTGGCCTTCATTTTATGTGATGGTTTTGTTGCCTTGCGCTCTCAGTACGTGACCTAACCAACCTAACCTCATCGTTTTTTTCATTTTCCAGTTCGAGTTCTATTTCACCGTTTGTTCTTCACTATGGGTCTTACAGGGTCTTACATATTTTTATTTTCGTGTTTTTCAGTATGCTATGTTTACTCATTAATTATTTTCTTCTTTCCGTAAAATGTTTTTTTTCCGCCATTATTCTGTTCCTCATTATCTCTTCTCTCTCATTACTACTGTGTATTTGCATTCCTAGATGCAATATGGTGGCTCTATTACGTACACTTGGTATTGTTTTGAATTTGATTTTAAATTATTTTATCTAATCAAAAAATATTTTGTTTTTAAATTTCTTTTAATAAATCGGAAAACAGCGCAACTTTTGCACGAAACCATTTTGGGTTATCGATATTGGGTTGTAGTGAAAATCAAATATTAGTTCAACTACATTGCAAATTTGTGTGTTCTTTTAATACAAAAAATAGTAGGAATAACAATTCACCATTAGCTGATATCGTCGGTTGGATAGTGTAACTGTGGGTTGCTGATGAAATTGGTACAGCACATTCCACTTTGCTTCTGCCTTCCACGGCTCAAGTTCTACAAGAATCTAATTCCAATTAAAATCCACTTTGGTCAGAATCAGAATTATATACATTGACTGAACCGTAAGAAACGGTTTAACGTTATTAATAAAATCTAAATCTTTCAGTTTTAATAATATATCTTTATCTTTCAGTGTCTTGTGTCTTATAAATGTATTGATTATTCGATGGTTAGTCTTGAACTTCTGCAACCATATTTTTGAAGCTTTAAATCGACCTTCTTCATTATCGATTAATTATCGAGTTTTAAGTGCCAACTTTTGAAGGTCTACACCAGGGATTCCCAAACTAGTTAAAAAATAAATTTAGATTTTAAGAAACATAAATTTTTTAGAAGAACACAAGGTAATCCTCATCGTTGCACAACCCTATCGGTCATAAAACTATTAATTGAATTTTAATAGGAAATAATAAATATAGATATTATTAAAAAACATAAATATCATCGTTGCATACATTACGTGTGGTCATTATTTTGTAAACAAAATACCGCTACGAATTTACTATTATAGTGACTTGAATCAAAACTTATTAATTCACTAGTTCTTTAGGTGTAAGGTTTTGTGTTTTAAAATAAAAATTCTTTTTAAAAACTCATTTTTGGGGAAACGAATTTTAATTGGCGCTGCGAACAGGATTGTTTCACGGTTCTGGAAAATCCCATTTGGCAAATTCACTCAAAGAAAAGTTTGATTTGTTCGTGCAACAGTCACTACATATTCTGCTTAGTGAAGTCAGAGGGAAAACCGAATCCGGCGTGTTTCAACACCTTGGTAACAATGCAGAACCTATATTCTTCATCGAAAAGAAAACTGAAGATATCAAAGAAAACTTTGAAACGAGGCATTGAACTTGAGACTAGGAATATCCACCCTTCTCCTAACTCTGTAAGTTTCTATTTCTTTAACTTATTATAATTATTGTGTTATAACCGAAAATACAGAATTTGAATTAGAAATATTAGATAAACCATCTAGGTTTTAATAAATAAATTATCCGAAAGTCAAACTTATTTATTTAAATTTTCACAATGAAGTTGAATGGCCCTGCATATGAAATGCCTTCTTAATAAAATACGGTGACTAAAGAAAGGAAGAATCATGTCAAAGAAGATGGATGCTAGTGGAAAAAACAAATATAGAATGATGATAGACTACCGTAGATGAATTGAAAATACAATAGAAGATAAATACCCCCTACCACGTATAGATTAAATATTAGATAATTTAGGTAGATGCGTATATTTTACAACCCTCGATCTGGCCCAAGGAATTCATCAAATAGAAATGGATCCAGAAGTTTTGAAAGTACTTTTATGTCTTTGATAACTTATATAAATGACTTCTTCTAACTCAGTCAAAGGCTTGTTAGAAGTTTATAAAAAGCATGTCTAATCGAAGGTCGTGTTCGTAGCACTTTTCCGTTACTTATTTTGTTTACCATAAACATATCATCTACTGTAGATCCTCCAGGTCGAAATCCTTGTTGATTGATCCTTGTCACCTATCTTACTGTTCGCATCCTCCTACAGACTTGCATGTATCATTTTTGTTTTATAGCTGTTGTTAAGTAAAGATATTTCTCTATAGGTTAACGCACTCTTTCATGTCTCCTTTCTTGTGTATTGGGATAATTTTTGTTAAATTTCGCTTTGTTAACATTTTCTCTTCTCTCCATGCTACCATCATCAGTTCCTATAGTCTGCTCAACATTGTTTCTTCTCCCATTTTTATTAGTTCAGTGTTTATGCAGTGTATTCCTGGGTCTTCCTTATTTATAGTTGATGTTAACGATCTGTAGAATTCGTAATAAGTTGGTTCTATTATCTAAGCTTTCTTCCATTATTTCGTCAATAAGCAATTCTTTCAGATATGCTCTTCATAATATAAAGGACATATTATGTTTTTGATTTCTTTTTCTTCATATCTCATATTTACACATTTGTGTTCTTATTCCTCTTTCTTCAGTTTTGTGGTTTTTCTGTTCTATAATTTTTTTGTAAATATTTTTGGATTTTTATGTATTATTTCTGTATCTTTCAACATTTCTTCTATCCACTGCTGTTTCTTATGCCAGCACAGATTTCCAACTTGTCTTCTCTTTTCTTTGTAAATTTTTTTAACTGTAGTTCTTTGAGAAATCATCCATTAATCTAATTTCTCTTTTTAATTATATCATTGTTTTGCATCCTTCTCCAAGCCACTAGTTTTTAATGTTTATTTTTGTATGACAGTATACTACTTTAATAATGCGGTTTATTCTTCCTCTATATTCTGGCTTTTTGTTTTTCAATCATTTCTTTCTGTAGCGCTTAGCCGTATTTCTTCTGGTTCTTCTTATTGCTTAGTTTTTCTATTGCAAATCTCTTTTTTTCCTTGTTTTTTTATATCTGCTTTGATCTTACCTATTTTGTAGATGTAGATGCATATCAAACATGTGGAATGAATCCAGCCCACAAAATCTTTCTTTTGTTTTTCTAAAAGATAATAAAAAATATTTCAAAATTGCGCAAAGCAAGTGATCATTTTAAATTTTAGGAATTAAGTTCGGTACATAAGATATTAAAGTAGGAATTATTCAATTAACCTTGTGATCATATTGTTTAATTTGTTTGCCACTGTTTAAAATAGAAAATTAGTTAGAAAAAACTAAATAAACATTCAGTACTTTCGTGTGTATGTGGTAGTACTTAAATTATTCTGAACAATAAATTACTTACCAATAATTATTGTTATTAGTTATTAAAACCAGTAAAGTAAGGTAAATGCCTTTTTAAAATATTTTATTTATTTCAAACACATTTCATAGGCTATTTTTAAGCCTATATATTTTTAAGGTACGCTAATCACATATTCTTTTTGGGCATCTTTTCTCTATTCCCCAGTTTCCCCTATTTATTCTCTATCAATTACTCGTGATTACCTAATTAATTTCTATTTTTACTATTTAATAATTTTTTTTCAATTTGTGGGACCCTAGTTATACCGATGACTGAAAATTCTGTAATAACCAACTAATAAATTTTAACGATTTTGTATTTTTATTTGCATATTGTTTAATATCTTGTGTTAATTTTACTCAAAACTAAAATATCAAAATTGATTATTAATAGAATACAAATATAAAAATAAAAAAAAAATTTTAAACGAAAAAATAAATATACAAAATACAAAATTTACATGACACCACTGCCTACAAGTTTTAATAAAGATACCAAATGGATATATAAATTAAGCTAATGAAAATTAATTTTTAGTAGTCATCTTTCAACGAGTGGGCTATACTTTAAGCTAAGATGTTGCTGCTTATTTCAATTTTGTGTTTACTGTTTATTTATTATAAATTAGTAAAACCACATAATTACTGGAAAGACAGAGGTGTAGATTATGTAAAACCATGGCCCATATTTGGAAATATCGGTCGATATGTTTTCAGAATAACAACTATTTCAGATACACTAATGGAACTTTACAATGCATATCCAGATAAAAGGTAAGTAACTTACAGCCACCTCACAAATTTTATATTATAGTTTTCAGATACGTTGGTGTTTACCAGTTTCTACAACCAGCTCTATTAATTCGTGACCCAGAACTAATAAAGAAAATTACCATTAAAGAGTTTGAATCTTTTTCGGAACAAGCTGGAATGATATCGTTGGAAAATGATAGGCTAGCAAAAAAAGCTCTGTTTTTTTTAAATCGTAAGTAAAATCCTAATACTTACTTATGTATGTTTAAAATAATGTTTTGTACTCGACACATGTTGTGCATCTTACTTGAGTTTATCGCAGCTTATCTTTTGCCCTTATATTTTATATCTTTTGTTTTATAGGAGAAACTGGTTGGCAAGATATGCGAGCAATTTTAAGTCCAGCTTTTACAAGTAGTAAAATGAAAATGATGTTTTGTTTAATGGATGAATGTGGCGATAATCTCATTAAGTACTTTTTACAGCAAAAGGACGACGTAATAACACTAGAAGTTGTGAACACATTTAATAGAATAACAAACGATATTATAGCATCAACCGCGTTTGGAGTTCAGTGCGACTCATTAAAAGATGTAGATAACGAATTTTATCGTATAGGCAGAAAAGCTGTGGAAAGGACTGGTCTTAAGAGTTTACAAATTTTTCTCACCTCTTTACATCCCATAATAAGTAAAGTAAGATACATTTAAAATAAAAATTTAACCCCTCGTTGGTACACATGTCAGCGCGCCACTCACATAACTAACATTACGAACTTCAAGCGTATAAATGTTGTCGAATTAATTTGATACCATTAATACCTTCAAATGACATGTCTACAAATATTGACAAAAATAAATTATAACGCTATTTGTCATTCTCGCATAGTTATCGTTTTACAAAGTTGACAACACCGATAAAGTGAGCGTCGCTCTAACCGAGCAATATTATTATCACCGCCATTCTATTATTTTCAATTCATTATAGCCAATAAATTAATTTTGTAGTTGGAGGAGATTCAAGAACAATTTTGTAAGTATGATATTGATATTTCTGAACCAACATCTAGCATTAGTACACAACAATCGTACAATCCTCAAAGATCTCGTTGGAGAATAACACAAAATTATTTATACTCGTAGTTCATACAAAATATAATTTTCAGTTTTAATAAATTGCAAAAATATACATATTTCTATGTACGATTGGACTTTCTAAGTTGAATTAAGTGTACCAACGACAGGTTAAAATAAAAATAACTTGAACAATTTATTCCTAAAAATTTGCCTTGTTTTCAGTTTCTGAATGTTCGATTCATTGACGCCGACGTGGAAGATTTCTTTATAAGAGCAATTAAAGAAGCAATAAGATATCGAGAAAAAAACAATGTAGTTCGACATGATATGCTTCACTTGTTGCTGGAAGCAAGACAAAATCGTCTAAGTAGTGATAACCAGAAGGAGGATGTCGATGTTGGGTTTTCAGTAGTACAAGAATCAGAATTAACTGCCAATAAGAAAGTAAAAGCCGATTTAACAGATGAAGATATAACGGCCCAATCTATCATATTCTTTCTTGCCGGATTTGAACCATCTGCAGTTTCATTAAGTTACTTGTCGTATAAATTAGCTTTCAATCCAGATGTGCAACGAAAATTACAACAAGAAATTGATGAAACATTCATCAAGTGTAAGGACAAAATGACATATGAAGCATTAGTTAAAATGAAGTATCTGGATTGTGTTGTTTCAGGTAGAAACTATAATATAGTTATTAAGAAACTTAATAATTAATGTTAATATATTTAGAAACTCTCAGATCTATGGCATTGCTTTTAACCAGAAAAGTAACAAAAAACTTTACTATTGAACCTGAGCTTCCAGGTGAAAAACCAGTTCATTTAAAAGTGGGAAATACTATTTGGATTCCTAATGGTGCTCTCCAGCAAGATCCAAAATATTTTCCAAATCCAAAAAAGTTTGATCCTGAAAGGTTTAAAGATGAAAACAAACATACAATTAATCCAAATACTTTTATTTCATTTGGTGCTGGCCCTCGAAGCTGCATTGGTAAATTGCACTAAACACAATGTTGGCTTAATTTTTATAAAAAAAACTTTTAGGTTCCCGTTTTGCTATATTACAAATTAAAGTTATTATAGTAAAATTACTGAAAGATTTTGATATAGTACCTGTGGAAAAAACAGTACTTGAGTTAAAGGCATCCAAAGGAGCGTTGAATATTTTGCCTAACGAAGGTGTGTGGTTGGGATTTTCAAAAAGGAAATGATAATAATAACTGTATTACTCATTTATAATTTATATTTATATAACTTGTATAATTGTAACAAAAAATTAAACTTATTACTTATTGCAATAAATATGTTCATAGTAAAATTTTGAATTTTCTTTCAAAATTAATTTATTCTGTAATTTCTACATTTCAAAGATTTCTCAAGGTAATCTATTCCCGCTTTTCTCACTGATCACAAAACAAGGTCTAAATGCATTTTTGAAATTTCTGAAAGCAGGTAAATCTTTGAATGCGCTATTTGATCGGCAAGCAGCAGTCTATATCAGAGACTGGATTTTGAATGCTGGAGACAGCATAACCGAGAAACTTACAAAATCTTCCAGTAATGCTGACCAGTAGCTCTGTTGTAAATATTAGAGAACCAGTCGCAGGTTCTTCAAATTAAAATATATTTGCGTAATTATATATTTATTTATTTGGCGCCACAGACTTATTAGGCAAAATTATTAAATTACGAGTAATTACTACCAAAAAAATCCACAAATCAGACAGAACTAAAAATTTTATTAACCAAAGAAAAGTCGAGTTCTACTGTATTCGCTTCACCACAAAGCTTCTTCTATTCAATCTCGAATCTCATCTCCAAGCTGGTGAACCTGAGTAACCGGACTGGAGATCGGGTAACCAACCCCAGTGGAAAGTCCGGTCTCTCACCCAAAGTGGGCATTTGCAGGAGAGGTTAGCTTCCTACCTACTGCTGATGTAAAGCAACCAAATTGCTCACAAAACTAATGAGATCTAATAAAAAGAAAGTCTTAAAAACGGAAATAAACACATTTTTGGATTAAAGAGTTTCACTTCATTCAAGCATTGCAAGCTCAGGGCGGTAGATAGGGCATGTAGGCCTTACAATCGTGTAACCCTTCAACTTCAACCAACATTGTTTATTGTAGATTTGTTTTTGTTTCAAATCAATGAAGTTCTACACTAAACAAAATGAATGAATAAAATTTCTCATATTGATGAAAAGTTCGTAATATTCATGAAAAATATAATTGAATTTATAAATTTGTTCTTCAATATAACGAATTTCGTTCATTGGTAAAAAAAATATTTTTTTTTCGGTTTACATTAACTACTGTAAATCTTGAAATACTCTATATACCTTCAATTTGTAAGAAGTCTAAGTTTATATTTCTGAACGGTAACTTAATTATTTACTACTTATTTTTTAGTAGTAACCAAATAAGTTTGTTTGTATATCTTTTATTATTATATTTTTTACTTCCACTTAAAGAGTTTTACTTACAATTTAAAATATATTGCCTGAATTATTGAATTATCTAATTATCTAATAATTTAAATTTTATTATTTAATTTGTATACCAATTACCACTCTCCAAATGGAGCTAATGCTGATATACAAATTTAAGTATTTCGTGTGATTAGTCCAGTAGACTACTCGAATAACACTGCCATAGTTAATCAAAGCAGAAAGATTTTAAATTTAGTCATTATTTTAGCATAAAATAATTATTGCTGGAAGACAGAATATCAGATTAACAAAATTGTTATTCAACAAATCGATTTTAATTTAGGATACAATAATGTTGCTGCTTATTGCAATTTTATGTTTATTGTTTATTTACTACAAATTAATAAAACCACATAATTACTGGAAGAACCGAGGAGTAGAATACATAAAACCATGGCCCATCTTTGGAAACGTTGGTCGATTTGCTTTAAGAATGTCCACTATTACAAATACCATAGCGGATCTTTACAATGCATATCCAAATAGCAGGTAAGTAACTTACAACATCTTTCCAAATTTTAATCTAAAATTTTCAGATACGTTGGTATTTACCAATTTCAAACACCAACGCTATTGATTCGTGATCCAGAACTTATAAAAAAAATTACCATTAAGGAGTTTGGTTCTTTTTCCGAACAAGCAGGGATGCTATCGTTAGAAAACGATAACCTTGCAAAAAAAGCTCTATTCTTTTTAAAACGTAAGTAACTTGCTTATAGACATCTTGGACATACAAATTTTGATAAAACATTGCCGCATTTGTAGCATTTCTCGCAATGAGCAATTACTATTTCAGATATTTTTATTTCATTTATTAATTTGGACGTGAGAATTGACGTCAACAACAAATTTCAGATTCGTTATCGACAGTTTGTAAAACGTTAATTTTGATTCTTGAAAGAACATCTGCGTTTGAGTGTAGTGTTTTTAGTATACAGTATGGTAAACACCATCTTATTAATGCCGAGTTTGGTTTTTTTAGGCTGAAAAGCCGTCTAACCGACTAATGGTCTTTTACCAAAAATGTAAGAACGATAATATTTTATAGACCAACTAATGATTAATAGATTTTTTTCACTGTTGGGTTTTATTAATGAATTATACTCAGTAATATCAAAGGTATATATTTAATATAATATAAACTAAGTTAAACATTACATTAAATTGCCATAATGTAGTATTTCGTAGTGAAGTTTTAATTTTACTTTACGAGTGTTGAATCACGACTACTCCTAAAATAATAATATATCCACTTATATGGTCTTACAAAAAAGTCATAAAAAACTATTTTTAAACTATGCTACTCATATAAGCTTATAACTCATTTTTAAATAACTTGCTTTTATAAACATTTTTAATCTTTTATTTATTTTCTTAACACCCCCCTTTAAATGAAAGATTCTTACATTTAATTAATAAACAAAAAAACATCTTAATTTTAATTTTTAAATCTAACAATTATTAATTATACAATTCTAACATGAATTTATCTCTAAATTTTACAAACTTTATACTTTCAAGTGGCTTTGTGAAAATATCTGCGATTTGCTCTGTAGTGTTACAATATTCAATTTTTACAATTCCACTTAAAATTTTTTCATGTATAAAATGAAATCTTACATCTATGTGTTTACTTCTTTTATTCATAGTCCCGTTTTTCGCTAAATCTATTGCACTTTTATTATCAACTTTCAGCACTGCACTTATGCTTTTAGATTTTAACTCTTCGATTAAGTTTTTAATATATATTAAGTCTTTACAACAATCCGCCGCAGCAATATATTCAGATTCACTGGTTGATAACGCCACTATTGGCTGTTTTCGCGAACACCACGAAATTGGCCCACCGTTGTAAAATATAATATAGCCGGTTGTGCTTTTTCTTGTTTTTAGATCACCGGCGTAGTCTGCGTCACTATATGCTATTAGTTCATCAGTTTTATTGCTGTAAAATTTTATTCCAAAATTTTGACTTCCATTTAAATATTTCATTATGTGTTTAATGTTATTGACATCACTTCTTGTTGGCTGTTCCATAAAGCGACTTACGTAATTAACAGCGAAACTTAAATCGGGTCGAGTTTTATTACTTAAGTATAATAAACTTCCTATAGCTTCTCGGTATGGAAATTTTTGATTTAGTTCAATAATGTCACTTCTTTTTAGGTCGCCACTGGTTAATGGAATTTTAGTTTTATTACTTTCTAGCATTTTAAATTTTTTTAGTACTTGTATTGTCATTTCGGTTTGTTTTAAAATTATGCCCGTATTGTCACGTTTTATTGTTATTCCTAAATATGTCGAAGGATTTTTAGTTATTTTTACTTTAAATTCGTCACGTAATTTTGTTAAGAAATCATTAATTTTAATTTGATCACTTCCTACTATGAGTCCATCGTCTACATAAATAGCAATAATCATTGTTCCATCGGCATTTTTAAATACGCATTTTTCAGATTTTATGGGCAGTAAACCGGAATTTTTTAAGAAATCTGTAAATCTATTGTGCCAATTTAAAGGCGATGTTTTAAGACCGTAGAGCCCTTTAATCAGTTTACACACTTTATTTTTAATGTTATAACCTTGTGGTATTTCCATGTAAACTTCATCGTTTAATGGTCCATATAAGAAAGCTGTTTTTATGTCAAATTTTACTATTTCATAATTATTTTCAGCCGCAATTGCAAATATTAATCGTATTGCACTACTGCTTATCACTGGACTAAAAGTATCTTCATAATCAATTCCGAATTTTTGTTCATATCCGCGAACTACTAGTCTAGCTTTGTAAGTTCCGTCATCTTTTATTTTAAATACCCATCTATTGCTTAATATCTTTTTACTGTCAGTTTCACTTTTATTTATTAATTCCCACGTATTATTTTCTTCTAGAGAGTTTTTCTCTTCTTCGATTGCTTTAATCCATTCTTCTTTATCTTGTCCTTCTGTCGCTTCTTCATATGTTAACATTGCAAAATCATCATATTTTGCAGGTACTTTTTTAATTCGTTTACCTTTTCCAAGTTCTTCGATTTCACTAGGTAATTCATTTTCACTTGTAATTTCTTCTTCATTACCTTTTGGTTCTTCCTCATTTTCCGATTCAATTTTTACTTCATTTGTTAATTTTAGTTTTACTTCATCGTTTTTAAATATTACATCTCTGGCGATTATAACTTTTTGTTTTTCGTTATCAAATAACCTGTAACCATTTTGTGCGTAACCTATCAGGGTTAATTTTTTTGTCCGTTCATCAAATTTTTTTATGTAGTCTAGTCTTTTTGCATAGGCATCTGTTCCAAATATTTGTAAATATTTTAAGTTCGGTTTTTTATTGTTCCACATTTCAAACGGAGTAATTTTTAAAGTTTCGGTCGGCATTCTATTAGTTAAGTAAGCTGCAACTTTAACAGCTTCGCCCCACATATTTTTATTCATATTTGACTCAAAAATTAAAGCTCTTGCTTTATCTAATAAAGTTCGATTTAATCTTTCTGATTTTCCGTTTAATTGAGGTGTATAAGGTATTGTAAAATCAATGGAAATTCCTTTTTGTCGACACCAGTTTTTTAAATTTTTATTTGCATATTCTTTACCATTGTCGCATCGTATTTTACTTGTTTTTATGTTCCATTTTACTTCTGCCTCGTTTATGTAATCTTTTACTGCATCGACTGCTTCATATTTACCATTTAATAAGTGTACCATACAGTAATAAGTGTAATCATCTAAAAATGTTATGAAATATTTCTTACCATCCCAAGTAGAAGGTTCGATTGGTCCGCAAATATCGGTATGAATTATTTCTAAAGGCCTAGTTGCACTCTGTCGGTTTTGTTCAAACGGTTTTCTTGTTTGTTTTGCATTGATGCACACTTCACATGTTAAATTTCCAAAATTTTTAATTTCCGCATCTGTTAGATTAAATCCTTCACTAATTGATTTTAATTTTAACATATTATTAGTACTTAAATGTCCAAGTTTTTTATGCCACATTGAAGCATCTACATTTTCGGTTATTAGTGCGGTTTCTTTAATTTTTGTCAAATTGACCAAATAAAGTCCATTTTTACTTAGTTTTCCTTCTAGAATTTTATTTTTATTTTTAAACACTTGAACCGTTTCGTTTTTAAATATTACTTCCGCACCACTTTTTGCTATTTTACTTACAGATAACAAAATTTTACTTAATTCGGGCACTAAATCCACTTCTTTTAATATGCACTCTGCTGTTTCAATATTTCCGGTTCCCAATGCTTGCATTTTTTCACCTTTTCGCGCGGTTCCGATTTCAGTAACATTTAATTTTAAATTTTTAATTAATTGTTTTTCATTTGTCATATGCGATGTTGCACCAGAATCCATAAACCATTCAATGTTATTATTTTCTGAATTTTCAGTGCATTCATGGCTTGTTAAAAATGACATCTTGTTATCTTGTTGATTAGATCCGCTTGCATTTAGTTTACTTTTTCTAAAAAAACAATCAGACTGAAGATGGTTATTCTTTTTGCATATATTACACCGCAATTCTACTTTTCTGCAATCTCGAGCAAAATGTCCCGGTTGTTCACATTTGAAACAGTTTTTATTTTTAAAATTTCCGCGGTTAAACTTATTTTTATTTTTATTATAAAATCTCCCGTTTATTGTAGAATTAAACGCTACCTGTTCACTTGAGTTTTCCGACGTTTGGTGTCTTTTTTCTTCTGCTAATAATCTAGATGTTAAATCTGTTAATGTTTGTTTTTCCTGTGATGTTGATTCCCATGCGCTAATAAAATATTTATAGGTGTCCGGAAGTGAAGATAAAATTTTTGTTATTAGCATCATATCACTAATGTAGGGTGGCCGAGCTTGCCTTTGATTTTGGGGTTGGTGTACGCGAAATAAAAAAGTAGAAAATCTTTGTATTAGGATTTATTTTCTACTCTACATAAGTACATTGTTCATCATCCGAGGTTAATAATCAACTGCCCATTCCTATCTCGGCTATTAGCTATCCGAGAACTAGAAATGGTTATCATAATTTATTCTTGCATTTCTAGGAGTTCATCACACTAACTTCTTGTTTTAATACTTTTAATTTATGTCCTAAATTTTCAAGATCACAAATGTATGTTGACATATCGGTGCCCTTTTTAAATTGATAATTGTAAAACTCTTGCATTAAATTACATTTTTGTTGTTGATTATCACGTTCGTATAAATTTTTTAATTTCTTAAACATTTCACTTGAATTCTTGCAATTCAACAAATATGTAAGTGGTTGTTTTTCCACAGTTGTTACAATTATTTTTTGTGCCATTGCATCTTTTTTCTCCCAATCTTCTTTAGCAGTTGCATCTTGTGGACATTTGGTTTTTCCACTTGCAATTTCAAAAAGTTGTTTTGCTTTAAAAAACACGGTAACTTGAAATTTCCACATTTGAAAATTTTCCCCGTCTTTCAATTTTTCGATATGATAACTTTCTTCCATTTTAAATTTTTACTGTTTTTACTTGTACTTGATTTCACTTTTACACGCGGTTTTCACTAAAATTTAAAATTTTTTTACTGTTGAACGTTTTAATTTTTTTTACTTGAAAGCTTATTCACCTTCACTTAATTTTTACAAAAGTTTTTTAATTTTACGAGTCTCTTTTTTAACACAACGAAATACACGTTTTAATTTTTACTGTTTTTACTTCCAATTTTACCTGGAGTACCTGAGATAACTGAGATATACTGGTCCCATAACCTGTTGGGTTTTATTAATGAATTATACTCAGTAATATCAAAGGTATATATTTAATATAATATAAACTAAGTTAAACATTACATTAAATTGCCATAATGTAGTATTTCGTAGTGAAGTTTTAATTTTACTTTACGAGTGTTGAATCACGACTACTCCTAAAATAATAATATATCCACTTATATGGTCTTACAAAAAAGTCATAAAAAACTATTTTTAAACTATGCTACTCATATAAGCTTATAACTCATTTTTAAATAACTTGCTTTTATAAACATTTTTAATCTTTTATTTATTTTCTTAACATTCACTGTTGAATATTTTTGTTCTGTTTCGTTTGGAGTCGTCCATAAACCACGTGCCTTGGTCAATCGTAGTGTTTAAAAGAAATTTTAGTTTGAAACATTCCAAATTATATGAAAAATTATTATTTTTTTAATTTAACAGCAAAAAATATATTTTTTTTATATTAAATACAAACTTTAGAGTTTAAAGTATTTTAATAAATAAGGTCCAGGTCCACTACCACTGCCCAAATCTCATAAATATATAAATTTATTTATAATAATTGCATTCTCACATTTATTACAGTAGAAACTGGTTGGCAAGATATGAGATCAATTTTAAGTCCGGCATTTACAAGTGGCAAAATAAAGATGATGTTCAGTTGGATGGATGAATGTGGCGATAATTTGGTTAACTATTTTTTACAGCAAAATGACGCTATAATAACACTAGAGGTTATAAATACATTTAACAGAGTAGCAAACGACATTATTGCATCAACTACATTTGGAGTTCAGTGCGACTCATTAAAAGACCAAAACAACGAATTTTATGTCACTGGCAGAAAAACTGTGCATAGAACAGGTTTTAAGAGGTTACAACTGTTCTTCTCTTCATTAAATCCCATACTAGTTAAAGTAGGTTAATTATTATAATTAATTAAATAATTATGACTTAAATTAAAGCATAATCTGTTTGTTTAGTTATTAAACGTCCGAGTAGTTGATGCAGACGTAGAAGATTTCTTTTTGAAAGTAATTAAAGAAGCAATAAAATATCGAGAAGAAAACAATGTAATAGTTCGACAAGATATGCTTCACCTGTTGCTGGAAGCAAAAAGACATCGCCTAACGCATGATAACCAAAAAGACGATGTTGATGTAGGATTTTCCGTGGTAAATGAATCAGAGTTAAGCACCAATAAGAAAATTAAAGCCACCTTAACACATGAGGATATAACGGCTCAATGTATCTTTTTCTTTCTTGGTGGCTTTGAACCAGCTTCAGTATCCTTAAGTTACCTATCGTATAAATTAGCAGTTAATCCAGATATTCAAAAAAAATTACAAAATGAAATTGATGAAACCTACCTAACGTGTGATGGAAAAATGACATATGAAGCATTACTTAAAATGAAGTATCTAGATTGTGTTGTTTCGGGTAAAACTATCCTAATTATTATAATGATTATAAAATTTTCTAACTAATTTTCTTTTATTTAGAAACTCTTAGAGCTGTAGCACTTGTGCTAACTAGGAATACTACGAAGCCGTTCACTATTGAACCTGAACTTCCAGGTGAAAAGCCAGTTCATTTAGAAAAAGGAAGTTTTATTTGGATTCCGAATTCGGCTCTTCATAATGATCCCAAATATTTTCCAAATCCTGAAAAATTTGATCCTGAAAGGTTTAATGATGAAAACAAACATAAAATTAAATCAGGAACATATATTCCATTTGGATCTGGACCCCGAAACTGTATTGGTAAGCTGCAAGAAATGTAATTTTAAATGCAATTTTGAAACTAACTTTTAGGTTCTCGTTTTGCAATATTAGAAATCAAAGTTATGACAGTAAAATTACTTAAGCATTTTGATATAGTACCAGTAGAAAAAACAGTTACTGAATTAAAGGCATCTAACGGAACGTTGCATATATTACCAAATGGTATGGTTAGGATTTTCAAAAAGGAAGTAATCTTGTTGTATGGAATACAATTTGATATTATAGTTTACATTATGGGAAAAATAATGAAAAAAATCCAAGCTCAATAGTTTTCAATTAAACAAGCAAAAGAAATCGATATTAAAGATGTAACACCATGAGAATCACTAATAGTAATTAATTATAATTTAATTTTGTAATTGAAATCTAATTAAAAATTGAATAAATAAACACTGCAACATAAAAAATTAATAATGAAATTGAATAAACCCAGTAAAAAATAATATTTCTGTAAACCACGTTTTGCACGATTATTCACTGGTCGCACCTAAACACAAACTATTTTAATTATCTGCAATTTTGTGCTTACTATTGCTCTCTAACAATAAAATATAGCATTCAATATGTTATCTAGTGTGCTTGAAATTAGTTATACCATGAAAAACTGTTTTATAATATCAATTTTTGGAATTTAAATGTCTGTTGCAAATTTGCAACAATATGAAACGAAGAGTTAAAAGAAGAACCAGCTTTAAATTCATGTAGATGCCCAAGATGTTACGACCAGCTGTAAATATGTTGGAAGCAATGGTGTGGCTTCCGTGAAAAGAAAAAATATATAACTGCAGGTAGTTTGCTGTCGACAAACTGACAGTCAACAACTGAGATGGAAAACAAAAAATGCGAAGAAGCCGCATTTGGAAACACTTGGAATTATACGTTAGAGAATTCATTCAAAATTAAACGTTCCATTAAAATTTTCAAATTTGTAGTCTCCCGTTCACAACAATATTACATCCCGATGAAAACTTTTCGAGAACGCTTTTGTTTTATTTCAAATATTAGGTTAGGTTAATACATCTTTCCCGGATAAGCGATCAAATAGCACTGAATTGTTTCAAAATAGGCACCCATATTTATAGCTTTTTGAAATTTCATGAAAATCAGGTTACCATTGGTTTTGAAGATTTCAAAAACCTGCTCTAATCTTAATAAAATTTTTCAAATAAAAAAATTTTGAGTTCTATATCTTCAGCTGGTTCCTTTAAAATAATTATTTACTGTTGCAGATTTTTTCAAATTGCAATAATTTATAAACTTTTTTATAAATCTTATTTCTCATATGTCTTTTTGGTCTCAAAAATTCTAGCTCTTCATTCTCTTTCTTTTGGTATATCTCATTGCTCTGTATCTTCTATATTACTTAAGTAATCTTTTAAATTGTATTTCAACCATCTGACAGCTCCTTGTCGTTTTTCATATTTTCATATTTCTCCTACTAATTTTACTTTTTAGGTGTCCAACCCAAATCATTTTTTCTCTCTTTCACGTATTTTCAAATCTCCAAACGTTACGATAAACTTCAGGGAAAACACCTGTATCTTTGCCATAAAATTCTATTTTCGAAGCACTACGTTTTATGGAATAAATTATGAAATTATCACTAATGAGGTTCACCTGAGGTGAGTTCAAACAACTTATCAACACAAATATCTTAATATTACTTTAATTAATAACCTCAATGGATACCTTCCTAATACTAACATATTAACAAGTTTTTCATATTTTTTAGATCGTAAATGATCGTTCAACCAACTTGTGGTTTTCAAGTTAAGCAAGATTATTTTTATTGAAGAATTTTATATGGAAATTGATCCAATGCAGAAATTACACCATTTCATCAGATTGTCGGTTCGCATTTACCATTTTATTTAACTTATTAACTTATTATTATTTATTATTTTCATTATTTAACTAAAAATTGTAATCTTAATCTCCCGTTGCTTCATACGTAATTAGTTTTTCATGTTTTTCCTTTTGTCCAATATAAACTAATACAATCAACGCTAATACCTTATCCTTTCCTTCCTTACATGACAGTATATGGGGCATTCCACGCCAAATCGGACAACATTTTGCCTTTGCATATCGGATTTTTTTGAAAATTTATTTTCTTTCAGTACTAGTTGAGACTAGCCTCCATGACTTTTTTTGATTTTTTTTATCATGTCATTCAAGAAATATAAATTTTTAGAAAATTACGTTACTTTTTTATGAAATGCTCATAACTCCTCGAATAATTTACCAAATGGCACGTTTTTTTTTGAAAATATTTCTTGTAAAACATACTTTCTACAAAAAATATCGAAAAATATTTTAAAGCAATATTACTATTCGATTTTCAAGTTTTAAAAATAAATCGCCATTTTTAACAATGTTTGTACTGATGCATTTTCTTTAAAAATTTTTGTTATCCATTTAACAAAACTTACGCCTAGTCTCATCATGGGCATCTCAACGATGGGTTCTATTTTTTTTCGAATTTTTAATTATTAATTATAAATTTTAAAAAAATTACCTTACTTGATTTTGAAATGCCCATAACTCAGTAAATAATTGACCAAACGGCACGTTCTTTTTTAAAAAATGTTTCTTTTAAAGCGTACTATCTATAAAAAATATAGAAAAATTATTAAAAATGATATTACAGTTTAATTTTCAAGTTTCAAAAATAAATTGTAATAATTTTTAACAATGTATTGCTTACAAAGAAGACACACCAAGTCAAAAATGTTGGAATTGAGAAAATCAAGTTAGAAGTTTTTATTTGTGTATGATTTGTAGGTTAATGAAAAACTTAAAACTGTAATTTTAGTTTAACGTGACATTTCATGACTTCAAGGATTTTACCAGTCAATAGAATGGAAGAAAATATATAAGATAGTGTCAATAAGTCAAAAGTGAAAAAAAGTGACTTAGTGTGTTTTCCTTGTAAGCCGACGTATGTACTGATCGATTTTCTTCAAAAAATTTTGTAAAAAACTGTTATCTATTTAACAAATTTTAAGCCGATGAAATCTTTTATTTTCAAGTTGATAATAAGATATACTCGTATGTATGTTACGGTCAATGACGTAAATTGGGCATTGATGTCATTGACCGGCCATTAACGTCAACGCCCGTTAATGGTGGTCAAGTATGTAAATATTTTCATTTGATTGTAATATTTACGTCTTTGGCCGGTCATTGACGTTAATGGCCAAAATGGATTGGACAATGTTGATATTATAGGTAACTACTATAAAGAAACCAGCAGTGTGGCGTAAAACCTACACTGACTGACTGGGAAGCGGGCAACCGTTGTTCAAATCCTGGTCGCGTCGAATAAACTGCTGTGATCTAAAGCCCGAGATATATCTGTGGGCTATGTGGAAGGCAACGGGAAACCACCCCATTAATTAAATTCCCAAGTACGTCATCTTGGCTTAGCCGTTGAGATCACGACTCCTCTGTCAAGAAGAAACCGAAGAAGAAGAAGATAAAGAACAGCAAAATGACAATTTAAATTTGACAGCCAACAGATAAGTGATATTTACGTACATAATATGTTGTATTAATTGTATTATAATAGACTAGAAGCCCATGGAAAATTTTAGGGAGTCAAATGACCCATCATGAATCATGTTTAGAACGATGCTGCTACATGAAAAAATAACTAACTGTTGTTAAAAAATTAAATGTTAAAATATATCATCAATAACAATAAGTCATAAAAGCCATTTTCATCAATCGAGTTCTTCTAAGCTTTTACACAAAATTGTTGAAATTTTGAGCCTACATTGAAAAGTGCAGTTTTGCATTTTGAACTTAGAGGACGTCCGTTAATTCGTGAGGCGACTTTGACGATTGTTCTACCACCCCGTCCCTCCCTGGTGAAAGGAATCGCAATGTATTTGGACATTCTAAAAAAATATCTATTTAATTGATTATGATTGTTATTGAGAAATAAATGTCGTGAAAAAAATTATAAAGGAGCATGAATATATTTGTATTGTAACCGGGAAGTTCAGCGTGAAAAAGGTTAGGAATCCCTGATCAAGGTAACTATAAATTTTGAAATAATTATGTGCTTGTTGTTAATTTTTAGTGAAATATACCAGACTTCTTATTGCTATATATTTTGATATTGATGTTTATTGGAGTGATAATTTTAAAAACAAAATAATGACAAGCATAAAAGGTTTAAGAGGAACATCAACAATGATAATAATAATTGCGATAAACAATTAAATTAAATACCTATCAAATAATATAGATTATCATCTTTTTTATTCAAAACACTGACGTCGCGTCGTATACAATAGACATGGACGGATTTTAAAATAACTTTATTTTTCTTATCATAAACTACACTTAATATATCATATAAAAAATATTTACGAATCTGATAACATAATAGATTTGAAAGTCATCCACGCGTAAATAACAAATTAAGATAACATTTTCGACAAATTAATTTTTTTCTGTAACCATAAATAGGTACAGAGTATATAACCTATAATTTCGACAATACGTAAACCTCTCTCTTCCGAATTGAGTTGCTCAACAAAACAATTGAGCTGCACATAAATCAAGTCCCAATATTTTAGATATCAGATACCACATATCTTGTATATAATTAAGTACCCACTATAAGTAAAATTAGTTTTTAGTAAAGTTACTATTTGACTAACCGATTATATTTTAACGTAAAAAAATGTTCTGGCTTATTGCAATTTTAAGTTTACTGTTAATTTATTACAAATTAATAAAACCACATAATTACTGGAAAGCTAGAGGTGTAGAATATATAAAACCATGGCTCATATTTGGAAACATTGGTCGTTTCGTTTTAAGATTATCTAATATTCACGATACCATGGAGGAACTTTATTATACAAATCCAGATAGCAGGTAAGTAACCTACAGCCTACAGCAACCTTCCAAATCTCATTTTGTAATTTCCAGATACGTAGGTGTTTACCAATTTCAAAAGCCAACCCTATTGATTCGCGACCCAGAATTAATAAAGACAATTACTACCAAAGAGTTTGAATCGTTTTCCGAACAATCAGGAACGTTATCGCTTCAAAATGATAAACTTATGAGAAAATCTCTATTTTTTTTAAATAGTAAGTTTCACCGTAAAATAGATTAAATTCGCTTTTGTAACATTTTGAGAGAGTACTCTACCAGTACTTTCAACTTGCTTTGACGCCGTCCGAAGTCACGTGAACGTTTTAGATCCCCAGTTTTCATAGTAGCATAACTTCATTAGTTATAATTCATATTATATTGCAGGAGAAAATGGTTGGCAAGATATGAGATCAATTTTAAGTCCAGCATTTACAAGTGGTAAAATGAAAATGATGTTCGGTTTAATGGAGGAATGTGGCGATAACCTCGTTGACTACCTTTCACAACAAAAAGACTTTGTAATAACATTAGAAGTTTTAAATATATTTAACAGAGTATCAAACGATATTATTGCTTCAACTGCATTTGGAGTCCAGTGCGACTCGTTAAAACATCAAGACAACGAATTTTATGTTACAGGCAGAAGAGCAGTTTATAGAACTGGTCTTAAGAATTTGCAACTTTTCTTCTCTTCCTTAAATCCCACACTAGTTAAAGTAGGTTAATATTGGTAATAAGTCAAAAAGAATAATAATAATTGTTATGTTTAGTGGTTCAATATTCGAATACTTGATGCCGACGTAGAAGATTTCTTTTTGAAAGTCATTAAAGAAGCAATACAATATCGGGAAGAGAATAATGTAGTTCGTCACGATATGCTTCATCTATTGCTGGAAGCAAGAAAAAATCGTTTAAATAACGATAAACAGAAGGATGATGTCGATTTAGGTTTCTCCGTGGTACAAGAATCAGAGTTAACTGCGAACAAGAAAGTGAAAGCCCAATTAACACATGAAGATATAACGGCTCAAAGTATCCTCTTTTTTCTTGCCGGATTTGAACCATCTTCAGTTGCTTTAAGTTACCTATCGTATAAATTAGCAACAAATCCAGATGTTCAAAATAAATTACAAAATGAAATTGATGAAACCTACCTAACGTGTAACGGAAAAATTACATATGAAGCATTACTTCAAATGAAGTATCTGGATTGTGTTGTTTCGGGTAGAAACTATATTCACAAAAATTTAGAAACTTAATAACTAATTTTTTTTTATTTAGAAACTCTCAGAGCCGTAACATTTTTTTTGATTAGGACTACAACGAAACCTTTCACTATTGAACCCAAACTTCCAGGTGAAAAGCCAGTTCATTTAGAAAAAGGAGTTAGTATCGTAATTCCTCATTCTGCTATTCATAACGATCCAAAATATTACACAAATCCAAAAAAATTTGATCCCGAAAGGTTTAATGATGAAAACAAGCCTAAAATTATACCAAATACATATGTTCCATTTGGTGCTGGACCTCGAAATTGCATTGGTAAGTTGCACGAAACATAATTTTAAATGAGGTTTTTAAATTAAAATTTTTAGGTTCTCGTTTTGGTATATTACAAATAAAGATAACAATAGTAAAATTACTTAAAAATTATGACATAGTACCAGTAAAACAAACAGTTTCTGAGTTGAAAGGATCTAAAGGAGCACTGAGTATATTGCCAAAAGAAGGCGTATGGTTAGGATTTACAAAAAGAAATTAGTGATCGTTGTATTGGTTATAATATTAAATATTATATTTTACATAATTTACATAAATTTACTAATGAATCAATAAGTACATATTTACAATAAGAACGGAATTAACTTTTTTTTAAAAACACAAAAAATTTTATGCAAAACTTTATTAATGAACATATTTTTAACATAAGAAACCACAAATGTGGTTACTTCAGCTAACCATTAGTCCTTAAAAGGTTATTAATCTTCCATCTTTGCAATTTACTTTGGCTCCATTAACTTGTAAAACCAAACTAAAGGGCTATGATCTGAATAGATCACAAACTTAAAGTACCTACTAACTCTTCAAATAACTGCTAACAATTCCTTCTCGATTTCAATATATTTTCTTTCCAAATAGTTTAATGTTCGCATTGCAAAACAATTCAGTTTGTTCGACCTTATCGTACTCGCGATTTACCTTACAGTTGCGTTGGTGGCGCTCGTGACGCTAGTTATTGTACAATAACATGGAGGCTCTATTACGTACATCTGATGTTGTTTTGAGTTTGATTCTGAATTATTTTATCGTAAAACCGCGATGAAATGATAATTCATAAAATAGAACACCAAAAGAATGTAAACCTTTGGTTTATAAACAAAACTTTCTATACCAACTATACATATTAGATTAACTTAAATTTTTTTGCTTAGTGGCGTTCGCTTAATTTGCTTTGTGTCAGGTCTAGTTTTGGACGTTATTTTAATTATTGTTGCTGAACGGTTTGTGGTTCCATGCCTGCCATTTGCACTAAAGCTCGAAGCTTATTGTACCCCTCCTTCCAATTTGCTCTCCAGCAGCCTTGTTTCCTTAATAAAATTAAGGATACAGCTGATGGGTGCTTGAGTTATTTTCTCGGTTGTCGGATATGGCCAACCAAGGAGCGTATCATCAATAGGGCTAGGGCTGGACACACACATAGTAAGTGGTGTGGAATTTCTTCCTCTTCTACAATCCCAATTACATTGGGGTGCCTATTCAGACATCGGTGTCCTGTAAGTAGTCTTGCTGTCTTCCTCGGGTGTAGTCTACTTACCTTGAGGATTTCGAGTTTTCTTTTGTTGTTGAAGGGCTCACCAATAAACATCCGCGATTGCTTCAGTTCCGGAAGATCTGCAAACCAAGATGTTGTTTACTTAGTAGTTCCTTTATAGTCTCCTTTGCTGTCAGATTTTTCCTCCATTAGCTGGGTATTCTCACATCATGCAGGTTCCTACGATTTGTGAAAGCTACCACAGTTTACCAAATTTCCTACTTCTCAGTGTAGAGCCAATGCATCCAACAACGAATGGGTTTTCTATTGAGTTTAAGGACGTGTTATCAAACGCCTCTTCTATGTTAAGGACTGCACCTAGAACAATTTCTTGTCTCTCAAGTGTCCTCCGAGGTGTCCTCTCTATCCTTAGATTTAATTCGTGAATACATAATTTACACGATTTTCCTAACTTATATGCATAGGTACTGGTGTCGATTTAGTGGCGAACCCACCAAAACATCGTCTCTGATGTCTCTATCAAACAGCTGCTTAAGGGTTTTGAGAAGAAAAAATGTTAAGCTAATTTGGTGGGAAGATTTTGCCTGGGTATACGTTGCACGCTCTGGCTTGGATATGAATACCACTTCAACCTTTCACCACTCATAGGGCACATAATTTAGGAAAAACTTGCGTTTGCTCCCCCTCTACTGTCTCCACTTCTATCGCCTTATCTTCCCCTTTCTTTTTCTTCGACTGCTTCCAAGAAGCCTTAGCCATTAGGATGGTAAGTTGCTACCCCTTGGGGTTTTGTTTGCAGCCCACCACATTCCATGTGGTGGTATTAACCCCTAGGTTTCTGACCGCAAGTCTTTTCATCACTTTGTCCGGTTTCTTAATGGGTCCCAGATGGTCCGGTGTTGGGATGTCCTTAGAGTCTATGTTTTCAAGTTTTGCCCTATCCCACAGTGTTCGCCCGGGTACCACTCGCACTACCCAGTGAGCAGGACTACCGTGCGCTTAGCTGAGGTTCTGGTTGTCCAAGTATTAGTTAATTGAGATGTCTTAGTGAGACGGTGCTGCTACTATAGCTTCTACTTTTAAGTGTTCAGGATTGGGAGATTTTTGTAAATATTTATTTAACAATTTTACGTAAATAAAAGTATGGGCAAAACTCGTTTGAATTCCTATTTCGGCGACTTAAGTTTAGGTTTATTCCCAGGCGTGAGGTTCATAATCCCACACGCAGGGCTTTTGAAAAATAACCGGTTGTTGTAAATTTGGTTGAGGATTGTAGAATAGATGATTTGTAACAACACTAATCTCAAGCTACCCCATCCCGAACAACAATGGCTTACCTCGTTGGTGTGGCTTTCAGCAGATTGTGTTGTCCTGATTGCGTGACTTACATTTTACGGTATGAATCAGAAGAAAAATTTATTCTAGTAGTGTGTGGTGATTGCAGGATTACTTTGAACTTCATGATGTATTCCAGTTTGGAATCCTTCTGCAACCTCTTGAGATGCTCGGGTTTATACCGATGGGCCAGGTACAGCACCACCATACTTGGGGGGAGTCGAGAATCCATTGAAGAGATCTTATTATGTATGTGGGCTGCGCGAGCTAACGTAGTAGGGGGTGTCGTCCGTGTACAACATCAGCTCGGTAGACAACATGGTAGGTCATTGGGTTGCTTCGATTTCCCTCTTACATATTACCAATTTGACTTCAGAAATAATATGAACCAGCAATACAGTAGACGCTTGGATGAAGGTGAAGGAGGTAGTTGCCAGAAGTAATGCGACCTAGTGGCACAAATGTTGGGCCAATATTCAAATGTGAACAATTTACAAACAAGATTAATTTCCAATACTTCAACATTAAAAATCAAAAAATGTTCTTTATCTTTGCGTATAGTTTTTCCAAGAAGGTAATATGTGTTTCTCTGAATCTTCCTGAATTTCAAGGGCATCTTTGATGGACTGGAATGAGAGGCCCAGAGGCGAAACTACCGGGGTGCGTTGGGTGCGACGCACGCGGGCCCCCGGCTAAAAGGGGCCCCAGTTGTATTGTTTTAATATTTTAAATTAATTAATTTAAGTTTTAATATTCACAATGAAATATAATATTTTTGTAGTCTTCTCTTATTGAGGAAAACAAAGTGGGCATCATTTATCATCAATAATTTAATGTTCCCATTAAATTTTTAAAATCAAATCCCGACATTTCAGGTTTTCCCTAACAAAGAATATTGACATTTTGATAAATCAGATAATAAAAAGACAAAAAACATCTTGATTTTAAAATTAAATTAAAATCAATAATTTTAATTTAAAAAAATTAATTTTTATATAAAGTACATTTAAAATTGTTTGAGTATAGGTGACCTTTCAGGATGTTAGCATGGGCGTTGTCAAGGAGGGGCAGAGGGGGGCTAAAGCCCCCCCCCTGGCTTTTGGCAAAACATATAAATTTACAATTGCAAAATAAAAATAAAACAATTTTTAACTTAAATGATTTATTTGAATAGCGTTTAAAAAATATCGCCCCCCCCCCCTGCAATTTTTGGAAGCGACGCCCTTGGATGTTAGTTAATATTTTAGTTGAGTTATAGGTCAATTAGAAATAAAAAATACAAATATGTTGTCTGACATTTCGGGTTCCTTTATTGGCCCATTTTCAAGGCTATAAAAATAAACAACTTTTTTTTATAGCCTTGAAAATTGACCAATAAAAGAATCCGAAACGTCGGACAACATATTCGTATTTTGTTCTAAAAGTAAGTACATTTAATTTTAAAATTTAAAAACAAATTTATTTTAAGATTAGAAAAAAATGTCAAATTAAATTGTTTACCTTGACTGAAAATTTAATTTACTTGGCTTGGCACTAAAAATGAGAAATTTTCTGATAAAATTAGAGAAATCTTAAATTTTCCACGACTTTTCCATATTTTCCATAGAAGTGGGAACCCTGTAATTGTTATATCGGGAATAACCAGTGGCGTATTTACGAGGGAGAGGCCTAGGGGGTCCGGGCCCCCTCTATAACTAATCAATATATTAAATATTATACAATTATTTATTATTTAAATATTTAAAAGTCTTGAGCGATTTTTAAATCATGATTTATTCTAATAAATTAATTACTTATTAATTAAATTAATAAAAAAAAGGAACGAAAACTATTTTTAGGAAAAATTATTTTAGTATTTCATATTTAAAATTTCCATTAGAGCGCGCGACCTTGAAACTTTAGAAAAAAAACACCTGCGGCGCTGTATGCCAGACGATTCTCTTCGCTCTAGTTTTAAATTTTGTTATTTTAGTTTTTGATCCAGGCCCTAAAGTTCAAAGTTTTTTGAGATGGTAATCCCTTCATGCGCACCAGTAATAGACAATTTCGCACGCAATTTTGTGCAAAAATCTCAAAATTATGAAGTCATTGTAGTCTAATACAGCCTTGATTAATTAAAACAAAATGTAGTACATTTTTTTGTTTTTTATGGTTTATGGGGGGGGGGCTGATATCCCGTTGTATATGCCGTTGCATGGCAATCTTAGAAAAGAGGAAATTTAGAATATTCTAGAAAATCTTAGCCAAGGAAATCTTAGAAACTTGAAAAAGCAAATAAAAGAATTAATCTATGAATTTTTCTAAGATTTTTTTGGGAAGAGAATGGTATTCAAAAGTTTTACTGAGATTTTTTCATAGCATTTCCTAAGATACCTTAAAATTTACTTGGATTTCTTTTCACTTTTGTATATCATGATTTTTGTTTCGGTTTTCCAGTTAGTACAAAACTAAGAGGAAATTGCCGGAAAAATTATGTGTACTAGTAAAAGGAAATCTGAAGAAATGCTGCAAAATTCCAAGACATCTCAAGAAACAGATTCTTAGAAAATTTGTAGAAATATTGAAAATCTCAAGAAATCCATAGAAATTTCAAGAAAACCTCAGAAAACTCTAGAAAATTTTAGCAAATAGAAAATCGAGAGAAATGCAGAAAACTCTAGAAAATCTTAGGATATTCTAGAAAATGGAAAAATCTGAAAGGAATAGTCTATAATATTCTAGATTTCTTCAAATTTCCGTTCATTTCTCATTTCTCTTTAGTTTTGCATATCACAATTTCTCCATCATTTTTCACTTAGTAAAAAAACGAGCGGGAAATTTGAAGAAATCCAGAAGAATTTTTGGAAATTCAAGAAATTCTCATTCATTTTATAATCTTAGGAAATGCAGAAAATTAAAAATCTAACAATTTTTAAGATTTTAGGAAATCTTGTGAAGAGAGAAATCACGGGTCCCTCACCTGCTTGTTACGCCACTAGAGAGGCCATACTGGTGAAACTGGGAAACGTAGGTTGTCGCTAGATAGAAGTAGGGGAGGATTACTTTGGGAAAAGATGAGTGATTTTAAAAGACGCTGCAGAGAGAGTTAAAAGGGAGAATCAAAGAGAATGCCCGGATTCCCCGAACTAAAAGAGGAGGAGGATGGATGCGCCATCAAAGCGTGTGCATACAAATATGCAAAGTGAAGACGGAGTCGAGTGCGAGTCTTTGCCCAAAAAACCGTGTGTATGCTGTTATCTAGGGTACCTATCCCACCGTTGCAAGTCCATGCTGGGCAGATACCAGTACTTCCCCGAAGCGAAATACGTCTAAGTCACTGTTAGAAAACGATTTAATTTTAAGTTTCTTTTTTATGCGATCTGTGAGAACATGTTCAAAGCAACGAGATGCTTGTTGAAAAGAGTGAAAATGAAAAAGTTTAGGACATGGACAAGGATGGGCAAAAAGACAAAGTCCTTGTCGTTGGTATTAGATAATAGATAATACTAATATGCTATGAAAAAACTATAGAAAGAATAGAAGTTAAACTATAAATTTTTCTCTCTCCGATCAAGATGGAGAAGTTCAAATAAGCTAAGGTGCACGTTTTTATTGGAAATCAAATCTGAAAATTTTATGTAGCTTACACATACAAAATAATAGTCAATTTTACAAAAATTATTAATTATTATAGTAAAAAAATAATTCTAAAGAAGTCACATTACTGCCTCAGGCATATCATCCATTGGCTATCACAATACGTTATATGTTTAATCCTTCACATACCGAATATAAATTATTATGTTTAAAATCTATTATTATTCTTTAAACATCTTGCGACTGTGAGTTTGAAACCACCCTTGTAAATAAATCACACTTTTCCATTTTCAAATCTCATTTCCAAACTTTTCTTGATGATATCTCGCCGAATAAAAACTTGCACCTCGGAAAGATGAAGTGTTTTTACAAAACATAGCTGGTTTTATTAATTTTCACTCATACTCTTGAAATTCAGTTAGGAAATGTAGAGAAATAATTGGCAGCTTTTTGAATTTTATACAAACTCCAATATGTGGTTAATGATTAGATTCGAGGAATACATATACAGAGAACTTCTGAAGACCAAATTCTAAGACTACAATGGAATTACTATAATTTTCTCAAAAAAATAAAGTATTTACTTACTGGTTTAAAACATCAAATACTCAAATGGGATGGGGACTAGTTGAACATTGCTCGTTCATGACCTTTTGTTATATAAACAAATAAACAATCAACAGAATGCTGGAGATTGGTTGCGTCGTGACGGCCGCCATAACAAGCGCAACAAACGTATCAATAGATGAATTTAACAATACGTAATACAAAAATATTGGAGCAAAGATAAAATATTCCAATTCCATAACAATTTCGATATTATGAAACTTTTTCGTTGGGATTGCTTTACTAATAATCGCACATGCTCAAAATTAAACTGAATTAAAATGTCTCTTTTATTTATGTCAACATTTTATTTCTCTCCAATAATCATGTTTTGCTATCGTTGATTGGTCGACTCTTTCAGTAACAATCGATTTTCCAAAGCGCCACAAGTTGCGTTTCCTTACGAATTTGTAGAAATTTTCAGGTCGCTAAAATGATATGAATGCGTCAGATGGCACTAAATACCTGAAATAGGTAATTTTGAAATAAGAAGCGGCGAATAAGATTTTCTGAAAAATTTCTAAATTAAATGTTGAATGAATCCAATTTTCACATTTAGGTTCCATTTATTGAAATAAATTTAATAAAAAAAATTTAGTTTTTGTCTGTAAGACAACTCATTATTTTGCATCTTTGTCTTTCTTAAGTTAAACGATATAAGGAAATTAAACTATATCTTGTTATTTCTAAGTTGATAAAATAATAACCAGGGCTTTTCTTTGGTGTTTCAAATAATAGTTCATTTATTTTTAACAAAAAAACACCAATGCTTTTTAGACTAAGGTTAAATTCTGATTGTTTTCATTTGGTTTGATTGTTTAACATATTCCGTGTATATATAAGACATAGAATGGAATAATAATCTATTTAAAAACATTTTATTTGTTGTTTAATTGTTTTGTTTTGCCATTTCATATTCATCTTTAAAAAAATCAAATAAGGTCGAGAGGGGGCGCAAATTTTTATTCAGCTTAGGGCGCAATATGCCCTTAATCCGCCTTTGCTGTATTAATTCAGGGTTGTTTACATACACTGTTAAAAATGTATGGAGAATTACAATGATTTTTGTTGTAAACTTTACGTTGAAAATCTATGTAAATAAATAATTACGGTAACGTTGGTATAAAATTAAAAAATTTGTATCAAAATAATAGCAAAATAAATTTATATGCTTAATGTATATTTACATAGATTATCATGGGTCACAAAGTTGCCAATAATTTTCTATGTAAATTTACATAAAATTTTTTTACAGTGTACTACATAATTGAGTTTACATTGTTTTGACTATAATTATTACAATTTTGAAATAGAAAAATTTCTTGGTTAATTTTGAATTAAACAACTGGTTTAGATTAATGCGATCATTGTGTTTGTCAAACCATCTGCTTTTGTATTGATGCTATACTTGTTTGGTGATTGGTGTCAAGAAAAGCTTTGGATGGATAATGAAGGATGGATCTAGTATCAATTGAAAAATTGATATAAACATAATACTATTTACTAATAATAATTATTATTGATGTATTTATTTCATAAATTTTTTTTGGAACCCGTACTCTCCCCATGATTTAAATCCTACGTATGGGCCTGCATGCCATTTAAACATTTTTGATTTACCAAAAATATTTTATTGTATAGAAGTTCGGGTTAGTTGTATTTAAAAAACTTCAGAATTGCCTGACGAGAATCCGAAATTCGAAACACATGAATCCAGGTGTCGTATCTAAAACAATGAGTTTGCATAGTTTTGATCTAATAAAAATGTAAATAGTCAATTGATACGTAGTTTAAGTAGCGTAACCATATTTTTGGAGAACCCAAAAAATGCAGTTTTCAGATCTAAAATGTTTTTAAGTTATTACAATTAAATAAAATACACTGTAAGTATATAAAAATTGAACTTTTTTCCTACATACCATGCATTGAAAAGAGGAAAGTTTTATAGAGAATATGATTTTTTGGATTTTCTGATTTTTTGGCATTTGAAAATCGAAATTTTCCACATGGGCATACATAGAAATTGTAAATCTGATATAGTATATTTATAGTCTTGGAAAATTAGAGAAAAGTTGAGGAAATGTAAGAAATTTTAAGCTTTTTTTTCCGGAAAAATCTTTCATAAATCTTAAAATAGAAAATCTAGTTCACAAAAATTTATCTTCGTCCCTCGTATGGCTGCATAATATTGGAAAAATTATATATTTTTTTTCAAACTAAACGAAAGTGAGCTGTTTCACAATTTTAAACAAGAAAGCCAAAGTTTTCCATATTGGTTTCCCATGCAATTTTTACTTTACTTTACGGAGGAAGTATATTGTTTTATTAGGATGGAAAGATTAACTTTTCCTGCCCAGCGAGTTTTTTCATTTGCGAGGTGAGTGGAACGAGCCGAGCGAATGGAAAACTTGCGTGGCAAAAAAAGTTACCTTTCCATCCGAATAAAACATGTTACTTTTTCTCCAAACGAACAAAATTCAAAAATAAATTTCAAAATTAGCAATAACTCGGGAACGGCGCTAGATATCAAAAAACTGAGCAAAAAAATTCTCCCCCTTCGCTTAGTACACATCCCTTGTGAATTATTGGTAGGAAAGCATATGCAAAAATTCAGATCGATCGCGCGCAAAAAATTCGAAAGGTAGATAATTTTAATCGGTCAACCAGTTTTAATTTAATCAAATTGTAATAAAAATAAACAAAAGTAAGGTGACATTTTGATTTAATCTGTCAACTATTTTCAATTTATGTTGGTAATTTGACAACTGTCAAATTGACAACTGTCAACTTCAATTGTGACATTTATTGAAATTTTAGGTTAAAAGATCAAAATGTTTATTTATTTGGTTAAAAATAAAATTTTAAGTTGGTATATTTAAGGATTTAAATGTCAAAGTCAAAGTTTATATCTATTTATTTTTAAATTATGCTCTAAAATTTTATATTTGAAATGGTAAATAAATTTAAAATAATTTTTAGAAAAGGTAGATACCAAAATTACTCAATTTTATTAAAATAATGTCACATTTCTAGTTATTTTTTTTCCTGCCGCCGACAGTTTACTTTCGAAAAAATCTTTACGCCACGTGGTTTTATGTATGTCGCTAAGGAAAAGTTTGACTTTCGTGTTTAAAATTGATAATGAAACAGCTGACTTTCGTGACGTTTGGAGAAAAATAAATTTGACACAGGACTACGCATGTTTTGCAGATAAATCCGGTATCAGTTATAGTTTTAACAGATTGTTAGGATTTGAAATGAATTTTCGTACAAAACTCGAAAACGGTTTGATAGATGAGCTCATTTTTTTGCAACTTCTTATAGTAACATTATTAACTGTAACATATTGTAATGTGTTTTTGTAACTTCCAAATTTTTACAAATCTAAATTCAAACCAAGTCTCAATATCAAACAACTTTCAAACACAAATATGGGAACGAAAATTAAGACTAATAACTCGACCCAGGTGCGCCACTGCCAATTATTTACAAATTTTTGCAATAATCAATATTAATTCTATTCCACTTAATCATCTAAATTTAGCTTATCTTCCAAACCCTCAATTTGAATTTACTATAATCTTAAAAAAAATGTCTTTCAAAACACTCATTTCTGTCCAAATCCGGAACAACTCTTCAAATTCCAAACAATTATGAAATTATTTACTTCTAAACATAATTTTATTCTTTCTAATACAAATTTCAAACCATAATTTTAAAATAATTTTCAAGATACTCAAATTTTACTTGCCATTTAATTTGGCAAAAGGCAAAGTTATTCTTTAATTCCTTGCCAACATAAAATTTTGTAACGCAAAATTTTAACACATTCAAATTTACATTAACAAAATTGAATATTTTAAATTCAAAAATTATTTATACTTACTTATTTATACCTTATACCAATACCTACCGAAGTTACCTGCGAATTAAACTTAAATATTACCAACTTAAATTAAAACTAGTGAACTGATTATGTTGTCGTTTTTAAAATAGAAATCGCAAGATTTATACGGTCAGGTACAACTCGGCGCCAGGCCAACTCGGCGCCAAGTAAATAATAAAATTTTTTAATAAAATGTTTGTTAAATCGTTATTGTTATAACTATTTCACATTCAGGGTCGTTCGTAGAGACCGGATTTTAAGCATTTTTGCTTATTGTCAATTTTAAAAGCAGCTCTTTGAAATTTGAGATGTGGACGAATTACATAAAAAGATGTATTTTAACGTATAGTTTTTCATGCTTATTTTGCTTTTTTTGCGATTTCTTGCTTATTTGCTTATACCTGAACTTATTGTATACTTTTGTGCTTATTTTGAACTTATTTTCTAATTTTAAATTGAACTGACTTAAATTAATTTTTAAATTAATCAAAAATAAATTTTTGATACAGAGTTATCTCTAAATTATCAGTCAGTGGCGTAGCCAGTTAATTAATAATTAATTAATTAATAATTAGTATAAAAAATATTAATTATTAAAATAATGTATCGTAGTTAAATAAAATATCGTTTTCTAACCTAAACTTAATCGGCGCCGAGTTATCCTGGCGCCGAGTTGTCCTGGCGCCGAGTTGTCCTGGCACCGAGTTGTCCTGACGCCGAGTTAGCTGGCGCCGAGTTGTCCTGGCGCCGAGTTGGCTTGGCGTCGAGTTAGCCGGCGCCGAGTTAGCAGCGCCGAGTTGGTCGGCGCCGAGTTGGCGGGGTCGAGTTGTCCCATCCCGAGATTCATATACTCTTCCTCGGATTGTTCGTATCTTTGATTGATCGTCTCTGGATCTGTAAAGAGCCTCGCCCCCAATATTGGAGAAAGTTAGGAATTTGTTGCTTGAAAAGGCAAAGTTGGCAATTTTCATTGAACGGCGATGAATTGTCGCGGCGATGAATTGTCGCGGCGATGAATTGTCGCACGCGATGAACTGTCGCACGATGAATTGTCGGCGATGAATTGTCGCGCGATGAATTGTCCGCAATGAATTGACGTAGGTTCATTTTTACTATATAAATTCGGATTTTTGAAATGTGACGAACTTAAAAAACACCCAATATTTTTATTACCCTTAAGGGTAATACTTGAACTTACTTGAACTTGAGTCGCTTACTATATAAGTAGATGTTTAAATTGAATCAAATACAAACAAAAGAATTTCGACTCAAACAAACGAGCCACGGGAAGCAAAACTAGAAAACGTTTGAGTACGTATTGCTCTATCCAGACGAACATTGCACACTGATTTCTTAACCCGTAAGTAGCGAGGTGGTTTTCTTGTCGCACAAGAAATGAGGTGGTTTACCCAAATTTTGTTTTAAAGAGATACATTCACTCAGACGATGTGAAACACACATTCCCGAGGGGTACATGAAGTCCGATGGTACAATGATTACACTTATCGATATCGTTAACTGACGGCATTTTCAAAATCTTCTGGGAGCTCTCACACCCCACCTCGCTACTTACGGGTTAATAAAATGCTTTCGGAGAGGTCAAATAATCCTTGCTTCTGATAGCAAGAAACCAGTTAATACCGTGGAGGGAGCTCTTATGGTGGAAAAGTGCAATTGTTACCTATCCAACCTCCACCGGAGGTTTATAGTTTAACACTAAACATACCAGCACTTGATATATACCTATTTCTACCATAGCCGGTCAAATGACCGGCCTATGTTTATGTTATGTTTTCTAATTGAATATATGAAATATGGATGTTGAGAAGGAAGTAAACAAATAAACTTTATTATAATTGAACAAAATTGTATATTTGTCAATTTTTATGTATTACAAACACAAGAAATAAGAAGTTGAATTCAATGCTCATCGCGTTTTTTTACATAAACAGAGTGTTTCCATTGTACATTTGCCGCAAACATATTTTTCACATTTAGAACAAATTTTGATGACATGTCTTACGTTGATAAGAATATATAATAGTTGTAGTTATCGATGGATAACCTTATAAAGCAATAAATTGTTCTCCCGGTCAAATGACCGGTTGTGGTAGAAATCGGTATATGACAAGTATTATTCAATAGAAACAAAATATAAAAAAAAAATAATAATAGAATATTAACTACATATAATTCCTAGAAAAAGTCATGAAGTGAAAAGTGCAAAAAATATTACATGATATGCGCATTTTCGATACAAAAGTTCTTAATCGGTCATTTGACCGGTCATGGTATGATTAGTGTTAAGAAAGTTGTTGCACAAAGTTCAAGGGCCTAAATCGAAGTACTTAAGACAAAGGCAAAATATTTTTTTAGAGAGACCCCGTGCGAAGCCATGTATCCAGCTAGTATTTTTATAAAAATAAAATATTTTTAAAAATTTTAATTTTTTTGTATAAAATCAGGGGGGGGGGGCGATTGCCTCCTCTTAGATCTTCAAAATACGTTAATTTTTAAACCAAAAAATTCTGTTGCGTTACGAATTCCCAAAAATTTTTCTTATTTATTAAATTTTAATTTTGTCGCCCCCCCCCTTTGGTAATAGTCTGGATCCGCCACTGCAGGGGGGGCAGGGTTAGAATCTCGAGCGAGTAGATTTGTATCTAAAATGGAACATAACTGTAATATTTCGCTTTCAGCTGGTTTCCGGTACTGAATCCAAAAAAGAGTAGGAAATGCATTTCCTTCTAGTATGTTAGCTGAATAACTGCTGACACTAAGGTACCCGGTTCAAATCAGGAAAGAGTCTAAAAATTTTTATGATCGTTTCCGTGCTTCGGAGGGCACGTAAAACCGGCGGTCCCCCTGGGTTGATGATTTGCCCTCATCAACAAAAAATCCAGGGTTCCGGGCACATCTGAGACAAGCCCAGCAAGCTGCATCAGATGTAAAGCAATTTATATGCTCAGAGACTTGTGACTTCGGCTCGGTCTTCGATAGGAGACAACCCATTGTCAAGGCAAACAGGATTTATCCTAGCCTCAAAAGTGGAAGAAGAAGAAGAATATAGGTAATATTTTAAGTGCGGTGCAAAAGCCGCAATGCGCCCGCTCCCGGACGCTAGTACTCAAGAAAAGTTAATCTTATCATCCTAATAAAACAATATACTATTAAATGAATTTTTACATTATTGAATTTAATATAATTTAAATAATAACCATATGCGTGTTTTTATAAGAAAAGTCCGTTAACCTTTAACGATTTCTTAATTAACTCCCAAAATGAAACCGTGATTATACGATAAAATCGTCAATACATATTTACGTAATCGCACGTAATAAAAGATTGGAACAAAAATTTTACCCTGCTATCGGCGTCTTTCATTTAGCCAATAAATATAGCCAACAATTTATATTTATAAAATTGGTTCTCCTTTAATTTCTCGATCAAGTTAATTAACGAAAGTTTCCTTTTAATTAAGCCAATTAAAAATAATTTATAGTTGAATAGTAGTAGTATATCGTGCGAAATATCGCAAGTATGTAGACGACATTTTTCTTAAAATATTTTTCGTTCGGCTAGCAGGTAGGTAACAAAAGAAATTTTAAATTATCTCAACACCTCGACCGTGTGAACAAAGAAATATCTCACGTACGTGCCGACAACAAACGTAGAGAAAGAGAAATTTAGTATTTGTTGTATGCAGCTAGTAGCGTGCGGTCGACTAAAATCGATAGAGTTGAATTTTCAGTGATTCACCGTTTAAAATTGAACATTTCGAGCCGTAGTGGTTTTTACACCTGGTTTTACAGGATGCTCGGACGGTGTTGGGTGGGTGAGCACATTTTGTATGTAAGCTGTTAAGAAACCATACAAAAGTCGTGCAAATTTGTTAAATTTATGTGAGAAACTCTATGTGGATCGTATATTAATTTCAACGGTCTTCGAGGTAAGTTTATCATTATAAGAATTACATTTAGCTTCTTCATTTTTAAGAGCGAATAATTTATTGTTATTGTTTTGTTTTTAAATATTTTTTAGACCATAACATTCATGGCGAGTGTAAAAATGAATAACAACAATCAAAATGTGGGGCAACCTACGGTCGTGTTACCCCACGTAATGCCACCAACCCCTACGAAAATTAGACACATAATGCTGCCCACGATAACGTCACTAAGAAATTTATTACCAGCAGGGGCATTCCTGTTAGCTTTTGCAACTGTGATGACTGTACTTGTAATTCACATGAACAATACAGGTAAGATCCTTTCATATTTATTGCCAATGTTATGAAATTGTATCGTCTCTATTTTGTTTGACATTTAAATGACAATTGGAACATGTGGTATCTAAAGCTCCTACGATAATATTTTCAACATAATTAGCGAGGAAAGCTCATCTGGAATGCTTCATCATGAACAGTTTTTCGATCGTTCTTTTTATAATGTCGTTAATTTTTTAAACGTTTTCGCAGAGTAAAAGTTAGTTTGACATAGTTTTGACTTCCTGTTACAACATATCCCATCATACATTAAAAATTGATTACCGATTTTCAATAGAGCAAACTTGAATTAACTAAAAACTTTATTTCTGACAAAGGTAAACTACCAAGGTCTGCCGAGCGAACCTTCTCAATTACATCCACAATTAAAGTGAATTTCATTTCCGTGGTTCGGACCTCACGTTAACCAGTAGATTCCTTATGTATATGATACAACAACTTCGCATAATATCATATACATTGGAGACGAGGATTCCAACTTCCAAATACGGATTGGAACCAGAAGAAGAAATAACATGTCTATGTTGCTATGTTAATCGAATAATTTCTTGTTCTCTCTCATCAACCAGTTATAGCTTTATTGATAAAATGTGACTAACTTTTTATGTCAAGTTGTCCCTCAAGCAAGGCTGTGGGACAATAAATAATATTAAACACAGAATATTAATTTTTAATTATTAATTTACCATGCAATATGGTAGTAACAGAATATCCGAAAAGTAGGGGAATTTTATTTATAAAATTCAGTGGGAACCCTGTCAAGATTTTCTGATTCTCTAAAATTTCATTGGATCTCTTAAAATTTCCTTTCATTTGTACACCAAATTTCCCCAGCTACACCATAATAATGTCGATTATTTCCGATTCTGTACTCATCCTTCTCAGTATTTCAAGGTTTGTCGTATGCTCTACCATGAAACCCTAAGTGTTCTGCGATACAACCACATCTCGAATGCCTGGAGCTTCTTTACAGAAAACGTAGCATCTCATCGTTCTCCTTTTTGCTTCTATTGTCTAGTTATGGCTCTTAAATAGTGCAGCTATTATAATGAATATGCCGGACACGGTCAACTCGGCGACGGCAACTCGGCGCCGGTCAACTCGGCGACGTCAACTCGGCGACGGTCGACTCGGCGATCGGTCAACTCGGCGACCGGTTAACTCGGCGACCGGTTAACTAGGCGACGGTCAACTCGGCGATCGGTCAACTCGGCGACGGTCAGCTCGGCGACGGTCACCTCGGCGATCGGTCAACTCGGCGACAGTCATCTCGGCGATCGGTTAACTGGTCGACGGTCATCTCGGCGATCGATCAACTCGGCGACGGCCAACTCGGCGACCGGTCAACTCAGCGGTGATTCCAAGAGAAAATCATTTTTATTCTTTTTCCAAACAAAATCCACTTATAGTCCAAAATTCCCAGGCGATGATTTAAAGAAAAAGTTAACCATAGAAGTAGATTGGTGTGAAATAAACTCCAATTAATCGAAAACATATTGTTTAATCATAAACAATAAAAAAAGGAAAAGAAAGTTTGCTCAATGGCTGGAAAAAAAGACAAGATTAAGTATTTTTTATTTTTTATTTTTAAAAATAATAAATAATGTTAATAAATAAAATAAATCAAACAAAAAATTTAAAAAAATAAAAAAATATAAAAAATGAACAAATAAAAAAAAATGAATAAATATATTGTATTTAATCCATATTGTAATTATATGATATACTACGCAGATATTCTATAATATTTTGCCGATTGTAATTAGTAACCTTATTAAATATTCTTATGTCGGCATCGAAATATTTTTTTCGTTTTCCGGTGGCTGCATGGCCAGCGATATTTCGTTCATACTCCACATCATAATCTTTTTGAACAGTTCTCAATTTGTTGATGAAATTCCATATAGTAGGGAGCGAAATTCCACTACCAAAAGCTAATTGTAGCTTCTGGTGACAATCCTCTGCAAAATTATTTGTTCGGTCGCTACCACTTAATGTTCGATGGTACACAGACCAAACATCTGAAGGAAATGTTGCTATAGCTCTTGTTCCGTTATTTCTAAGACGACCTATATATGTGTTCGTAAACCATTCCAAAATTGGTTTAAGATCTTCCGGAAAGTAATTTTCGAGATCAGCAATTGCATCTATAACATCCTCTTGGGGAACAAATGCCAGTGACGTAATCATTTTTGCATGTAATGCAAAATCTACATCGATCGCCGAGTTAATCGATCGCCGAGATGACCGTCGCCCAGTTAATCGATCGCCGAGGTGACCGTCGCCGAGTTGACCGATCGCCGAGATGACTGTCGCCCAGTTGACCGATCGCCCAGTTGACCGATCGCCCAGTTGACCGATCGCCGAGATGACTGTCGCCCAGTTGACCGATCGCCGAGGTGACCGTCGCCGAGTTGACTGATCGCCGAGTTGCCGTCGCCGAGTTGACCGTCGCCGAGTTGTCGCGTACCGTGAATATGCTTCTTTCCTTTTCGATTCGGATCTTAATCTGTAGGGAGTAGTTTCATTGATGATCACTTTTTCTATTATTTGATTATTAACTCTTAATTGGAAGTTTTTGATATTATTTTAGCTCATGAAAATAATTTCCTTTTAAAAGTTGATATCCAATCTATATTGTCCTCTACTTGTCGGAAAATCGGATATTCAGTTGTAGACTTAGGGGTTCGCCGTCGAATAGTTAGCACCTATTTAATTTAAGGATGGAGTCTGATGTGTTGGTTTTGAAAAATTAATTTATTTTGAAAGTACAACATATGAAGAATATACTGTAGAAATTTCAAACCAATATTCAAAGTATTAAGAAAGTTATTGTACATATTCGAGTGCGTCTTATAGCTTAACTAAACCTGTTACTCAAATTTTTAACGCGATTTTCTCGATACAACATTTTTCCGATCGGCCCAGGCCATAAAACAAAATCTACCGAACCGATTGGGCTGAAATTTAAATATGTTATTCTATACATCAATGGCTATCGCAGGTAGCAGAATTGTTAATTTTTATCAAAAATTTCCTATTTTTTACCCCAAATTTGGAAGAAAAAGATCGCGATTTTTATTTTCTTTTTTCACAAGTCCGTAATTGATTTATTTTTTCTTTTTGAAGAGATCCCTCAGTACTCGCCAAGTAAAGATCGATCTTGAAGAGCGGTATTTTATTAAAGAATCTTTTATTATTACAGAATAGGTTTTGTCCTTAAGTTAAGGGATTCTCTCCGTTACGATCCCTTAAGAGTTAGAGAATACGACCCTAAATGTCTCTACCTGCGATAACGACAAGCTTATAGAACAATAATTTTTTTAAATTTTTGGTTTACGATTACCTGGACCGACGCTATCGTCTGGGCCAGTCACATGCATTTTTTTTAGGTGTGCACTTTGGCATTATTAAACACTTTATAAATATTATAAAATTAACTTAAAACATTTTTTTTGTGAAATTAAAGATGTCAATAATAATAACATATAAAAAATTTGAAATGATTGGATTTTATTTTGTAGTAAAAAATAAATTCTGAAATATCTCTGTAAAAAGTGCAATTAACATCAGACTCCATCCTTAATATCAAAATGAAAATCCGGAATATTATTTTCAAGAGAAGAGAAGCAAAGTCCTTTTTTTAAATGAGCAGTACAATATCATATATTAAAATTTAAAAACAAACGGATTAATTAAACAATAAAATTTTAATTATTTTTATTATTGCACCCAGAATAAATTCATTTATATTGTACAAACAAAACTTTAAATTTCTTTCGGGTAAAAATATTTTACCTGCTTTATTTGTTGTTGTTTTGTATTATATTTACCGCCGACTTAGAGCTAACATTTATTTCTTACATTGCATTTTTTTTCATCAAAAATTCATAATGTTAATTTAGCAATTCAATTTTTTCAAAAGTCTGTTAATCTTTAACTTACCTATATTAATTATGAATTATATTATGTTATTTATTGTCAACTTGTCATCTGATTTAATTCAATTTAATTAAAATTAAAAAAGCTCATTATGCGATTAATTTGATATTGTTTAATATTGTCTGGTAATTATGACGTTCACTCTCTCCGAATCGAATCTTTACTTTGATTATGGAGTACCACGACACTGCCGTTTACTTCTTGTCCGGTCCTTAGACGTTCATATAGAGTTCGTACTCTGAGTCATCCATATCTGGGTATCATGCATGTAGAGAACCACGGCAAAAGCTTTTGCAGATGCGCGCGCCCTCTTTGGGCGCAGAAGTGCGCTCTGCGCGGCATGCATACACCGAGCACCTTATCTGTTTACGAAAAGTGTCATGCCCATGCACACAAATGTCTGTGCTGCCTCCCTTGTTCTCTCCGCTTCTGCTCCAGTAAGTTATTATACTCTGGTGTGGTAATATTTAATGCAGCGCCTAAATTGTGACGCATATTAATAGACTGTGCGGAAAAGGGAATTCTCTGAGCCCAAGCAATTGATAAAAACATTTCTGGGGACCGCCCGCACTTGAAAGTTATGAATCTAGAAAGAAAGGGATTTCCCCAGCTCACGCAATTGCTAAAATCATCCCTTAGAGCCGCCAGAACTCGAAAATTACGGAGCTAAAAGACGGGGTCAAAACCACTTGTTAAAATGACCCCCTGAAGGCGACTGATGTCGAAATTTGTAAATTAAATTCGGCTATAATTAAGGATATCCAATTTACAATATATTTATGTTATGTAACGGTTGCACTTCTAGAAGACAACTGCGGCCGACTACTAACTTTTAAATTTTATAATACTATATTTAAAATGTAAATTTAAAAAATTTTAAGTTTAAGTTTAAGTCGACGGCGAAATAACCAACAACAAACCTTATAAAATGTTGTTATTATTTATGTGTCAATAATTATTATATTTTCTAATAATATACTATGTATATAAAAAACAATAGATATCTATTAAATTATAATTTAAATGCAGCAAATAAAACAAAACAAAATTTCGTACTTCAAAGAATGATATAAATATCATTCATTTAATCAGCGATCAGACAAATCCACTGCTGTGATAACTTGAAAATTAAATAGCCAAGAAACAGAGAGAAATTTCTACCTGAGGTACATACCAAGTGAATAAAGAGGGTTATTAATGTTTAGTGTAGATATCATTCTAAAATTTAAATTTCCAAGCTAAATATTTTATAAATAAATCTCAATAGCTTTTAATTTATTTTTTGTTCAAAAGTGCATTTCAAAATTACTACCAATAAATTATTTTTTTACTTAATTGTTATTCAAAGTTTTTTTTTGTAGCAACTCGTCATCACCAATTTAAAGTAAACATGAGCAGAGATAATGACTTCCTTGGTGTATCACAAGATAATCCTGATCTAATAACCTACATAAGAGAAGTACACATTAAGGCTGCTGTTGAACTTCATCATAATCCCTTTGAAACAATCAATCCAGTTTTGACTAACGATGTTGAAGAAATCCTCAAATTATTAAATTCCAAGGTAACTAGTTTGATTTGTTAGCCATGTTGTACTAAACATTACTTTTTAAGCGCAATGGTGCATACATCGAAGCAGGCGCTTACAGCGACGGAAAAATTTCCAAAACAGAATATTTGGAACGGGATTTATCTTGGCATGGTTTGTTAATCCAACAAGATCCTACTCATTTTTTCAAGCTGAAACGTCACAACCGAAAAAATTCGCTTGCAATTCACGCTTGTCTCAGTACGACTTCTTATCCAAAGGAAGTAAGTTATTAATTTAAATTTTTCAAAACGAAACCATAAAACTCATTTATTATATTATTTTAGATAACTTTTCCACACGAACTTGGGGAGGGCGTCAAAGCTAACAAAATCCAGCATGCCAACACTATCGATGATCCAGATTGGTTTAATACGCGGGTAAAATGCTTTCCATTCTATTCTCTGATGTTAGCAGCAAATCTCCGATCAATCGATTTGTTTGTGTTGGAATCGGGCGGAACCGAGTTGCAGGTCTTGGAAACCATTCCATTTGATAGAGTTCACATCCAATTTATTGATGTTCACTTATTAAGTAGTGATGTAGAGAAGGATACGATAAAAGAATTTCTTAGTAGGAAAAATTACACATTCTTGAATAATTACAATGGAAGTTACGTATTTAGATTGAACTGAGTAATTTATTGTTTGTTTTGTTTACCCACAATGCATTTAATGTTTGAAATATTTTGAAGACTGATTTTTTTACACATTTTTTTACCTGTTATTCGGTACAATTTTTACCTTGGCAATTTGAACGTTTTGCTCTCTATTTTATTATAGAAGGTCGGATTTTATTTTCAAAAGGAAATTGACTAACGATAAATTGTACCTTTACGGATCTTTTCAAATGGCTGTTACTTATAAGGCTTTAAACTAGTAATTATTTTAAGTAAACCCGATTAATTTTCATTGATAAATTTAGATGTAAGTTGTTATTTTGGTATTTAAAAAAATTAGTGAAACTAAAACTGTTCCTAATAGAAAAAGCTGTGCTAACAAATTTGTATATTAAACGAGCACAATTTTAGAAATTTAAAAGTTTAACCTTGTTAAATATAGCTAGCTACACGCACACATCACACTTTATTAAAAAGAAATAAAGCCTTTACATTCCTCCGGTGTAAGTGCCTTTAAGAAACCCTGGTAGGTCCTTGCAAGATCTCATTTTTGTACTTCCCAATGTTGAAACTTAAAATTTTTATTGTATGTAAAGTTTCCTAATACCAACAATATTTTTGTAAATTAATTTTGTGGCCTTGTTGCTAATCGAAAACTTGATAATCGATGCCGCTTTACCACGTTTAGCAACAAATTTGTCTGTATTTTATAAAAATGATACCTTGACATCACATTGAACTAGTTTTTTTTTTGTAATAAAGACCAAAATAATTAGTTTAGGATATTTTGTATTTTATTTGTAGAAAAATAATAAAGATTACCTTAAAAATTATGGTTTTTTTAATTCCATCTTAAGAGAGCGCTGCGGCTAGGGGAGACGGAAAGACGAAATATGACGTTACAAAGAATCCTCGAGACTTTTGTACGAATTTCAAAAACTAAACGTTGTATCAATGTGACTTTTTTTATATTAATAAAGAAAGGCAATAACCAATTTAATTTTTGAAGACAGACAATTTTGAATTTTTATGACAACCAATCTTGATGAAACTTCGTTATTGTCTCTTGCAGGTCATTATAAGAACAAAACTTGATTTTGAAGTGATTTCATGATCAATTATAGAAAAATCGTAAAAGTTTTGAGAACTGCAGGTTCGACGTCAAAATTCACGTTGGTAGTTCAAATACGACTACGAGTGGCATGATTGATTGTCAAGTTGACAGAAAAGTGACGTACATGACAGTCGTATTGATGTAAACAATTTTTAAATTGAGCGAAAAATGTACAATAAGAAATTGCTCGTTTTCGAATTTATTAAATGAACGTGACCGTCAAACCGTAAATTTGTACTTATTCGTCATCTCTGGTTCGTATTACGCTAATTAGTAGACCCCAAACTTGTGTCAAATTAAATATTTTCAGAATTTTAAATCTGGTCATGGCAGAAATCCATAGAATGACTTTCGTTTGCGACGAAATGTCTTCAATTATGTTTCGAAATTTGTTTGAACAAAAGAAGTTTAGTCGATTTTGTGATATTACTTTGTATGTAAATAATAAAATAGTAAGGGCTCATCGTAACGTTCTGGCATGTAGTTCGCCCTATTTTAATTCGATACTTAAGCACCATTCCATAATACGAGAGCATCTCTCTATAACGTGTTTGGATAACGAGATCTTCAATATGATAATAAATTACATGTACACCGGTCAGATAACGATCGAGCATTCAAACGTCGAAGAAATTTTGCGTCTAGCCGATTATTTTCTGATCACGAAAGTTATAGATTATTGTATGGAATTTTTAGGAGCAAACTTAAAATTAGATAATTGCTTATTTACATATAATCTGTCTCAACGATTTCGATTAAAGCATTTAGGTAATATAGTAGAAAATTGGATTAGTAATCATATGAATGAGGTATGTGACGGAAAGGAAGTCTTGCATCTGTCTATAGACGACCTGCAAGAGTTTTTAAAAATGCGAGTGAGTACTAATTTCTTGTTTGTGTGTTACAAACTTAATGTGGTATTTTAGACGTTCAATATACCTGTATTTAAGTCTTTAAATATTGTATCGGAATGGGTGTTAAAAAATCGTACAAAAGAGAAGGAATGCATGAAATTATTTAACTGTTTACGATGGAATAATTACGAACCTGCAGATATTTTTAAAATACTCGAGTCCTGCACTTTATTTTCCAAAAGTGAACTCTCATTTTACTTCTTATTACATAGTTTATTTCAAAATAGTTTATTGTTGCCTAGTTTTAGAAACAAATTTGATGAGTTGCACTTGAAACACAACCAGGTGAGTTTACGTTAAAATTTTAAGGCTACACAATAATTATTATATTCAATTTTCTAGTCCACTTTGAACGATGACAAAAGTAACGAGAACGATTTAAAAATGTCTGAAAGTAAGATAACTGTTACCGAAAAGAGTAGGAGTAATTTGTTGAAGAGCAATCAAAAGTTGGTCGTGATTAAGACAAAGCAAAAAAATCAAAAACAGCGTCTCCTGAAACGATTGCTTTTTTGCAGCTTGAAACCAAGTTTGAGGATGTTTTTGTATAAGCATCATAAGTTGTTTTTCGGCAATTGCGATAAAATTAACTTGAATCGTAAGTGGGCTTTTACATATTTACCTAAAACTATCTGCTTAACATTTTTTCTGCTTTAAAAATAAACGCATAGGCAGCAACAATTTTTACTTTCCCATTTACGTAGTAAAGGAACGTATTTTGAATAAGCTACAACATTTTTTTTTACACTTTTCTTATGCTGACGCCGAAGTTTGAAGAATAACATTGTTTATTTCGAAATCTCTAAATTTTGTTTTTCTCATAAATCCAAAATTAATCTTAGCATCTAAAACCCGAATTTATTATTTTAGAGAACGAAACTGAGAAGAAAACGAGCATAAAGTGTCCAATCTGTTTCACCAGCATAAACGATTCCTTATTATTAGAACAACATTTGGCATTAAGTCATGCAAAAGATGTAACATACAAATGCGGAATTTGTACATTTGTTTGTCAATATCATGGAGATTACCTAAATCACATGAAGAATCATTTTCCCGGACCTCCCTTTAAATGCGATTATTGTAAGTTTAACCTTCTGTAGACTTAAAAACTGAAGAAAATTTTTACAGGCGATTCTACTACGGATCAAATATCCAAGTTAATTTCTCACAGATCAAAACATTTAGAGGAATCGGTCTTTCAGTGTACGTTTTGTTCGTTTAAATGTCGTTTAAAGCAAAATTTCGTTGCACATTTGAAAATTCACGCTCCCGAAAAGCAATTCAAATGTGATAGCTGCACAAAGACGTTTCGATTTAAGCACAACTTGGAAAGTCACAAATTGACCCACAATTCAGATAAAAATTTAACGTGCGACGCCTGCGGATTTCACACTAAATTTTTAAGTCACATGATTGCACACAAGAGGATACATGCAGGTTACTAATTTGATTGTTAAACCGTAGCATAGCAAAGATGTTTCCCAAATTAATAAAACATATTTACCACATTGTATGCTACGGTTTAATCTCATTCGGCAAAAACTAGGAACTTTCTAATTATTGAAATAATTTTTAGGTGATATATTCAGGTGTTCGTATCCGCATTGTAAATATTCGACATCAAAGAAAAATCAATTATTAAGTCATTCGAAAACGCATAACGGCGTCCGACCGCATTCCTGTGGAATCTGTGGTCGTGGTTTTATGGAGAAATCGCATTTAGTTCGCCACGAACGCATACATTTGGAAGAAAAACCTTTCAAGTGTTCGAATTGCGACTATGCTAGTTCCAGAAGGGATAAATTGAAAGAACACTTTACGCGACATCATGGTGAAAACGCATCCGCCAAAGTGCCATACAAAGCTAGACCTATGAGAAATTGCGGATCGAAACCTAAGACACAGGTAATTTTTAATATAAGTATTAAAAACATTGTCTATTAAAATGAAAATGTCATCGTAGCTACGGAAATGTTTAACCGATTGAGATAAAATTTTGTGTACTGATGGAGCTTTTAAAATACAAGTATTGGTGAAGAAACCCTTGAGCCAAATATAAAAGCAAAAAAATTACAGAAAATTTTAACTGAAATCTTAATTTTTCTATTTTTTGTGAAAATTTGTTCGATGGCTTGTAAAACTATTACGATACATTCGAAAATGACGTGACATTCAATGACTATTATAAAGTAATTTGTATTATTTACATGTAAAAGTGGTGAAATCTGTTAGTTATCACTTATCAATAATTTAATAATTATTAATTAAATATTCATATAAATGAATATGCACATCGTATCTCCACATAATATTTGGTGTGCTGATGATTGGAGGGAGGTATTGCGGCAGAAATGACGATATTTTTTTTAGACAACAACGGAAGCTCCATCAACAAATACAAATGGTCTCACCTTTTCTCAAGCAAACACAACACCGGCAGTTAGTGTTACTCAACCGCTCGGAAACGAATTGCAAGAGTTAATTATGCATCATCAAAATAATACAAGTTCAGGTAAGTAATCAGAATCCGCGATTATTTAAATACAAAAATGTACTTTTGTGCTGTAGGAAGTAACATTGCCGGAATTAACACCAATTATCATCATTTCGGGGAACCCACCGAATTCCATCATCCCACGCATCCCCACAATATACAGCATCAACTTTTAGCTTCCACTCACAACCAACGGTCAACCCAACATCAAACAACTACAGTTAATCATCACATGTTAACAAGAACGAATCATTCCACTGCAACATCCACGGCCGCTGCCGTAGCAGCGGCAATGATGTTGGATCCAAGATTCCATCACAATTCAACTGTAAGGGCTTTTCCCTCGTTTAAATTTATATACAATTTGTGATTTTTTAAGGTTCCTTATCATCCCAGTGGTACGCCAGCTTCTATGGCAATGGCCGCTGCAGTTCAATCAACACAGCAAATGCAAAATTCCGCAGCAGCTCAACATGCAGAATATCCACCCACACTTCAGAACTGTATGACTCTATTTTAAACAATATGAACGTTAATTAAATTTATATTTATTGTTTTGTAAATAATAGCATTTATTGATGATAGTTTAGAAAAAGCTAAAAAGATTTCAAATTTACCGTTGACTAAGCACTACGATAAATAAAAGATATGCGGTTAGGGAGCGTAGGTAAACATGGCATTACAATCAGTGGTGGTGCTAGGATTGTGGCATAAATCTCGATTTATTTGGATAAAATTGGTAAATCCACCACTGGGTAAAACTTCTCACAAGAAATTGTTTGAGTAGGTTAAAAATAAATTGACCACACCACTTCTTGTCTTGAAAATATTACTTTTTTGTTTGCCCATCTTCGAAGAAAAATCTAGTGTTGCCACTGATTATATATTGCAATTAAAATTGTTTAAATTGAAACCTCCGAAGCTCCTCTGACAATGAGACGAACAGTTGCTTGGTAGTACCTTGGCTTTTATAGGATATTTCTTTATTCGGAATTACCATTCTTATCAATTTTGAGACCACCTATTTAAGAACCTATGGCTCTATAGTATTAATTATTAAGAAAACAATTTTGTTGCCTGCCTATATTATAGTCTTGTGATTCTACGCTAGTCGTACAATTAGTAAAATATTTTAAGAAATTATGATTTTCTAAATCAATATTGTTGAATTTTTATGTAATTTATTCTAGTTTTATTCTTTATGTTGTATTACTTTTATGCAAGCGCGTTAATTTGTTATCAATGTGTTTTTATAAATAAAGTTTGTTATGAATTGTATAAAATAATTTATTATTTTTAATTTTTTGATCTACGTCCAGATTAAAAACAAATTGAACCTTGATCTTGTAAAAATGCACCTGATGAGCGTTTCAGCGCGCTAAAGACAGTTTGTTGCTATAACAAAATTTTATGTCGCGTATTTTTTAAGTTTTCGCTAAACTAAAGGTGACATTATCAAATAAAAAATAAATGTATAGTTTTAGAAACTAAAAATATTCCCATACCGGGAATCGAACCCGAGCCTCCTGGGTGAAAGCCAGGTATCCTAGCCACTAGACCATATGGGATTGTACATTTAAATCACTTCATTCAGTTGTCCGAATTTTCCGCTATAACTGAAACTTTATTCAGGAATAACCAGGGCCGGATTTAGCTAGTCTAGCGCCTCAGGCTACACCTTGATTTTAAAATGTATTATTTATTATTATTATTTTAATTTTAAAATTAATAAAAATAATTAATTAAATTAAATTTTAAAAAATACGCAAAAGTACGCAATAATTAAAAGTTTTTCCGGAATTGAATTTGGTGTTTTTGTGAACTGGTTACCTTTTCCTAATTATCCACTCTGGAGGCAGCTCTAATTTAATTTAAAAAAAAATAATTATTAATTTTATTTAAAAATTAAAATCTTTTTTACCTTTTTATTTTCCAATTTTTCGAAATGTCAGAAAATTTTTTTTCGTTTTTAGAGAAAACCTGGAAAAGTCAGCGAGTTTGACTTAGAAAATTCAGTGGGAATCTTATAACAGTTTGAAGGTGTCAGGCGTATGGGGAAGTTTATTGAATGCTTCTGCAATTTTAAATGTTTTAAAAATTCAAAAATTTTATTTGAATCGCCATTCAAATATCGATTAAATTCAATTAATTAAATCAAATTTGCATTGAGAACTTGAAAAGTGGGTTAGAAGTCTCACAGCCCCTCTACTAAAGATCATTCTCTCGCCCATTCTCTCTCAAATAAATTTCACTTGTTTAATTTTAAATAAAAATTAAACTAGATATTATATTTTTGGATATTTTGAAAAAATATGTTAGTCATCAGATGTTTTTATTTTACAAAATGTAAAAATTTCCCATACCGGGAATCGAACCCGAGCCTCCTGGGTGAAAGCCAGGTATCCTAGCCACTAGACCATATGGGACTACAAACAAAATAAAATATTAGCCAAAAATAAACAGAAAAGATTTTCAATTTGTATAAAAATACAAAAAAAATTTCCCATACCGGGAATCGAACCCGAGCCTCCTGGGTGAAAGCCAGGTATCCTAGCCACTAGACCATATGGGAGGATATATAAATTTAGGTTTTCTAGAGATATTTCTCCAGTTACCATTGGAATAATAATTGAATGTTGACAATAAGATATTATTACAATAAGTAATTAAAGAAATTACAGTTTCTGAGTTACTTGACTGTCAATTGTATTGTATAGCATTAATAATTTTCTAACGTTTATGATGTTCGACAAAGCACAGACGTGACATTAAAAATAAATTTTTAACTAAAGGTAAATCAAGATTTATTAGTTTGATAAGGAAGCCCTTTACGTTTGTTTATCAGAGATAAGGTTTGTAAATAATGTCGAGTTTAATTTGAATGTGCGTTTACCGCGCTAAAAACAAGTACATTCCAATGTCGCGATCGCGTACTATTTTTACACTAAATAAATATGGCGCCTAGTAAGCATTTTTTGACGGCAAAAAATGTCTTAAAATGCACTCTCTAGTGTTAATTATGTACAAACGAAATATATTTATCGATGTAATTATGTACTTAAGTTATATGTAAAAAAATTTTATTGATCGGAAGTGTAAAAAAGTGCGCAAAAATAACCTTAATAAAGAGTTTATTATTAAAATATAAATAATTGTGTCAAAACCATTTGGAATTAAATTAATGTTTATTTCATTTTACGGATCGTTATCGGATAATTTGTGTAAGTATTTGTAAATATTATTTGTGTTAATTGATAATTGGGTTAAACGGACTTGCTATAAACAGGTACATTCCGTAACTTCATTTTTATCTACTAGATTAGTCCAAGATTCGTCATGCGTTTTTGATTTTCTAAGTGCAGGTGTATTTTACGTTTTTTTTTGTTTTTAATCAAATGAGTCACTAATATTTTTTTATTCATTTTAAAATTCTTATTGCAACGGCGAGTGTACACTCGGGTTTACGCCCACACGTACACTCCACACACACGTGGGATATAAAGGAGTTTTGACATTAAGCTATGAATAATTCATTTATTGGAATCGAATTATTTTTTCTTAACCGTATACGGCTAATCCCTTCGCAAATCCGTTTACATCTGACGTCACCTTGCAGTTCAATTGTTCAAAAAACAAAATCGAATCGGGAATATTTCGATTTGTTTTTTTTTGCATCAACTTTCCTTCGAAACAAGTGAAAGTTGCAGAACAATCGCTTCGCTAATCGCTTGGTTTTGGGCCAATTTCTTAACCCAATTTTTTGTTTTAAATATAAAAGTTGTCACAAATTATCGGCATTAACTGCTTTTAAAATTTTTGTTTTCCAAAACAAGCGATAATTTCGACAAACAATAATAATCTCATAATAATAATAACAATTATTATTTTTTGTATACCAGCGAAGAGGATAACCGAAATTTATTGCATAAAAATAACCGAGATAAGCTTAAGTCCCACTACACCATCGAGTTCCCAAAATAAACTGTCTTCTTCTTTAGTTAGCGATATTTTCGTCTCGGTTTTTCTTCAGGATCTCCTATCGGTTATCTCGTTTTTTCTATGATTTTTCGACCGTAATTTGTCTTGGGTCATTGATTTTATTTTATATCGCGACTGAATGAAAAGTAATTGCTTCCTGACTGGATTTTGAATAATTTCGTTCGCCTTATTTATAGCCCAATGAGATTTTTTCTTTTTATTATCAACATTTTGCCTGTTAACGCCATGTTTGACCAAAAATTGTATTTATAGTTTGATGAAGTGTCGGTTTAGATCATGGGTTTTTAACCCGTGTTTTGTGGAATTTTAGTGTTTTTAAGCCAAGAAATAGTTTTTAAAAAAAATTTCAATGTCTAGATTATTTTTTGATATAGGTACTTAGTGAAATAGGTTTCGGCCAACTGACACTTGATGCTTTTCTAACTTGACTATTTTTTGGTAAGAAGTAATTTATTATTGCAAAACTAACTTATGATGCTAAAAACTTGGAGGATTCTTTATGATTTTGTTTTGGAATTTTGTGTGTTCAAGGTTTGGTCGCTTCCTGTCGCAATTATTATTATTATCATCATCCATAGTGTGACATTACTTCGAATGTTTGTACAATGAGATAGAGCAATTTAATAATTAATATGGGTTTGCGTGGAAAGCCGACAAAATATTTTATTTTATGATGTTAATTTCTCATTCAGACATTCGGTTACATTTTTATTCTAATTCCAATCGCTGATTGGCCATAGCGTATCATACGAAATCTGTGCAGTGTTGCAATCTAAAGCCGACTACAGAACAGAAGAATTTAAACAATGACCATGTAAATAATGTAAGCAGGAAGGGAGTTGTTACTGTGTCTCTCATTAGAAATTCTTTGTGATGGATCCCAGAGCGAATGCCCTCAGTGATATAGTTGTGGGATTGGAACTACAAGTGATCCGGAAGTGATATCATGTTTTGTGAAAAATTTGGCTAAAAAGGAAAACGAATCTACCGATGAAAACTAAGAAAAATACTCTGCTCTTGGTATTACATATATCGTACTTCCATGATTAGCAAAACATTGAACGAGAGGTGGTCTACTAGGTCAATGAGCGATCGACTGCTGATGCTAAGGTACCTGGTTTTAGCCAGGGAAGAGTACGTTAGAAAAATGTTTTCTGACTATCTTTCTATGACCGTCTCGGTGCTTCAATAGCCACGCAAATCAGGCAGTCACCCTGATTTGAAACGTCTAATAGGATAAAAATTATTCCTATCGGCTGCATGATGCGCCACATAGCAGTCTGACCTTGTTCAGAGATACAGGCCGGATGACGAGGTTGGTGGATGGTTGAAAAGCAAAGATAGTGTGATCTGTTGTGCAAACAAGCATAGATATCTTGATACAGTTATAACAAACGAAAACAACCATAAGGATGAAACAAAACCGAAAATAGCACTCTAAAGAACAGCTCCAACCAACAAGATGAAATGCCTCATAGTAGAGAGGGTAAAGCGATCGACATAAAATTGTCGTGGAAGCTGCAGTTGTATATGGATCAGAAATACTGAATGATGGTTAAGGTGAGAAATGAAGAAATCGTGATGTAATCCTAAGGGGATATACTTTAGATATCACAAAAATTATATAGATAAAACAGTACTTTCATGAAAACCAGGTCTTGGGTTTGCGATGAGGGTATAATCGGGGCGGAATTACAATGCGCTGGACCCAGCAACGAGGGGGAGCCCAGAGCTAGAGGCTCAAATGCATCAAAGAGTGAAGCATTTTCGAAAATTATTACTTTGCGGGGGGGTTCCTCCACTAGGTACAATTATTATTTTAGGTGTATAAATACTAGTCAGATGTCCAGAGAACATCTTTTCTAAATCATGAACGACAGTTTCAAAAAAATTTTTTTTCAAAAATCTCAAAGAAGGTGAATCTAGTTCTATAAGAATCGGTTGATAATATAAAGTTTGATTTTCGACAAAAGTAGAGCAAGCTATTAATATATCAACGTTCTATCATTTTACGTCTGCTCGATGCTTTCAACAAACTTCTAGAAAAATTGATCTAATTAGTTTCCAGGCGCTAGTGAATACGATTAAAGAGTGGATTCACCATGAATTTCCTCAAGAAAATAACGAACCTGGTGAAATGAGAGAAAGAGAGAGAGAGAAGTTGACCAATACATCGCCAATATCATTGCCAGATTCTCGAAGAGTAAAATAGTTGGCAATTTCAAGACTACTTCCTCTTCAAGAGTCGGTTCGGCACGTCCCTGGTTTCATACAGAATAGTCTTCTGTCCAATCTGTAGATCATTATATTATATAGCTGCTTTCTTATATTGAATTTTTCAGCGGAGATCCATTCTGGTTTTTACAGATGATCTATTTTCTAGCAATGAGGAATAGTCCAGTCGATAGGGACAAAAAAAGATCTTGGTTTTTGGCTGATTCTTTTTGTTTTAAACTATTCGCAGAATAGTGATAATGCTATCACAGAACTAAAAGATTGGCGTCTTTGCCAGCGATAAAAACAGCGTCGAATGATGAGGACATGAAATCACTGTCTTGTGAAAATCAATACATCAGTTGATTGTATTGTGAAAAATGTTCACGTAGCCGCCGCGCCGTAACTCATTACACATCAGACTTCTTCAAGTTTGTATTAGACATTTTTGTCGTAGGATCAACCGTTGAAGAAGTATTTTGAAAACAAAACAATTTCTTGTACCTTTCATCCAAGATGGTGGACCGCGACTGCCAAGGTCGAAAACTTGGATTTTTTTTTAATAAACAACATGTATCAAAATCGTTTCTACTACACCTATTCGCAATTTACATTAAGCGAACGCTACCTCTCAGAAAAATATTAAGTTAATCTGTAGTTGGTATAGAAAGTTTTGTTTATAAACCAAACGTTTGCATTCTTTTGGTGATTTATGTTGTGAATTATCACTTCACCGCGGTTTGATGATAAAATAATTTAGAATCAAACTCAAAACAACAAATGTACGTACTAAAGCCGCCATATTGTTGACATTTGGTAGGTCACGAGCGCCACCAACGGTAAGGTAAATCGAGAATTGTAGGGCAAAAACCTTTACTGACTGGACTACAAGTACAGAAATTAGAAAGATATTTAAATTGCTGGTTCTTCAATCGTTTATCTTTCAATAGAGGAGCATTCATTCTTTACTGTGCCTGTGGCTAACGTTTGATGTGATATACATATAGCCCAGTGGTTTAGGGTTTGAATTCGGGAATAATTAAGGGAAGCTGGAAATTCATTTAGTTGCTTAATTTTAGGTATTAAGTTTTGCCCTTCTTAAGTGGTCGGCGTTCGGCGCCATCTTGGAAAGATGGCGGCGAAATAGTGTTCTTCGCAAAAATCTCGTTCTGTTTATCTTATGGGAAAAAACTATTATAAATATTATTCAGAATAAAATTCTATATAAAGTTAACATTACTCTTATGGTATTTTGTTAATTTTTTACAGAGTTTTTTTAAAGTCGCTGTATCTCGAAAACGGTGCGACGAAATAGAAAAATGTATATAAACGAAAATGAAGAGCATGAATTTTCAATAAAAAATGTCTATAAATTTAGCCGTAAAGCGATTTTTATATGAGAAAACATGTCTTCAAAAGACATCTCGATACAATTTTGTTGTAGTTCTTACCGTTTTCTCAGCATTTTCTATTTAAAAATTTAAGTGTACACTAACTACAAGAGACTATTGCGGAGATATCAAATAAATATTACCCAAAACAACAAAACAAATATTGCGCAATTATTTACTATGCCAATATCGCAAATTGCAATGCTGACGTTGGACTTTGCTAGAAACACACTTAGTAATAAGAAAAAATAAATCTAGACCATTTTGTAACAATTTATTCTACATACTAGAGAAATTTGGTAAGATTTACAAAAAATACTTGAATGCTTCCTTTTGAAAACATTAAAATGACTTAAAGCGTGGGGCTACTTATTTATAAAGCGCCACGTTTTAAGTCATTTATGTTTTTTTGTTAATTTTTTATTTATTTTTTTATTATAATTGAAACTACCAGATTTATTCTGATGGTTCAAAAACCTGCAACTAAACATTTTCCTACTTCGTTCGACATTTATAACTAACAAGGCGTAAAATTACTAAAATTTCTCTATTAAAACTATACAATTCTATAGAATGTTGTTGTTATTTTAAATGCCATTAATTAAAGTTCGTGCTTTTATCTAATATATTAATTTTTTTTCCAGCAAAATGGTTGTCGGTGAACCAAATATCAACAATATCATGGGAGGTATCGAAAATACCGGGAGCGTCAGATTACACAATCATCGGAAAAAGTTAAAGCAAAGGTAAAGCATTAGTAGGATTAGTTTGCCACAAATTTTTGGATATAATCCAAGATAAATAGGAAACTATTATCCATTGTTTTTTTTAAATAACCGACAATAATTGTGCTTTTCTTTTTAAAACAGATTCGATATTATTAAAAAATTGGGGCAGGGAACTTATGGAAAAGTTCAATTGGGAATTAATAAAGAAACGGGACAAGAAGTAGCAATAAAAACGATAAAAAAATCAAAAATCGAGACCGAAGCCGATTTAATTAGAATTAGGAGAGAAATACAAATTATGTCTTCGGTACAACATCCTAACATAATTCACATTTACGAAGGTAAAACTTATTTCAGTTGGTAGGATGATGTTGTATATCGTAAAAATTTTCGTAGTTTTTGAAAATCGCGAGAAAATGGTTCTGGTTATGGAGTACGCTGCTGGCGGGGAACTCTATGATTATTTATCGGAACGTAAAGTATTGGTCGAAGAGGAAGCCAGAAGGATATTTAGGCAAATTGCTACTGCTTGTTATTATTGTCACAAACATAAAATTTGTCATAGGGATTTAAAGTTGGAAAATATTTTATTGGATGAACATGGTAACGCGAAGGTTTGTAATTTTTTCGAGTATAACGTAAACTTTGTTTTAATTTTTGGTGTAAGATTGCAGATTTTGGTCTTTCAAATGTTTTTGACGACCAAAGACTTCTGTCGACGTTCTGCGGGTCTCCCCTTTACGCGTCTCCCGAAATAGTTAAAGGGACGCCGTATCAAGGACCCGAGGTTGATTGTTGGTCTTTGGGAGTTTTATTATATACGCTTGTTTATGGTGCTATGCCGTTTGATGGTAGTAATTTTAAGCGATTGGTAAGACAAATATCGCAGGGCGATTATTTTGAACCAAAAAAACCTAGTCGTAAGTTTTTCTTTGATGCAATTTAGAAAAACCAAACAACTTATTTTTTTACGTTAGGTGCTTCGCCTTTGATCAGGGATATGCTAACGGTTAATCCCAGGAATAGGGCAAACATAGAAAAAATTTGTATGCATTGGTGGGTAAACGAAACTTACGAGGATTGCTGTTTGGATATTTCCGAAGAGTTGGCTAATCAAACACCCGTGAGGCTGGATTTATTGTTATCTTTAGCTCCACCTGCGCCTCAACTGGAAAGTGAAAAACTGGTCGTGACGGATGAGGTATAAAATTATATAATATATAATATATAAAAAAAAGATTACAGTTTCTTTTTGTGCCGTTTAGATTACAGATGAATCGGCAATTAACGCGGATGCTGCGGTACCTACGAGATCTCAATCGGTGGGAAGTTTGATGGATGTGACCAATTCGGCCGAACGTAGGATCAAAGATATGTTAAGCGACGACGTTAAATTGACACCCAAACGTAAACTCGAAACAACTGTTAGCACAGATCAAGCTAATTTATCCAAAGAGGGTGTAAAACGAAAAGACAAAATAGTGAAGGAAAATACGGTGACCGACATAACGCTTCACACTCAACCCATACAGGAAAATGTGCTTTTGGAAGATAAGAGCATGGCGGAAGAAGCGCCGTTAAATAAAAGTGCCACCCAAACTCTTTCGCGGTCAATGGACGTGGAACAAACTGAAAATTACGTCGATCCTACTAGTCAGGGTGCGGCTTGTGCCGAAATTATAGAAGATGCCAAAAAGGTTGAGAAACTTAAAAAGGAAACTAATAGTACAAAAAGTAACGGAGTGGAAGAGAAAGTTTCCAGTAACGTGGATAAGGAAAATATTGCAGAAGTAAAGAAAGTGGAAGAAAAATCGGAGGAAAAACAAAAGGAATCGAAAATTCCTGCTAAGAGGAAAATTGTTAAAAAGAAGGTGTTGACTGATAAGAACGATAACGCCGATGCGAAAGTAGAGTCTAGCGCGACTGACAAGACTAAAAAACAAGCAGATGTTGAAAAGAATAACGAAAGTGAAGATGCGCAACCTCCCGGTAAGCCCGTGGAACGAAGACGGTCGAGGATATTTGAGACAACCGAAAAGTTCCAAAGTATGATTTCGGCAAGCGAAAGTAAATCGGCAGTCGATAAACCGAAAAAAATCGTCATACCGGGAGTTAACGTGGGCGGTTTTAAGAAAGAATTCGAACGTAAAGCTAGTTTGACAGGTCCGAGCAAAATTAGTTTGTCGCGAAAGGCCTCACTGGAACAGGACGAGCTAAGTAAGAATGAAGAGGTCGTTCAAAACGAAAATGATAAAAAATTGGTGAACGAAGAAAAACCAGAGGTGCAAATGCAAGCCGAAGTTGAAGTACCGACAGTTGAAGAAAAAGAAAGTGATAAGAGGGCAAAAATTCAAAATGCCGTTAGTGTGATATCCAACGCTTTAGATGGTACTAGGAAGTCAAAATCGAAACCATGTATGATCAAAAAACCGCCCGTGCCTTTTGGAACCAGTGGAAGATCTGCTTCTGGCAGTATTCCGACCATACCGATTGCTCACTCACCACTTACATCACCAATATTGCAGGTGTGTAAAAAGCTTGCCAAGTTTTTTCTCTAAGTTGAGCGCCAAAATATTTTTCAATTTCATAATTTAAATTTTTTTGAAGCCAACGACCGATTTGAAGGACGTTTTGAATATTCACGGTTCGATCCCTGCTCAAGTTGTGGAACAAGGTGACGAAAGTATACCCGAAGAGAATAAGACTTCGTCAGCAGAAATTACACTAAAATCCGCAACGTTGCCGCGACGAAAAACAACAAAAGCCGAAATAAAACTCGATTACCCAACGCCTAAACCTGCCACCATGGGATTTAAGACTGAAATGGCACATCACGTCGAAGCACCGCCTAAATTAGCGACTCAGCGCAGCGAAGTCACAGTTCCACTACCGATTCATAACAATACGATGAGGTAAGTGGTTGAGACGGTTTGGCGACTTTGTTACGTTGAATTTTTAGATCGGCGTCTTTGGAACCTGAAACTAAAATGAAGCAACAAACTCCCAGAGAAAGAATAATTCCGATTTCATTTGAAAGCGATTTGGGTGGTAATAAACGGGAACCCATACTATCACCGCCCATTAAGCCACCTATAACGAAAACGTTTCAAACTCAACGCTCTACAATTTCGCAAAGGTGAAGCAAATAAAGTTGCAGTTGTTTTTGTTATTATTTAAATGTTTTAGATCTAACAGTTTATCTAGGCAATCAACGCAAGAGTCGGATTCCGAAACTACCGTTTCTGGTGGCGAACCCATACGTAAGTCTCCACGCGAGTATATTATCCCAATTGCAGTGGAAGGTGGTGGATATGTTACACCTCGTGCTGGTAGCTTAGAACCAAGTGAGACTGCTAGTACGACAAGCACAATGACGAGTAAATCGAAATTCGGTCGAGGCAGAAGATTTAAGTAAGTTGAAATTGTATATTAATTTTAAGGTTGTTAATAAAAATATTTTAGTGATAGGGAAGGAAGTGAAGACGAATCACCATTTAGTTTACTACATCGACACAGTTCATTTGGTAGGGAGAGTGATGCTGAAGATCCCAGGCGAGATATGTTCCGTATGCACAGTCTAAGGTAAAATTTGCAGATCATTACGGTTTTCTTGTTTCATTACCTTTGATCTTTTCTTTTGTAGGAGTTCCAGACCCAGGAAAGCTACTATAGAACATAACGATTCGTTCAGTTCGGGCGAAGACGACGATGACGACGGTTTTGAGATTTTAACAGCGGAAAATTTGTTCTCCACACTTCTATCTAGGGTGGGTTGATCAATTTGCGTTTGAATTGTGTTTATTTAGTTTGTCTACAGGTGCGTGATTTAACGCAAAGGATAAATGTCGATGGAAGGCCGAGTTTTCCAACCAGTCGTCTCTTGAGTAGTCACTTTGATCATGGTTCAAACTTTTGGAACATGCACAACAGGCTAGATCCTTTGTCAAGGTGAGTAATTAATTATTTTGTTTTTTGGTATTTTCAAAAAGATATTTCCGATCTTATCCGTTATCTGTCGACCTCTGACGTACATGAATGGTTTAACAAAATATTTTGGAACTGAATAGGATTTGGTAAAACCTCGTCCCAACTCGAAAAGATGTGGTCAGACGACGAATTAGATCTGATATTTCTTGTGAAAGAGCGAAATTATTAAAATCTGTTGAAATGTTAAAATCAGTAAGCATCAGGAAAGGCATTTGCATCGATTTAGCTGATTTTTTTAAATTAAATTATTTCAGAAGATCTCTAATTTGCGAAACTAATATTTGCTGGAAATGTTACTTTGGTAGGAGTTTCTGAAAAAAATAAATCAGCTAAATCGATTCAAAGGCCATTTCCCCTTGCTTAACTGGCTACACCCTTTGAGCTTTGAGTACAACTCTATTTAGTTTGACTGGAACAACTGGAAAACCTTTTTTGAGTTATTAGAAAAAAGCTGGGTTGTCACATTTGAGCTCTCTTGGATCTTGAAAACTGAACTAACATAAGTTTTTCTCAAAATTGACCCTTGACAAAGATTAATATATTCAGTATTTTTTTTATTTCAAGTTTTAGAATGTAATTTGGAAATACTGTTTCTTTTAATGTTGCAAATATTTTTTGCAAGCTCGCATTTTACTTTGACATATCAGAAAGAAACGACAGTCGTTAAGTAAGTCGTGTTAGTTTTTCTGTGAAATTGTGTAGCTGCTAGTAGGCCAATCAAATTAGAGTTTTCAAATCAAGCTGATTTCAGACCTGCACCAGTTTTCCAGGTTGTTTTTTGGCATGCCTCTCACCAATAAAACAAAAAATCTGAAATTAGTTGGATTTCTGGGCTAGAAAATGTCTAAATTGATTGCTTTATAGTTTTAGTGTGTCTACTTCTTATTATTTTTAATTTATTAAATTGTGACTGTAAATTTTAATTATGATGAATTACTTAGGTATGCTCCAATTGGTCGCAGTAACAGTCGAGAACCAAGTGTTGACAGTACCGGTTTGTCTAGAGAAATGGGAGTGCCTTGGCGTAGAAGTGCTAGTAGAGATTTGGCGACTGATATTGATAGCGTTTTCAAAAGTCCGGTTCAAACTCCCACCCATACGGCCACTTTACCAAGAGGAGGTAAATATGAAATTTACAATTCATTTATTAGTTGTAGTTTTATGTTTAGGTTGTTCTAAATGTTACGTATTTTATGTAGAACTATACATTGTGATTGTGTAGATCTTTTTTACTTACTGTAGGTTTAAATTACCACAGTTGTAATTTTTTGTGTTTTTTTTTCAAGTAGCACTCACTTTTTTTAATTTATTTCGATATTTTATTATTTTTTAATAATATTATATTTTTGACATGTTGATTGGCATATTTTGATGTATCACTTTTGAAATGAAACTTGATTTTATTTATAAATTCATCGAGAAATTTTGGTCATTAAAGAGCAGTAATCCCAGTCAGCGACAATATTACATTCAGTTGTTTCAAATTAAATTCCAACTTCATGAACCTAAATTTTGACTGACAGCGACTTAAACAAGACTGTATAAAATACAAAAAATATTGTCACCTGTATTTCAAAATCGGTATGTAAATATAATATAATAATCGGTAAATGAAATAGAAAAATGTATAAGTAGTTTTTGTTGCAAATTTTATTCCCTACATTTTTGTTTATATAATCGATCATGAAATTGAACAATCAACTAATTTTTGATTCTGAACCTTTCAAATTGTTTAATTTTAATTAATACTGTTTTTTTCAATTTCTCATTTAAACTTGGAATTTAGAGAACAAAAGTTCTTTTCATTAATGTCTCTCTCCACACTTAGAAACAGTTCTAAAGCTTAATTATTATTATTTTTCCTTAAAATTAAATTGACTGGTGTTGCAACCTAACTCATCAAGTTCAATGAAACTCGACTCTGCCGATAGTAAGATTTGTGCCAAATCTTAAAAAAGGAATTACACACACACTTTTCACACTTTGAAAATAAATCCGTTATTTTTTTTTAAATTAAAAATCAAGTTTTTTGAATACATGAGAATATGCTAGGCGGTATTAAAGCATGGTTGTGATAGTGTTGTGTGGTTGCAGCGCGAGTGCGCGTGACGGTGCATGTGCCCTGTGGAACCGCCACCCAGAAGGGCACCCACTAACCGCCTGGCTGCCTGCTACAACACAGACTCGGTAGGCTGCATGTACCCACTATCACTAATCCATTACCATTATTTTACTCACACATTTTTAATAGAAATTATCAAATTAATTCCCATTGAGACATTAATATTAAAAATTTTAATTTGATAAGTTTAAAAATATTTTTTAAATTCAGCAAAATGTTTCATGGGAAAGATCATCTAAATTTCATGTTTGTTTTTCTAGTTTTGATTTTAGTGCGGTTTTATTTATTTTATGTTCATTTTTTTAAATTAAAAAAGGGAAAGCTCAGTTTTCAGGACGTGGCTTTTGCATGATCAGGAAACCTGTTGGGAGTTCATATTGAATTTATTAATTGTACTAAATTGGTAAATTTTTATAAATTTCAAGATTACTGGAAATTAGATTTTTGAATTGTTTTTATACTGCCAACACTTAGCATGATTTGTGAAAATTGGCACAATGGCCTGTATGAATAAAAATTTGCAAATGCTAACATAGTTGACTCTTTAGCCTTCGGTTAGGTGCGTGGTCTACGATTGTAGACCATGCCAATGTTTTTCTTATGGAGCTTAAAATAGCGCGACTAACGGAGGGTTAGTTAAGCCATTAAAAAAATACAAAATTGATCAATTTGATTTTATTAATGCGGAAAACTTGGAAGGCAGACATTGTTTGCTTAAATTTTATATTTAGAGTGCAAATTTTTATTCGTACCATCCAATTTAAATTTTTTTGCATATTGTTTAGTTTACTAATTAAAAATAGTGCTGCATTTGTGTGTTGATTTTAACTAATTTTGTTTCATTCCTCAATAGCTGACGATTTGTGCCAAGTCATTTTTAATCATCATAGGTAGGTAACGCTTTTTGATTTTTTTTTGTAACATAAACTAACTGTGCTCATTTAAATTATTAATTTTTCATGTACAGAAATTTATAAATTTATGTGTTTTTTTTTATAATTTATTTGCCACGAATTCGTTGTGTTTAATATTTTGTTGCTCACTTTGAGGCAAATAAATTAATTACACATAATTTTATTTCATTTTCTTTTAACTGGAAAACATTAAAAGGTGGTGTCATAGATTTTAACAATTTTTTGAACATATGAGAATTTTATTTTATTAATTTTTAAATTAGATTATCACTAATTGGAATAATTTTCATTAATTTAATTCTATTTAACCTGAGATGAAAATGAAAAAAGTTCTAACAATTTGTATTTATTACCAAAACTGTATAATAATTGTGGAAAAAAATATTTTTTAATTTAAAATAAAATATCGTTTTCGTGAGAAACATTCTCGAGTTAGACTGACTCGTGAGAAATTGGCCGCTCAGGAAGTCCACGCTTTCACCGTACGGCTGACCTGACCAGTTAAATATTATAATAACTTCTACAAAAGTTATCCAATTTTAATTCTTTTCAGCATCCGTAAATTATGTAAGGATAATTTTATAAATTTAGACCTCTTCCCCCCTATTTGCCAGATTTTGCTGGTCTCTCACTCATCTTATTATTTGAAAAACTTTTACCCTTCTCTTCTAGTAGGGTAACCAAAACTTCAGTTTGGGGGTAAACTGAATTATATGATTTACAATTTCTTCTTTCCCTCAGGTAAGGGTTTCTTAATTTTTTCGGTTCCCTCTCCCAATTAATGTACATAAACATAATTTACTGTTAGAATGACGAAATATTTTTACATTCAGTTAACTATAAAAAACGTGATGTTCAAATAATTTGAGGCTATTCTCCTCCCATACTCCTAGAGTAAATTTCTCCCAGGGAGAAATATTCCCAGCCCGATATGATGTAGTAGAATTGTACCCCCAGCCCAAATATCTAGATCAGCCTTTTTTCATATTTGGTCGAATCGCGACCCCCTTAGAGCAAAAAATAATAAATTTACCCACTGGCGACTAGTAAAATTGCTCTGGGTTGCTTTCGAAAAATTTGAGAAGACTTCACGAAAAGCTCCTGGGAACTATCAAGAAATTGACTCCACGAATTTCACGTTTTTCTATATACCATTGGAAAGAGGATACTTTTTTGAGCATATTAAAAACAAATTTTGTTGGATTATCCATTAGTTTTCGAAAAAAACCTCTTTTAAAGATCGAACATTTTACATGTTAATTTGAATAAGAATAGCATAGTGGGAGGAGCTAATTTAGAAAAACAGAAATACTTATTTTAGGGTGAACCCGTGATTTGCCCTGGTTACACTAGCCAAAACTGACCCTATGCACAGCACCCTTCGCTGCTCTGCGGGCCGTTTTGGCTGACGCTTAATCGCTAAAAACATCCCTGCAATCAATTCACCTCGACTGGGAGGCTTGAACTCGGTGAAGTACGAAACGCGAATGACGGCTATCATTAAAACTATATCAGAGCACACGTACCAAACAGAAAACCCGTGACTTGCAATTTTCATGCACCTACTCCCATGTTAAAAATATGGAAAATTTTCGATTTTTAAATTTTTTCTTTGTCTTTCCAATGGTATATAGGAAAAAGTGAAATTCGTGGAGTCAATTCCCTGACAGTAACCAATCTTCTTTATCACCAAAGGAAAGGTAATTCACAACGGTTCTGGAACTCAAAGCGGAATTGCTCGTGTACTTACAAGATGTAAAATCTAATTATGCAGACTTGTTTCGTGACCCTGTTGGTTGCAGAAAATAGCATATTTAGCCGATATGTTTGAACATCTTAATATTTTAATTAAGAATCTTCAAGGGGGAGGAAAACATCCTAACATCCAAACCTAAGATCAATGGATTTATTACAAAAATTAATTGATGGGCAGTCTCTAAAAAAATTATGTTTGAATCATTTCTTTCCATTCAAAATATTTTTGAAGAGTTTTTAGCTGATCAAGTATTCGACATTGCTTCTTACATTACTCACATGGTTAGGGGTTTGCAAAATTTAAAGGAACAACTGTTGAGTTACTTTCCAGAAGAATCTCGAGCTGACAATAGTAAAAGATGGATTCTCAGCACAAATATAAAAGAAGCTCTTGGAACTTTTTCTAGATGAAATACTTAAATTAGAATTTCATTTATACAGCTTCGACTCCCGAACGAAAAGAAAAATTGCAAGATACTGAAAAATAAAACAGTTTTTAAAATAATATAATTTGTTGCTTTTTTTCAGTTTGAAAAACGCTGATCTAGATTAATTATTTGATTAAAAAATTCTTAAATTATAAAACAAAGGAATTTTTCAGTTTTTATTAAGAATGAATTTGTTCAAAATTCAAATCCAATTCACAAAACTACACTGGCTATATTGACTTGGGCTACCCCATAGACCTTCTGGTTTATGGCAGTTTAAACTGCGTGCGTTTTCTAAATTTTCTTCTTCATTCACAGTACAAAACTTTCACAAATTTGAAAATTATTTCAAGTTTTAGATGTTTACAAAATAAAAAATTGGTTAATTACTGGATATTGTAGGGTTTTATTTCCCTTCACCATAATCACATGTAGTATCATCCCAAAACTCAGTTGGCATGTACCAAAGTCTCCTTGTAAGCCAAATAAGTTAATCTCGTACATTATTTATTAATAGCTTTCTTCAAACCCGAGTTCCAATTTAAATGGCAATGAGGATTTTTTTAACTCACTGTTTCAGTCTTTCCTGTCTCAATAATAATAATAATTCACTATTTTCAACACCAATGTTTGGATGACCTTGAAACATTTTTTAAAATACTAGCAGGTCGGGTGATCTATCGACCGCCCTCATCTGCTAATAACTGATTACCATGGTTATGAGGCCTCACTGGGTGATCAGTGGATTTGTGGAAACCATAATTGTTTGACTTTCAAAAATAGTATTTTTTGATTTCTCGAGATGCGTTTAATGACGGGGCGTCAACCAGCCATTAATAATAGATAGTGACTCAATTTGAAATTTATATAATTTGGTCAGATTATAATGGATAAATTAGACGTTTTAAGCAATAATGCTTGGGATTACCATTAAAAGTAAAGAGAACCCATTAAAGTAGTAATTAACTGTTATTTTTGAGGTAGTCTGTTAGCGCTGAGTTTTAAATATTTCGATGGTGCACGATCTAAAGTTAGCAAAATCAAACAGGGATATTTAAAAAATTTGTTATTGATTCGACCTTAAGATAGTCCTTCCTCAAGACTTTTGGCTGCAATTATTTCACATTCGAAAAATTTAAATTTTTTATAATTTCTTGTAGGGGTTTTAAATAACAATAAACGGTAATAATAAAATAAACGGTGGATTATACAGTAGCGGTCATTGGAATGTTAAAAACTGGAAACATTTTGGAACTTTCGTATACTATTACCAAGATTACCAAGAGTAACATCAACAAATCATGTAATCAGCTCTATTTCTACTTGAAAACTAGACCCGATATTTTGAAACTGATTTGCTCCTCTTTTTTTTTACGAAATTCCTCAGATTTCCCGCGTCGATGAAAAAAATAAATGGTCATTTTATTATATTAATTATTAAGCTAACAAATATAAAAAAAATAAATATTAGCAAGGGTAGATGATAGGGAAGTGGAAGTAAATATTTTTGATTTCGCAGTTGGCGTTTATATCTTATGACCAGAACATTTTTACCGCTTCACACTCTGGGCTTTACGATATATTTGTAAAAATGTTGTAAACATTTTTGGAGTTTCAAATTACATAAACAACTTTTCAAGATATTTTCAATTTCTTCATTTTCTTCCAATTTTTTATTTTACGTGCATCAACCTGAAATAAACATAAACCCTAAAGTTTTTTATTTGTCAAGTTTAGCGATAAAGTACTATTTAAGCCTTTGGGTGTATGATCACTTAAAGACGAATATAAGCATTATATTATTAAAAGTATTATATTAAATAAGTAGAATATAAAAAGTTATCGGGTTATATGGACCTGACAACTTTATGAGTTTGATTGCGTTCCATATAACCCGATAACTTTTTATATTCTATTTATCGCATTGGACGAGATTTTGGTTTATCTATTAAATAAGTATTGAGTACATTTTTTCTATGACCGTTACTATACAATTTTTTATGAAACACGTGCTGAGGTGTATTATTATCGAATTTGCATGCTCAGTCGACGCCTTGTTGCGAATATCACAAGCATTGTTCAATAATGATTTACTTTCAAAACTGATAATATAAACTACCATATTGCTTTATTTTTAAAACTCAAACTTTACTAATATTGCCTGAGTTTTCTATATCCATCCGCACACATATGGAGCTATAAAAACATCTTTATGTAATTAACAGTAATCATTGCAAATCTTTTTGGGACAAACGTGCTGCCACCTTTAATGTTTAAAAATTGTTGATTAATGAAATTTTGTTACTTATTTCAAATATAAAAACAAAAGTTTTGCTTTTCAAATCAATTCATTACTTGATGAGCGCCAATTTAACAAATTTATTTTGTATTTTTTCCAGATACGAATAACGAAAACCTTAATTTAACCGACTTAAATTTAAGAAAATTAAAACTATCAGACGAAGATGCACTTGCCCTATCATACCTAACTCCTGGACTTTCACGTCGAATTCAAAAACAATTATTTGCTCAACTTGCACCTTCCGAAGCCAGAAAATTATCGCGTACCCTGTCAATGCGCAGTTCTTCTGATAATAAAACTGCTCCGTCGTCTGAAGAAAAACCAAAATATAAATCTAACGAAAATACTGCCTGCAACACTTTACCTAGAAGATACTCTGTAGAAAGTAGTCCTACTCGTTATCACAACTCAAAAGGGAATAATATTGAACATAATTTAAGAGAAAATAGTTGCGAAAGAAGCAATTCTGTTTCGAAAGAGAGAGAAGATTCTAAATTTAATAAATCATTTTTACCTGTTAAGAATTCGTTAAGTCGCGATTATTACTCATCTACCGATCGTATAAACGATAGTAATCAAAGAAGTCAAAGAAGCAAATCGCCCAATCCATTGCCAAAATACGATGATTACTTATTGAGTCCTCCCACCAGCACATCCGATTGTTTAAACCAGAATAATTTTAATAATTCATCTTCGAATTATTCGGATTCGTCGCGTCTGGTGAAATATTTATCACCAAACAAATATACTGATTCTGGTGCTAGCGATGTTGATTTGGATCAAAATTCGGAAGTGCGGAGAAGACGTTCGCCTTCGGCTCGGCGAACTTCGAGATTTTTGCGACCCGACTTTTTCGATTCACCTAAAAATGGTAATTATTATCTGAGAGAGAAGAAGGAACGAGAAATAGAGACGCAGAAGGTGCTCAAAGAAATAAGAGATAAACGGAAAGGGAGATTTAGAGATTGTTCCACTTCGCGCGAAAGTTGTAAACTCGACGGCGACGACGTCACTCAAGACAAAACAGATGGCGAATCGTTTCAACATAGTACCGCGGATTTAACGGAAAATTTATTGAAAAAAGTGTCGGATAATATTAAAAATATAGAATCGAACGTTAAAGATAACCAAAATGTTGCAACGAATGAAGAATTAAGTCAAGTGCCTGATTATGTTAATCAAGTGAGTGTCGTGAACCCCGACAACAACGAAAATCGTGTTGTTAAAAAAGAACGGGTGTCTAAAATTGCGCGTCCGAAAAGTTACCCCAACGAAACTCATCTCGTTTCCAAGATCGCGGAATTTGATAAAAGTAAACTGAAGACGAGCAAGTTGAAGAAAAATGGCGAAGGTTCAAGTTCAAAAGAGGAGGAACACGATAAACCGAAAACTACGACGAAAAGTGAAAAAGTAAAAAAGGAAGTTGACTGCGAAAAACAATCGAACAAGAGTAAACTTTTACAAACAATCGAGAGAAAGTTTGAAAAGTTGAGAAGTTTCAGTAATTCCCCGAACAGTGTTAGTAGTGAGGATGCACGGTCGCGCGAAGAAAAAAAATCGTTGGTGGAAGACACAATTAAACGTTTACGCGAACAAAGTTTACCTCGAAATATAGAACCTTGCATTACGGAATCGGCATTTTTAAAACGAGCCGTTTCCGTCGAGGATCTCACCACCTCGGATCCAAAACAATTGCAGGCTTCGCGTAAGTCCGTTACGAAGATCTTAAATTTGTTCAAAAAATACGAAGAAAAAAACGATAAGAAGAACGATAAGACGGTAAAAACCAAAAAGAGCAGTAAAGAAGATTCTGTAAAAAAAGTAAAAGATGACACTAAAAAAACGAGCAAAAATAAAAACGGTCAATTAGAAAGGAAGACTGAAAAAGTTGAAACTATTTCATATGGTGCTGCTGCTGTGATAACAAATAATGTTGAAAAAAGTGATATAAATGTAAAAAAATTAATCCCCAAACATGACGACGAAGTTGAACCAAGATTGAAAATAGAAGAAGCGAAAAGAGTGGAAAGACCGCGTTCCCTGCTTCTTGATCCCACAAAGCGGTGTCAGCCTACATATAACGGTGCTAAAAGTGATACAAACATAACGGCCGAAAAAGATTGTAGACGGAAAGTCTCAAAGCTGCCTGTTACTTCCTACAGGCGTAGTTTAAATTTGGAAAATACTCAATTTGAGCCTTCCGCTTTCTACAGAACGCTAGAAAGTGTTGCGAATAATAACGCACAACACGAAAATTCAAATTCGAACCATTTAATGCTGAACCTACACAGTCCAGAACAAATACCCAGCACTAGCGGCTGCGATACGAATCGTAATTCTCTCGTATTAACGGACGACAGTTCGGTATATCTATCGCCTTGCGACGATAACGATAACATGAGCTACGATTCTTGGTCCGTTTGCTCCGATTATCACACCCAGGATTTAACATCTCCACTTTCTCCGTGCAACAATTTTTATTCGGCTGACGAAAACGAATCCGTATCGGATAGAATCAGAAGAAAAAGCTTTTACACTCGTTTTAACGAAAAGAAACGACCTAGGAAGAATACGTTTAGCAGTTATCGGGATTTGGATTTGTATAAAGAAATGAATAATCGTAAATATGGAGAACCGTATAAGAAAGAATATGTGCGCAGCAATTCGGCGTCGTTGAACGAAAGTTTGTCCTACGTTAATTCCGATAAATATGAATTGTATGGTCCAAAAATTAATAACCGCCGTTCGTCTTCTGTGTATCTCAACAATTCGGAAGAGTCGACGAACATCTTGGATGACAATTCTACAGCTGAACAAAATAGAAAGTAAGTTTTTTACATATTATATTAAGCTTTTTGTTGGTATTTCCTGGTTTTCCCCGGAATTCGATGGATTTCAAAGAATTATAAGGATTTCTAAGAAATTCCAATGATTCTCAAACAAATGGACACAAAATTTTTGAAAGATCAGAAAAAGTTGAGACTGTTATTGGCCAAGTGTTTCAATAATTACAAATTGAATTGAATTTCATACAGAATCACCAGCCCCACAGTTTTAGTCAATTTAATGTTTAGATTGTTTGGCCGGAAGCTGTTTGTATGTAATGTAAAATGTAATATTGAAAACTAATACAAATTTTATTAGTTACAGTTATTATAATCCGACATCCAGATTCCACAATGCCCCAAATTTGACTACCAATGGCCACCTCATAGAAGAAGTGATTCCGTCTTTGAATCAAAATATTAGGTCATCCACATCACAACATCATTTATAGCCAAAAGGAACATTCTAAACGCTTTGCAGTCAATTATTTCATTTGTTTCGAGTTAATGGGGAGCGCAATTGATAATAATAAAAATTTTACCAACCCGCGTAAATTCAGTTAGATTAACCCACATGATGTTATACATTTTCTTTCAAGTTTGAATTTTGTTTTGATCTTTTATAATTTGGATTTACATTTTGATTTGATTGACTGTTAACCAATTTGAAATTCTTTCACGTTCAGCATTTTGTAAATTTAGTACCTCTGTATATTAAAACCTCTTGATACTGTTTTGCTATTATTGTGGCAATTCAATTTACTCCTTGGAAGGTGCTCTCTAAATTTTTTTACTCGTTAGGTTTGTTAAGTTAAGGTTAGCATAAAATTACGACAATTTTATTTCTTTTTTTTGTAACTTCATTTTTTTGTTTTAAGTATTTATGTATATTTATTATTATTATGATGTGTAAATGTTGTTTGCTTTCTTTCTATTGTTTATTTTTTTGTGGCATGCAGTTTTCTTGTCACGAATTTTGCGTTTTCTAGGTGAATCTGTGCTAATCACAAAAGGTTTTTGGTTGCAATGTACAGTAGAAAGTTTTTATAAAAAATTTGTTATTGGATTCTTTTTGGATGACAGAACTCTAGTGGAGATTTTAGCGATATTTGACAATTTATTTATTGTATTTATTATTTTCTGCCTTATTAAAGATTTATCTCTACATACATACATTATTATTATTATTATTGTTTGAAAATTTATTAGAAATTTTAGATTTGAGTTTGTGTGAATTGTTATCATAATGCCATATTATAGAATGTTGAAATTTTGTGATTTTATAAAAAAAAATATAAACTTTGTATTTAATTTTTTTTATATTTTTCACCACCCTGAATTTTAAAATAATTATTTATCTGTCAACCAGATTTTTATTAAAATATCTCGTTAATCCGCTCATGCGTGTCAGTGGTAGATATAACGGATAAGGTCCGAAAAAGGATCACAATTTCGAGTAAAAAAAAAAGTTAAAATATAATTAAAAACATTTTTACATTATTTACATACTTTTTATTAAAATATAAAATGAAGATTCTTACGAATATTCTATTTCCGTTTATTTTTTCTCTCCATCTTCTTAAGTTCGCCCTGCTGCACAGAAGCTTCAGCATAAATTTGTTTAACCTTCTTAATCCTCTGTTGGTCACTGTAAAATTAAAACGATTAAAAATGTGATCAAAGTGCAAATCAAGTTTAAAACAAACCTTTGAATTTGTTCTTTAATTTGAACCCCAGATAAGAACCTCCTATCTTTTCTAATTTCTCGTAAGGCACCTTTCCTTTCTTTCTTTAGTTTGTAAACCAATTTCGATTTTTCCGCGTCGGCTGTCTTAGCATGCCTCTTTTGATCATACCTACAGAAAACAAAGTCAACATATATTTGGATAAAGTGAAATAAAAAAACTTACACTGGTCGTATTTTTGGTTCGTACATTCTTAAAGCTTTTGGTTTTTCTAACAAGACCAGATGTTTCAATGTTCTTTCAGACTTTTGCTTCTTCAAAAGTTCCAGAATACCAGTAATTTCTTTTTGTATTAATTGTGGATATACTTCTTGTGGTATCAATTGCAAATATTCCACAACTTTTTCGAAAATTTCGCATTTTGACGGTAACTTTTCGAAATTTTCAACAAATTCGCCGATAAGCTTCAGTGTAGTATACAAAGCACGGATTTTAAAATCTTCTGATATTTCAGTAGCAACTAAATCGGTTGCTTCCAACTTGAGGGAGGATTTTAATGGATGTTTTTTCTTTAAAGCCAACGCACCATTCGAAGACGAACGGAATGGGGGCAAAACTTTGGTTGTGGTAGCTTCTTTTGATATTGCCATACGCAGAACTCCAGATAAGTACGCAATGGCGGCCGGTTGGTAGCGTTTTGATAAATTTGTGTACTGAAACAAAAGATTTGAGAATGCAGGGGATTCCCATTAAATTTTACAAAATAAATTCTTACCTCTAAAACTAAGGTAACCAAAAACAGCCCATAAGCAATGTCGCCTTGGCTCTTGACTCGACACTTGTACAGCATCTGTTCCATAAAAACAAAGCAGGGTGTAACCACTTTATTTCTAACATCCGAAGTCGTAAACAAGCTACTGACAATTTTTAAGAAAAACAGAACGTCAATATCAGGATATCGCTTTTTACTTTGACGGAAATCCAACTGCTTTTCGGTAATAACTTCTACGATAGCTTTGGGAGCATTAGCTTGGTTCATTTGAGCCAAATCAAATAAATTCGGCAGCACAACGCCAAAAATTTTAAAGCACTCGTCGACGGGGAAATCACAGGATATATCATTGATGTATTGCAACAAGTACACAAACAAAGTGTCCATTTTGTCTTTATTGTCGTTAGTCAATTTCGGGTGATTGCACTTGATCATTCTCTCGATGATCAAGCCGTGATCTTGGATCGTCCGGTTAGTAAAATATTTTTGAAAATCTTCATAATTATCCGGAATTTCAAAAGTGAACGGCAATTCTTCTTTGGCTTTCTCCATAATTTCCTGTTTGTCTTTTTCATTTATAGCATTATCTTCTTCAACTTCTTCATTCTCATCAACTGTGTTGTTTTCCTCTTCACTACTTTTATCGTCTTTGTCCTTTTCACTACCTTCATCCTCTTTTTCCTCTTCACTACCTTCATCGTCTTTTTCCTCTTCACTAACTTCATCGTCTTTTTCCTCTTCACTAACTTCATCGATTTTTTCCTCTGTGCTCTCTGCATTGTCTTCCTCTTCATTAGCATCTTCGCTTTCCTTCTCTTCTTCACTTAGATTGTCAGCTACTCCATTTTCTTCTACACTCAAATTATTTTCCTGTTCTTCATCTTGAAATTTTTTCTTTTTTTTAATAAGATTATTGTCTTCAGAAACGTCACGTTTTCTTTTAACCCTGGGTTCCTCGTCTTCGCTAGAGCTGTTGTTTTCTTCTTCCAAGTCTGAATAATTGTCTTCCGACTCGGTTTCAACTTCGTCATCGTCACTCTCCTCTTTATTTTTTTCATTTTCGTCATGACTATCTTCATCTTCTTCAATACCTTCTTTATGTAATTTATTGACATCAATAAGACATTTTCCTTCTTGATCGTAAGCTAGCATGACTTCGAAATTGCGATTATACACAAAGCCATCATCCAAATCATCGGCACTCCTATGCTTAGGAGCTGGTTTCAAGTGTGTACCCCGCATTCGCGCCACTCTATCTTTTTCTAATTTTTCTAGTTTTTCCTTCTCTTCTTTAGCTAATTCATCTTCAGTTTTCAGACGATCGCTTGCAGGATGTACACCTTCTTGCATTAATTTTGCAATCATCATATCATAAGTATCTGCTTTCTTCTTCTCGGTCTTTTTTGGAACTACATTACTTGAAACCCACGGTTTCAAATCCTCCCATTGGGCGTTTAATTTATCGGTAAGTTCCAGGGTTTGCTCTTTAGCTTTCTGTTTATCTGCCTTTCTCTTTTTCGACTCACTTATAAGTTCGTTTATCAAATCTCTATGCGATCTAGCACCATCGACACCAGTTTTAGTTAAAATTCCACCACCGAAATGACCTTCCTTAACGAATTGCGCATCTAACTTACCACTTTTATTCGGATTGTCACAATCGTCATCTTCATCGTCATCTGAATTTGGGTTATCAAACTTTTCGATTTCATTTAAAGTTTGACCACGATGAGTCAAAACTTCTTCCGTGTCCATATCGTCAAGAACAAACTTCTTTTTGTACTCTTTCGAACGATGAGCCACGAACCGTGCCATCGCACGGTCGTTTTCACTTAAATCAGCATTTCGTTCCCCTATACGTTGATCGATAAACTTATTTGCTTTATTTTGTGATTTGTACTCCTGAAGAAGAGTACCCTTTCGTTTTTTAATTGCGTTAGACCTCGAAAGTCCAGGAAATCCCTGTTCTTGTTTTGTATTTTGACCAAGCACGGTCGTCTTCCTCCTATTAAAATGCATCTCAAATGGATTTATAGGTTTGGATTTTTGTGCTTTTCTTCGTTTCTCGTTGACACGATCAGCTAAGCCCTTTTTCTTTGCCATTTTGTTAATTTAAAATTAAATTTTCACAAATTCACCACTTGCACAAACTTTACCACACTTCACTATTAAACATAACCTTAAATTATTAGGTTATGTATGCCTTGCATGTTGACAGCGAAATAAAAATCTAAAGGAGAAGTTACATTTCACTAACCAAAAAAATTTAAAAGGTGATTATAATTTAACTTTAATTTTAATAGCGCGCTTTGCCTTAAAATATATGAGTAATAAAAATACATTAAAGTTGCAAATGAATTAAATTTAATATTTAAAAAAAAGAGGGGCGTCATTAAAGTATTTTAATGACGTCCGCCCGTCCGCCGCTAAAAATGACTCAATGTCTGATTTCTTCACCTTGAGATATTGGAAAACGAATTCGCATGATAAATAAATTTATCAAGTGACTAATCAGACAATCGCAATTGAAATTCAAAATAACAAATCAATAATTTGATTATGGTTAGGTACTTGATTAATTTGTCAGACGGATTCATTCATTATCCGATAGATATCTCAAGGTGAAAAAATCTGGCATAAGTGTGACAAAATCAGCTATAGTCCAGTCAGTATGTACAAAAAAAATCGCTGAAATTGCATTAATTATAAGAAGCAATTTTCTTTCGCCAATCGATAGGGGGGGGGGGTCATTGGTAGTCTAAAACAAAAAACTCGTGAAAATCGCCATGTTGCTTTTTCCGCCATCTTGAAATTATGGGTTGACTTTTGTTTATTTATTAAATAACTCGATTATTTTCAACTTTACGGTAAAAATGCTAAGAACCAAACTTGTTGGAAATTTAATTTCCCATACTTCTTGTCATAACCTCATTTTCCGTACGATGGATATTTTGGTATCTACAGGCGACGAAGTGGGTATGAAAGTAGATAATTAATTGTGTTATCTCCTCTGTTTTCAACTGTAGCGTATAATGGGTAGAAAGAGAATGTAGAGAATGAAATTGTCTATAAGTTTTGTTTCCATCGTTTTTCTCGTAGAATTGATATGTACGGAATTGCGCTTGTGTTTGTAGGTAGGCAAACAGATTAAAGAGATAAGGAGGAGGAACTCAAACAGTTATATTCTAGTCAGTATGTGCATTTGAAATTGCATTAATTATAAGAAGTAATTTTTTTTCTCTAATCGATAGGGGGGTTATTAGTAGTCTAAAACAAAAAACTCGGGAAAATTGCAACGTTGCTTTTTCCGCTATCTTGAATTTAAGGGTTGATTTTTGTTTATTAACCCGGCGCGGCGTTACATACATAGGTGGGGTCTAATAGACCCCAGCGTTTGAAAATTGATAAAACAATGTATCTAAAAAATCAAATGTATTGGCACCTAACTGTATATAGCAGTTATAATATGCTATATATAGCAGTTAAGCGATATGCTTCTAAAGTACTCGGAGAGGGTTAAAATTGCTTCAATTCAGACAGTGAATTTATTTTTTTTTTGCGTTAGGAGTCGAAATTAATTTTTTTTTGTATTTTTGTATTATTTGCTTAATGTTACCAATTAAAAATTTTGTAATAGGATGTTCGATTTTTGTTTTAAGTACTATGACTAATATTTGTTGTTTGATTTACGGAAATGGTCGTTTCTACATTATCTTTTATTATTTTTAAGAAAAAACAATTTAAATTATTCCTTTAGTGTTTATACGGTTCTTAGATAGTTACAAAGAGCAATAATAATAAAAGAAAAATTAAAAAAAAACATGGTAACAAAAAATTACATGGTTTTAATGTTGGGGTTTGTCACACCCCACCTATGTAATGGTGGGATTTTTTTCCACCTATGTAACGCAGGGTTAAATAACTCGATTATTTTCAACTGCCCTTTTTTTACATCCATGATTTTTATACCATTTTGTTTCATTTCCCAATTATTGAAAACAAAGGAAATAATGTAATTATTATCTACTTTCATTCCCACTTCGTTGCCTGTAGATACAAAAATATCGATCGTACGTAAAATGAGGTAATGACAAAAATTATGGGAAATTAAATTTCCGACAAGTTTGGTGCTTAGCATTTTTACAGTAAAGTTGAAAATAATCGAGTTATTGAATAAATAAACAAAAATCAACCCATAAATTCAAGATGGCGGAAAAAGAAACATGGCGATTTTCCCGAGTTTTTTGTTTTAGACTACCAATGACCCCCCCTATCGATTGGCGAAAGAAAATTGCTTTTTATAATTAATGCAATTTTAAATGTACATACTGACTGGGCTACTGTGATATAAGATAAATGCTGTGTTCTCTATTTACCAAAATCTAAGTTAATTTTACCTAAGTAGAGGGGGAAAAATCTAATAAGTTCGAACTTAGCATTTTATTCTCTTTGATTGATCTCAATGTCACTGAATGACCCAACATGCAAATTTTGCATTAAATAAAAGACGTGAAATTTATCGTAAAAATGTAAGGATTATAGATAGGTATTTATAATTCAGTAAATAGAAAATTAATTTAGATATTTTATTTTGGAAGTAAACCCTGGAAATGTAAACCTGTAGGCGCGTGAACCTTCTTAATATGTAAATGATATTGCAGAAGTTGACTTTTGAATTTGCTTGTCCCTGTCTCCGTCTTCAGTTTTCGAAGTTGGTTTTCGGTGAAAATTTTTTTTATTTTCATTCATTTTATTTCATTTATTCATTTTATTGTATTTATTCATTTTATTGTATTTTTTGTATTTGCAAATCTTGCTTTTCCTCTTCAATACCTTGAAGACGTGCACATTCATTTTCAAGAATTTTTACAGAATCATCTTCTAATCTGAAAAATATATTTGTTAACTAAATAAATTCTGTGAAATAAGTAGTAAATACCTTTCAGTTTTAGTAACAACACTTGCTATATTTTTTGATGTGTTTGGAATAAAATTTCTTCCCTCATTGCAGGTAAATCGAGTGATAAATCTAGTTCATTTTTATGAGAGTGAACTCTTTGATTATAGTATCATAGGATATGGCTCGCAATGTTGCCAAAATTGCTCAATTTTTCTTAAATTTACTAAATTTGTTATTGATACTACTTACGTCCGATGCGGAAGAAAAGACTTCATTCTTGTTTTTCACTTTTTTGCCTTGTTCCAATTTTAATATATCTTTTAAATTTAAATACAAAAGATAATTTTATTTCAAAATTATTAGTTTCTAATTGATCTGGTCAAGTCAGTAAAACATATAAATCAGTAGCGTATTTATGGGTGGACAAGAGAGTCATTGCTTTTTCCCTAAGGATCCCTGAAGACTTCTTTACCACTGACGCGCATAAATTTGCTTACTCCCCCCCCGTCGATAAATATTTTATTAAATTCGTAATTTTAATAAACAATTTAAAATGTCCGACGTTTTGGACCGCTTTATGGATCCATTTTCATGGATTGAGTTTAACAATATGACATATTTTCGTATTGCCATGTTTTATCAAACTCAATTTTTGAAAATCAGTTAATAAAATGGCTTGAAACGTCAGATAATTAAAATTGGTTCACCCTTTAATGCGCAAAACTATTTTCTATCAAATCTTGATTTGTCCAAATAGTGATTTCAAGTTATTTCGATATAAAGAGTATATGATATGATTTGTATATGTAAAATGATCTACAACTCAATTAGATTATTGATATTTTTTACCATTTTCGAGTTATTAGGGAAAATATTGGTTAGTCTAAATGGTTTCGACTATAATTATTATGAAAGCAGGATTTTCACTTGTCAAAATTGTACAAATTTTGTCATGTAAAGTTAGGGAATTTATAATTTTCTTTCACTTTACAAGCTATTTTGTAATTTATTTTTCGGGAGACTTAAACACTAGTTTTCGCCGATAGATAATTGAGCGATCAATCAGTGATCTGTATTATCCAGTCAATAATAAGTTTATTGTACCATACCAGGAAGAGAAATCTCCCATGTGACGTCACGACAATATATATCCCCGCTAAAAGGGGATAAAAAGTTTGACAAATATACCTAAATTTTTATCAAAATAATTTTTATATTCCCCTCTCACTGCAGCAAAAATAAAAACAATTATTTGTCACTCTAAAAGTTGCATATTAGATATAAGACATGTTTTTGCCCTATACCTCGTCGATGAACTTTGCCTTCGGGGAATGAATTTAGGTTTCATTTGAGACTTGGGGCTAAAAATTATGATTTAAATTGTAAATTCTCTTAGATTTGTAAAAAAAAATTCGGATTTTATCCATCTACCACTGATATGCATGCATGATTTAACGAGACCATGAGACCCGCTACCATAATGCTTTTTGAGCTAGAGGGGTCTTCAGGGATGTTTTTACAAAGTGTGTGGATCAGAGATCCACTATCTTTCTAGATCCGTGATCCAGGTTTAGGTATAATACCTGGTAAAGTCAGGAAAGTTAAAATTTTTAAGTAAAAGCTTAGGAAATTATGACATTATGACTGTGGGTCAAGGAAAAACGAGAAATAAATTTTGAAAAATTACATTTTTTTTTATGTAAATTTTTACGTTAGCATTTTAAAATTTTATCAAAGTACAAAAAGTAAGAAAAACACATTGATTTCATATCTCTATGGCCCCAATATTATAGCAAACTTCGGGACGCCGCTGGTTGATATAAAATTCAATATAAAAAATAATCGATAAAAAATTCAATAATAAATTTAAGTACCTAACAATAATTTTAGAAATAACATTATTTCAAACAAAGTTTTAAAAATAAAAATAAACAGATAACATTTTTTTGGATAAAATCTTAATTTAAAATTTTTTTTACCATAATAATTGTTATTAATGGATAGTATTATTATATCAATTATTGATGGGGTGAACTAACACCTTGACACGGTTCTTATTGCTAGGCCTTGACCTGCCGTTGCCATTGTTAATATCGATTAGACAACTTCTTGTAGAAAGTTTGTAAATATGATGTTCATTTAAGTGATTTTCATCAAACTGCGTAGCAAGAAATGGGAAAATCTTGCACTAAACATTTCAGTAAACGAAAGAAAAAGATTCCCGAAAGTGGTTCCACATTAGATCGTGTAATCAGTCAAGCAACCGATCAGGATGCGTGCTTTTTATATAAATTAGTTAATTATAAAAATGGAGGTGAATTAATTGATGCGTATAATATAGGTGGTATAATGGAAGTGGAAAAATTGATGAGAGAGCAGTTTCCTCAGTTGATGTATCAGGATGGAAAGGGACACATTATCAATAGGGCTGAATATTTGAGATGGATGTTTAGGGATAACGAAAATGTAGTTTTACCAATTGAAGCATCGCTCAGCCCTCACGATCCCTTGGCCACGTGGAGTGACCATGACGCATGTTGGCAAATGCAATATAGAGGGTCTTTGGGTGAGACGTTACTTCACGTGTTAATCATCTGCAATACTAAGATACACACTAAGTTAGCTAGGACTTTGTTAAGATGCTTTCCAAGACTAAGTGTTGATGTTGTTGAGGGTGAAGAGTATTTAGGCGCCAGTGCTTTACATTTAGCTATAGCATACAGTAACAACGAACTGGTTCAGGATTTAGTCGATGCCGGCGCAAATGTTAATCAAAGAGCAACAGGTAAAATCCATTATTTTGATCAGATTTTAATTTGAAAATTGCGATTCTTCTATAGGAAGTTTCTTCTTGCCACGTGATCAGCAAAGAGCGGAACCTGCCAAAAATACAGACTATGAGGGTCTTGCATATTTGGGTGAATATCCCTTGGCATGGGCTGCGTGTTGTGCCAACGAAAGTGTTTATAATTTATTGCTTGATAATGGAGCCAATCCAGATTATCAAGATAATTTTGGAAATATGATTTTGCACATGGTCGTCGTATGCGACAAACTGGTAAAATTTTGACCGCCCAGTTATTTTTGGTTAATTTATTCTAATTTTTAGGATATGTTTGGGTACGCTCTTAGGCATCCAAAATTACCAGCAAGTAATGGTATCGTAAACAATGCTGGTCTATCTCCTCTGACTCTAGCTTGCAAATTAGGTAAGTATTCAGCAATTACTTTTTCAAATTTTTCATTTAAAACCTCTAGGTCGCGCGGAAGTCTTTAGGGAAATGTTGGAATTATCGTCTAAAGAGTTTTGGAGGTACAGCAACTTCACTTGTTCTGGATACGCATTGAACGCTTTAGACACTTTACTTCCTGACGGAAGAACAAGTAAGTTTTAATTTTCAACATTACTTTTTTATTTGTTGCGGTTTTAGATTGGAATTCTGCATTGTTTATAATTTTGAATGGTACAAAGCAGGAACATTTAAATATGTTGGATGGTGGAATAATCCAAAGGCTTTTGGAAGAAAAATGGAAGACTTATGCTAGAGTAAGGTGACCATACGTTTCATGCATCCAGACTAACTTGTTTTTTTTTCAGAAACAATTCATCAAGCGACTGCTAATTTTTATTACTCACTTAATTTTATTATCTGCTGCCATTTATTTAAGACCGGAAGATCCTGACGAGCCTCTCTTGCAACTCTGCGACGATCCTACTGTAATTGCAAGGTATTGTAATACCTTACAAGGTATCTTACAAGGTACCTTACAAGGTACCTTACAACACAATACATTGCAATATTTAAATTTTTGTAGATATATGATGGAAATTGGAACGTTGTTTGCCGTCTTTTATTATGTCGTCATCCAACAAGGAGATGAAATAAAAAATCAAGGCTTGTGGACGTTTCTGAAACAACAAGTAAGAAAATCGACTAACATTTTCCTTTTTCTTATTGTATGTTTTAGTCTCATTCGCCTGCCAAAGCTGTATTTTTGATATCGAATTTATTGATACTTTGCTGTATCCCATTTAGATTCATGGAAGATAAACAAACCGAAGAAGCAATTTTAGCTTTTGCTGTTCCTGGTTCGTGGTTTTTGTTAATGTTCTTTGCGGGGTAAGACTGTCAAATTTCAGAGCCAATTAAAATTTTTGATTTTCTATATTTAGAGCTATCCGGTTAACTGGACCATTCGTAACCATGATTTATAGCATGATAACTGGTGACATGTTGACTTTTGGAATTATTTATACAATTGTACTATTCGGATTTTCCCAGTCGTTTTATTTTCTTTACAAAGGTTTTCCAAATCTTCACAACTCGCTATACAACACTTATTCGTCAACTTGGATGGCGCTATTCCAAATTACCTTGGGAAATTATGACGTAAACACCGAAAAACTGACAACAACGTCCATTTTAATTCCGTCGCGTTTCAGTATCAAGAACTAAGTCAAACTGTGTATCCATCCCTCAGCAAATCGGTTTTCATCATCTTCATGGTATTTGTTCCTATTTTATTATTAAACATGTTGATTGCCATGATGGGCAACACATACGCCCATGTCATTGAACAGAGCGAGAAGGAGTATACGAAGCAGGTAAGTATCTGATTTCGAAACTAAAAGCTATCTATGATTCACCATTCCAGTGGGCAAAAATTGTGATTACCCTGGAAAGAGCTATAACCCAAGAGGACGCCTTGCGTTACTTACAAGATTACAGCGTTTCCTTGGGTCCAACTGACGATCCTAGTAAGGAAATACGTGTTGTTTTGGTAATCAAAGAAAAAAACAAAACTAAAGCAAAACAACGCAAGGGATCCGTTGCAAACTGGAAGCGAGTTGGAAAAGTTACCATTAATGCTTTGCGAAAGAAAGGATTGACTGGCGAAGAATTGAGACTGCTCATGTGGGGAAGAGAATCCATCAATTCACCCGTGAAAGTCAAAAAGTATACGGATCAACAACATTTTACGTTTCGACATTGTTAAAATTAATATTTTTTAGGCAAACAGTAAATCTACAACTAAATTCCCAAGAACCAAACGTCACCGGAGGATTTGGAGAAGCTCTAACAGCAGCTTTAGATGTAATGGCAATAACGCACGATTTTGATATAGGAGGTGCAGCCCAAGGATTAAATTTGACCAACAACATTAAACCACCAAATGATGTTGTCAATGTAAGATTTTGTATTTTTTTCTTACAAGAATAATGGTTTACTTCTGTTTTAGCAAGCGGATATTGGGAACCAGAAGAAAGAGAAGAACGTTATACAGAAACAAGTTACAATCAAAGAAGGTAAAAATAATTTTGTGTCTAATGGAAATTAAATCGTTTTTTTTAGGAAACTTATCTCTTGTTCCTATAGATCAACTGAAAGGTATTAAACCTTCCGCTGATGTGGCTAAAACCGCGGAAGCACACGTAATTCCCCAAAAGTCTATTATCAAAACTGCGAGCTTAAATACGACCGATCCGTTGAGAGAACTGGTGTTGTGTTCGAAAAGTTACGAAATTGATCCGGAAAAATTAAATCATTTAGCTGTCCAAGCTGCTAATTTACCGATAACTGAAGAAGTTTTGCTGAAAGTACCAAACGCTGAGATTAAAGCTCTTGCAGGCTTTTTCATCGGAGCTGGAGATTTACCTGGTGGTGGAATCGTTAAGAAAAAATTTGCAGCATTGGATCCCAATGATAGCGAAGATTTTGGAGGTAATTGTAATAAATGAAAAACTGTTTGAAAAATTTAGAATTTTCAGATGCACCTCTTTTGGGAAAAATATCCAGAGCTCGTAGAGCTAAGTCAGCGAACAAGAGAAATGGGCACAAATTTTCCGACACTCAAAAATTGATTAAATCTGAATCGAGTTCCTCGGATAGTATAACTGGCGATATTGTGGAGAAGCCAGATGACAATAATTTGGATTATGCAGAAGAACGAATAAAGCAAGTGAAGGAGTCGGAAATTCACCATTATCGTCCAATAAATATTGATCATGCGGTGCACAACGATCTAATGTAAGAAAAGTGTCTCATTGTTTTCTTTTTTAAAGTAATTTTTTAGATCTTCTGAAGTTTCTAAAACTATTAAGGTGGTGGAAGAAGGCGAGGGTGCTGATCTCGAGTGTCCAAATGTTAAAGAAAAGCGGAAGAAAAGATGCAAAACTGCTAAATCCAATAGGTGATTACTTTTGAAATATTTTTAGAAAAAGAAAACATGGAAGTTTATTTTTCAGGGTTGTTCCAATAACAGACGTTAACATTAGAAGTTGTTATTCGGCAAACTATCCAATTGATTCTGACAATCCACCCGAATCTCCGGACCCTTTGGAATCTTGGAGTACTAAAGGAATAAAAAATATGAATTCAATTCTTGCATGGGAGGAAGATAGTGATAGCATTTAAGAACACGTTGTAGCATTTTCATTCCAAAATTTTTATAATTAATAAAAGTTATGGCAATAAAGGGAAAAATTGATGCCTTCTCCCAAAAAAAATAATTTGTCTTATAATCGTAACCGTAGAAACTAAAAAGGTTAATTTCGATTTTTATTCAAAATTTTTAAGTGTCAAAATTTTAGTGAATATAAAAATATATAAAAATGCCACGGAAATTAACGGAAAGGTTTTTGAAAGAATGCTACGAAAAGGAAGATAATCTTTTTAAAGTCTATGACCACTACACACCTAATTATAACAGCAAGCAATGAAGTGATCCATCATAGACGTTTTATTAATTATAAATTATTTCAGGGCAAATCGTTACCGGAAAATTTTATTCCAGATTCGACGTATTGGATTTGACGAAGGCAAACCCAAAAGTGGTTGACGATATCAAGAGAGCGAAAGATAAACTTCCAAGAGATAAATATCCTTGGCCAATCACAGAAGCACAAACGTATTAAAATTTTGGTGAACGAGGTATCTTGTTTCAATTTTTTTAAAAGATAAAGGTTTTAGTTATGGTTGGTTTGACCCATTAGTTTTGTTAGATAGAAATGATAGAAGGTTCTACGCTCCTTGTAGAACGGCTGCGTTTATAGAACACGAAATTATGTTGAGGAGGGATAGAACAATGCAGAAACCAAAGTTTGTTGGAATTCCGTTTAAGTTGTAGAAATTTTAAAAGTTTTTCGATTATCCAATTTGAGAATTTAGAATATTAACCGGTTTATAGTATAATCAATAAAGTAAATAAATAGAAATGTAATTTTGTTAATAAAATATTTAATTTGAAATGTTTTTTTAACCTACGTTCCCAAGAACTGTGAATTAGATCTAAAGTTAGCTAATGCAGTTCAGTGCTTAACAGTGTTTGTGCATTTTTTGGGTTTTCTAAAATATTAATGTGGTTAATATCGAGTTAATCACGTATCCATCGATTACAGATAAGAGAAATATAATAATATGTCCTTGTCATCTAGTTACTCATCCGCAAAGTTGGTTGTTCTTTAAATTCATTCTACTTACCATTTCCTGCAGGAAGCAATAAGCTTTTATAATTTATAATAACAAAAATAAAACTACATATTTTTATAAAAAAATGCAAAATCACAAAAATTATACTATTGGTCCACCTAATTCCTTATGCTATCTCCCGATATTATTATAAATTAATGATCCTAAAATAAAAATAATTTTACGTTACTATATAGGTAGGTTTAATATTTACTAAATATTTACATTTTGAAGTAAAAGTATGAAGTTCTTTTTGCTGTTTATTTTTGTAAAATTTCTAAGTGTAAAAGCGTTGTCGGACACCGATATTTTGTCCAAGGTAATAATATCCACAAAAGTATTTTACATTACGAGCACTAGCGTACTTAGGGGAGATTTTAAAATATTTTTTTTAAATAATAAATTCTTTTTGTGTAAGAAAAATAAATCTAAAAGTCCTAGGTACGCCAGTGATTGCGAGTTGGAAAATACAGAGAGTCTGTGAGTTTACACGAGTGGTGTACAACATTTTATCTAATTTCTCACGAGAAAGTCGTCATTAGTGCATTTCTGACTTGACAAAAAATTGTTACTAAACTACGTCCGAAAAGACGCCTTTTCTCGCTCAATTAGATAAAATAAATTATGAAATAATGAATACATTTTTTTTAAGTTTCACCAAAAGGATTACAAGCTTAAATTTGAAAGAATTCAGCTTGTTAATTATAGTAAAGAGATCTACAAAGATATGAAAATTGTTACTTTTAAACATAATCGTACAGTGGCTGCTACAAATATTAGTTTTACTCCAAAAATACATATTGATACCAAAAAACTTCAAGTAAGCAGTTACCCCTAATACTCAAGCAATACATTTTTTAATAATGAAATTAATTACAGGTACTTATCCAGGCATATAAATTTTTAAGTAATGAATACCGGATTTTTCCCATACACTTTCAAGTGAATGCTTGCAAAGCTCTTAAAATGGATATGATTGGCATTGTGCAATTTACAAAATGTGGAAATATACCTGTGGAATGTTATTTTGAAAAGGTAGCTAACAACTACTCATATAATATAAAATTTATAATTTGGATTTAATTTAAGGATGTTTTCTATTATGTTTGTAATTTTGTTCCCGAAGAAAACAAATTTCCCCCTTTTCTTCCAAGTGGGGATTTCAAAATTGAAGTGATACTAATATATGAAGATAATGAAATACTAACTGCTCATGGCTATGCAAAAATTTATCGTCCAATACATTAAACTGATAGTAAGCTATATCTACATTCAGTATACTTAACGTGACCATTTTTATTTTTACTCAAAACGGGACATTGTCAAAATTAGGAGAGACTGGGGTTTACTGGGACTTAATTCGAAGAAATTGTTTAAAAAATATGTTTTTGGGGATCAATTATTTTTCAAAAATTTTTGAAAATCGAAATTTTTATTAACTTTAATCGCTTCGTAGTTATTACAATGATAAAAACTAATGAATTCATAATTTATTAATGGAGATTTTTATTTAAGTCATGAAAATGGTAAAACTTTAGTTTTGATGATTACGAAGAATCAGTTGAAGTTCGTGCTTTTTGAGAGTAAATTAAAGCGTCAACGAGCATTCGGATTTACTCTCAAAAAGCACCAACTTCAACTGCTTCTATGTAATCATCAAAACTACAACGTTTCGTTCAGCGGCATAACAACGGGGTGTTATGGGTGTTCAGAAAACACGGGCCCCCGGAACCAACTAGTTACCAAGGGGCCCCTATAAAATTTAATTTGCCCAAAGACAACATATTTTAAATAAACAATAAAACTAAAAATATCTCAGGATCTACTTAACCGATTTTGTTAAAATTTGAACCACATATTCCTCACAATATTATCTAAAGTGTAGCATAGGATTTTTTTGATTGAGTGTCGCATTTATTAGTTATAAAGTTTTAAAACTCAAAATTTCGATAAAAGTTGGAGTTTTTTTTTCAAACAGCTGTCATTTCTACAAAAAAATTAGAAGCAAATTTATCCTATGCTACATCTTAGGTATTAATTTTTGAACGATGCCTGGCAGAGATAATAGTTCCACCATCAGCAAGGATTTTCGAAAGAAGGTCTTACTTGATGGCTCATATCTCCATCAATTTTTAATATTTTTTTCCCTTTTTTATGTCAAATTATTCATAAAACTACTCCGCAAATGTGTAAAAATAAAAATTATTTTATATACTTAATAGCTGCATTAGAAAAAAATTTACTTTTTATTACCTATTTTTCCGAATGTCAAGGTGGTGAAATCCTACTCTTTGCTTTTTTTAAAAAGATGATATATTTTTACAGACCGACAAAGTAGTAAATGAACCCATTTACTCGTATTTCGTCCATTTAAAATACTTAAAATTTATTACTTTATTACTAGATCCTCTACCGTTTAAGGGATAGATAAGCTAATAAATAATGTTGGATTGAATGCTAAAATTTGTTAAAATATGCTTTGTCAGTTCACGGTCCTCTTGTATCTTTTCAATTACCATGTGAAAACTATAACCAGTTTTGAAAAAACTTATTGTTATTAATTATTATAAAAAAATCGATAAAAAATGAAACATTTTTCAAAAAATAAAATTACGTACAAAAAATTCGGTTAGGTACTATTTTAACTTAGGGGTTTTCCAAACATTAGACAAATTAAGTAACTATACATATGTGTAGGGAGGGGGGGGACATAGATATTTATGCCACCCCCCTAGGGGACCCCGTAGTCTTGTGCTAAATATATACACGGGCCCCAAACAGAGTTGTTACGCCACTGGTTTCGTTAGCTGTAACTGTATCGCATTCGTACAGGAGTGAGAAAAATAAATTTGTTATCACTGCATTAAATTCAATTCAAAATCATCTATCGTTGACCTTTAACTGAAAACGGGACAATTCTGTGTCCCGAAGCTTTCCTCGGGGACACCGGGACGGAGTACCAGAAAACGGGAGAGTCCCGTTCAAAACGGGACGTATGGTCACGTTAAGTATACTATCTGTATTCTTAGTTTATTCTTTATTGTTTTCTTGTGTATTACAAACAGTGTCGTATGCAGGGGAAAGAGATGGGGGCGATCGCCCCTCGGTAGAGCTAAAAAACATCAACTCTTAGATTAAAAATTTTAATTTATTTATTTTTGTTATTACTACTACTTTTTATTTTTCATATTTAATAAGTTCTTATTTGGTCGCCCCCACCCCCCTTATGGTAATTGTTTGAATCCGTCACTGATTAGAAATAACTTGGTTGTTTTTTGTGTTTATTATAAAATACGTAAATAAATGCGTGAGTTGGAATAAAATTTATTTTTATTTTTTTTATACTAATATTACTTTTAAAAACACTTAAATTTTAAATATAATTTAAAAAGAATATAGTCTAGGAAAAGTTGTAAGCTAATCAATAAAAATCTACAGTTTTATCTTAAACTGAAACTAAACATGCTCAAGTTTCAGCATTATCGCGTCGCGTCATTGCTGGTATGCACATATATACAGTGGCTCCAGAAATTATTAATACACTCCTATGTTAACCATGTTAAACGGACATTTCCATGATCCTTTTTCTCATATAAAAATCGATTTTATAGCAAAATGTTTCAAATATTTTTTGTGGCAAATTTCATTCCCTTTAATTTTGTTTCTATACATTTTTCTATTTTGTCGCGACTTTAAAAATACTCTGTAAAAATTTAAATGAAACTGCCATAAGAGCAATGTTAACCCATTAAGTACCAAGCATATTTTACGAAATTAGACATAAATTATAATTAAAGAATAATTGTTATATATTTCGTTAATAAGGTCTACAATAAGTTACTGTCCTCAAATCAGGACGTTGGTACTTAATGGGTTCATTTTATTAAATTTTTGACAGAGTGTTTTTAAAGTCGCTATTACTCAGAAACGGCTCAACAAAATAGAAAAATGTATATGTAGGAACAAAAATAAAGGGAATGAAATTTGCAACAAAAAATATTTGAAACATTTTGCTATAAAATCGATTTTTATATAAGAAAAAGGATCATGGAAATGTCCGTTTAACATGGTTAACATAGGAGTGTATTTATAATTTCTGGAGCCACTGTACCTATTATGTAGTAGATACTTCGCCCGATCTCAGTCTTGACCCAAGTTTAAGTACGAAATCGACTGTTACGCCTATAATTTGGCGTAACATGAATTTGTTATTTATTAGAAAAATTTCGTAACAAACATATCAGCATCAATAATAAAAGCTAAATATAAATTATTTTGTTCAATAAGATTTTGATACGACCGTGTGGGTCTTCGCCTTTTCAGCAACTTGATTCATAGTTTGTTTTGCACTAGTTTTGCTAAATAAGTTTCCGTCAAGCCCGCGTGGGATATACCTTTCAGCAACTTTGATAATATTTTTTTGCTTATACGTTTCCGTTGGTGTTGTGTAGGATTTTCTTGCCAGCGTCTTGGAGGGTCGAGTGATTGATAAGAAAACATATATAACCGAGGGGTAAACCACGCTTAAAAATTGTGTACACCAAACTTCCTCCCACTTCGGACTTCCCAAACTTCCCCGGACTTCCCCAAACTTCCCGGACTTCCTCGGACTTCCCCCGACTACCTCAGACTTCCACATACTTCCCGGACTACTTCAGACTTCCCCGGACTTCCCCAGACTTCCCGGACTTCCTCAGACATCCCCAGACTTCCCGGACTTCCTCAAACTTCCCCAGACTTCCTCAGACTTCCCAGACTTCCTCAGACTTCCCCCGACTACCTCAGACTTCCACATACTTCCCGGACTACTTCAGACTTCACCAGACTTCCTTAGACATTGTGACAAATATAATTGTAAATTTGAGATTTTGAATTTACAATAACTCGAAAACGGCGCTAGATATCGAAAAACCGAGTAAAAATTAGTGCCTTAGAATCTTAGTACTTGGTCATAGGAAGCTATATGCAAAATTTCAGATCAATAGCGCGCAAGAATGGCGCGGCAAGAATTAATATCATTTCATATTTCAGACTTCCCAGACTTCCCCAGACTACCTCAGACTTCCCCAGACTTCCTCAGACTTCTCAGACTTCCTCAGACTTCCCCGGGCTACCTCAGACTTCCCCAGACTTCCTCAGACTTCCCGGACTACCTCAGACTTCCTTAGACATTGTGACAAATATAATTGTAAATTTGAGATTTACAATATTCAATAACTCGAAAACGGCGCTAGATATCGAAAATCCGAGAAAAAATTAGTGCCTTAGAATGCCAGTACTTGGTCATAGGAAGTTATATACAAAATTTCAGATCAATAGCGCGCAAGAATGGCGCGGCAAGAATTAATATCATTTTATATATCAGACTTCCCAGACTTCCTCAGAATTCCCAGACTTCCTCAGACTTCCCCAGACTTCCTCAGACTTCCCAGACTTCCCCGGACTACCTCAGACTTCCCCGGACTTCCCGGACTTCTCCAGACTTCCCCGGACTTCCCGGGACTTCCTACAAGCTCTACACCAGACTTCCTGGGAGATTTACCCCTCGGTTTAAACCAAACACATTCGGGGTGAATTTGCCCAAATCAATTTTCCACGGTTTTCATTGCTTGCGCGAGGTTCTGACGACGGTTTCAAGCACCGAGCATCCAAATACGTCGTTTTAATAGAAAAAAAGGCCACATTAATTTTTCACGATTTTTGACAAAAAAAGAAGGTTAACTTTCTTTATCCTTTGGTGTTCTTTGACCCCAAAAAATTAAAGTTTGAATTTCGCTTATATTTTAGCTGTTTCTTATGCAACTTGTTGAGAAAATAAGAATGGCGCAGTCAGATTTCCAGGAAGTATGATATTTTATATTTTATTTGGGTTTAAACCAAACACATTCGGGGTGAATTTGCCCAAATCTTATTTTTCAATTTTCCACGGTTTTCATTGCTTGCGCGAGGTTCTGAAGACTGTTTCGAGCACCGAGCATCCAAATACGTCGTTTTAATAGAAAAAAAGGCCACATTAATTTTTGTCCATTTTTGACAAAATAAGAAGGCTAACTTTCTTTGACCCTTTGGTGTTTTTTGACCCCAAAAAATGAAAGTTCGAAATTCGCTTATAATTTTGCTGTTTCTTTTGCCACTTGTTGAGAAAATAAGAAATGCGCAGTCAGATTTCCAGTAAGTATGATATTTTATATTTTTTTGGGTTTAAATCAAACACATTCGGGGCGAATTTGCCCAAGTCTTATTTCTCAATTTTCCACGGTTTTCATTGCTTGCGCGAGGTTCTGAAGACTGTTTGGAGCATCGAGCATCCAAATACGTCGTTTTAATAGAAAAAAAGACCACATTAATTTTTACCATTATTGCCAAAAAAAGAAGGCTAACTTTCTTTGACCCTTTGGTGTTTTTTGACCCCAAAAAATGAAAGTTTGAATTTCGCTTATATTTTTGCTGTTTCTTTTGCAACTTGTTGAGAAAATAAGAATGGCGCAGTCAGATTTCCAGTAAGTAAGATATTTTATATTTTATTTGGGTTTAAACCAAAAACATTCGGGGTGATTTTGCCCAAATCTTATTTCTCAATTTTCAACGGTTTTCATTGCTTGCGCGAGGTTCTGACGACTGTTTCGAGCACCGAGCATCCAAATACGTCGTTTTAATAGAAAAAAAGGCCACATTAATTTTTTAGAATTTTTGACAAAAAATAGAAGGCTAACTTTCTTTGACCCCTTGGTGTTTTTTGACCCCAAAAAATGAAAGTTTGAATTTCGCTTATATTTTTGCTGTTTCATTTGCAACTTGTTGAGAAAATAAGAATGGCGCAGTCAGATTTCCAGTAAGTATGATATTTTATATTTTATTTGGGTTTAAACCAAACACATTCGGGGTGAATTTGCCCAAATCTTATTTCTCAATTTTCCACGGTTTTCATTGCTTGCGCGAGGTTCTGACGACTGTTTCGAGCAACGAGCATCCAAATACGTCGTTTTAATAGAAAAAAAGGCCACATTAATTTTTTACCATTTTTGACAAAAAATAGAAGGCTAACTTTCTTTGACCCTTTGGTGTTTTTTGACCCCAAAAAATGAAAGTTTGAATTTCGCTTATATTTTTGCTGTTTCTTTTGCAACTTGTTGAGAAAATAAGAATGGCGCAGTCAGATTTCCAGTAAGTATGATATTTTATATTTTTATAACACATTTATATAACACATTCGGGGTGAATTTGCCCAAATCTTATTTCTCAATTTTCCACGGTTTTCATTGCTTGCGCGAGGTTCTGACGACTGTTTCGAGCAACGAGCATCCAAATACGTCGTTTTAATAGAAAAAAAGGCCACATTAATTTTTTACCATTTTTGACAAAAAATAGAAGGCTAACTTTCTTTGACCCTTTGGTGTTTTTTGACCCCAAAAAATGAAAGTTTGAATTTCGCTTATATTTTTGCTGTTTCTTTTGCAACTTGTTGAGAAAATAAGAATGGCGCAGTCAGATTTCCAGTAAGTATGATATTTTATATTTTATTTGGGTTTAAACCAAACACATTCGGGGTGAATTTGCCCAAATCTTATTTCTCAATTTTCCACGGTTTTCATTGCCTGCGCGAGGTTCTGACGACTGTTTCGAGCACCGAGCATCCAAATACGTCGTTTTAATAGAAAAAAGGCCACATTAATTTTTTACCATTTTTGACAAAAAATAGAAGGCTAACTTTCTTTGACCCTTTGGTGTTTTTTGACCCCAAAAAATGAAAGTTTGAATTTCGCTTATATTTTTGCTGTTTCTTTTGCAACTTGTTGAGAAAATAAGAATGGCGCAGTCAGATTTCCAGTAAGTATGATATTTTATATATTATTTGGGTTTAAACCAAACACATTCGGGGTGAATTTGCCCAAATCTTATTTCTCAATTTTCCACGGTTTTCATTGCCTGCGCGAGGTTCTGACGACTGTTTTGAGCACCGAGCATCCAAATACGTCGTTTTAATAGAAAAAAAGGCCACATTAATTTTTTACCATTTTTGACAAAAAATAGAAGGCTAACTTTCTTTGACCCTTTGGTGTTTTTTGACCCCAAAAAATGAAAGTTTGAATTTCGCTTATATTTTTGCTGTTTCTTTTGCAACTTGTTGAGAAAATAAGAATGGCGCAGTCAGATTTCCAGTAAGTATGATATTTTATATTTTATTTGGGTTTAAACCAAACACATTCGGGGTGAATTTGCCCAAATCTTATTTCTCAATTTTCCACGGTTTTCATTGCCTGCGCGAGGTTCTGACGACTGTTTCGAACACCGAGCATCCAAATACGTCGTTTTAATAGAAAAAAAGGCCACATTAATTTTTTACCATTTTTGACAAAAAATAGAAGGCTAACTTTCTTTGACCCTTTGGTGTTTTTTGATCCCAAAAAATGAAAGTTTGAATTTCGCTTATATTTTTGCTGTTTCTTTTGCAACTTGTTGAGAAAATAAGAATGGCGCAGTCAGATTTCCAGTAAGTATGATATTTTATATTTTATTTGGGTTTAAACCAAACACATTCGGGGTGAATTTGCCCAAATCTTATTTCTCAATTTTCCACGGTTTTCATTGCTTGCGCGAGGTTCTGACGACTGTTTCGAGCACCGAGCATCCAAATACGTCGTTTTAATAGAAAAAAAGGCCACATTAATTTTTTACCATTTTTGACAAAAAATAGAAGGCTAACTTTCTTTGACCCTTTGGTGTTTTTTGACCCCAAAAAATGAAAGTTTGAATTTCGCTTATATTTTTGCTGTTTCTTTTGCAACTTGTTGAGAAAATAAGAATGGCGCAGTCAGATTTCCAGTAAGTATGATATTTTATATTTTATTTGGGTTTAAACCAAACACATTCGGGGTGAATTTGCCCAAATCTTATTTCTCAATTTTCCACGGTTTTCATTGCCTGCGCGAGGTTCTGACGACTGTTTCGAGCACCGAGCATCCAAATACGTCGTTTTAATAGAAAAAAAGGCCACATTAATTTTTTACCATTTTTGACAAAAAATAGAAGGCTAACTTTCTTTGACCCTTTGGTGTTTTTTGACCCCAAAAAATGAAAGTTTGAATTTCGCTTATATTTTTGCTGTTTCTTTTGCAACTTGTTGAGAAAATAAGAATGGCGCAGTCAGATTTCCAGTAAGTATGATATTATTTATATATATATATATAATATATATATATATATATATATGTATAACAGGTACCTTGTCACCTCAAAAACGGATACGCAACATTCGTTGTCACCTCATATATAACGCTTTAACCTCCGTTTTCGGAGGTGACAACGTTTTGCCTTGTTTTCTTCGAAATAATGTTGTAGATGGCATTACCGGCTAAATATCAAAATTTATATCACTGGCATATATCACTGGCGCTAGTGTCGTTTTCTTGTATTCACAGGCTGTGCGTACCTACCTCCGTTACATGAACTGTACGTTGTCTCCACCGAGACTTGGCAACACTGCAATATTATATATTAATTCAAAAGAAACGGTCGACTTGTAACTCGGTATATTTTTATCTGCTATTCTACGTGTGTTGGTTATTTACGGATACACAATAGTCGTTGTTACCTCTTGGATTTTTAAAATGAATTCAAGAAGTTTATTAAATTAATTAAGATGAATATTAAATAATATAGTTTTGAATAAAAGTAAGTTTATTAAAAACAGTTTTAATTCTTAAAATCAGTGATAAATTAAAAGTTTACCTAATTTTTGCACTACTGACTGTTTAAATACTTTTTGGAACCAGAAGAAGTTAATTCTGATGATATGGAGCGTTGCGACGTTGAGAAAACTTTTTGCAAAAGTGACAATAATTATAGATCTGACAGAGTATACGTAGTCATAGAAATTTATTCAAAATTATTTTAACCCAATTTTTATTAAAATAATAATAATAGCAACAACTGTTAATTATTATTATGCCCCTAAGTTTGTTAATTAAAAGTTCCCATTAAAGCTGTAGTTGAATTACCGGCGACAGAAATCGGAAATTAATTCAAAAACTTTCATGTTTATATTTTTACCAACGTAAAAGGTGTAGGGAATCCGTTAAGTTCTAGCGACGCGACTTTATCAACAACAATGTACTTAATGCGTAATGTAATAGTAACTTATAAAATAAGCAATTTTTGAAAACAACCATGGCAACGTTTTTCTAGTAAATTAGTAAAATTTATATGAATTTTACTGAAATTATGTTGTACTCATTAATACAAACCAAAAGATTTTTTCCTACACCCGATAGTGAAAGTAGGCTTTTCAAGCTGTCAATTGATAGTTGAAAGTTGGCATTTGCCGCTTGGTGAGCGGCAATATTTCATTGCCGCTCGCCCAGCTGAAAGTAGATTTGTTTAAAATAAAATACATAACATAAACAGTAACTACAATTTATTCAATAATATAATATGTCATCTTATTTATACCTTCAACATCAAATAAGATTTATCAGGAGTAATATCTATCAATTTCTTCTCTTTTAAGAATCTTTGATTTTTTGGATTTTGGTAACCTTTTGATTGCTTCTTTGAAAAAGCAATGAATCGACTATTCTTTGAAATGTCAATATAGTCGCGTCAATAAATACATAAAATAGGCAATCTTCGGAAGTCCTCAAGAACAGCTCCGATTTTGATGATTTTTTTTTTAATATTTTATTTTTTATATTATTTAAATTCAGAAACCTTTTGAAGCGGGGATATGACTATTAATATAATTTAAACAACATGGTTTGATATTTATATAAAATATCAGTTTTTCATACAAAACTTATTCTACAATAATTCAATAATTAATATACGAAAGTAAATTAGAAAATTATTATTAATTGTGGATTATTTATTATTTTATGAGATGTCTATAAAAAAAAATTGTTTATCAATACTTGTAGGGAATAATAGATCCGCAACACTTTCCATTTAATTCCACTGTATATTATTTTCGGCCAGTTTTTTGCAGAGAAGATTATTAAACCAATTTTTATTTTTGCTGCTTCCCAAGAATTTCTCTTTAGTTTTCTTTAGAGGCATATCTTCTTCAAAAAATAAACAATTGAAATATTACTTATATATCTACGAATTTTCTCAGACGCTTTAGTTCCATCATTATCATATTTATCAAAAACAACTTTAACGTTAGGGCCATTGTTATTACGTAAATATCCAATGTACTGTAGACAAATATCAAGAAACTTATTATTTTTGCCCCATTTTAATCTATGGTGTAACATACCACCATCAATAATGTAGAAAAATCGGCGAAGCACCGATATCTTTACAACACCAAACATTACTTTAGTAATATTAAAAATTAAAAATAATAACTAGAGGATGCAAAGGAGGAAACGCACATAATTTCAATGAAAGTTATAATGGCTTGCTCTAGTACCATGCTCCAAAGCACCTTCATAATGAATTGGAAAAGATCAAGCTCAGTCTTAATATTTAACGATGATTTTTATGATATTCTAAAAATGCTGGAAGTAATGGACGTCATCATCGGTCCTATTGCAAAAGAATATACCATGGAGAGAGAAAACAGCTTCCACCAGGTGGAATTACGTCATTAAGCATTTTCAAAAGAGGGACGAACAGCTCCGAGAAAATCTTCAGCTTCTCAGCAGAGGAGGGTCCATTGTGTGGGCCAGGTATTAGCAGTTTTTATGGTAAATATCATGTTATCTTTCAAAAATCCATAGTTAAATCGTTAAACGCGTAAATCTCCAAATGACATTTTTCAAATTTCCTGCCATTGTAACTCAAAGAGCAATTATTATCCGATTGTCCTGAAATTTGAACTAAGTACTCTTGAATATATTTACTCTACAATGACTTAGGATATTTTTGTTTAGATGAAAATCGATTATTTGGCATTGAAGAAACGACCATTTTATAGGCAAAGAAACAGACTATTTTTCATAACTACGCCATTTAGTTAGATTTTGATATTTTTCGAAAATCCTACATCATTGAACAGGAAGTACTTTCTACTTTAAAGCTATGTTTTCCTTTTTCGGTTTCAATTATTCAATCGGCCGGAATCATGGCAGCAGTGGAAGAACTTTTTTTTGCGCTTCCGAAGGCAGCGCATAAGTCGCTTAAATTTCAATAGTTTTCTATGAAAACATTAAGTAATATAATAGAAAATAATCTTGCATCACGTGCATAGAGTAGTTTTAAAAACTAAAAATTAAACACAATTAAGAGAAAGATTTTTTTCTACAATTTTTTTTTCAAATATTTTTTGTTGTTCTAATAAGTTAGATACTACTTGTAAATTGTCTATCTATTTTTGCGTATTAAAAATGTAAAAAAATCCAGAATTTAATTAAGGCTGGAAGGAACCCCAATATTTTGAATTTTTTTGTTACGAAACTTTAAAGCAAACCAGTTTTTTACTAGGAAGACGTTGCCATTGTTTTTTTCAAAAAATGTTTAACGGTTTCCAAAATAACTAGTAATTATATCCCTGTACGTAACAACTTTTGTCCAGAAGTGTATAATTATTATTTTTGCATTGTTGCGCCACTTGTCCACGCCTCAATTTTTGATTATACGAATCTCGTTAATTCGTTCATGCGCGTCACCTTGTTTTTCTAATTTTGCGAAATCTCTCTTTCTCCTCTTAAATTAAATAAAAAATTGCACAAAAACTTAGTCCAAGTACTACTGAGTAGCGAAAGCCCTAGAAGTATTTTTTGTCGAGTATAAACACGGATCACATTAATTAAAGTTGTTGTCATTCTATCAATCCAATCAATGCCATATTATTATTATTAAACACGATAAAAACTTTATAAAAATAATTATAAACAATTTTTAGTATATCACGGTAGAACAAACAGAATATAAAAATGAAACTGGTAAACATTGACAAATCCCACTCAAGTGTCATGGATCGCGTGAATGTTGCTTGGAGCAAACTCGATCTGCAACATTTAGCTTTTCATCGTGAAATGTTTATAATATAGTAAGTATAGGATAAACTCTATACTATAACACCTCCGTCACATCTGGCAACATCGCTGGAGGACATAACACGCACTGTTTCTAAGTTCAGACACACATATACGAGGACACTACGTATCTTATATATAAGAAAAATATTGAATATATAAAAATTGTATTAAGAGAATATTTTACCCCTCTTTTGAAAAACGGTATCCGGACGTTCCCCTCAGCTTATATATCTGAATCCTATGCAATTTAAGCACTCCCTTCAACCGGAGGTCAGGTCGCCTTCTCAATATAACGGAGGTGACAACTTAACAGGGATATGTATATATATATATATATATATAGATTTAAAAAGAGGAAAAGTGAGATCCTTTTGAGAAAAATGTTAGCAAGGCGAGATCACTTGGAGAAAGTCGAGATCCACTTTCGGATCTCGACTTTTTTAACGTGTATATCGAGTTTTTCCGTTAAATGTTGGTAAGGTAGGTCGCTTATTTGAAATTTATGCTGGATCTCGTTTTTCCGATATTTTTCGTATTATATACATTAGTAGTTCTCGAGTAGTAAGGTGGAGCGCTGCTATCGGCAAAGTGTATATATGTATATTTGTAATTGTTTTAAGCCACGCTGAGATCCGATAACTTGGCAACGTAGCAAAGCACGCATTCATAACCGAGTTGACTAATTTTAGCAGATAATGTTTTAATGATTACAATGATGCAGTAAATGTTCCGTAAAGAAAAAAATAACAATATTATAAATATCTTTTGTTATTAGTTAATAAACTTCAATATAAAAAATTAAATCTAAATTTTTACCAAAAAAATTTAAACGTTTCTATTGCAAGTTAGAAAATTGAAAAATAATTCTTGTAGAATATAATATATGAATTATTGAAAATTTCTGTTCAGTTTTTGTTATAGTTATTTTTCTTTTCTGTTTCGGATAAACGTAATATTTTTGGGTTAATCGAAAATTTAAGAATTTAGGTTTGAATATGAAGTTGTTTCATCAGTTTGATAAGTTACTGGGTTAGTTGGCGTAGTTTATTTCTGTGTTTATAACAAGTCAATTAAAATGTTTAGTGGATTAAATTAATATTTAAATGGATTTGTTTTTAAATTTTTATAATAAATGTTAAAACTACACAGTACATACAAGTAGTGCAAAATTTTTTGGACCTCCGAGCAAGTTACGTATGGGAAAATAAACTTTTAATGAACTTAAATGAACTTCTATTTTGCAAAAATAATAAATTATTAGAAATAATTGCTAAGATCAACAAAACTAGGATTCTTAATTTAATTAGTTAAATGGGTAATCCGATTTAAAGTAAAGGGAGCGCTTGTAATTTTTGGACGCTAAGAATTTAATTCAGGGTCGAATCGAGTTCGGGTTTTAGGTAATACGAAACGGCCAATGGGTAGAATAAATTACATTTTATATTATACCATATAAAGTAAACCCTCTCACTGGATGGTTAAATCACAACGTTATTTTTAAAAATTCGTAATCACGTTTTACTTTTTAGCCTCTAGAATCAACAAAAAACGTTGGCGTCTTGATAACCGATATGCTAACCTAGGTGCTAACCTTGCTAAATTAAATGGTTTAGAGATCATTATCTTATTTCTATGGTGGGCGATAGAAATAATACAAGTCAATTTCTGTCATTAAAGTTATGTAATTTTTTTAATAAGGCATTAATAAAAAAACTTTTTTAAAAACTTAACTTAATTATTTACTTACTTCACAATGCCCTGAAGGCCAAGATCTAGCTCATCAGATTAAGATTACTTTTTGACAACTTTTTGATGTGTTTCGACAACTATTTTTAGTCAGTAAATAAAATATCAGATTATTATTTTATATGATGACTTTGTTTGATTTGATTGATTAAAATAAATTAAAGGGCGGGCCGGACACCTAGTACGCCAGCTCCGCTATTGCGGACAGGATTGTTGATGCTCGCGGGCCGGATCTGGCCCGGGGGCCGTAGTTTAGAGACCCCTGGTCTAAATAATCATCAAGCAGGAGGGGGGGGGGGTGATTTTTGAAAAACGCTAGCTAACACTTCAATTCAAGGTCAAATCGAATTCGGTTTATCGACAATAAATCAAACTGCAAACGGTCTAAATAACAACAATTTAAAATAGTGATGGGCGCTTGCAACTTTTGCGGGACGCTAGGTAACAATTTAATTCAAGGTCGAATCAAGTTCGGGTTTTCGGAAATAAGTCAAACTGCCAACGGTGTAAATTATCATATTATAAAACAGGGGGGTGACCTATGAATTTTTCAAAAACGCTAGCTAACACTTTAATTCAAGATCAAATCGAGTTCGGGTTTTCGGCAATAGATCAAACAGCCAACGGTGTAAATTATCATATTATAAAATAGGGGGGAGGACCTATGAATTTTTCAAAAACGCTAGCTAACACTTTAATTCAAGGTCAAATCGAGTTCGGGTTTTCGGCAATAGATCAAACTGCCAACGGTGTAAATTATCATATTATAAAACAGGGGGGGGACCTATGAATTTTTTAAAAACGCTAGCTAACACTTTAATTCAAGGTCAAATCGAGTTCGGGTTTTTGACAATAGATCAAACTGCCAACGGTCTAAATAATCCAAATTAAAAATAGGGGTGGAAGGTTGCAATTTTTGTGGGACACTAAATAACAATTTAATTCAAGGTCGAATCAAGTTCGGGTTTTTGGCAATAAATAAAACTGCCAACGGTCTAAATTATCATACCATAAAACGGGGGGGGGGGACCTGTGAATTTTGCAAAACGCTAGTTAACACTTTAATTCAAAGTCAAATCGAGTTCGGGTTTTCGGCAATAAATCGAACTGCCAACGGTCTAAATCAAGGGTCTTCAAACTATTTAGCTTAAGGGCCAGCCTGATTACTCCACAATGCCCCAAGAGCCAAGATCTAGCTCATCAGATTACGATTACTTTTTGACAACTATGTGATGTGTTTTGACAACTACTTTTAGTCGGTAAATAAAATATCTGATTATTATTAATCATTATTAATAATTAATAGCCCGCCAGGTCCGCTATTGCGGGCCGGATTGGTGGTGCTCGCGGGTCGTAGTTTGGAGACCCATGATTTACATAATGTCAAGTAAAATATCAAAAATTTTAAAATTATAATATCAAAAGTTATACAGTTTTTTCGCTCTCCTGTAAAGTTGCCTTTTTTTTTACTTGTACTGTTTCTATCGCCCACCATAGATTTTTTACTTCTATTAAAGGACAGTTACGGTCTGATGTTTCGGTGGTTCAGCTTGAGTGGAGCAAAAACTTTATATTAACTGTACTCCCTGGTCATGTGAAGGCGAACCACCACGATAATCTGCATTGAAAACCCTTTATAAAATAAAACGGTCAGCTAAAACCCATCCTGAGTTGTAGCGCAACTTTGGTCTAATGGAATTTGGTTATTTTAAACAATGAATAAGTATTTATTTGTGAGGACCTGGAATAAGTAACTTCTGATTGATTAAATTTAAATAAAAATTAGTAACTTCTGATGGGTCAAATTTAACCCGTAAGTAGCGAGGTGGCTTTCTTGTCGCACAAGAAACGAGATGCTTTACCCCAATTTTGTTTTAAAGAGATAAATTCAATCAGACGATGTGAAACACATGCCCGAGGGGTACATGAAGCCCGATGATACAATGATTACACCTATCGATATCGTTAACTGACGGCATTTTCAAAATCTACTGGGAGCTGTCACACCCCACCTCGCTACTTACGGGTTAAGTAAAATGTAAAATTTGACCAATCAGAAGTTACTAATTCCAGAACTTCATAAGGAAATATTTATTCGTCGTTTAAAATCACGGCCCTAAGTACCTATATTCTTCTTTGCGTACTAACAATTCTAATATAAGTTTACCACGAGTATTCATTATTAATTAAAAAATTCAATAATTAATGTAAGATTAATAATTTTATAAATTAAAATTAATATAATAAATTTAAGTTCTCTTAAAAACACGATTATGCTTATGAAATATAAGTTATACTAATGCACTATAATAATGCAAGCATTAAATTTTTTTTTTGCTATTCTTGCAACTTTTAGTTTATATAAACTTGGCAACACTACATGATCTCATCTTGTCCTATAGATTACAATTTATACATTAAAGGATCTCAACCTGTCCTTTTTCTTTTAAGGATCTCCCTTGTCTCAACTTTTAACATTAAAAATTAAAATGGAATATTCTTTCCCCTCTATGGTGGTAACATTCAGAATTACTGTTTCCAGATTCTTTATGAAAATATATATGGCTAATTTGTAATATTTAAAGGGGATCTCTGGTAGTCCTAGTTTTATAAGGATCTCTACTTGGATTAAAAATATATATATATATATATATAAGTATTTTATTTGGTTTTAAACCAAACACATTCGGGGTGAATTTGCCCAAATCTTATTTCTCAATTTTCCACGGTTTTCATTGCTTGCGCGAGGTTCTGACGACTGTTTCGAGCACCGAGCATCCAAATACGTCGTTTTAATAGAAAAAAAGGCCACATTAATTTTTTACCATTTTTGACAAAAAATAGAAGGCTAACTTTCTTTGACCCTTTGGTGTTTTTTGACCCCAAAAAATGAAAGTTTGAATTTCGCTTATATTTTTGCTGTTTCTTTTGCAACTTGTTGAGAAAATAAGAATGGCGCAGTCAGATTTCCAGTAAGTATGATATTTTATATTTTATTTGGGTTTAAACCAAACACATTCGGGGTGAATTTGCCCAAATCTTATTTCTCAATTTTCCACGGTTTTCATTGCTTGCGCGAGGTTCTGACGACTGTTTCGAGCACCGAGCATCCAAATACGTCGTTTTAATAGAAAAAAAGGCCACATTAATTTTTTACCATTTTTGACAAAAAATAGAAGGCTAACTTTCTTTGACCCTTTGGTGTTTTTTGACCCCAAAAAATGAAAGTTTGAATTTCGCTTATATTTTTGCTGTTTCTTTTGCAACTTGTTGAGAAAATAAGAATGGCGCAGTCAGATTTCCAGTAAGTATGATATTTTATATTTTATTTGGGTTTAAACCAAACACATTCGGGGTGAATTTGCCAAAATCTTATTTCTCAATTTTCCACGGTTTTCATTGCTTGCGCGAGGTTCTGACGACTGTTTCGAGCACCGAGCATCCAAATACGTCGTTTTAATAGAAAAAAAGGCCACATTAATTTTTTACCATTTTTGACAAAAAATAGAAGGCTAACTTTCTTTGACCCTTTGGTGTTTTTTGACCCCAAAAAATGAAAGTTTGAATTTCGCTTATATTTTTGCTGTTTCTTTTGCAACTTGTTGAGAAAATAAGAATGGCGCAGTCAGATTTCCAGTAAGTATGATATTTTATATTTTATTTTGGTTTAAACCAAACACATTCGGGGTGAATTTGCCCAAATCTTATTTCTCAATTTTCCACGGTTTTCATTGCCTGCGCGAGGTTCTGACGACTGTTTCGAGTACCGAGCATCCAAATACGTCGTTTTAATAGAAAAAAAGGCCACATTAATTTTTTACTATTTTTGACAAAAAATTGAAGGCTAACTTTCTTTGACCCTTTGGTGTTTTTTGACCCCAAAAAATGAAAGTTTGAATTTCGCTTATATTGTTGCTGCTTCTTTTGCAACTTGTTGAGAAAATAAGAATGGCGCAGTCAGATTTCCAGTAAGTATGATATTTTATATTTTATTTGGGTTTAAACCAAACACATTCGGGGTGAATTTGCCCAAATCTTATTTCTCAATTTTCCACGGTTTTCATTGCTTGCGCGAGGTTCTGACGACTGTTTCGAGCACCGAGCATCCAAATACGTCGTTTTAATAGAAAAAAAGGCCACATTAATTTTTTACCATTTTTGACAAAAAATAGAAGGCTAACTTTCTTTGACCCTTTGGTGTTTTTTGACCCCAAAAAATGAAAGTTTGAATTTCGCTTATATTGTTGCTGCTTCTTTTGCAACTTGTTGAGAAAATAAGAATGGCGCAGTCAGATTTCCAGTAAGTATGATATTTTATATTTTATTTGGGTTTAAACCAAACACATTCGGGGTGAATTTGCCAAAATCTTATTTCTCAATTTTCCACGGTTTTCATTGCCTGCGCGAGGTTCTGACGACTGTTTCGAGCACCGAGCATCCAAATACGTCGTTTTAATAGAAAAAAAGGCCACATTAATTTTTTACCATTTTTGACAAAAAATAGAAGGCTAACTTTCTTTGACTCTTTGGTGTTTTTTGACCCCAAAAAATGAAAGTTTGAATTTCGCTTATATTTTTGCTGTTTCTTTTGCAACTTGTTGAGAAAATAAGAATGGCGCAGTCAGATTTCCAGTAAGTATGATATTTTATATTTTATTTGGGTTTAAACCAAACACATTCGGGGTGAATTTGCCCAAATCTTATTTCTCATTTTTCCACGGTTTTCATTGCTTGCACGAGGTTCTAACGACTGTTTCGAGCACCGAGCATCCAAATACGTCGTGTTAATAGAAAAAAAGGCCACATTAATTTTTTACTATTTTTGACAAAAAATAGAAGGCTAACTTTCTTTGACCCTTTGGTGTTTTTTGACCCCAAAAAATGAAAGTTTGAATTTCGCTTATATTTTTGCTGTTTCTTTTGCAACTTGTTGAGAAAATAAGAATGGCGCAGTCAGATTTCCAGTAAGTATGATATTTTATATTTTATTTGGGTTTAAACCAAACACATTCGGGGTGAATTTGCCCAAATCTTATTTCTCAATTTTCCACGGTTTTCATTGCTTGCGCGAGGTTCTGACGACTGTTTCGAGCACCGAGCATCCAAATACATCGTTTTAATAGAAAAAAAGTCCACATTAATTTTTTACCATTTTTGACAAAAAATAGAAGTCTAACTTTCTTTGACCCTTTGGTGTTTTTTGACCCCAAAAAATGAAAGTTTGAATTTCGCTTATATTTTTGCTGTTTCTTTTGCAACTTGTTGAGAAAATAAGAATGGCGCAGTCAGATTTCCAGTAAGTATGATATTTTATATTTTATTTGGGTTTAAACCAAACACATTCGGGGTGAATTTGCCCAAATCTTATTTCTCAATTTTCCACGGTTTTCATTGCTTGCGCGAGGTTCTGACGACTGTTTCGAGCACCGAGCATCCAAATACGTCGTTTAAATAGAAAAAAAGGCCACATTAATTTTTTACCATTTTTGACCCTTTGGTGTTTTTTGACCCCAAAAAATGAAAGTTTGAATTTCGCTTATATTTTTGCTGTTTCTTTTGCAACTTGTTGAGAAAATAAGAATGGCGCAGTCAGATTTCTAGTAAGTATGATATTTTATATTTTATTTGGGTTTAAACCAAACACATTCGGGGTGAATTTGCCCAAATCTTATTTCTCAATTTTCCACGGTTTTCATTGCTTGCGCGAGGTTCTGACGACTGTTTCGAGCACCGAGCATCCAAATACGTCGTTTTAATAAAAAAAAAGGCCACATTAATTTTTTACCATTTTTGACAAAAAATAGAAGGCTAACTTTCTTTGACCCTTTGGTGTTTTTTGACCCCAAAAAATGAAAGTTTGAATTTCGCTTATATTTTTGCTGTTTCTTTTGCAACTTGTTGAGAAAATAAGAATGGCGCAGTCAGATTTCCAGTAAGTATGATATTTTATATTTTATTTGGGTTTAAACCAAACACATTCGGGGTGAATTTGCCCAAATCTTATTTCTCAATTTTCCACGGTTTTCATTGCTTGCGCGAGGTTCTGACGACTGTTTCGAGCACCGAGCATCCAAATACGTCGTTTAAATAGAAAAAAAGGCCACATTAATTTTTTACCATTTTTGACAAAAAATATAAGGCTAACTTTCTTTGACCCTTTGGTGTTTTTTGACCCCAAAAAATGAAAGTTTGAATTTCGCTTATATTTTTGCTGTTTCTTTTGCAACTTGTTGAGAAAATAAGAATGGCGCAGTCAGATTTCTAGTAAGTATGATATTTTATATTTTATTTGGGTTTAAACCAAACACATTCGGGGTGAATTTGCCCAAATCTTATTTCTCAATTTTCCACGGTTTTCATTGTTTGCGCGAGGTTCTGACGACTGTTTCGAGCACCGAGCATCCAAATACGTCGTTTTAATAAAAAAAAAGGCCACATTAATTTTTTACCATTTTTGACAAAAAATAGAAGGCTAACTTTCTTTGACCCTTTGGTGTTTTTTGACCCCAAAAAATGAAAGTTTGAATTTCGCTTATATTTTTGCTGTTTCTTTTGCAACTTGTTGAGAAAATAAGAATGGCGCAGTCAGATTTCCAGTAAGTATGATATTTTATATTTTATTTGGGTTTAAACCAAACACATTCGGGGTGAATTTGCCCAAATCTTATTTCTCAATTTTCCACGGTTTTCATTGCTTGCGCGAGGTTCTGACGACTGTTTCGAGCACCGAGCATCCAAATACGTCGTTTAAATAGAAAAAAAGGCCACATTAATTTTTTACCATTTTTGACCCTTTGGTGTTTTTTGACCCCAAAAAATGAAAGTTTGAATTTCGCTTATATTTTTGCTGTTTCTTTTGCAACTTGTTGAGAAAATAAGAATGGCGCAGTCAGATTTCTAGTAAGTATGATATTTTATATTTTATTTGGGTTTAAACCAAACACATTCGGGGTGAATTTGCCCAAATCTTATTTCTCAATTTTCCACGGTTTTCATTGCCTGCGCGAGGTTCTGACGACTGTTTCGAGCACCGAGCATCCAAATACGTCGTTTTAATAGAAAAAAAGGCCACATTAATTTTTTACCATTTTTGACAAAAAATAAAAGGATAACTTTCTTTGACCCTTTGGTGTTTTTTGACCCCAAAAAATGAAAGTTTGAATTTCGCTTATATTTTTGCTGTTTCTTTTACAACTTGTTGAGAAAATAAGAATGGCGCAGTCAGATTTCCAGTAAGTATGATATTTTATATTTTATTTGGGTTTAAACCAAACACATTCGGGGTGAATTTGCCCAAATCTTATTTCTCAATTTTCCACGGTTTTCATTGCTTGCGCGAGGTTCTGACGACTGTTTCGAGCACCGAGCATCCAAATACGTCGTTTTAATAGAAAAAAAGGCCACATTAATTTTTTACCATTTTTGACAAAAAATAGAAGGCTAACTTTCTTTGACCCTTTGGTGTTTTTTGACCCCAAAAAATGAAAGTTTGAATTTCGCTTATATTTTTGCTGTTTCTTTTACAACTTGTTGAGAAAATAAGAATGGCGCAGTCAGATTTCCAGTAAGTATGATATTTTATATTTTATTTGGGTTTAAAACAAACACATTCGGGGTGAATTTGCCCAAATCTTATTTCTCAATTTTCCACGGTTTTCATTGCTTGCGCGAGGTTCTGACGACTGTTTCGAACACCGAGCATCCAAATACGTCGTGTTAATAGTAAAAAAGGCCACATTAATTTTTTACAATTTTTGACAAAAAATAGAAGGCTAACTTTCTTTGACCCTTTGGTGTTTTTTGACCCCAAAAAATGAAAGTTTGAATTTCGCTTATATTTTTGCTGTTTCTTTTGCAACTTGTTGAGAAAATAAGAATGGCGCAGTCAGATTTCCAGTAAGTATGATATTTTATATTTTATTTGGGTTTAAACCAAACACATTCGGGGTGAATTTGCCCAAATCTTATTTCTCAATTTTCCACGGTTTTCATTGCTTGCGCGAGGTTCTGACGACTGTTTCGAGCACCGAGCATCCAAATACGTCGTTTTAATAGAAAAAAAGTCCACATTAATTTTTTACCATTTTTGACAAAAAATAGAAGGCTAACTTTCTTTGACCCTTTGGTGTTTTTTGACCCCAAAAAATGAAAGTTTGAATTTCGCTTATATTTTTGCTGTTTCTTTTACAACTTGTTGAGAAAATAAGAATGGCGCAGTCAGATTTCCAGTAAGTATGATATTTTATATTTTATTTGGGTTTAAACTAAACACATTCGGGGTGAATTTGCCCAAATCTTATTTCTCAATTTTCCACGGTTTTCATTGCTTGCGCGAGGTTCTGACGACTGTTTCGAGCACCGAGCATCCAAATACGTCGTTTTAATAGAAAAAAAGGCCACATTAATTTTTTACCATTTTTGACAAAAAATAGAAGGCTAACTTTCTTTGACCCTTTGGTGTTTTTTGACCCCAAAAAATGAAAGTTTGAATTTCGCTTATATTTTTGCTGTTTCTTTTACAACTTGTTGAGAAAATAAGAATGGCGCAGTCAGATTTCCAGTAAGTATGATATTTTATATTTTATTTGGGTTTAAACTAAACACATTCGGGGTGAATTTGCCCAAATCTTATTTCTCAATTTTCCACGGTTTTCATTGCTTGCGCGAGGTTCTGACGACTGTTTCGAGCACCGAGCATCCAAATACGTCGTTTTAATAGAAAAAAAGGCCACATTAATTTTTTACCATTTTTGACAAAAAATAGAAGGCTAACTTTCTTTGACCCTTTGGTGTTTTTTGACCCCAAAAAATGAAAGTTTGAATTTCGCTTATATTTTTGCTGTTTCTTTTGCAACTTGTTGAGAAAATAAGAATGGCGCAGTCAGATTTCCAGTAAGTATGATATTTTATATTTTATTTGCGTTTAAACCAAACACATTCGGGGTGAATTTGCCCAAATCTTATTTCTCAATTTTCCACAGTTTTCATTGCCTGCGCGAGGTTCTGACGACTGTTTCGAGCACCGAGCATCCAAATACGTCGTTTTAATAGAAAAAAAGGCCACATTAATTTTTTACCATTTTTGACAAAAAATAGAAGGCTAACTTTCTTTGACCCTTTGGTGTTTTTTGACCCCAAAAAATGAAAGTTTGAATTTCGCTTATATTTTTGCTTTTTCTTTTGCAACTTGTTGAGAAAATAAGAATGGCGCAGTCAGATTTCCAGTAAGTATGATATTTTATATTTTATTTGGGTTTAAACCAAACACATTCGGGGTGAATTTGCCCAAATCTTATTTCTCAATTTTCCACGGTTTTCATTGCTTGCGCGAGGTTCTGACGACTGTTTCGAGCACCGAGCATCCAAATACGTCGTTTTAATAGAAAAAAAGGCCACATTAATTTTTTACCATTTTTGACAAAAAATAAAAGGCTAACTTTCTTTGACCCTTTGGGGTTTTTTGACCCCAAAAAATGAAAGTTTGAATTTCGCTTATATTTTTGCTGTTTCTTTTGCAACTTGTTGAGAAAATAAGAATGGCGCAGTCAGATTTCCAGTAAGTATGATATTTTATATTTTATTTGGGTTTAAACCAAACACATTCGGGGTGAATTTGCCCAAATCTTATTTCTCAATTTTCCACGGTTTTCATTGCCTGCGCGAGGTTCTGACGACTGTTTCGAGCACCTAGCATCCAAATACGTCGTTTTAATAGAAAAAAAGGCCACATTAATTTTTTACCATTTTTGACAAAAAATAGAAGGCTAACTTTCTTTGACCCTTTGGTGTTTTTTGACCCCAAAAAATGAAAGTTTGAATTTCGCTTATATTTTTGCTTTTTCTTTTGCAACTTGTTGAGAAAATAAGAATGGCGCAGTCAGATTTCCAGTAAGTATGATATTTTATATTTTATTTGGGTTTAAACCAAACACATTCGGGGTGAATTTGCCCAAATCTTATTTCTCAATCTTCCACGGTTTTCATTGCTTGCGCGAGGTTCTGACGACTGTTTCGAGCACCGAGCATCCAAATACGTCGTGTTAATAGAAAAAAAGGCCACATTAATTTTTTACTATTTTTGACAAAAAATAGAAGGCTAACTTTCTTTGACCCTTTGGTGTTTTTTGACCCCAAAAAATGAAAGTTTGAATTTCGCTTATATTTTTGCTGTTTCTTTTGCAACTTGTTGAGAAAATAAGAATGGCGCAGTCAGATTTCCAGTAAGTATGATATTTTATATTTTATTTGGGTTTAAACCAAACACATTCGGGGTGAATTTGCCCAAATCTTATTTCTCAATTTTCCACGGTTTTCATTGCTTGCGCGAGGTTCTGACGACTGTTTCGAGCACCGAGCATCCAAATACGTCGTTTTAATAGAAAAAAAGGCCACATTAATTTTTTACCATTTTTGACAAAAAATAGAAGGCTAACTTTCTTTGACCCTTTGGTGTTTTTTGACCCCAAAAAATGAAAGTTTGAATTTCGCTTATATTTTTGCTGTTTCTTTTGCAACTTGTTGAGAAAATAAGAATGGCGCAGTCAGATTTCCAGTAAGTATGATATTTTATATTTTATTTGGGTTTAAACCAAACACATTCGGGGTGAATTTGCCCAAATCTTATTTCTCAATTTTCCACGGTTTTCATTGCCTGCGCGAGGTTCTGACGACTGTTTCGAGCACCGAGCATCCAAATACGTCGTTTTAATAGAAAAAAAGGCCACATAAATTTTTTACCATTTTTGACAAAAAATAGAAGGCTAACTTTCTTTGACCCTTTGGTGTTTTTTGACCCCAAAAAATGAAAGTTTGAATTTCGCTTATATTTTTGCTGTTTCTTTTGCAACTTGTTGAGAAAATAAGAATGGCGCAGTCAGATTTCCAGTAAGTATGATATTTTATATTTTATTTGGGTTTAAACCAAACACATTCGGGGTGAATTTGCCCAAATCTTATTTCTCAATTTTCCACGGTTTTCATTGCTTGCGCGAGGTTCTGACGACTGTTTCGAGCACCGAGCATCCAAATACGTCGTTTTAATAGAAAAAAAGGCCACATTAATTTTTTACCATTTTTGACAAAAAATAGAAGGCTAACTTTCTTTGACCCTTTGGTGTTTTTTGACCCCAAAAAATGAAAGTTTGAATTTCGCTTATATTTTTGCTGTTTCTTTTGCAACTTGTTGAGAAAATAAGAATGGCGCAGTCAGATTTCCAGTAAGGATGATATTTTATATTTTATTTGGGTTTAAACCAAACACATTCGGGGTGAATTTGCCCAAATCTTATTTCTCAATTTTCCACGGTTTTCATTGCTTGCGCGAGGTTCTGACGACTGTTTCGAGCACGGAGCATCCAAATACGTCGTTTTAATAGAAAAAAAGGCCACATTAATTTTTTACCATTTTTGACAAAAAATAAAAGGATAACTTTCTTTGACCCTTTGGTGTTTTTTGACCCCAAAAAATGAAAGTTTGAATTTCGCTTATATTTTTGCTGTTTCTTTTACAACTTGTTGAGAAAATAAGAATGGCGCAGTCAGATTTCCAGTAAGTATGATATTTTATATTTTATTTGGGTTTAAACCAAACACATTCGGGGTGAATTTGCCCAAATCTTATTTCTCAATTTTCCACGGTTTTCATTGCTTGCGCGAGGTTCTGACGACTGTTTCGAGCACCGAGCATCCAAATACGTCGTTTTAATAGAAAAAAAGGCCACATTAATTTTTTACCATTTTTGACAAAAAATAGAAGGCTAACTTTCTTTGACCCTTTGGTGTTTTTTGACCCCAAAAAATGAAAGTTTGAATTTCGCTTATATTTTTGCTGTTTCTTTTACAACTTGTTGAGAAAATAAGAATGGCGCAGTCAGATTTCCAGTAAGTATGATATTTTATATTTTATTTGGGTTTAAAACAAACACATTCGGGGTGAATTTGCCCAAATCTTATTTCTCAATTTTCCACGGTTTTCATTGCTTGCGCGAGGTTCTGACGACTGTTTCGAACACCGAGCATCCAAATACGTCGTGTTAATAGTAAAAAAGGCCACATTAATTTTTTACAATTTTTGACAAAAAATAGAAGGCTAACTTTCTTTGACCCTTTGGTGTTTTTTGACCCCAAAAAATGAAAGTTTGAATTTCGCTTATATTTTTGCTGTTTCTTTTGCAACTTGTTGAGAAAATAAGAATGGCGCAGTCAGATTTCCAGTAAGTATGATATTTTATATTTTATTTGGGTTTAAACCAAACACATTCGGGGTGAATTTGCCCAAATCTTATTTCTCAATTTTCCACGGTTTTCATTGCTTGCGCGAGGTTCTGACGACTGTTTCGAGCACCGAGCATCCAAATACGTCGTTTTAATAGAAAAAAAGTCCACATTAATTTTTTACCATTTTTGACAAAAAATAGAAGGCTAACTTTCTTTGACCCTTTGGTGTTTTTTGACCCCAAAAAATGAAAGTTTGAATTTCGCTTATATTTTTGCTGTTTCTTTTACAACTTGTTGAGAAAATAAGAATGGCGCAGTCAGATTTCCAGTAAGTATGATATTTTATATTTTATTTGGGTTTAAACTAAACACATTCGGGGTGAATTTGCCCAAATCTTATTTCTCAATTTTCCACGGTTTTCATTGCTTGCGCGAGGTTCTGACGACTGTTTCGAGCACCGAGCATCCAAATACGTCGTTTTAATAGAAAAAAAGGCCACATTAATTTTTTACCATTTTTGACAAAAAATAGAAGGCTAACTTTCTTTGACCCTTTGGTGTTTTTTGACCCCAAAAAATGAAAGTTTGAATTTCGCTTATATTTTTGCTGTTTCTTTTACAACTTGTTGAGAAAATAAGAATGGCGCAGTCAGATTTCCAGTAAGTATGATATTTTATATTTTATTTGGGTTTAAACTAAACACATTCGGGGTGAATTTGCCCAAATCTTATTTCTCAATTTTCCACGGTTTTCATTGCTTGCGCGAGGTTCTGACGACTGTTTCGAGCACCGAGCATCCAAATACGTCGTTTTAATAGAAAAAAAGGCCACATTAATTTTTTACCATTTTTGACAAAAAATAGAAGGCTAACTTTCTTTGACCCTTTGGTGTTTTTTGACCCCAAAAAATGAAAGTTTGAATTTCGCTTATATTTTTGCTGTTTCTTTTGCAACTTGTTGAGAAAATAAGAATGGCGCAGTCAGATTTCCAGTAAGTATGATATTTTATATTTTATTTGCGTTTAAACCAAACACATTCGGGGTGAATTTGCCCAAATCTTATTTCTCAATTTTCCACAGTTTTCATTGCCTGCGCGAGGTTCTGACGACTGTTTCGAGCACCGAGCATCCAAATACGTCGTTTTAATAGAAAAAAAGGCCACATTAATTTTTTACCATTTTTGACAAAAAATAGAAGGCTAACTTTCTTTGACCCTTTGGTGTTTTTTGACCCCAAAAAATGAAAGTTTGAATTTCGCTTATATTTTTGCTTTTTCTTTTGCAACTTGTTGAGAAAATAAGAATGGCGCAGTCAGATTTCCAGTAAGTATGATATTTTATATTTTATTTGGGTTTAAACCAAACACATTCGGGGTGAATTTGCCCAAATCTTATTTCTCAATTTTCCACGGTTTTCATTGCTTGCGCGAGGTTCTGACGACTGTTTCGAGCACCGAGCATCCAAATACGTCGTTTTATTAGAAAAAAAGGCCACATTAATTTTTTACCATTTTTGACAAAAAATAAAAGGCTAACTTTCTTTGACCCTTTGGGGTTTTTTGACCCCAAAAAATGAAAGTTTGAATTTCGCTTATATTTTTGCTGTTTCTTTTGCAACTTGTTGAGAAAATAAGAATGGCGCAGTCAGATTTCCAGTAAGTATGATATTTTATATTTTATTTGGGTTTAAACCAAACACATTCGGGGTGAATTTGCCCAAATCTTATTTCTCAATTTTCCACGGTTTTCATTGCCTGCGCGAGGTTCTGACGACTGTTTCGAGCACCTAGCATCCAAATACGTCGTTTTAATAGAAAAAAAGGCCACATTAATTTTTTACCATTTTTGACAAAAAATAGAAGGCTAACTTTCTTTGACCCTTTGGTGTTTTTTGACCCCAAAAAATGAAAGTTTGAATTTCGCTTATATTTTTGCTTTTTCTTTTGCAACTTGTTGAGAAAATAAGAATGGCGCAGTCAGATTTCCAGTAAGTATGATATTTTATATTTTATTTGGGTTTAAACCAAACACATTCGGGGTGAATTTGCCCAAATCTTATTTCTCAATCTTCCACGGTTTTCATTGCTTGCGCGAGGTTCTGACGACTGTTTCGAGCACCGAGCATCCAAATACGTCGTGTTAATAGAAAAAAAGGCCACATTAATTTTTTACTATTTTTGACAAAAAATAGAAGGCTAACTTTCTTTGACCCTTTGGTGTTTTTTGACCCCAAAAAATGAAAGTTTGAATTTCGCTTATATTTTTGCTGTTTCTTTTGCAACTTGTTGAGAAAATAAGAATGGCGCAGTCAGATTTCCAGTAAGTATGATATTTTATATTTTATTTGGGTTTAAACCAAACACATTCGGGGTGAATTTGCCCAAATCTTATTTCTCAATTTTCCACGGTTTTCATTGCTTGCGCGAGGTTCTGACGACTGTTTCGAGCACCGAGCATCCAAATACGTCGTTTTAATAGAAAAAAAGGCCACATTAATTTTTTACCATTTTTGACAAAAAATAGAAGGCTAACTTTCTTTGACCCTTTGGTGTTTTTTGACCCCAAAAAATGAAAGTTTGAATTTCGCTTATATTTTTGCTGTTTCTTTTGCAACTTGTTGAGAAAATAAGAATGGCGCAGTCAGATTTCCAGTAAGTATGATATTTTATATTTTATTTGGGTTTAAACCAAACACATTCGGGGTGAATTTGCCCAAATCTTATTTCTCAATTTTCCACGGTTTTCATTGCCTGCGCGAGGTTCTGACGACTGTTTCGAGCACCGAGCATCCAAATACGTCGTTTTAATAGAAAAAAAGGCCACATAAATTTTTTACCATTTTTGACAAAAAATAGAAGGCTAACTTTCTTTGACCCTTTGGTGTTTTTTGACCCCAAAAAATGAAAGTTTGAATTTCGCTTATATTTTTGCTGTTTCTTTTGCAACTTGTTGAGAAAATAAGAATGGCGCAGTCAGATTTCCAGTAAGTATGATATTTTATATTTTATTTGGGTTTAAACCAAACACATTCGGGGTGAATTTGCCCAAATCTTATTTCTCAATTTTCCACGGTTTTCATTGCTTGCGCGAGGTTCTGACGACTGTTTCGAGCACCGAGCATCCAAATACGTCGTTTTAATAGAAAAAAAGGCCACATTAATTTTTTACCATTTTTGACAAAAAATAGAAGGCTAACTTTCTTTGACCCTTTGGTGTTTTTTGACCCCAAAAAATGAAAGTTTGAATTTCGCTTATATTTTTGCTGTTTCTTTTGCAACTTGTTGAGAAAATAAGAATGGCGCAGTCAGATTTCCAGTAAGGATGATATTTTATATTTTATTTGGGTTTAAACCAAACACATTCGGGGTGAATTTGCCCAAATCTTATTTCTCAATTTTCCACGGTTTTCATTGCTTGCGCGAGGTTCTGACGACTGTTTCGAGCACGGAGCATCCAAATACGTCGTTTTAATAGAAAAAAAGGCCACATTAATTTTTTACCATTTTTGACAAAAAATAGAAGGCTAACTTTCTTTGACCCTTTGGTGTTTTTTGACCCCAAAAAATGAAAGTTTGAATTTCGCTTATATTTTTGCTGTTTCTTTTGCAACTTGTTGAGAAAATAAGAATGGCGCAGTCAGATTTCCAGTAAGTATGATATTTTATATTTTATTTGGGTTTAAACCAAACACATTCGGGGTGAATTTGCCCAAATCTTATTTCTCAATTTTCCACGGTTTTCATTGCTTGCGCGAGGTTCTGACGACTGTTTCGAGCACCGAGCATCCAAATACGTCGTTTTAATAGAAAAAAAGGCCACATTAATTTTTTACCATTCTTGACAAAAAATAGAAGGCTAACTTTCTTTGACCCTTTGGTGTTTTTTGACCCCAAAAAATGAAAGTTTGAATTTCGCTTATATTTTTGCTGTTTCTTTTGCAACTTGTTGAGAAAATAAGAATGGCGCAGTCAGATTTCCAGTAAGTATGATATTTTATATTTTATTTGGGTTTAAACCAAACACATTCGGGGTGAATTTGCCCAAATCTTATTTCTCAATCTTCCACGGTTTTCATTGCTTGCGCGAGGTTCTGACGACTGTTTCGAGCACCGAGCATCCAAATACGTCGTGTTAATAGAAAAAAAGGCCACATTAATTTTTTACTATTTTTGACAAAAAATAGAAGGCTAACTTTCTTTGACCCTTTGGTGTTTTTTGACCCCAAAAAATGAAAGTTTGAATTTCGCTTATATTTTTGCTGTTTCTTTTGCAACTTGTTGAGAAAATAAGAATGGCGCAGTCAGATTTCCAGTAAGTATGATATTTTATATTTTATTTGGGTTTAAACCAAACACATTCGGGGTGAATTTGCCCAAATCTTATTTCTCAATCTTCCACGGTTTTCATTGCTTGCGCGAGGTTCTGACGACTGTTTCGAGCACCGAGCATCCAAATACGTCGTGTTAATAGAAAAAAAGGCCACATTAATTTTTTACTATTTTTGACAAAAAATAGAAGGCTAACTTTCTTTGACCCTTTGGTGTTTTTTGACCCCAAAAAATGAAAGTTTGAATTTCGCTTATATTTTTGCTGTTTCTTTTGCAACTTGTTGAGAAAATAAGAATGGCGCAGTCAGATTTCCAGTAAGTATGATATTTTATATTTTATTTGGGTTTAAACCAAACACATTCGGGGTGAATTTGCCCAAATCTTATTTCTCAATTTTCCACGGTTTTCATTGCTTGCGCGAGGTTCTGACGACTGTTTCGAGCACCGAGCATCCAAATACGTCGTTTTAATAGAAAAAAAGGCCACATTAATTTTTTACCATTTTTGACAAAAAATAGAAGGCTAACTTTCTTTGACCCTTTGGTGTTTTTTGACCCCAAAAAATGAAAGTTTGAATTTCGCTTATATTTTTGCTGTTTCTTTTGCAACTTGTTGAGAAAATAAGAATGGCGCAGTCAGATTTCCAGTAAGTATGATATTTTATATTTTATTTGGGTTTAAACCAAACACATTCGGGGTGAATTTGCCCAAATCTTATTTCTCAATTTTCCACGGTTTTCATTGCCTGCGCGAGGTTCTGACGACTGTTTCGAGCACCGAGCATCCAAATACGTCGTTTTAATAGAAAAAAAGGCCACATAAATTTTTTACCATTTTTGACAAAAAATAGAAGGCTAACTTTCTTTGACCCTTTGGTGTTTTTTGACCCCAAAAAATGAAAGTTTGAATTTCGCTTATATTTTTGCTGTTTCTTTTGCAACTTGTTGAGAAAATAAGAATGGCGCAGTCAGATTTCCAGTAAGTATGATATTTTATATTTTATTTGGGTTTAAACCAAACACATTCGGGGTGAATTTGCCCAAATCTTATTTCTCAATTTTCCACGGTTTTCATTGCTTGCGCGAGGTTCTGACGACTGTTTCGAGCACCGAGCATCCAAATACGTCGTTTTAATAGAAAAAAAGGCCACATTAATTTTTTACCATTTTTGACAAAAAATAGAAGGCTAACTTTCTTTGACCCTTTGGTGTTTTTTGACCCCAAAAAATGAAAGTTTGAATTTCGCTCATATTTTTGCTGTTTCTTTTGCAACTTGTTGAGAAAATAAGAATGGCGCAGTCAGATTTCCAGTAAGGATGATATTTTATATTTTATTTGGGTTTAAACCAAACACATTCGGGGTGAATTTGCCCAAATCTTATTTCTCAATTTTCCACGGTTTTCATTGCTTGCGCGAGGTTCTGACGACTGTTTCGAGCACGGAGCATCCAAATACGTCGTTTTAATAGAAAAAAAGGCCACATTAATTTTTTACCATTTTTGACAAAAAATAGAAGGCTAACTTTCTTTGACCCTTTGGTGTTTTTTGACCCCAAAAAATGAAAGTTTGAATTTCGCTTATATTTTTGCTGTTTCTTTTGCAACTTGTTGAGAAAATAAGAATGGCGCAGTCAGATTTCCAGTAAGTATGATATTTTATATTTTATTTGGGTTTAAACCAAACACATTCGGGGTGAATTTGCCCAAATCTTATTTCCCAATTTTCCACGGTTTTCATTGCTTGCGCGAGGTTCTGACGACTGTTTCGAGCACCGAGCATCCAAATACGTCGTTTTAATAGAAAAAAAGGCCACATTAATTTTTTACCATTCTTGACAAAAAATAGAAGGCTAACTTTCTTTGACCCTTTGGTGTTTTTTGACCCCAAAAAATGAAAGTTTGAATTTCGCTTATATTTTTGCTTTTTCTTTTGCAACTTGTTGAGAAAATAAGAATGGCGCAGTCAGATTTCCAGTAAGTATGATATTTTATATTTTATTTGGGTTTAAACCAAACACATTCGGGGTGAATTTGCCCAAATCTTATTTCTCAATCTTCCACGGTTTTCATTGCTTGCGCGAGGTTCTGACGACTGTTTCGAGCACCGAGCATCCAAATACGTCGTGTTAATAGAAAAAAAGGCCACATTAATTTTTTACTATTTTTGACAAAAAATAGAAGGCTAACTTTCTTTGACCCTTTGGTGTTTTTTGACCCCAAAAAATGAAAGTTTGAATTTCGCTTATATTTTTGCTGTTTCTTTTGCAACTTGTTGAGAAAATAAGAATGGCGCAGTCAGATTTCCAGTAAGTATGATATTTTATATTTTATTTGGGTTTAAACCAAACACATTCGGGGTGAATTTGCCCAAATCTTATTTCTCAATTTTCCACGGTTTTCATTGCTTGCGCGAGGTTCTGACGACTGTTTCGAGCACCGAGCATCCAAATACGTCGTTTTAATAGAAAAAAAGGCCACATTAATTTTTTACCATTTTTGACAAAAAATAGAAGGCTAACTTTCTTTGACCCTTTGGTGTTTTTTGACCCCAAAAAATGAAAGTTTGAATTTCGCTTATATTTTTGCTGTTTCTTTTGCAACTTGTTGAGAAAATAAGAATGGCGCAGTCAGATTTCCAGTAAGTATGATATTTTATATTTTATTTGGGTTTAAACCAAACACATTCGGGGTGAATTTGCCCAAATCTTATTTCTCAATTTTCCACGGTTTTCATTGCCTGCGCGAGGTTCTGACGACTGTTTCGAGCACCGAGCATCCAAATACGTCGTTTTAATAGAAAAAAAGGCCACATAAATTTTTTACCATTTTTGACAAAAAATAGAAGGCTAACTTTCTTTGACCCTTTGGTGTTTTTTGACCCCAAAAAATGAAAGTTTGAATTTCGCTTATATTTTTGCTGTTTCTTTTGCAACTTGTTGAGAAAATAAGAATGGCGCAGTCAGATTTCCAGTAAGTATGATATTTTATATTTTATTTGGGTTTAAACCAAACACATTCGGGGTGAATTTGCCCAAATCTTATTTCTCAATTTTCCACGGTTTTCATTGCTTGCGCGAGGTTCTGACGACTGTTTCGAGCACCGAGCATCCAAATACGTCGTTTTAATAGAAAAAAAGGCCACATTAATTTTTTACCATTTTTGACAAAAAATAGAAGGCTAACTTTCTTTGACCCTTTGGTGTTTTTTGACCCCAAAAAATGAAAGTTTGAATTTCGCTTATATTTTTGCTGTTTCTTTTGCAACTTGTTGAGAAAATAAGAATGGCGCAGTCAGATTTCCAGTAAGGATGATATTTTATATTTTATTTGGGTTTAAACCAAACACATTCGGGGTGAATTTGCCCAAATCTTATTTCTCAATTTTCCACGGTTTTCATTGCTTGCGCGAGGTTCTGACGACTGTTTCGAGCACGGAGCATCCAAATACGTCGTTTTAATAGAAAAAAAGGCCACATTAATTTTTTACCATTTTTGACAAAAAATAGAAGGCTAACTTTCTTTGACCCTTTGGTGTTTTTTGACCCCAAAAAATGAAAGTTTGAATTTCGCTTATATTTTTGCTGTTTCTTTTGCAACTTGTTGAGAAAATAAGAATGGCGCAGTCAGATTTCCAGTAAGTATGATATTTTATATTTTATTTGGGTTTAAACCAAACACATTCGGGGTGAATTTGCCCAAATCTTATTTCTCAATTTTCCACGGTTTTCATTGCTTGCGCGAGGTTCTGACGACTGTTTCGAGCACCGAGCATCCAAATACGTCGTTTTAATAGAAAAAAAGGCCACATTAATTTTTTACCATTCTTGACAAAAAATAGAAGGCTAACTTTCTTTGACCCTTTGGTGTTTTTTGACCCCAAAAAATGAAAGTTTGAATTTCGCTTATATTTTTGCTGTTTCTTTTGCAACTTGTTGAGAAAATAAGAATGGCGCAGTCAGATTTCCAGTAAGTATGATATTTTATATTTTATTTGGGTTTAAACCAAACACATTCGGGGTGAATTTGCCCAAATCTTATTTCTCAATCTTCCACGGTTTTCATTGCTTGCGCGAGGTTCTGACGACTGTTTCGAGCACCGAGCATCCAAATACGTCGTGTTAATAGAAAAAAAGGCCACATTAATTTTTTACTATTTTTGACAAAAAATAGAAGGCTAACTTTCTTTGACCCTTTGGTGTTTTTTGACCCCAAAAAATGAAAGTTTGAATTTCGCTTATATTTTTGCTGTTTCTTTTGCAACTTGTTGAGAAAATAAGAATGGCGCAGTCAGATTTCCAGTAAGTATGATATTTTATATTTTATTTGGGTTTAAACCAAACACATTCGGGGTGAATTTGCCCAAATCTTATTTCTCAATCTTCCACGGTTTTCATTGCTTGCGCGAGGTTCTGACGACTGTTTCGAGCACCGAGCATCCAAATACGTCGTGTTAATAGAAAAAAAGGCCACATTAATTTTTTACTATTTTTGACAAAAAATAGAAGGCTAACTTTCTTTGACCCTTTGGTGTTTTTTGACCCCAAAAAATGAAAGTTTGAATTTCGCTTATATTTTTGCTGTTTCTTTTGCAACTTGTTGAGAAAATAAGAATGGCGCAGTCAGATTTCCAGTAAGTATGATATTTTATATTTTATTTGGGTTTAAACCAAACACATTCGGGGTGAATTTGCCCAAATCTTATTTCTCAATTTTCCACGGTTTTCATTGCTTGCGCGAGGTTCTGACGACTGTTTCGAGCACCGAGCATCCAAATACGTCGTTTTAATAGAAAAAAAGGCCACATTAATTTTTTACCATTTTTGACAAAAAATAGAAGGCTAACTTTCTTTGACCCTTTGGTGTTTTTTGACCCCAAAAAATGAAAGTTTGAATTTCGCTTATATTTTTGCTGTTTCTTTTGCAACTTGTTGAGAAAATAAGAATGGCGCAGTCAGATTTCCAGTAAGTATGATATTTTATATTTTATTTGGGTTTAAACCAAACACATTCGGGGTGAATTTGCCCAAATCTTATTTCTCAATTTTCCACGGTTTTCATTGCCTGCGCGAGGTTCTGACGACTGTTTCGAGCACCGAGCATCCAAATACGTCGTTTTAATAGAAAAAAAGGCCACATAAATTTTTTACCATTTTTGACAAAAAATAGAAGGCTAACTTTCTTTGACCCTTTGGTGTTTTTTGACCCCAAAAAATGAAAGTTTGAATTTCGCTTATATTTTTGCTGTTTCTTTTGCAACTTGTTGAGAAAATAAGAATGGCGCAGTCAGATTTCCAGTAAGTATGATATTTTATATTTTATTTGGGTTTAAACCAAACACATTCGGGGTGAATTTGCCCAAATCTTATTTCTCAATTTTCCACGGTTTTCATTGCTTGCGCGAGGTTCTGACGACTGTTTCGAGCACCGAGCATCCAAATACGTCGTTTTAATAGAAAAAAAGGCCACATTAATTTTTTACCATTTTTGACAAAAAATAGAAGGCTAACTTTCTTTGACCCTTTGGTGTTTTTTGACCCCAAAAAATGAAAGTTTGAATTTCGCTCATATTTTTGCTGTTTCTTTTGCAACTTGTTGAGAAAATAAGAATGGCGCAGTCAGATTTCCAGTAAGGATGATATTTTATATTTTATTTGGGTTTAAACCAAACACATTCGGGGTGAATTTGCCCAAATCTTATTTCTCAATTTTCCACGGTTTTCATTGCTTGCGCGAGGTTCTGACGACTGTTTCGAGCACGGAGCATCCAAATACGTCGTTTTAATAGAAAAAAAGGCCACATTAATTTTTTACCATTTTTGACAAAAAATAGAAGGCTAACTTTCTTTGACCCTTTGGTGTTTTTTGACCCCAAAAAATGAAAGTTTGAATTTCGCTTATATTTTTGCTGTTTCTTTTGCAACTTGTTGAGAAAATAAGAATGGCGCAGTCAGATTTCCAGTAAGTATGATATTTTATATTTTATTTGGGTTTAAACCAAACACATTCGGGGTGAATTTGCCCAAATCTTATTTCCCAATTTTCCACGGTTTTCATTGCTTGCGCGAGGTTCTGACGACTGTTTCGAGCACCGAGCATCCAAATACGTCGTTTTAATAGAAAAAAAGGCCACATTAATTTTTTACCATTCTTGACAAAAAATAGAAGGCTAACTTTCTTTGACCCTTTGGTGTTTTTTGACCCCAAAAAATGAAAGTTTGAATTTCGCTTATATTTTTGCTGTTTCTTTTGCAACTTGTTGAGAAAATAAGAATGGCGCAGTCAGATTTCCAGTAAGTATGATATTTTATATTTTATTTGGGTTTAAACCAAACACATTCGGGGTGAATTTGCCCAAATCTTATTTCTCAATTTTCCACGGTTTTCATTGCTTGCGCGAGGTTCTGACGACTGTTTCGAGCACCGAGCATCCAAATACGTCGTTTTAATAGAAAAAAAGGCCACATTAATTTTTTTACCATATTTGACAAAAAATAGAAGGCTAACTTTCTTTGACCCTTTGGTGTTTTTTGACCCCAAAAAATAAAAGTTTGAATTTCGCTTATATTTTTGCTGTTTCTTTTGCAACTTGTTGAGAAAATAAGAATGGCGCAGTCAGATTTCCAGTAAGTATGATATTTTATATTTTATTTGGGTTAAAACCAAACACATTCGGGGTGAATTTGCCCAAATCTTATTTCTCAATTTTCCACGGTTTTCATTGCTTGCGCGAGGTTCTGACGACTGTTTCGAGCACCGAGCATCCAAATACGTCGCTTTAATATAAAAAAAGGCCACATTAATGTTTTACCATTTTTGACCAAAAATAGAACGCTAACTTTTTGACCCTTTGGAGTTTTTTGACCCCAAAAAATGAAAGTTTGAATTTCGCTTATATTTTTGCTGTTTCTTTTGAAACTTGTTGAGAAAATAAGAATGGCGCAGTCAGATTTCCAGTAAGTATGATATTTTATATTTTATTTGGGTTTAAACCAAACACATTCGGGGTGAATTTGCCCAAATCTTATTTCTCAATTTTCCACGGTTTTCATTGCTTGCGCGAGGTTCTGACGACTGTTTCGAGCACCGAGCATCCAAATACGTCGTTTTAATAGAAAAAAAGGCCACATTAATTTTTTACCATTTTTGACAAAAAATAGAAGGCTAACTTTCTTTGACCCTTTGGTGTTTTTTGACCCCAAAAAATAAAAGTTTGAATTTCGCTTATATTTTTGCTGTTTCTTTTGCAACTTGTTGAGAAAATAAGAATGGCGCAGTCAGATTTCCAGTAAGTATGATATTTTATATTTTATTTGGGTTTAAACCAAACACATTCGGGGTGAATTTGCCCAAATCTTATTTCTCAATTTTCCACGGTTTTCATTGCTTGCGCGAGGTTCTGACGACTGTTTCGAGCACCGAGCATCCAAATACGTCGCTTTAATATAAAAAAAGGCCACATTAATGTTTTACCATTTTTGACCAAAAATAGAACGCTAACTTTCTTTGACCCTTTGGATTTTTTTGACCCCAAAAAATGAAAGTTTGAATTTCGCTTATATTTTTGCTGTTTCTTTTGCAACTTGTTGAGAAAATAAGAATGGCGCAGTCAGATTTCCAGTAAGTATGATATTTTATATTTTATTTGGGTTTAAACCAAACACATTCGGGGTGAATTTGCCCAAATCTTATTTCTCAATTTTCCACGGTTTTCATAGCTTGCGCGAGGTTCTGACGACTGTTTCGAGCACCGAGCATCCAAATACGTCGCTTTAATATAAAAAAAGGCCACATTAATGTTTTACCATTTTTGACCAAAAATAGAACGCTAACTTTTTGACCCTTTGGAGTTTTTTGACCCCAAAAAATGAAAGTTTGAATTTCGCTTATATTTTTGCTGTTTCTTTTGAAACTTGTTGAGAAAATAAGAATGGCGCAGTCAGATTTCCAGTAAGTATGATATTTTATATTTTATTTGGGTTTAAACCAAACACATTCGGGGTGAATTTGCCCAAATCTTATTTCTCAATTTTCCACGGTTTTCATTGCCTGCGCGAGGTTCTGACGACTGTTTCGAGCACCGAGCATCCAAATACGTCGTTTTAATAGAAAAAAAGGCCACATTAATTTTTTACCATTTTTGACAAAAAATAGAAGGCTAACTTTCTTTGACCCTTTGGTGTTTTTTGACCCCAAAAAATGAAAGTTTGAATTTCGCTTATATTTTTGCTGTTTCTTTTGCAACTTGTTGAGAAAATAAGAATGGCGCAGTCAGATTTCCAGTAAGTATGATATTTTATATTTTATTTGGGATTAAACCAAACACATTCGGGGTGAATTTGCCCAAATCTTATTTCTCAATTTTCCACGGTTTTCATTGCCTGCGCGAGGTTCTGACGACTGTTTCGAGCACCGAGCATCCAAATACGTCGTTTTAATAGAAAAAAAGGCCACATTAATTTTTTACCATTTTTGACAAAAAATAGAAGGCTAACTTTCTTTGACCCTTTGGTGTTTTTTGACCCCAAAAAATGAAAGTTTGAATTTCGCTTATATTTTTGCTGTTTCTTTTGCAACTTGTTGAGAAAATAAGAATGGCGCAGTCAGATTTCCAGTAAGTATGATATTTTATATTTTATTTGGGTTTAAACCAAACACATTCGGGGTGAATTTGCCCAAATATTAGTTCTCAATTTTCCACGGTTTTCATTGCTTGCGCGAGGTTCTGACGACTGTTTCGAGCACCGAGCATCCAAATACGTCGTTTAAATAGAAAAAAAGGCCACATTAATTTTTTACCATTTTTGACAAAAAATAGAAGGCTAACTTTCTTTGACCCTTTGGTGTTTTTTGACCCCAAAAAATGAAAGTTTGAATTTCGCTTATATTTTTGCTGTTTCTTTTGCAACTTGTTGAGAAAATAAGAATGGCGCAGTCAGATTTCCAGTAAGTATGATATTTTATATTTTATTTGGGTTTAAACCAAACACATTCGGGGTGAATTTGCCCAAATCTTATTTCTCAATTTTCCACGGTTTTCATTGCTTGCGCGAGGTTCTGACGACTGTTTCGAGCACCGAGCATCCAAATACGTCGTTTTAATAGAAAAAAAGGCCACATTAATTTTTTACTATTTTTGACAAAAAATAGAAGGCTAACTTTCTTTGACCCTTTGGTGTTTTTTGACCCCAAAAAATGAAAGTTTGAATTTCGCTTATATTTTTGCTGTTTCTTTTGCAACTTGTTGAGAAAATAAGAATGGCGCAGTCAGATTTCCAGTAAGTATGATATTTTATATTTTATTTGGGTTTAAACCAAACACATTCGGGGTGAATTTGCCCAAATCTTATTTCTCAATTTTCCACGGTTTTCATTGCTTGCGCGAGGTTCTGACGACTGTTTCGAGCACCGAGCATCCAAATACGTCGTTTTAATAGAAAAAAAGGCCACATTAATTTTTTACCATTTTTGACAAAAAATAGAAGGCTAACTTTCTTTGACCCTTTGGTGTTTTTTGACCCCAAAAAATGAAAGTTTGAATTTCGCTTATATTTTTGCTGTTTCTTTTGCAACTTGTTGAGAAAATAAGAATGGCGCAGTCAGATTTCCAGTAAGTATGATATTTTATATTTTATTTGGGTTTAAACCAAACACATTCGGGGTGAATTTGCCAAAATCTTATTTCTCAATTTTCCACGGTTTTCATTGCTTGCGCGAGGTTCTGACGACTGTTTCGAGCACCGAGCATCCAAATACGTCGTTTTAATAGAAAAAAAGGCCACATTAATTTTTTACCATTTTTGACAAAAAATAGAAGGCTAACTTTCTTTGACCCTTTGGTGTTTTTTGACCCCAAAAAATGAAAGTTTGAATTTCGCTTATATTTTTGCTGTTTCTTTTGCAACTTGTTGAGAAAATAAGAATGGCGCAGTCAGATTTCCAGTAAGTATGATATTTTATATTTTATTTGCGTTTAAACCAAACACATTCGGGGTGAATTTGCCCAAATATTAGTTCTCAATTTTCCACGGTTTTCATTGCTTGCGCGAGGTTCTGACGACTGTTTCGAGCACCGAGCATCCAAATACGTCGTTTAAATAGAAAAAAAGGCCACATTAATTTTTTACCATTTTTGACAAAAAATAGAAGGCTAACTTTCTTTGACCCTTTGGTGTTTTTTGACCCCAAAAAATGAAAGTTTGAATTTCGCTTATATTTTTGCTGTTTCTTTTGCAACTTGTTGAGAAAATAAGAATGGCGCAGTCAGATTTCCAGTAAGTATGATATTTTATATTTTATTTGGGTTTAAACCAAACACATTCGGGGTGAATTTGCCCAAATCTTATTTCTCAATTTTCCACGGTTTTCATTGCTTGCGCGAGGTTCTGACGACTGTTTCGAGCACCGAGCATCCAAATACGTCGTTTTAATAGAAAAAAAGGCCACATTAATTTTTTACTATTTTTGACAAAAAATAGAAGGCTAACTTTCTTTGACCCTTTGGTGTTTTTTGACCCCAAAAAATGAAAGTTTGAATTTCGCTTATATTTTTGCTGTTTCTTTTGCAACTTGTTGAGAAAATAAGAATGGCGCAGTCAGATTTCCAGTAAGTATGATATTTTATATTTTATTTGGGTTTAAACCAAACACATTCGGGGTGAATTTGCCCAAATCTTATTTCTCAATTTTCCACGGTTTTCATTGCTTGCGCGAGGTTCTGACGACTGTTTCGAGCACCGAGCATCCAAATACGTCGTTTTAATAGAAAATAAGGCCACATTAATTTTTTACCATTTTTGACAAAAAATAGAAGGCTAACTTTCTTTGACCCTTTGGTGTTTTTTGACCCCAAAAAATGAAAGTTTGAATTTCGCTTATATTTTTGCTGTTTCTTTTGCAACTTGTTGAGAAAATAAGAATGGCGCAGTCAGATTTCCAGTAAGTATGATATTTTATATTTTATTTGGGTTTAAACCAAACACATTCGGGGTGAATTTGCCCAAATCTTATTTCTCAATTTTCCACGGTTTTCATTGCTTGCGCGAGGTTCTGACGACTGTTTCGAGCACCGAGCATCCAAATACGTCGTTTTAATAGAAAAAAAGGCCACATTAATTTTTTACCATTTTTGACAAAAAATAGAAGGCTAACTTTCTTTGACCCTTTGGTGATTTTTGACCCCAAAAAATGAAAGTTTGAATTTCGCTTATATTTTTGCTGTTTCTTTTGCAACTTGTTGAGAAAATAAGAATGGCGCAGTCAGATTTCCAGTAAGTATGATATTTTATATTTTATTTGGGTTTAAACCAAACACATTCGGGGTGAATTTGCCCAAATCTTATTTCTCAATTTTCCACGGTTTTCATTGCCTGCGCGAGGTTCTGACGACTGTTTCGAGCACCGAGCATCCAAATACGTCGTTTTAATAGAAAAAAAGGCCACATTAATTTTTTACCATTTTTGACAAAAAATAGAAGGCTAACTTTCTTTGACCCTTTGGTGTTTTTTGACCCCAAAAAATGAAAGTTTGAATTTCGCTTATATTTTTGCTGTTTCTTTTGCAACTTGTTGAGAAAATAAGAATGGCGCAGTCAGATTTCCAGTAAGTATGATATTTTATATTTTATTTGGGATTAAACCAAACACATTCGGGGTGAATTTGCCCAAATCTTATTTCTCAATTTTCCACGGTTTTCATTGCCTGCGCGAGGTTCTGACGACTGTTTCGAGCACCGAGCATCCAAATACGTCGTTTTAATAGAAAAAAAGGCCACATTAATTTTTTACCATTTTTGACAAAAAATAGAAGGCTAACTTTCTTTGACCCTTTGGTGTTTTTTGACCCCAAAAAATGAAAGTTTGAATTTCGCTTATATTTTTGCTGTTTCTTTTGCAACTTGTTGAGAAAATAAGAATGGCGCAGTCAGATTTCCAGTAAGTATGATATTTTATATTTTATTTGGGTTTAAACCAAACACATTCGGGGTGAATTTGCCCAAATATTAGTTCTCAATTTTCCACGGTTTTCATTGCTTGCGCGAGGTTCTGACGACTGTTTCGAGCACCGAGCATCCAAATACGTCGTTTAAATAGAAAAAAAGGCCACATTAATTTTTTACCATTTTTGACAAAAAATAGAAGGCTAACTTTCTTTGACCCTTTGGTGTTTTTTGACCCCAAAAAATGAAAGTTTGAATTTCGCTTATATTTTTGCTGTTTCTTTTGCAACTTGTTGAGAAAATAAGAATGGCGCAGTCAGATTTCCAGTAAGTATGATATTTTATATTTTATTTGGGTTTAAACCAAACACATTCGGGGTGAATTTGCCCAAATCTTATTTCTCAATTTTCCACGGTTTTCATTGCTTGCGCGAGGTTCTGACGACTGTTTCGAGCACCGAGCATCCAAATACGTCGTTTTAATAGAAAAAAAGGCCACATTAATTTTTTACTATTTTTGACAAAAAATAGAAGGCTAACTTTCTTTGACCCTTTGGTGTTTTTTGACCCCAAAAAATGAAAGTTTGAATTTCGCTTATATTTTTGCTGTTTCTTTTGCAACTTGTTGAGAAAATAAGAATGGCGCAGTCAGATTTCCAGTAAGTATGATATTTTATATTTTATTTGGGTTTAAACCAAACACATTCGGGGTGAATTTGCCCAAATATTAGTTCTCAATTTTCCACGGTTTTCATTGCTTGCGCGAAGTTCTGACGACTGTTTCGAGCACCGAGCATCCATTTACGTCGTTTAAATAGAAAAAAAGGCCACATTAATTTTTTACCATTTTTGACAAAAAATAGAAGGCTAACTTTCTTTGACCCTTTGGTGTTTTTTGACCCCAAAAAATGAAAGTTTGAATTTCGCTTATATTTTTGCTGTTTCTTTTGCAACTTGTTGAGAAAATAAGAATGGCGCAGTCAGATTTCCAGTAAGTATGATATTTTATATTTTATTTGGGTTTAAACCAAACACATTCGGGGTGAATTTGCCCAAATCTTATTTCTCAATTTTCCACGGTTTTCATTGCTTGCGCGAGGTTCTGACGACTGTTTCGAGCACCGAGCATCCAAATATGTCGTTTTAATAGAAAAAAAGGCCACATTAATTTTTTACTATTTTTGACAAAAAATAGAAGGCTAACTTTCTTTGACCCTTTGGTGTTTTTTGACCCCAAAAAATGAAAGTTTGAATTTCGCTTATATTTTTGCTGTTTCTTTTGCAACTTGTTGAGAAAATAAGAATGGCGCAGTCAGATTTCCAGTAAGTATGATATTTTATATTTTATTTGGGTTTAAACCAAACACATTCGGGGTGAATTTGCCCAAATCTTATTTCTCAATTTTCCACGGTTTTCATTGCTTGCGCGAGGTTCTGACGACTGTTTCGAGCACCGAGCATCCAAATACGTCGTTTTAATAGAAAATAAGGCCACATTAATTTTTTACCATTTTTGACAAAAAATAGAAGGCTAACTTTCTTTGACCCTTTGGTGTTTTTTGACCCCAAAAAATGAAAGTTTGAATTTCGCTTATATTTTTGCTGTTTCTTTTGCAACTTGTTGAGAAAATAAGAATGGCGCAGTCAGATTTCCAGTAAGTATGATATTTTATATTTTATTTGGGTTTCAACCAAACACATTCGGGGTGAATTTGCCCAAATCTTATTTCTCAATTTTCCACGGTTTTCATTGCTTGCGCGAGGTTCTGACGACTGTTTCGAGCACCGAGCATCCAAATACGTCGTTTTAATAGAAAAAAAGGCCACATTAATTTTTTACCATTTTTGACAAAAAATAGAAGGCTAACTTTCTTTGACCCTTTGGTGATTTTTGACCCCAAAAAATGAAAGTTTGAATTTCGCTTATATTTTTGCTGTTTCTTTTGCAACTTGTTGAGAAAATAAGAATGGCGCAGTCAGATTTCCAGTAAGTATGATATTTTATATTATATTTGGGTTTAAACCAAACACATTCGGGGTGAATTTGCCCAAATCTTATTTCTCAATTATCCACGGTTTTCATTGCCTGCGCGAGGTTCTGACGACTGTTTCGAGCACCGAGCATCCAAATACGTCGTTTTAATAGAAAAAAAGGCCACATTAATTTTTTACCATTTTTGACAAAAAATAGAAGGCTAACTTTCTTTGACCCTTTGGTGTTTTTTGACCCCAAATAATGAAAGTTTGAATTTCGCTTATATTTTTGCTGTTTCTTTTGCAACTTGTTGAGAAAATAAGAATGGCGCAGTCAGATTTCCAGTAAGTATGATATTTTATATTATATTTGGGTTTAAACCAAACACATTCGGGGTGAATTTGCCCAAATCTTATTTCTCAATTTTCCACGGTTTTCATTGCTTGCGCAAGGTTCTGACGACTGTTTCGAGCACCGAGCATCCAAATACGTCGTTTTAATAGAAAAAAAGGCCACATTAATTTTTTACTATTTTTGACAAAAAATAGAAGGCTAACTTTCTTTGACCCTTTGGTGTTTTTTGACCCCAAATAATGAAAGTTTGAATTTCGCTTATATTTTTGCTGTTTCTTTTGCAACTTGTTGAGAAAATAAGAATGGCGCAGTCAGATTTCCAGTAAGTATGATATTTTATATTTTATTTGGGTTTAAACCAAACACATTCGGGGTGAATTTGCCCAAATCTTATTTCTCAATTTTCCACGGTTTTCATTGCCTGCGCGAGGTTTTGACGACTGTTTCGAGCACCGAGCATCAAAATACGTCGTTTTAATAGAAAAAAAGGCCACATTAATTTTTTACCATTTTTGACAAAAAATAGAAGGCTAACTTTCTTTGACCCTTTGGTGATTTTTGACCCCAAAAAATGAAAGTTTGAATTTCGCTTATATTTTTGCTGTTTCTTTTGCAACTTGTTGAGAAAATAAGAATGGCGCAGTCAGATTTCCAGTAAGTATGATATTTTATTTTTTATTTGGGTTTAAACCAAACACATTCGGGGTGAATTTGCCCAAATCTTATTTCTCAATTTTCCACGGTTTTCATTGCCTGCGCGAGGTTCTGACGACTGTTTCGAGCACCGAGCATCCAAATACGTCGTTTTAATAGAAAAAAAGGCCACATTAATTTTTTACCATTTTTGACAAAAAATAGAAGGCTAACTTTCTTTGACCCTTTGGTGTTTTTTGACCCCAAAAAATGAAAGTTTGAATTTCGCTTATATTTTTGCTGTTTCTTTTGCAACTTGTTGAGAAAATAAGAATGGCGCAGTCAGATTTCCAGTAAGTATGATATTTTATATTTTATTTGGGTTTAAACCAAACACATTCGGGGTGAATTTGCCCAAATCTTATTTCTCAATTTTCCACGGTTTTCATTGCCTGCGCGAGGTTCTGACGACTGTTTCGAGCACCGAGCATCCAAATACGTCGTTTTAATAGAAAAAAAGGCCACATTAATTTTTTACCATTTTTGACAAAAAATAGAAGGCTAACTTTCTTTGACCCTTTGGTGTTTTTTGACCCCAAAAAATGAAAGTTTGAATTTCGCTTATATTTTTGCTGTTTCTTTTGCAACTTGTTGAGAAAATAAGAATGGCGCAGTCAGATTTCCAGTAAGTATGATATTTTATATTTTATTTGGGATTAAACCAAACACATTCGGGGTGAATTTGCCCAAATCTTATTTCTCAATTTTCCACGGTTTTCATTGCCTGCGCGAGGTTCTGACGACTGTTTCGAGCACCGAGCATCCAAATACGTCGTTTTAATAGAAAAAAAGGCCACATTAATTTTTTACCATTTTTGACAAAAAATAGAAGGCTAACTTTCTTTGACCCTTTGGTGTTTTTTGACCCCAAAAAATGAAAGTTTGAATTTCGCTTATATTTTTGCTGTTTCTTTTGCAACTTGTTGAGAAAATAAGAATGGCGCAGTCAGATTTCCAGTAAGTATGATATTTTATATTTTATTTGGGTTTAAACCAAACACATTCGGGGTGAATTTGCCCAAATATTAGTTCTCAATTTTCCACGGTTTTCATTGCTTGCGCGAGGTTCTGACGACTGTTTCGAGCACCGAGCATCCAAATACGTCGTTTAAATAGAAAAAAAGGCCACATTAATTTTTTACCATTTTTGACAAAAAATAGAAGGCTAACTTTCTTTGACCCTTTGGTGTTTTTTGACCCCAAAAAATGAAAGTTTGAATTTCGCTTATATTTTTGCTGTTTCTTTTGCAACTTGTTGAGAAAATAAGAATGGCGCAGTCAGATTTCCAGTAAGTATGATATTTTATATTTTATTTGGGTTTAAACCAAACACATTCGGGGTGAATTTGCCCAAATCTTATTTCTCAATTTTCCACGGTTTTCATTGCCTGCGCGAGGTTCTGACGACTGTTTCGAGCACCGAGCATCCAAATACGTCGTTTTAATAGAAAAAAAGGCCACATTAATTTTTTACCATTTTTGACAAAAAATAGAAGGCTAACTTTCTTTGACCCTTTGGTGTTTTTTGACCCCAAAAAATGAAAGTTTGAATTTCGCTTATATTTTTGCTGTTTCGTTTGCAACTTGTTGAGAAAATAAGAATGGCGCAGTCAGATTTCCAGTAAGTATGATATTTTATATTTTATTTGGGTTTAAACCAAACACATTCGGGGTGAATTTGCCCAAATCTTATTTCTCAATTTTCCACGGATTTCATTGCCTGCGCGAGGTTCTGACGACTGTTTCGAGCACCGAGCATCCAAATACGTCGTTTAAATAGAAAAAAAGGCCACATTAATTTTTTACCATTTTTGACAAAAAATAGAAGGCTAACTTTCTTTGCCCCTTTGGTGTTTTTTGACCCCAAAAAATGAAAGTTTGAATTTCGCTTATATTTTTGCTGTTTCTTTTGCAACTTGTTGAGAAAATAAGAATGGCGCAGTCAGATTTCCAGTAAGTATGATATTTTATATTTTATTTGGGTTTAAACCAAACACATTCGGGGTGAATTTGCCCAAATCTTATTTCTCAATTTTCCACGGTTTTCATTGCTTGCGCGAGGTTCTGACGACTGTTTCGAGCACCGAGCATCCAAATACGTCGTTTTAATAGAAAAAAAGGCCACATTAATTTTTTACCATTTTTGACAAAAAATAGAAGGCTAACTTTCTTTGACCCTTTGGTGTTTTTTGACCCCAAAAAATGAAAGTTTGAATTTCGCTTATATTTTTGCTGTTTCTTTTGCAACTTGTTGAGAAAATAAGAATGGCGCAGTCAGATTTCCAGTAAGTATGATATTTTATATTTTATTTGGGTTTAAACCAAACACATTCGGGGTGAATTTGCCCAAATCTTATTTCTCAATTTTCCACGGTTTTCATTGCTTGCGCGAGGTTCTGACGACTGTTTCGAGCACCGAGCATCCAAATACGTCGTTTTAATAGAAAAAAAGGCCACATTAATTTTTACTATTTTTGACAAAAAATAGAAGGCTAACTTTCTTTGACCCTTTGGTGTTGTTTGACCCCAAAAAATGAAAGTTTGAATTTCGCTTATATTTTTGCTGTTTCTTTTGCAACTTGTTGAGAAAATAAGAATGGCGCAGTCAGATTTCCAGTAAGTATGATATTTTATATTTTATTTGGGTTTAAACCAAACACATTCGGGGTGAATTTGCCCAAATCTTATTTCTCAATTTTCCACGGTTTTCATTGCCTGCGCGAGGTTCTGACGACTGTTTCGAGCACCGAGCATCCAAATACGTCGTTTTAATAGAAAAAAAGGCCACATTAATTTTTTACCATTTTTGACAAAAAATAGAAGGCTAACTTTCTTTGACCCTTTGGTGTTTTTTGACCCCAAAAAATGAAAGTTTGAATTTCGCTTATATTTTTGCTGTTTCGTTTGCAACTTGTTGAGAAAATAAGAATGGCGCAGTCAGATTTCCAGTAAGTATGATATTTTATATTTTATTTGGGTTTAAACCAAACACATTCGGGGTGAATTTGCCCAAATCTTATTTCTCAATTTTCCACGGATTTCATTGCCTGCGCGAGGTTCTGACGACTGTTTCGAGCACCGAGCATCCAAATACGTCGTTTAAATAGAAAAAAAGGCCACATTAATTTTTTACCATTTTTGACAAAAAATAGAAGGCTAACTTTCTTTGCCCCTTTGGTGTTTTTTGACCCCAAAAAATGAAAGTTTGAATTTCGCTTATATTTTTGCTGTTTCTTTTGCAACTTGTTGAGAAAATAAGAATGGCGCAGTCAGATTTCCAGTAAGTATGATATTTTATATTTTATTTGGGTTTAAACCAAACACATTCGGGGTGAATTTGCCCAAATCTTATTTCTCAATTTTCCACGGTTTTCATTGCTTGCGCGAGGTTCTGACGACTGTTTCGAGCACCGAGCATCCAAATACGTCGTTTTAATAGAAAAAAAGGCCACATTAATTTTTTACCATTTTTGACAAAAAATAGAAGGCTAACTTTCTTTGACCCTTTGGTGTTTTTTGACCCCAAAAAATGAAAGTTTGAATTTCGCTTATATTTTTGCTGTTTCTTTTGCAACTTGTTGAGAAAATAAGAATGGCGCAGTCAGATTTCCAGTAAGTATGATATTTTATATTTTATTTGGGTTTAAACCAAACACATTCGGGGTGAATTTGCCCAAATCTTATTTCTCAATTTTCCACGGTTTTCATTGCTTGCGCGAGGTTCTGACGACTGTTTCGAGCACCGAGCATCCAAATACGTCGTTTTAATAGAAAAAAAGGCCACATTAATTTTTACTATTTTTGACAAAAAATAGAAGGCTAACTTTCTTTGACCCTTTGGTGTTGTTTGACCCCAAAAAATGAAAGTTTGAATTTCGCTTATATTTTTGCTGTTTCTTTTGCAACTTGTTGAGAAAATAAGAATGGCGCAGTCAGATTTCCAGTAAGTATGATATTTTATATTTTATTTGGGTTTAAACCAAACACATTCGGGGTGAATTTGCCCAAATCTTATTTCTCAATTTTCCACGGTTTTCATTGCCTGCGCGAGGTTCTGACGACTGTTTCGAGCACCGAGCATCCAAATACGTCGTTTTAATAGAAAAAAAGGCCACATTAATTTTTTACCATTTTTGACAAAAAATAGAAGGCTAACTTTCTTTGACCCTTTGGTGTTTTTTGACCCCAAAAAATGAAAGTTTGAATTTCGCTTATATTTTTGCTGTTTCGTTTGCAACTTGTTGAGAAAATAAGAATGGCGCAGTCAGATTTCCAGTAAGTATGATATTTTATATTTTATTTGGGTTTAAACCAAACACATTCGGGGTGAATTTGCCCAAATCTTATTTCTCAATTTTCCACGGTTTTCATTGCCTGCGCGAGGTTCTGACGACTGTTTCGAGCACCGAGCATCCAAATACGTCGTTTAAATAGAAAAAAAGGCCACATTAATTTTTTACCATTTTTGACAAAAAATAGAAGGCTAACCTTCTTTGCCCCTTTGGTGTTTTTTGACCCCAAAAAATGAAAGTTTGAATTTCGCTTATATTTTTGCTGTTTCTTTTGCAACTTGTTGAGAAAATAAGAATGGCGCAGTCAGATTTCCAGTAAGTATGATATTTTATATTTTATTTGGGTTTAAACCAAACACATTCGGGGTGAATTTGCCCAAATCTTATTTCTCAATTTTCCACGGTTTTCATTGCTTGCGCGAGGTTCTGACGACTGTTTCGAGCACCGAGCATCCAAATACGTCGCTTTAATATAAAAAAAGGCCACATTAATGTTTTACCATTTTTGACCAAAAATAGAACGCTAACTTTCTTTGACCCTTTGGAGTTTTTTGACCCCAAAAAATGAAAGTTTGAATTTCGCTTATATTTTTGCTGTTTCTTTTGCAATTTGTTGAGAAAATAAGAATGGCGCAGTCAGATTTCCAGTAAGTATGATATTTTATATTTTATTTGGGTTTAAACGAAACACATTCGGAGTGAATTGGCCCAAATCTGTTTTCTCAATTTTCCACGGTTTTCATTGCTTGCGCGAGGTTCTGACGACTGTTTCGAGCACCGAGCATTCAAATACGTCGTTTTAATAGAAAAAAAGGCCACATTAATTTTTTACCATTTTTGACAAAAAATAGAAGGCTAACTTTCTTTGACCCTTTGGTGTTTTTTGACCCCAAAAAATGAAAGTTTGAATTTCGCTTATATTTTTGCTGTTTCTTTTGCAACTTGTTGAGAAAATAAGAATGGCGCAGTCAGATTTCCAGTAAGTATGATATTTTATATTTTATTTGGGTTTAAACCAAACACATTCGGGGTGAATTTGCCCAAATCTTATTTCTCAATTTTCCACGGTTTTCATTGCTTGCGCGAGGTTCTGACGACTGTTTCGAGCACCGAGCATCCAAATACGTCGTTTTAATAGAAAAAAAGGCCACATTAATTTCTTACCATTTTTGACAAAAAATAGAAGGCTAACTTTCTTTGACCCTTTGGTGTTTTTTGACCCCAAAAAATGAAAGTTTGAATTTCGCTTATATTTTTGCTGTTTCTTTTGCAACTTGTTGAGAAAATAAGAATGGCGCAGTCAGATTTCCAGTAAGTATGATATTTTATATTTTATTTGGGTTTAAACCAAACACATTCGGGGTGAATTTGCCCAAATCTTATTTCTCAATTTTCCACGGTTTTCATTGCTTGCGCGAGGTTCTGACGACTGTTTTGAGCACCGAGCATCCAAATACGTCGTTTTAAAAGAAAAAAAGGCCACATTAATTTTTTACCAATTTTGAAAAAAAATAGAAAGCTAACTTTCTATGACCCTTTAGTGTTTTTTGACCCCAAAAAATGAATGTTTGAATTTCGCTAATATTTTTGCTGTTTCTTTTGCAAGTTGTTGAGAAAATAAGAATGGCGCAGTCAGATTTCCAGTAAGTATATTTTATATTTTATTTGGGTTGAAACCAAACACATTCGGGGTGAACTTGCCCAAATCTTATTTCTCAATTTTCCACGGTTTTCATTGCTTGCGCGAGGTTCTGACTACTGTTTCGAGCACCAAGCATCCAAATACGTCGTTTTAATAGAAAAAAAGGCCACATTAATTTTTTACCATTTTTGACAAAAAATAGAAGGCTAACTTTCTTTGACCCTTTGGTGTTTTTTGACCCCAAAAAATGAAAGTTTAAATTTCGCTTATATTTTTGCTGTTTCTTTTGCAACTTGTTGAGAAAATAAGAATGGCGCAGTCAGATTTCCAGTAAGTATGATATTTTATATTTTATTTGGGTTTAAACCAAACACATTCGGGGTGAATTTGCCCAAATCTTATTTCTCAATTTTCCACGGTTTTCATTGCCTGCGCGAGGTTCTGACGACTGTTTCGAGCACCGAGCATCCAAATACGTCGTTTTAATAGAAAAAAGGCCACATTAATTTTTACCATTTTTGACAAAAAATAGAAGGCTAACTTTCTTTGACCCTTTGGTGTTTTTTGACCCCAAAAAATGAAAGTTTGAATTTCGCTTATATTTTTGCTGTTTCTTTTGCAACTTGTTGAGAAAATAAGAATGGCGCAGTCAGATTTCCAGTAAGTATGATATTTTATATTTTATTTGGGTTTAAACCAAACACATTCGGGGTGAATTTGCCCAAATCTTATTTCTCAATTTTCCACGGTTTTCATTGCTTGCGCGAGGTTCTGACGACTGTTTCGAGCACCGAGCATCCAAATACGTCGCTTTAATATAAAAAAAGGCCACATTAATGTTTTACCATTTTTGACCAAAAATAGAACGCTAACTTTCTTTGACCCTTTGGAGTTTTTTGACCCCAAAAAATGAAAGTTTGAATTTCGCTTATATTTTTGCTGTTTCTTTTGCAATTTGTTGAGAAAATAAGAATGGCGCAGTCAGATTTCCAGTAAGTATGATATTTTATATTTTATTTGGGTTTAAACGAAACACATTCGGAGTGAATTGGCCCAAATCTGTTTTCTCAATTTTCCACGGTTTTCATTGCTTGCGCGAGGTTCTGACGACTGTTTCGAGCACCGAGCATTCAAATACGTCGTTTTAATAGAAAAAAAGGCCACATTAATTTTTTACCATTTTTGACAAAAAATAGAAGGCTAACTTTCTTTGACCCTTTGGTGTTTTTTGACCCCAAAAAATGAAAGTTTGAATTTCGCTTATATTTTTGCTGTTTCTTTTGCAACTTGTTGAGAAAATAAGAATGGCGCAGTCAGATTTCCAGTAAGTATGATATTTTATATTTTATTTGGGTTTAAACCAAACACATTCGGGGTGAATTTGCCCAAATATTAGTTCTCAATTTTCCACGGTTTTCATTGCTTGCGCGAGGTTCTGACGACTGTTTCGAGCACCGAGCATCCAAATACGTCGTTTAAATAGAAAAAAAGGCCACATTAATTTTTTACCATTTTTGACAAAAAATAGAAGGCTAACTTTCTTTGACCCTTTGGTGTTTTTTGACCCCAAAAAATGAAAGTTTGAATTTCGCTTATATTTTTGCTGTTTTTTTTGCAACTTGTTGAGAAAATAAGAATGGCGCAGTCAGATTTCCAGTAAGTATGATATTTTATATTTTATTTGGGTTTAAACCAAACACATTCGGGGTGAATTTGCCCAAATCTTATTTCTCAATTTTCCACGGTTTTCATTGCTTGCGCGAGGTTCTGACGACTGTTTCGAGCACCGAGCATCCAAATACGTCGTTTTAATAGAAAAAAAGGCCACATTAATTTTTTACTATTTTTGACAAAAAATAGAAGGCTAACTTTCTTTGACCCTTTGGTGTTTTTTGACCCCAAAAAATGAAAGTTTGAATTTCGCTTATATTTTTGCTGTTTCTTTTGCAACTTGTTGAGAAAATAAGAATGGCGCAGTCAGATTTCCAGTAAGTATGATATTTTATATTTTATTTGGGTTTAAACCAAACACATTCGGGGTGAATTTGCCCAAATCTTATTTCTCAATTTTCCACGGTTTTCATTGCTTGCGCGAGGTTCTGACGACTGTTTCGAGCACCGAGCATCCAAATACGTCGTTTTAATAGAAAAAAAGGCCACATTAATTTTTTACCATTTTTGACAAAAAATAGAAGGCTAACTTTCTTTGACCCTTTGGTGTTTTTTGACCCCAAAAAATGAAAGTTTGAATTTCGCTTATATTTTTGCTGTTTCTTTTGCAACTTGTTGAGAAAATAAGAATGGCGCAGTCAGATTTCCAGTAAGTATGATATTTTATATTTTATTTGGGTTTAAACCAAACACATTCGGGGTGAATTTGCCCAAATCTTATTTCTCAATTTTCCACGGTTTTCATTGCTTGCGCGAGGTTCTGACGACTGTTTCGAGCACCGAGCATCCAAATACGTCGTTTTAATAGAAAAAAAGGCCACATTAATTTTTTACTATTTTTGACAAAAAATAGAAGGCTAACTTTCTTTGACCCTTTGGTGTTGTTTGACCCCAAAAAATGAAAGTTTGAATTTCGCTTATATTTTTGCTGTTTCTTTTGCAACTTGTTGAGAAAATAAGAATGGCGCAGTCAGATTTCCAGTAAGTATGATATTTTATATTTTATTTGGGTTTAAACCAAACACATTCGGGGTGAATTTGCCCAAATCTTATTTCTCAATTTTACACGGTTTTCATTGCCTGCGCGAGGTTCTGACGACTGTTTCGAGCACCGAGCATCCAAATACGTCGTTTTAATAGAAAAAAAGGCCACATTCATTTTTTACCATTTTTGACAAAAAATAGAAGGCTAACTTTCTTTGACCCTTTGGTGTTTTTTGACCCCAAAAAATGAAAGTTTGAATTTCGCTTATATTTTTGCTGTTTCTTTTGCAACTTGTTGAGAAAATAAGAATGGCGCAGTCAGATTTCCAGTCAGTATGATATTTTATATTTTATTTGGGATTAAACCAAACACATTCGGGGTGAATTTGCCCAAATCTTATTTCTCAATTTTCCACGGTTTTCATTGCCTGCGCGAGGTTCTGACGACTGTTTCGAGCACCGAGCATCCAAATACGTCGTTTTAATAGAAAAAAAGGCCACATTAATTTTTTACCATTTTTGACAAAAAATAGAAGGCTAACTTTCTTTGACCCTTTGGTGTTTTTTGACCCCAAAAAATGAATGTTTGAATTTCGCTTATATTTTTGCTGTTTCTTTTGCAAGTTGTTGAGAAAATAAGAATGGCGCAGTCAGATTTCCAGTAAGTATGTTTTATATTTTATTTGGGTTTAAACCAAACACATTCGGGGTGAATTTGCCCAAATCTTATTTCTCAATTTTCCACGGTTTTCATTGCTTGCGCGAGGTTCTGACGACTGTTTCGAGCACCAAGCATCCAAATACGTCGTTTTAATAGAAAAAAAGGCCACATTAATTTTTTACCATTTTTGACAAAAAATAGAAGGCTAACTTTCTTTGACCCTTTGGTGTTTTTTGACTCCAAAAAATGAAAGTTTAAATTTCGCTTATATTTTTGCTGTTTCTTTTGCAACTTGTTGAGAAAATAAGAATGGCGCAGTCAGATTTCCAGTAAGTATGATATTTTATATTTTATTTGGGTTTAAACCAAACACATTCGGGGTGAATTTGCCCAAATCTTATTTCTCAATTTTCCACGGTTTTCATTGCTTGCGCGAGGTTCTGACGACTGTTTCGAGCACCGAGCATCCAAATACGTCGTTTTAATAGAAAAAAAGGCCACATTAATTTTTTACTATTTTTGACAAAAAATAGAAGGCTAACTTTCTTTGACCCTTTGGTGTTGTTTGACCCCAAAAAATGAAAGTTTGAATTTCGCTTATATTTTTGCTGTTTCTTTTGCAACTTGTTGAGAAAATAAGAATGGCGCAGTCAGATTTCCAGTAAGTATGATATTTTATATTTTATTTGGGTTTAAACCAAACACATTCGGGGTGAATTTGCCCAAATCTTATTTCTCAATTTTACACGGTTTTCATTGCCTGCGCGAGGTTCTGACGACTGTTTCGAGCACCGAGCATCCAAATACGTCGTTTTAATAGAAAAAAAGGCCACATTCATTTTTTACCATTTTTGACAAAAAATAGAAGGCTAACTTTCTTTGACCCTTTGGTGTTTTTTGACCCCAAAAAATGAAAGTTTGAATTTCGCTTATATTTTTGCTGTTTCTTTTGCAACTTGTTGAGAAAATAAGAATGGCGCAGTCAGATTTCCAGTAAGTATGATATTTTATATTTTATTTGGGATTAAACCAAACACATTCGGGGTGAATTTGCCCAAATCTTATTTCTCAATTTTCCACGGTTTTCATTGCCTGCGCGAGGTTCTGACGACTGTTTCGAGCACCGAGCATCCAAATACGTCGTTTTAATAGAAAAAAAGGCCACATTAATTTTTTACCATTTTTGACAAAAAATAGAAGGCTAACTTTCTTTGACCCTTTGGTGTTTTTTGACCCCAAAAAATGAATGTTTGAATTTCGCTTATATTTTTGCTGTTTCTTTTGCAAGTTGTTGAGAAAATAAGAATGGCGCAGTCAGATTTCCAGTAAGTATGTTTTATATTTTATTTGGGTTTAAACCAAACACATTCGGGGTGAATTTGCCCAAATCTTATTTCTCAATTTTCCACGGTTTTCATTGCTTGCGCGAGGTTCTGACGACTGTTTCGAGCACCAAGCATCCAAATACGTCGTTTTAATAGAAAAAAAGGCCACATTAATTTTTTACCATTTTTGACAAAAAATAGAAGGCTAACTTTCTTTGACCCTTTGGTGTTTTTTGACTCCAAAAAATGAAAGTTTAAATTTCGCTTATATTTTTGCTGTTTCTTTTGCAACTTGTTGAGAAAATAAGAATGGCGCAGTCAGATTTCCAGTAAGTATGATATTTTATATTTTATTTGGGTTTAAACCAAACACATTCGGGGTGAATTTGCCCAAATCTTATTTCTCAATTTTCCACGGTTTTCATTGCTTGCGCGAGGTTCTGACGACTGTTTCGAGCACCGAGCATCCAAATACGTCGTTTTAATAGAAAAAAAGGCCACATTCATTTTTTACCATTTTTGACAAAAAATAGAAGGCTAACTTTCTTTGACCCTTTGGTGTTTTTTGACCCCAAAAAATGAAAGTTTGAATTTCGCTTATATTTTTGCTGTTTCTTTTGCAACTTGTTGAGAAAATAAGAATGGCGCAGTCAGATTTCCAGTCAGTATGATATTTTATATTTTATTTGGGATTAAACCAAACACATTCGGGGTGAATTTGCCCAAATCTTATTTCTCAATTTTCCACGGTTTTCATTGCCTGCGCGAGGTTCTGACGACTGTTTCGAGCACCGAGCATCCAAATACGTCGTTTTAATAGAAAAAAAGGCCACATTAATTTTTTACCATTTTTGACAAAAAATAGAAGGCTAACTTTCTTTGACCCTTTGGTGTTTTTTGACCCCAAAAAATGAATGTTTGAATTTCGCTTATATTTTTGCTGTTTCTTTTGCAAGTTGTTGAGAAAATAAGAATGGCGCAGTCAGATTTCCAGTAAGTATGTTTTATATTTTATTTGGGTTTAAACCAAACACATTCGGGGTGAATTTGCCCAAATCTTATTTCTCAATTTTCCACGGTTTTCATTGCTTGCGCGAGGTTCTGACGACTGTTTCGAGCACCAAGCATCCAAATACGTCGTTTTAATAGAAAAAAAGGCCACATTAATTTTTTACCATTTTTGACAAAAAATAGAAGGCTAACTTTCTTTGACCCTTTGGTGTTTTTTGACTCCAAAAAATGAAAGTTTAAATTTCGCTTATATTTTTGCTGTTTCTTTTGCAACTTGTTGAGAAAATAAGAATGGCGCAGTCAGATTTCCAGTAAGTATGATATTTTATATTTTATTTGGGTTTAAACCAAACACATTCGGGGTGAATTTGCCCAAATCTTATTTCTCAATTTTCCACGGTTTTCATTGCTTGCGCGAGGTTCTGACGACTGTTTCGAGCACCGAGCATCCAAATACGTCGTTTTAATAGAAAAAAAGGCCACATTAATTTTTTACTATTTTTGACAAAAAATAGAAGGCTAACTTTCTTTGACCCTTTGGTGTTGTTTGACCCCAAAAAATGAAAGTTTGAATTTCGCTTATATTTTTGCTGTTTCTTTTGCAACTTGTTGAGAAAATAAGAATGGCGCAGTCAGATTTCCAGTAAGTATGATATTTTATATTTTATTTGGGTTTAAACCAAACACATTCGGGGTGAATTTGCCCAAATCTTATTTCTCAATTTTACACGGTTTTCATTGCCTGCGCGAGGTTCTGACGACTGTTTCGAGCACCGAGCATCCAAATACGTCGTTTTAATAGAAAAAAAGGCCACATTCATTTTTTACCATTTTTGACAAAAAATAGAAGGCTAACTTTCTTTGACCCTTTGGTGTTTTTTGACCCCAAAAAATGAAAGTTTGAATTTCGCTTATATTTTTGCTGTTTCTTTTGCAACTTGTTGAGAAAATAAGAATGGCGCAGTCAGATTTCCAGTAAGTATGATATTTTATATTTTATTTGGGATTAAACCAAACACATTCGGGGTGAATTTGCCCAAATCTTATTTCTCAATTTTCCACGGTTTTCATTGCCTGCGCGAGGTTCTGACGACTGTTTCGAGCACCGAGCATCCAAATACGTCGTTTTAATAGAAAAAAAGGCCACATTAATTTTTTACCATTTTTGACAAAAAATAGAAGGCTAACTTTCTTTGACCCTTTGGTGTTTTTTGACCCCAAAAAATGAATGTTTGAATTTCGCTTATATTTTTGCTGTTTCTTTTGCAAGTTGTTGAGAAAATAAGAATGGCGCAGTCAGATTTCCAGTAAGTATGTTTTATATTTTATTTGGGTTTAAACCAAACACATTCGGGGTGAATTTGCCCAAATCTTATTTCTCAATTTTCCACGGTTTTCATTGCTTGCGCGAGGTTCTGACGACTGTTTCGAGCACCAAGCATCCAAATACGTCGTTTTAATAGAAAAAAAGGCCACATTAATTTTTTACCATTTTTGACAAAAAATAGAAGGCTAACTTTCTTTGACCCTTTGGTGTTTTTTGACTCCAAAAAATGAAAGTTTAAATTTCGCTTATATTTTTGCTGTTTCTTTTGCAACTTGTTGAGAAAATAAGAATGGCGCAGTCAGATTTCCAGTAAGTATGATATTTTATATTTTATTTGGGTTTAAACCAAACACATTCGGGGTGAATTTGCCCAAATCTTATTTCTCAATTTTCCACGGTTTTCATTGCTTGCGCGAGGTTCTGACGACTGTTTCGAGCACCGAGCATCCAAATACGTCGTTTTAATAGAAAAAAAGGCCACATTAATTTCTTACCATTTTTGACAAAAAATAGAAGGCTAACTTTCTTTGACCCTTTGGTGTTTTTTGACCCCAAAAAATGAAAGTTTGAATTTCGCTTATATTTTTGCTGTTTCTTTTGCAACTTGTTGAGAAAATAAGAATGGCGCAGTCAGATTTCCAGTAAGTATGATATTTTATATTTTATTTGGGTTTAAACCAAACACATTCGGGGTGAATTTGCCCAAATCTTATTTCTCAATTTTCTACGGTTTTCATTGCTTGCGCGAGGTTCTGACGACTGTTTTGAGCACCGAGCATCCAAATACGTCGTTTTAAAAGAAAAAAAGGCCACATTAATTTTTTACCAATTTTGAAAAAAAATAGAAAGCTAACTTTCTATGACCCTTTAGTGTTTTTTGACCCCAAAAAATGAATGTTTGAATTTCGCTAATATTTTTGCTGTTTCTTTTGCAAGTTGTTGAGAAAATAAGAATGGCGCAGTCAGATTTCCAGTAAGTATATTTTATATTTTATTTGGGTTGAAACCAAACACATTCGGGGTGAACTTGCCCAAATCTTATTTCTCAATTTTCCACGGTTTTCATTGCTTGCGCGAGGTTCTGACTACTGTTTCGAGCACCAAGCATCCAAATACGTCGTTTTAATAGAAAAAAAGGCCACATTAATTTTTTACCATTTTTGACAAAAAATAGAAGGCTAACTTTCTTTGACCCTTTGGTGTTTTTTGACCCCAAAAAATGAAAGTTTAAATTTCGCTTATATTTTTGCTGTTTCTTTTGCAACTTGTTGAGAAAATAAGAATGGCGCAGTCAGATTTCCAGTAAGTATGATATTTTATATTTTATTTGGGTTTAAACCAAACACATTCGGGGTGAATTTGCCCAAATCTTATTTCTCAATTTTCCACGGTTTTCATTGCCTGCGCGAGGTTCTGACGACTGTTTCGAGCACCGAGCATCCAAATACGTCGTTTTAATAGAAAAAAGGCCACATTAATTTTTACCATTTTTGACAAAAAATAGAAGGCTAACTTTCTTTGACCCTTTGGTGTTTTTTGACCCCAAAAAATGAAAGTTTGAATTTCGCTTATATTTTTGCTGTTTCTTTTGCAACTTGTTGAGAAAATAAGAATGGCGCAGTCAGATTTCCAGTAAGTATGATATTTTATATTTTATTTGGGTTTAAACCAAACACATTCGGGGTGAATTTGCCCAAATCTTATTTCTCAATTTTCCACGGTTTTCATTGCTTGCGCGAGGTTCTGACGACTGTTTCGAGCACCGAGCATCCAAATACGTCGCTTTAATATAAAAAAAGGCCACATTAATGTTTTACCATTTTTGACCAAAAATAGAACGCTAACTTTCTTTGACCCTTTGGAGTTTTTTGACCCCAAAAAATGAAAGTTTGAATTTCGCTTATATTTTTGCTGTTTCTTTTGCAATTTGTTGAGAAAATAAGAATGGCGCAGTCAGATTTCCAGTAAGTATGATATTTTATATTTTATTTGGGTTTAAACGAAACACATTCGGAGTGAATTGGCCCAAATCTGTTTTCTCAATTTTCCACGGTTTTCATTGCTTGCGCGAGGTTCTGACGACTGTTTCGAGCACCGAGCATTCAAATACGTCGTTTTAATAGAAAAAAAGGCCACATTAATTTTTTACCATTTTTGACAAAAAATAGAAGGCTAACTTTCTTTGACCCTTTGGTGTTTTTTGACCCCAAAAAATGAAAGTTTGAATTTCGCTTATATTTTTGCTGTTTCTTTTGCAACTTGTTGAGAAAATAAGAATGGCGCAGTCAGATTTCCAGTAAGTATGATATTTTATATTTTATTTGGGTTTAAACCAAACACATTCGGGGTGAATTTGCCCAAATATTAGTTCTCAATTTTCCACGGTTTTCATTGCTTGCGCGAGGTTCTGACGACTGTTTCGAGCACCGAGCATCCAAATACGTCGTTTAAATAGAAAAAAAGGCCACATTAATTTTTTACCATTTTTGACAAAAAATAGAAGGCTAACTTTCTTTGACCCTTTGGTGTTTTTTGACCCCAAAAAATGAAAGTTTGAATTTCGCTTATATTTTTGCTGTTTCTTTTGCAACTTGTTGAGAAAATAAGAATGGCGCAGTCAGATTTCCAGTAAGTATGATATTTTATATTTTATTTGGGTTTAAACCAAACACATTCGGGGTGAATTTGCCCAAATCTTATTTCTCAATTTTCCACGGTTTTCATTGCTTGCGCGAGGTTCTGACGACTGTTTCGAGCACCGAGCATCCAAATACGTCGTTTTAATAGAAAAAAAGGCCACATTAATTTTTTACTATTTTTGACAAAAAATAGAAGGCTAACTTTCTTTGACCCTTTGGTGTTTTTTGACCCCAAAAAATGAAAGTTTGAATTTCGCTTATATTTTTGCTGTTTCTTTTGCAACTTGTTGAGAAAATAAGAATGGCGCAGTCAGATTTCCAGTAAGTATGATATTTTATATTTTATTTGGGTTTAAACCAAACACATTCGGGGTGAATTTGCCCAAATCTTATTTCTCAATTTTCCACGGTTTTCATTGCTTGCGCGAGGTTCTGACGACTGTTTCGAGCACCGAGCATCCAAATACGTCGTTTTAATAGAAAAAAAGGCCACATTAATTTTTTACTATTTTTGACAAAAAATAGAAGGCTAACTTTCTTTGACCCTTTGGTGTTGTTTGACCCCAAAAAATGAAAGTTTGAATTTCGCTTATATTTTTGCTGTTTCTTTTGCAACTTGTTGAGAAAATAAGAATGGCGCAGTCAGATTTCCAGTAAGTATGATATTTTATATTTTATTTGGGTTTAAACCAAACACATTCGGGGTGAATTTGCCCAAATCTTATTTCTCAATTTTACACGGTTTTCATTGCCTGCGCGAGGTTCTGACGACTGTTTCGAGCACCGAGCATCCAAATACGTCGTTTTAATAGAAAAAAAGGCCACATTCATTTTTTACCATTTTTGACAAAAAATAGAAGGCTAACTTTCTTTGACCCTTTGGTGTTTTTTGACCCCAAAAAATGAAAGTTTGAATTTCGCTTATATTTTTGCTGTTTCTTTTGCAACTTGTTGAGAAAATAAGAATGGCGCAGTCAGATTTCCAGTAAGTATGATATTTTATATTTTATTTGGGATTAAACCAAACACATTCGGGGTGAATTTGCCCAAATCTTATTTCTCAATTTTCCACGGTTTTCATTGCCTGCGCGAGGTTCTGACGACTGTTTCGAGCACCGAGCATCCAAATACGTCGTTTTAATAGAAAAAAAGGCCACATTAATTTTTTACCATTTTTGACAAAAAATAGAAGGCTAACTTTCTTTGACCCTTTGGTGTTTTTTGACCCCAAAAAATGAATGTTTGAATTTCGCTTATATTTTTGCTGTTTCTTTTGCAAGTTGTTGAGAAAATAAGAATGGCGCAGTCAGATTTCCAGTAAGTATGTTTTATATTTTATTTGGGTTTAAACCAAACACATTCGGGGTGAATTTGCCCAAATCTTATTTCTCAATTTTCCACGGTTTTCATTGCTTGCGCGAGGTTCTGACGACTGTTTCGAGCACCAAGCATCCAAATACGTCGTTTTAATAGAAAAAAAGGCCACATTAATTTTTTACCATTTTTGACAAAAAATAGAAGGCTAACTTTCTTTGACCCTTTGGTGTTTTTTGACTCCAAAAAATGAAAGTTTAAATTTCGCTTATATTTTTGCTGTTTCTTTTGCAACTTGTTGAGAAAATAAGAATGGCGCAGTCAGATTTCCAGTAAGTATGATATTTTATATTTTATTTGGGTTTAAACCAAACACATTCGGGGTGAATTTGCCCAAATCTTATTTCTCAATTTTCCACGGTTTTCATTGCCTGCGCGAGGTTCTGACGACTGTTTCGAGCACCGACCATCCAAATACGTCGTTTTAATAGAAAAAAGGCCACATTAATTTTTACCATTTTTGACAAAAAATAGAAGGCTAACTTTCTTTGACCCTTTGGAGTTTTTTGACCCCAAAAAATGAAAGTTTGAATTTCGCTTATATTTTTGCTGTTTCTTTTGCAATTTGTTGAGAAAATAAGAATGGCGCAGTCAGATTTCCAGTAAGTATGATATTTTATATTTTATTTGGGTTTAAACGAAACACATTCGGAGTGAATTGGCCCAAATCTGTTTTCTCAATTTTCCACGGTTTTCATTGCTTGCGCGAGGTTCTGACGACTGTTTCGAGCACCGAGCATTCAAATACGTCGTTTTAATAGAAAAAAAGGCCACATTAATTTTTTACCATTTTTGACAAAAAATAGAAGGCTAACTTTCTTTGACCCTTTGGTGTTTTTTGACCCCAAAAAATGAAAGTTTGAATTTCGCTTATATTTTTGCTGTTTCTTTTGCAACTTGTTGAGAAAATAAGAATGGCGCAGTCAGATTTCCAGTAAGTATGATATTTTATATTTTATTTGGGTTTAAACCAAACACATTCGGGGTGAATTTGCCCAAATCTTATTTCTCAATTTTCCACGGTTTTCATTGCTTGCGCGAGGTTCTGACGACTGTTTCGAGCACCGAGCATCCAAATACGTCGTTTTAATAGAAAAAAAGGCCACATTAATTTTTTACCATTTTTGACAAAAAATAGAAGGCTAACTTTCTTTGACCCTTTGGTGTTTTTTGACCCCAAAAAATGAAAGTTTGAATTTCGCTTATATTTTTGCTGTTTCTTTTGCAACTTGTTGAGAAAATAAGAATGGCGCAGTCAGATTTCCAGTAAGTATGATATTTTATATTTTATTTGGGTTTAAACCAAACACATTCGGGGTGAATTTGCCCAAATCTTATTTCTCAATTTTCCACGGTTTTCATTGCCTGCGCGAGGTTCTGACGACTGTTTCGAGCACCGAGCATCCAAATACGTCGTTTTAATAGAAAAAAAGGCCACATTAATTTTTTACCATTTTTGACAAAAAATAGAAGGCTAACTTTCTTTGACCCTTTGGTGTTTTTTGACCCCAAAAAATGAAAGTTTGAATTTCGCTTATATTTTTGCTGTTTCTTTTGCAACTTGTTGAGAAAATAAGAATGGCGCAGTCAGATTTCCAGTAAGTATGATATTTTATATTTTATTTGGGTTTAAACCAAACACATTCGGCGTGAATTTGCCCAAATATTATTTCTCAATTTTCCACGGTTTTCATTGCTTGCGCGAGGTTCTGACGACTGTTTCGAGCACCGAGCATCCAAATACGTCGTTTTAATAGAAAAAAAGGCCACATTAATTTTTTACCATTTTTGACAAAAAATAGAAGGCTAACTTTCTTTGACCCTTTGGTGTTTTTTGACCCCAAAAAATGAAAGTTTGAATTTCGCTTATATTTTTGCTGTTTCTTTTGCAACTTGTTGAGAAAATAAGAATGGCGCAGTCAGATTTCCAGTAAGTATGATATTTTATATTTTATTTGGGTTTAAACCAAACACATTCGGGGTGAATTTGCCCAAATATTAGTTCTCAATTTTCCACGGTTTTCATTGCTTGCGCGAGGTTCTGACGACTGTTTCGAGCACCGAGCATCCAAATACGTCGTTTAAATAGAAAAAAAGGCCACATTAATTTTTTACCATTTTTGACAAAAAATAGAAGGCTAACTTTCTTTGACCCTTTGGTGTTTTTTGACCCCAAAAAATGAAAGTTTGAATTTCGCTTATATTTTTGCTGTTTCTTTTGCAACTTGTTGAGAAAATAAGAATGGCGCAGTCAGATTTCCAGTAAGTATGATATTTTATATTTTATTTGGGTTTAAACCAAACACATTCGGGGTGAATTTGCCCAAATCTTATTTCTCAATTTTCCACGGTTTTCATTGCTTGCGCGAGGTTCTGACGACTGTTTCGAGCACCGAGCAATCAAATACGTCGTTTTAATAGAAAAAAAGGCCACATTAATTTTTTACCATTTTTGACAAAAAATAGAAGGCTAACTTTCTTTGACCCTTTGGTGTTTTTTGACCCCAAAAAATGAAAGTTTGAATTTCGCTTATATTTTTGCTGTTTCTTTTGCAACTTGTTGAGAAAATAAGAATGGCGCAGTCAGATTTCCAGTAAGTATGATATTTTATATTTTATTTGGGTTTAAACCAAACACATTCGGGGTGAATTTGCCCAAATATTAGTTCTCAATTTTCCACGGTTTTCATTGCTTGCGCGAGGTTCTGACGACTGTTTCGAGCACCGAGCATCCAAATACGTCGTTTAAATAGAAAAAAAGGCCACATTAATTTTTTACCATTTTTGACAAAAAATAGAAGGCTAACTTTCTTTGACCCTTTGGTGTTTTTTGACCCCAAAAAATGAAAGTTTGAATTTCGCTTATATTTTTGCTGTTTCTTTTGCAACTTGTTGAGAAAATAAGAATGGCGCAGTCAGATTTCCAGTAAGTATGATATTTTATATTTTATTTGGGTTTAAACCAAACACATTCGGGGTGAATTTGCCCAAATCTTATTTCTCAATTTTCCACGGTTTTCATTGCTTGCGCGAGGTTCTGACGACTGTTTCGAGCACCGAGCATCCAAATACGTCGTTTTAATAGAAAAAAAGGCCACATTAATTTTTTACTATTTTTGACAAAAAATAGAAGGCTAACTTTCTTTGACCCTTTGGTGTTTTTTGACCCCAAAAAATGAAAGTTTGAATTTCGCTTATATTTTTGCTGTTTCTTTTGCAACTTGTTGAGAAAATAAGAATGGCGCAGTCAGATTTCCAGTAAGTATGATATTTTATATTTTATTTGGGTTTAAACCAAACACATTCGGGGTGAATTTGCCCAAATCTTATTTCTCAATTTTCCACGGTTTTCATTGCTTGCGCGAGGTTCTGACGACTGTTTCGAGCACCGAGCATCCAAATACGTCGTTTTAATAGAAAAAAAGGCCACATTAATTTTTTACCATTTTTGACAAAAAATAGAAGGCTAACTTTCTTTGACCCTTTGGTGTTTTTTGACCCCAAAAAATGAAAGTTTGAATTTCGCTTATATTTTTGCTGTTTCTTTTGCAACTTGTTGAGAAAATAAGAATGGCGCAGTCAGATTTCCAGTAAGTATGATATTTTATATTTTATTTGGGTTTAAACCAAACACATTCGGGGTGAATTTGCCCAAATCTTATTTCTCAATTTTCCACGGTTTTCATTGCTTGCGCGAGGTTCTGACGACTGTTTCGAGCACCGAGCATCCAAATACGTCGTTTTAATAGAAAAAAAGGCCACATTAATTTTTTACTATTTTTGACAAAAAATAGAAGGCTAACTTTCTTTGACCCTTTGGTGTTGTTTGACCCCAAAAAATGAAAGTTTGAATTTCGCTTATATTTTTGCTGTTTCTTTTGCAACTTGTTGAGAAAATAAGAATGGCGCAGTCAGATTTCCAGTAAGTATGATATTTTATATTTTATTTGGGTTTAAACCAAACACATTCGGGGTGAATTTGCCCAAATCTTATTTCTCAATTTTACACGGTTTTCATTGCCTGCGCGAGGTTCTGACGACTGTTTCGAGCACCGAGCATCCAAATACGTCGTTTTAATAGAAAAAAAGGCCACATTCATTTTTTACCATTTTTGACAAAAAATAGAAGGCTAACTTTCTTTGACCCTTTGGTGTTTTTTGACCCCAAAAAATGAAAGTTTGAATTTCGCTTATATTTTTGCTGTTTCTTTTGCAACTTGTTGAGAAAATAAGAATGGCGCAGTCAGATTTCCAGTAAGTATGATATTTTATATTTTATTTGGGATTAAACCAAACACATTCGGGGTGAATTTGCCCAAATCTTATTTCTCAATTTTCCACGGTTTTCATTGCCTGCGCGAGGTTCTGACGACTGTTTCGAGCACCGAGCATCCAAATACGTCGTTTTAATAGAAAAAAAGGCCACATTAATTTTTTACCATTTTTGACAAAAAATAGAAGGCTAACTTTCTTTGACCCTTTGGTGTTTTTTGACCCCAAAAAATGAATGTTTGAATTTCGCTTATATTTTTGCTGTTTCTTTTGCAAGTTGTTGAGAAAATAAGAATGGCGCAGTCAGATTTCCAGTAAGTATGTTTTATATTTTATTTGGGTTTAAACCAAACACATTCGGGGTGAATTTGCCCAAATCTTATTTCTCAATTTTCCACGGTTTTCATTGCTTGCGCGAGGTTCTGACGACTGTTTCGAGCACCAAGCATCCAAATACGTCGTTTTAATAGAAAAAAAGGCCACATTAATTTTTTACCATTTTTGACAAAAAATAGAAGGCTAACTTTCTTTGACCCTTTGGTGTTTTTTGACTCCAAAAAATGAAAGTTTAAATTTCGCTTATATTTTTGCTGTTTCTTTTGCAACTTGTTGAGAAAATAAGAATGGCGCAGTCAGATTTCCAGTAAGTATGATATTTTATATTTTATTTGGGTTTAAACCAAACACATTCGGGGTGAATTTGCCCAAATCTTATTTCTCAATTTTCCACGGTTTTCATTGCCTGCGCGAGGTTCTGACGACTGTTTCGAGCACCGAGCATCCAAATACGTCGTTTTAATAGAAAAAAGGCCACATTAATTTTTACCATTTTTGACAAAAAATAGAAGGCTAACTTTCTTTGACCCTTTGGAGTTTTTTGACCCCAAAAAATGAAAGTTTGAATTTCGCTTATATTTTTGCTGTTTCTTTTGCAATTTGTTGAGAAAATAAGAATGGCGCAGTCAGATTTCCAGTAAGTATGATATTTTATATTTTATTTGGGTTTAAACGAAACACATTCGGAGTGAATTGGCCCAAATCTGTTTTCTCAATTTTCCACGGTTTTCATTGCTTGCGCGAGGTTCTGACGACTGTTTCGAGCACCGAGCATTCAAATACGTCGTTTTAATAGAAAAAAAGGCCACATTAATTTTTTACCATTTTTGACAAAAAATAGAAGGCTAACTTTCTTTGACCCTTTGGTGTTTTTTGACCCCAAAAAATGAAAGTTTGAATTTCGCTTATATTTTTGCTGTTTCTTTTGCAACTTGTTGAGAAAATAAGAATGGCGCAGTCAGATTTCCAGTAAGTATGATATTTTATATTTTATTTGGGTTTAAACCAAACACATTCGGGGTGAATTTGCCCAAATCTTATTTCTCAATTTTCCACGGTTTTCATTGCTTGCGCGAGGTTCTGACGACTGTTTCGAGCACCGAGCATCCAAATACGTCGTTTTAATAGAAAAAAAGGCCACATTAATTTTTTACCATTTTTGACAAAAAATAGAAGGCTAACTTTCTTTGACCCTTTGGTGTTTTTTGACCCCAAAAAATGAAAGTTTGAATTTCGCTTATATTTTTGCTGTTTCTTTTGCAACTTGTTGAGAAAATAAGAATGGCGCAGTCAGATTTCCAGTAAGTATGATATTTTATATTTTATTTGGGTTTAAACCAAACACATTCGGGGTGAATTTGGCCAAATCTTATTTCTCAATTTTCCACGGTTTTCATTGCCTGCGCGAGGTTCTGACGACTGTTTCGAGCACCGAGCATCCAAATACGTCGTTTTAATAGAAAAAAAGGCCACATTAATTTATTACCATTTTTGACAAAAAATAGTAGGCTAACTTTCTTTGACCCTTTGGTGTTTTTTGACCCCAAAAAATGAAAGTTTGAATTTCGCTTATATTTTTGCTGTTTCTTTTGCAACTTGTTGAGAAAATAAGAATGGCGCAGTCAGATTTCCAGTAAGTATGATATTTTATATTTTATTTGGGTTTAAACCAAACACATTCGGGGTGAATTTGCCCAAATCTTATTTCTCAATTTTCCACGGTTTTCATTGCCTGCGCGAGGTTCTGACGACTGTTTCGAGCACCGAGCATCCAAATACGTCGTTTTAATAGAAAAAAAGGCCACATTAATTTTTTACCATTTTTGACAAAAAATAGAAGGCTAACTTTCTTTGACCCTTTGGTGTTTTTTGACCCCAAAAAATGAAAGTTTGAATTTCGCTTATATTTTTGCTGTTTCTTTTGCAACTTGTTGAGAAAATAAGAATGGCGCAGTCAGATTTCCAGTAAGTATGATATTTTATATTTTATTTGGGTTTAAACCAAACACATTCGGGGTGAATTTGCCCAAATCTTATTTCTCAATTTTCCACGGTTTTCATTGCCTGCGCGAGGTTCTGACGACTGTTTCGAGCACCGAGCATCCAAATACGTCGTTTTAATAGAAAAAAAGGCCACATTAATTTTTTACCATTTTTGACAAAAAATAGAAGGCTAACTTTCTTTGACCCTTTGGTGTTTTTTGACCCCAAAAAATGAAAGTTTGAATTTCGCTTATATTTTTGCTGTTTCTTTTGCAACTTGTTGAGAAAATAAGAATGGCGCAGTCAGATTTCCAGTAAGTATGATATTTTATATTTTATTTGGGTTTAAACCAAACACATTCGGGGTGAATTTGCCCAAATCTTATTTCTCAATTTTCCACGGTTTTCATTGCTTGCGCGAGGTTCTGACGACTGTTTCGAGCACCGAGCATCCAAATACGTCGTTTTAATAGAAAAAAAGGCCACATTAATTTTTTACCATTTTTGACAAAAAATAGAAGGCTAACTTTCTTTGACCCTTTGGTGTTTTTTGACCCCAAAAAATGAAAGTTTGAATTTCGCTTATATTTTTGCTGTTTCTTTTGCAACTTGTTGAGAAAATAAGAATGGCGCAGTCAGATTTCCAGTAAGTATGATATTTTATATTTTATTTGGGTTTAAACCAAACACATTCGGGGTGAATTTGCCCAAATCTTATTTCTCAATTTTCCACGGTTTTCATTGCCTGCGCGAGGTTCTGACGACTGTTTCGAGCACCGAGCATCCAAATACGTCGTTTTAATAGAAAAAAAGGCCACATTAATTTTTTACCATTTTTGACAAAAAATAGAAGGCTAACTTTCTTTGACCCTTTGGTGTTTTTTGACCCCAAAAAATGAAAGTTTGAATTTCGCTTATATTTTTGCTGTTTCTTTTGCAACTTGTTGAGAAAATAAGAATGGCGCAGTCAGATTTCCAGTAAGTATGATATTTTATATTTTATTTGGGTTTAAACCAAACACATTCGGGGTGAATTTGCCCAAATCTTATTTCTCAATTTTCCACGGTTTTCATTGCTTGCGCGAGGTTCTGACGACTGTTTCGAGCACCGAGCATCCAAATACGTCGTTTTAATAGAAAAAAAGGCCACATTAATTTTTTACCATTTTTGACAAAAAATAGAAGGCTAACTTTCTTTGACCCTTTGGTGTTTTTTGACCCCAAAAAATGAAAGTTTGAATTTCGCTTATATTTTTGCTGTTTCTTTTGCAACTTGTTGAGAAAATAAGAATGGCGCAGTCAGATTTCCAGTAAGTATGATATTTTATATTTTATTTGGGTTTAAACCAAACACATTCGGGGTGAATTTGCCCAAATCTTATTTCTCAATTTTCCACGGTTTTCATTGCTTGCGCGAGGTTCTGACGACTGTTTCGAGCACCGAGCATCCAAATACGTCGTTTTAATAGAAAAAAAGGCCACATTAATTTTTTACTATTTTTGACAAAAAATAGAAGGCTAACTTTCTTTGACCCTTTGGTGTTGTTTGACCCCAAAAAATGAAAGTTTGAATTTCGCTTATATTTTTGCTGTTTCTTTTGCAACTTGTTGAGAAAATAAGAATGGCGCAGTCAGATTTCCAGTAAGTATGATATTTTATATTTTATTTGGGTTTAAACCAAACACATTCGGGGTGAATTTGCCCAAATCTTATTTCTCAATTTTCCACGGTTTTCATTGCCTGCGCGAGGTTCTGACGACTGTTTCGAGCACCGAGCATCCAAATACGTCGTTTTAATAGAAAAAAAGGCCACATTAATTTTTTACCATTTTTGACAAAAAATAGAAGGCTAACTTTCTTTGACCCTTTGGTGTTTTTTGACCCCAAAAAATGAAAGTTTGAATTTCGCTTATATTTTTGCTGTTTCTTTTGCAACTTGTTGAGAAAATAAGAATGGCGCAGTCAGATTTCCAGTAAGTATGATATTTTATATTTTATTTGGGTTTAAACCAAACACATTCGGGGTGAATTTGCCCAAATCTTATTTCTCAATTTTCCACGGTTTTCATTGCCTGCGCGAGGTTCTGACGACTGTTTCGAGCACCGAGCATCCAAATACGTCGTTTAAATAGAAAAAAAGGCCACATTAATTTTTTACCATTTTTGACAAAAAATAGAAGGCTAACTTTCTTTGCCCCTTTGGTGTTTTTTGACCCCAAAAAATGAAAGTTTGAATTTCGCTTATATTTTTGCTGTTTCTTTTGCAACTTGTTGAGAAAATAAGAATGGCGCAGTCAGATTTCCAGTAAGTATGATATTTTATATTTTATTTGGGTTTAAACCAAACACATTCGGGGTGAATTTGCCCAAATCTTATTTCTCAATTTTCCACGGTTTTCATTGCCTGCGCGAGGTTCTGACGACTGTTTCGAGCACCGAGCATCCAAATACGTCGTTTTAATAGAAAAAAAGGCCACATTAATTTTTTACCATTTTTGACAAAAAATAGAAGGCTAACTTTCTTTGACCCTTTGGTGTTTTTTGACCCCAAAAAATGAAAGTTTGAATTTCGCTTATATTTTTGCTGTTTCTTTTGCAACTTGTTGAGAAAATAAGAATGGCGCAGTCAGATTTCCAGTAAGTATGATATTTTATATTTTATTTGGGTTTAAACCAAACACATTCGGGGTGAATTTGCCCAAATCTTATTTCTCAATTTTCCACGGTTTTCATTGCTTGCGCGAGGTTCTGACGACTGTTTCGAGCACCGAGCATCCAAATACGTCGTTTTAATAGAAAAAAAGGCCACATTAATTTTTTACCATTTTTGACAAAAAATAGAAGGCTAACTTTCTTTGACCCTTTGGTGTTTTTTGACCCCAAAAAATGAAAGTTTGAATTTCGCTTATATTTTTGCTGTTTCTTTTGCAACTTGTTGAGAAAATAAGAATGGCGCAGTCAGATTTCCAGTAAGTATGATATTTTATATTTTATTTGGGTTTAAACCAAACACATTCGGGGTGAATTTGCCCAAATCTTATTTCTCAATTTTCCACGGTTTTCATTGCCTGCGCGAGGTTCTGACGACTGTTTCGAGCACCGAGCATCCAAATACGTCGTTTTAATAGAAAAAAAGGCCACATTAAATTTTTACCATTTTTGACAAAAAATAGAAGGCTAACTCTTTACTTAACTACTTTACTTAACTAATTTCTTTGACCCTTTGGTGTTTTTTGACCCCAAAAAATGAAAGTTTGAATTTCGCTTATATTTTTGCTGTTTCTTTTGCAACTTGTTGAGAAAATAAGAATGGCGCAGTCAGACTTCCAGTAAGTATGATATTTTATATTTTATTTGGGTTTAAACCAAACACATTCAGGGTGAATTTGCCCAAATCTTGTTTCTCAATTTTCCACGGTTTTCATTGCCTGCGCGAGGTTCTGACGACTGTTTCGAGCACCGAGCATCCAAATACGTCGTTTTAATAGAAAAAAAGGCCACATTAATTTATTACCATTTTTGACAAAAAATAGTAGGCTAACTTTCTTTGACCCTTTGGTGTTTTTTGACCCCAAAAAATGAAAGTTTGAATTTCGCTTATATTTTTGCTGTTTCTTTTGCAACTTGTTGAGAAAATAAGAATGGCGCAGTCAGATTTCCAGTAAGTATGATATTTTATATTTTATTTGGGTTTAAACCAAACACATTCGGGGTGAATTTGCCCAAATCTTATTTCTCAATTTTCCACGGTTTTCATTGCCTGCGCGAGGTTCTGACGACTGTTTCGAGCACCGAGCATCCAAATACGTCGTTTTAATAGAAAAAAAGGCCACATTAATTTTTTACCATTTTTGACAAAAAATAGAAGGCTAACTTTCTTTGACCCTTTGGTGTTTTTTGACCCCAAAAAATGAAAGTTTGAATTTCGCTTATATTTTTGCTGTTTCTTTTGCAACTTGTTGAGAAAATAAGAATGGCGCAGTCAGATTTCCAGTAAGTATGATATTTTATATTTTATTTGGGTTTAAACCAAACACATTCGGGGTGAATTTGACCAAATCTTATTTCTCAATTTTCCACGGTTTTCATTGCCTGCGCGAGGTTCTGACGACTGTTTCGAGCACCGAGCATCCAAATACGTCGTTTAAATAGAAAAAAAGGCCACATTAATTTTTTACCATTTTTGACAAAAAATAGAAGGCTAACTTTCTTTGCCCCTTTGGTGTTTTTTGACCCCAAAAAATGAAAGTTTGAATTTCGCTTATATTTTTGCTGTTTCTTTTGCAACTTGTTGAGAAAATAAGAATGGCGCAGTCAGATTTCCAGTAAGTATGATATTTTATATTTTATTTGGGTTTAAACCAAACACATTCGGGGTGAATTTGCCCAAATCTTATTTCTCAATTTTCCACGGTTTTCATTGCCTGCGCGAGGTTCTGACGACTGTTTCGAGCACCGAGCATCCAAATACGTCGTTTTAATAGAAAAAAAGGCCACATTAATTTTTTACCATTTTTGACAAAAAATAGAAGGCTAACTCTTTACTTAACTACTTTACTTAACTAATTTCTTTGACCCTTTGGTGTTTTTTGACCCCAAAAAATGAAAGTTTGAATTTCGCTTATATTTTTGCTGTTTCTTTTGCAACTTGTTGAGAAAATAAGAATGGCGCAGTCAGATTTCCAGTAAGTATGATATTTTATATTTTATTTGGGTTTAAACCAAACACATTCGGGGTGAATTTGCCCAAATCTTATTTCTCAATTTTCCACGGTTTTCATTGCTTGCGCGAGGTTCTGACGACTGTTTCGAGCACCGAGCATCCAAATACGTCGTTTTAATAGAAAAAAAGGCCACATTAATTTTTTACCATTTTTGACAAAAAATAGAAGGCTAACTTTCTTTGACCCTTTGGTGTTTTTTGACCCCAAAAAATGAAAGTTTGAATTTCGCTTATATTTTTGCTGTTTCTTTTGCAACTTGTTGAGAAAATAAGAATGGCGCAGTCAGATTTCCAGTAAGTATGATATTTTATATTTTATTTGGGTTTAAACCAAACACATTCGGGGTGAATTTGCCCAAATCTTATTTATCAATTTTCCACGGTTTTCATTGCTTGCGCGAGGTTCTGACGACTGTTTCGAGCACCGAGCATCCAAATACGTCGTTTTAATAGAAAAAAAGGCCACATTAATTTTTTACCATTTTTGACAAAAAATAGAAGGCTAACTTTCTTTGACCCTTTGGTGTTTTTTGACCCCAAAAAATGAAAGTTTAAATTTCGCTTATATTTTTGCTGTTTCTTTTGCAACTTGTTGAGAAAATAAGAATGGCGCAGTCAGATTTCCAGTAAGTATGATATTTTATATTTTATTTGGGTTTAAACCAAACACATTCGGGGTGAATTTGCCCAAATCTTATTTCTCAATTTTCCACGGTTTTCATTGCCTGCGCGAGGTTCTGACGACTGTTTCGAGCACCGAGCATCCAAATACGTCGTTTTAATAGAAAAAAGGCCACATTAATTTTTTACCATTTTTGACAAAAAATAGAAGGCTAACTTTCTTTGACCCTTTGGTGTTTTTTGACCCCAAAAAATGAAAGTTTGAATTTCGCTTATATTTTTGCTGTTTCTTTTGCAACTTGTTGAGAAAATAAGAATGGCGCAGTCAGATTTCCAGTAAGTATGATATTTTATATTTTATTTGGGTTTAAACCAAACACATTCGGGGTGAATTTGCCCAAATCTTATTTCTCAATTTTCCACGGTTTTCATTGCTTGCGCGAGGTTCTGACGACTGTTTCGAGCACCGAGCATCCAAATACGTCGCTTTAATATAAAAAAAGGCCACATTAATGTTTTACCATTTTTGACCAAAAATAGAACGCTAACTTTCTTTGACCCTTTGGAGTTTTTTGACCCCAAAAAATGAAAGTTTGAATTTCGCTTATATTTTTGCTGTTTCTTTTGCAATTTATTGAGAAAATAAGAATGGCGCAGTCAGATTTCCAGTAAGTATGATATTTTATATTTTATTTGGGTTTAAACGAAACACATTCGGAGTGAATTGGCCCAAATCTGTTTTCTCAATTTTCCACGGTTTTCATTGCTTGCGCGAGGTTCTGACGACTGTTTCGAGCACCGAGCATTCAAATACGTCGTTTTAATAGAAAAAAAGGCCACATTAATTTTTTACCATTTTTGACAAAAAATAGAAGGCTAACTTTCTTTGACCCTTTGGTGTTTTTTGACCCCAAAAAATGAAAGTTTGAATTTCGCTTATATTTTTGCTGTTTCTTTTGCAACTTGTTGAGAAAATAAGAATGGCGCAGTCAGATTTCCAGTAAGTATGATATTTTATATTTTATTTGGGTTTAAACCAAACACATTCGGGGTGAATTTGCCCAAATCTTATTTCTCAATTTTCCACGGTTTTCATTGCTTGCGCGAGGTTCTGACGACTGTTTCGAGCACCGAGCATCCAAATACGTCGTTTTAATAGAAAAAAAGGCCACATTAATTTTTTACCATTTTTGACAAAAAATAGAAGGCTAACTTTCTTTGACCCTTTGGTGTTTTTTGACCCCAAAAAATGAAAGTTTGAATTTCGCTTATATTTTTGCTGTTTCTTTTGCAACTTGTTGAGAAAATAAGAATGGCGCAGTCAGATTTTCAGTAAGTATGATATTTTATATTTTATTTGGGTTTAAACCAAACACATTCGGGGTGAATTTGCCCAAATCTTATTTCTCAATTTTCCACGGTTTTCATTGCTTGCGCGAGGTTCTGACGACTGTTTTGAGCACCGAGCATCCAAATACGTCGTTTTAAAAGAAAAAAAGACCACATTAATTTTTTACCAATTTTGACAAAAAATAGAAGGTTAACTTTCTATGACCCTTTGGTGTTTTTTGTCCCCAAAAAATGAAAGTTTGAATTTCGCTTATATTTTTTATATTTCTTTTGCAACTTGTTGAGAAAATAAGAATGGCGCAGTCAGATTTTCAGTAAGTATGATATTTTATATTTTATTTGGGTTTAAACCAAACACATTCAGGGTGAATTTGCCCAAATCTTGTTTCTCAATTTTCCACGGTTTTCATTGCCTGCGCGAGGTTCTGACGACTGTTTCGAGCACCGAGCATCCAAATACGTCGTTTTAATAGAAAAAAAGGCCACATTAATTTTTTACTATTTTTGACAAAAAATAGAAGGCTAACTTTCTTTGACCCTTTGGTGTTTTTTGACCCCAAAAAATGAAAGTTTGAATTTCGCTTATATTTTTGCTGTTTCTTTTGCAACTTGTTGAGAAAATAAAAATGGCGCAGTCAGATTTCCAGTAAGTATGATATATTATATTTTATTTGGGTTTAAACCAAACACATTCGGGGTGAATTTGCCCAAATCTTATTTCTCAATTTTCCACGGTTTTCATTGCTTGCGCGAGGTTCTGACGACTGTTTCGAGCACCGAGCATCCAAATACGTCGTTTTAATAGAAAAAAAAGCCACATTAATTTTTTACCATTTTTGACAAAAAATAGAAGGCTAACTTTCTTTGACCCTTTGGTGTTTTTTGACCCCAAAAAATGAAAGTTTGAATTTCGCTTATATTTTTGCTGTTTCTTTTGCAACTTGTTGAGAAAATAAGAATGGCGCAGTCAGATTTCCAGTAAGTATGATATTTTACATTTTATTTGGGTTTAAACCAAACACATTCGGGGTGAATTTGCCCAAATCTTATTTCTCAATTTTCCACGGTTTTCATTGCTTGCGCGAGGTTCTGACGACCGTTTCGAGCACCAAGCATCCAAATACGTCGTTTTAATAGAAAAAAAGGCCACATTAATTTTTTACCATTTTTGACAAAAAATAGAAGGCTAACTTTCTTTGACCCTTTGGTGTTTTTTGACCCCAAAAAATGAAAGTTTGAATTTCGCTTATATTTTTGCTGTTTCTTTTGCAACTTGTTGAGAAAATAAGAATGGCGCAGTCAGATTTCCAGTAAGTATGATATTTTATATTTTATTTGGGTTTAAACCAAACACATTCGGGGTGAATTTGCCCAAATCTTATTTCTCAATTTTCCACGGTTTTCATTGCTTGCGCGAGGTTCTGACGACTGTTTCGAGCACCGAGCATCCAAATACGTCGTTTTAATAGAAAAAAAGGCCACATTAATTTTTTACCATTTTTGACAAAAAATAGAAGGCTAACTTTCTTTGACCCTTTGGTGTTTTTTGACCCCAAAAAATGAAAGTTTAAATTTCGCTTATATTTTTGCTGTTTCTTTTGCAACTTGTTGAGAAAATAAGAATGGCGCAGTCAGATTTCCAGTAAGTATGATATTTTATATTTTATTTGGGTTTAAACCAAACACATTCGGGGTGAATTTGCCCAAATCTTATTTCTCAATTTTCCACGGTTTTCATTGCTTGCGCGAGGTTCTGACGACTGTTTCAAGCACCGAGCATCCAAATACGTCGTTTTAATAGAAAAAAAGGCCACATTAATTTTTTACCATTTTTGACAAAAAATAGAAGGCTAACTTTCTTTGACCCTTTGGTGTTTTTTGACCCCAAAAAATGAAAGTTTGAATTTCGCTTATATTTTTGCTGTTTCTTTTGCAACTTGTTGAGAAAATAAGAATGGCGCAGTCAGATTTCCAGTAAGTATGAAATTTTATATTTTATTTGGGTTTAAACCAAACACATTCGGGGTGAATTTGCCCAAATCTTATTTCTCAATTTTCCACGGTTTTCATTGCTTGCGCGAGGTTCTGACGACTGTTTCGAGCACCGAGCATCCAAATACGTCGTTTTAATAGAAAAAAAGGCCACATTAATTTTTTACCATTTTTGACAAAAAATAGAAGGCTAACTTTCTTTGACCCTTTGGTGTTTTTTGACCCCAAAAAATGAAAGTTTGAATTTCGCTTATATTTTTGCTGTTTCTTTTGCAACTTGTTGAGAAAATAAGAATGGCGCAGTCAGATTTCCAGTAAGTATGATATTTTATATTTTATTTGGGTTTAAACCAAACACATTCGGGGTGAATTTGCCCAAATCTTATTTCTCAATTTTCCACGGTTTTCATTGCCTGCGCGAGGTTCTGACGACTGTTTCGAGCACCGAGCATCCAAATACGTCGTTTTAATAGAAAAAAAGGCCACATTAATTTTTTACCATTTTTGACAAAAAATAGAAGGCTAACTTTCTTTGACCCTTTGGTGTTTTTTGACCCCAAAAAATGAAAGTTTGAATTTCGCTTATATTTTTCTGTTTCTTTTGCAACTTTTTGAGAAAATAAGAATGGCGCAGTCAGATTTCCAGTAAGTATGATATTTTATATTTTATTTGGGTTTAAACCAACCACATTCAGGGTGAATTTGCCCAAATCTTATTTCTCAATTTTCCACGGTTTTCATTGCTTGCGCGAGGTTCTGACGACTGTTTCGAGCCCCGAGCATCCAAATACGTCGTTTTAATAGAAAAAAGGCCACATTAATTTTTTACCATTTTTGACAAAAAATAGAAGGCTAACTTTCTTTGACCCTTTGGTGTTTTTTGACCCCAAAAAATGAAAGTTTGAATTTCGCTTATATTTTTGCTGTTTCTTTTGCAACTTGTTGAGAAAATAAGAATGGCGCAGTCAGATTTCCAGTAAGTATGATATTTTATATTTTATTTGGGTTTAAACCAAACACATTCGGGGTGAATTTGCCCAAATCTTATTTTTCAATTTTCCACGGTTTTCATTGCCTGCGCGAGGTTCTGACGACTGTTTCGAGCACCGAGCATCCAAATACGTCGTTTTAATAGAAAAAAAGGCCACATTAAATTTTTACCATTTTTGACAAAAAATAGAAGGCTAACTTTCTTTGACCCTTTGGTGTTTTTTGACCCCAAAAAATGAAAGTTTGAATTTCGCTTATATTTTTGCTGTTTCTTTTGCAACTTGTTGAGAAAATAAGAATGGCGCAGTCAGATTTCCAGTAAGTATGATATTTTATATTTTATTTGGGTTTAAACCAAACACATTCGGGGTGAATTTGCCCAAATCTTATTTCTCAATTTTCCACGGTTTTCATTGCCTGCGCGAGGTTCTGACGACTGTTTCGAGCACCGAGCATCCAAATACGTCGTTTTAATAGAAAAAAAGGCCACATTAATTTTTTACCATTTTTGACAAAAAATAGAAGGCTAACTTTCTTTGACCCTTTGGTGTTTTTTGACCTCAAAAAATGAAAGTTTGAATTTCGCTTACATTTTTGCTGTTTCTTTTGCAACTTGTTGAGAAAATAAGAATGGCGCAGTCAGATTTCCAGTAAGTATGATATTTTATATTTTATTTGGGTTTAAACCAAACACATTCGGGGTGAATTAGCCCAAATCTTATTTCTCAATTTTCCACGGTTTTCATTGCTTGCGCGAGGTTCTGACGACTGTTTCGAGCACCGAGCATCCAAATACGTCGTTTTAATAGAAAAAAAGGCCACATTAATTTTTTACCATTTTTGACAAAAAATAGAAGGCTAACTTTCTTTGACCCTTTGTTGTTTTTTGACCCCAAAAAATGAAAGTTTGAATTTCGCTTATATTTTTGCTGTTTCTTTTGCAACTTGTTGAGAAAATAAAAATGGCGCAGTCAGATTTCCAGTAAGTATGATATTTTATATTTTATTTGGGTTTAAACCAAACACATTCGTGGTGAATTTGCCCAAATCTTATTTCTCAATTTTCCACGGTTTTCATTGCTTGCGCGAGGTTCTGACGACTATTTCGAGCACCGAGCATCCAAATACGTCGTTTTAATAGAAAAAAAGGCCACATTAATTTTTTACCATTTTTGACAAAAAATAGAAGGCTAACTTTCTTTGACCCTTTGGTGTTTTTTGACCCCAAAAAATGAAAGTTTGAATTTCGCTTATATTTTTGCTGTTTCTTTTGCAACTTGTTGAGAAAATAAGAATGGCGCAGTCAGATTTCCAGTAAGTATGAAATTTTATATTTTATTTGGGTTTAAACCAAACACATTCGGGGTGAATTTGCCCAAATCTTATTTCTCAATTTTCGACGGTTTTCATTGCTTGCGCGAGGTTCTGACGACTGTTTCGAGCACCGAGCATCCAAATACGTCGTTTTAATAGAAAAAAAGGCCACATTAATTTTTTACCATTTTTGACAAAAAATAGAAGGCTAACTTTCTTTGACCCTTTGGTGTTTTTTGACCCCAAAAAATGAAAGTTTGAATTTCGCTTATATTTTTGCTGTTTCTTTTGCAACTTGTTGAGAAAATAAGAATGGCGCAGTCAGATTTCCAGTAAGTATGATATTTTATATTTTATTTGGGTTTAAACCAAACACATTCGGGGTGAATTTGCCCAAATCTTATTTCTCAATTTTCCACGGTTTTCATTGCCTGCGCGAGGTTCTGACGACTGTTTCGAGCACCGAGCATCCAAATACGTCGTTTTAATAGAAAAAAAGGCCACATTAATTTTTTACCATTTTTGACAAAAAATAGAAGGCTAACTTTCTTTGACCCTTTGGTGTTTTTTGACCCCAAAAAATGAAAGTTTGAATTTCGCTTATATTTTTGCTGTTTCTTTTGCAACTTGTTGAGAAAATAAGAATGGCGCAGTCAGATTTCCAGTAAGTATGATATTTTATATTTTATTTGGGTTTAAACCAAACACATTCGGGGTGAATTTACCCAAATCTTATTTCTCAATTTTCCACGGTTTTCATTGCTTGCGCGAGGTTCTGACGACTGTTTCGAGCACCGAGCATCCAAATACGTCGTTTTAATAGAAAAAAAGGCCACATTAATTTTTTACCATTTTTGACAAAAAATAGAAGGCTAACTTTCTTTGACCCTTTGGTGTTTTTTGACCCCAAAAAATGAAAGTTTGAATTTCGCTTATATTTTTCTGTTTCTTTTGCAACTTTTTGAGAAAATAAGAATGGCGCAGTCAGATTTCCAGTAAGTATGATATTTAATAATTTATTTGGGTTTAAACCAACCACATTCGGGGTGAATTTGCCCAAATCTTATTTCTCAATTTTCTACGGTTTTCATTGCTTGCGCGAGGTTCTGACGACTGTTTCGAGCACCGAGCATCCAAATACGTCGTTTTAATAGAAAAAAAGGCCACATTAATTTTTTACCATTTTTGACAAAAAATAGAAGGCTAACTTTCTTTGACCCTTTGGTGTTTTTTGACCCCAAAAAATGAAAGTTTGAATTTCGCTTATATTTTTGCTGTATCTTTTGCAACTTGTTGAGAAAATAAGAATGGCGCAGTCAGATTTCCAGTAAGTATGATATTTTATATTTTATTTGGGTTTAAACCAAACACATTCGGGGTGAATTTGCCCAAATATTATTTCTCAATTTTCTACGGTTTTCATTGCTTGCGCGAGGTTCTGACGACTGTTTCGAGCACCGAGCATCCAAATACGTCGTTTTAATAGAAAAAAAGGCCACATTAATTTTTTACCATTTTTGACAAAAAATAGAAGGCTAACTTTCTTTGACCCTTTGGTGTTTTTTGACCCCAAAAAATGAAAGTTTGAATTTCGCTTATATTTTTGCTGTTTCTTTTGCAACTTGTTGAGAAAATAAGAATGGCGCAGTCAGATTTCCAGTAAGTATGAAATTTTATATTTTATTTGGGTTTAAACCAAACACATTCGGGGTGAATTTGCCCAAATCTTATTTCTCAATTTTCGACGGTTTTCATTGCTTGCGCGAGGTTCTGACGACTGTTTCGAGCACCGAGCATCCAAATACGTCGTTTTAATAGAAAAAAAGGCCACATTAATTTTTTACCATTTTTGACAAAAAATAGAAGGCTAACTTTCTTTGACCCTTTGGTGTTTTTTGACCCCAAAAAATGAAAGTTTGAATTTCGCTTATATTTTTGCTGTTTCTTTTGCAACTTGTTGAGAAAATAAGAATGGCGCAGTCAGATTTCCAGTAAGTATGATATTTTATATTTTATTTGGGTTTAAACCAAACACATTCGGGGTGAATTTGCCCAAATCTTATTTCTCAATTTTCCACGGTTTTCATTGCCTGCGCGAGGTTCTGACGACTGTTTCGAGCACCGAGCATCCAAATACGTCGTTTTAATAGAAAAAAAGGCCACATTAATTTTTTACCATTTTTGACAAAAAATAGAAGGCTAACTTTCTTTGACCCTTTGGTGTTTTTTGACCCCAAAAAATGAAAGTTTGAATTTCGCTTATATTTTTGCTGTTTCTTTTGCAACTTGTTGAGAAAATAAGAATGGCGCAGTCAGATTTCCAGTAAGTATGATATTTTATATTTTATTTGGGTTTAAACCAAACACATTCGGGGTGAATTTGCCCAAATCTTATTTCTCAATTTTCCACGGTTTTCATTGCTTGCGCGAGGTTCTGACGACTGTTTCGAGCACCGAGCATCCAAATACGTCGTTTTAATAGAAAAAAAGGCCACATTAATTTTTTACCATTTTTGACAAAAAATAGAAGGCTAACTTTCTTTGACCCTTTGGTGTTTTTTGACCCCAAAAAATGAAAGTTTGAATTTCGCTTATATTTTTCTGTTTCTTTTGCAACTTTTTGAGAAAATAAGAATGGCGCAGTCAGATTTCCAGTAAGTATGATATTTTATATTTTATTTGGGTTTAAACCAACCACATTCGGGGTGAATTTGCCCAAATCTTATTTCTCAATTTTCTACGGTTTTCATTGCTTGCGCGAGGTTCTGACGACTGTTTCGAGCACCGAGCATCCAAATACGTCGTTTTAATAGAAAAAAAGGCCACATTAATTTTTTACCATTTTTGACAAAAAATAGAAGGCTAACTTTCTTTGACCCTTTGGTGTTTTTTGACCCCAAAAAATGAAAGTTTGAATTTCGCTTATATTTTTGCTGTATCTTTTGCAACTTGTTGAGAAAATAAGAATGGCGCAGTCAGATTTCCAGTAAGTATGATATTTTATATTTTATTTGGGTTTAAACCAAACACATTCGGGGTGAATTTGCCCAAATATTATTTCTCAATTTTCCACGGTTTTCATTGCTTGCGCGAGGTTCTGACGACTGTTTCGAGCACCGAGCATCCAAATACGTCGTTTAAATAGAAAAAAAGGCCACATTAATTTTTTACCATTTTTGACAAAAAATAGAAGGCTAACTTACTTTGACCCTTTGGTGTTTTTTGACCCCAAAAAATGAAAGTTTGAATTTCGCTTATATTTTTGCTGTTTCTTTTGCAACTTGTTGAGAAAATAAGAATGGCGCAGTCAGATTTCCAGTAAGTATGATATTTTATATTTTATTTGGGTTTAAACCAAACACATTCGGGGTGAATTTGCCCAAATCTTATTTTTCAATTTTCCACGGTTTTCATTGCCTGCGCGAGGTTCTGACGACTGTTTCGAGCACCGAGCATTCAAATACGTCGTTTTAATAGAAAAAAAGCCACATTAAATTTTTACCATTTTTGACAAAAAATAGAAGGCTAACTTTCTTTGACCCTTTGGTGTTTTTTGACCCCAAAAAATGAAAGTTTGAATTTCGCTTATATTTTTGCTGTTTCTTTTGCAACTTGTTGAGAAAATAAGAATGGCGCAGTCAGATTTCCAGTAAGTATGATATTTTATATTTTATTTGGGTTTAAACCAAACACATTCGGGGTGAATTTGCCCAAATCTTATTTCTCAATTTTCCACGGTTTTCATTGCTTGCGCGAGGTTCTGACGACTGTTTCGAGCACCGAGCATCCAAATACGTCGTTTTAATAGAAAAAAAGGCCACATTAATTTTTTACCATTTTTGACAAAAAATAGAAGGCTAACTTTCTTTGACCCTTTGGTGTTTTTTGACCCCAAAACATGAAAGTTTGAATTTCGCTTATATTTTTGCTGTTTCTTTTGCAACTTGTTGAGAAAATAAGAATGGCGCAGTCAGATTTCCAGTAAGTATGATATTTTATATTTTATTTGGGTTTAAACCAAACACATTCGGGGTGAATTTGCCCAAATCTTATTTCTCAATTTTCCACGGTTTTCATTGCCTGCGCGAGGTTCTGACGACTGTTTCGAGCACCGAGCATCCAAATACGTCGTTTTAATAGAAAAAAAGGCCACATTAATTTTTTACCATTTTTGACAAAAAATAGAAGGCTAACTTTCTTTGACCCTTTGGTGTTTTTTGACCCCAAAAAATGAAAGTTTGAATTTCGCTTATATTTTTGCTGTTTCTTTTGCAACTTGTTGAGAAAATAAGAATGGCGCAGTCAGATTTCCAGTAAGTATGATATTTTATATTTTATTTGGGTTTAAACCAAACACATTCGGGGTGAATTTGCCCAAATCTTATTTCTCAATTTTCCACGGTTTTCATTGCTTGCGCGAGGTTCTGACGACTGTTTCGAGCACCGAGCATCCAAATACGTCGTTTTAATAGAAAAAAAGGCCACATTAATTTTTTACCATTTTTGACAAAAAATAGAAGGCTAACTTTCTTTGACCCTTTGGTGTTTTTTGACCCCAAAAAATGAAAGTTTGAATTTCGCTTATATTTTTCTGTTTCTTTTGCAACTTTTTGAGAAAATAAGAATGGCGCAGTCAGATTTCCAGTAAGTATGATATTTTATATTTTATTTGGGTTTAAACCAACCACATTCGGGGTGAATTTGCCCAAATCTTATTTCTCAATTTTCTACGGTTTTCATTGCTTGCGCGAGGTTCTGACGACTGTTTCGAGCACCGAGCATCCAAATACGTCGTTTTAATAGAAAAAAAGGCCACATTAATTTTTTACCATTTTTGACAAAAAATAGAAGGCTAACTTTCTTTGACCCTTTGGTGTTTTTTGACCCCAAAAAATGAAAGTTTGAATTTCGCTTATATTTTTGCTGTATCTTTTGCAACTTGTTGAGAAAATAAGAATGGCGCAGTCAGATTTCCAGTAAGTATGATATTTTATATTTTATTTGGGTTTAAACCAAACACATTCGGGGTGAATTTGCCCAAATATTATTTCTCAATTTTCCACGGTTTTCATTGCTTGCGCGAGGTTCTGACGACTGTTTCGAGCACCGAGCATCCAAATACGTCGTTTAAATAGAAAAAAAGGCCACATTAATTTTTTACCATTTTTGACAAAAAATAGAAGGCTAACTTACTTTGACCCTTTGGTGTTTTTTGACCCCAAAAAATGAAAGTTTGAATTTCGCTTATATTTTTGCTGTTTCTTTTGCAACTTGTTGAGAAAATAAGAATGGCGCAGTCAGATTTCCAGTAAGTATGATATTTTATATTTTATTTGGGTTTAAACCAAACACATTCGGGGTGAATTTGCCCAAATCTTATTTTTCAATTTTCCACGGTTTTCATTGCCTGCGCGAGGTTCTGACGACTGTTTCGAGCACCGAGCATTCAAATACGTCGTTTTAATAGAAAAAAAGCCACATTAAATTTTTACCATTTTTGACAAAAAATAGAAGGCTAACTTTCTTTGACCCTTTGGTGTTTTTTGACCCCAAAAAATGAAAGTTTGAATTTCGCTTATATTTTTGCTGTTTCTTTTGCAACTTGTTGAGAAAATAAGAATGGCGCAGTCAGATTTCCAGTAAGTATGATATTTTATATTTTATTTGGGTTTAAACCAAACACATTCGGGGTGAATTTGCCCAAATCTTATTTCTCAATTTTCCACGGTTTTCATTGCTTGCGCGAGGTTCTGACGACTGTTTCGAGCACCGAGCATCCAAATACGTCGTTTTAATAGAAAAAAAGGCCACATTAATTTTTTACCATTTTTGACAAAAAATAGAAGGCTAACTTTCTTTGACCCTTTGGTGTTTTTTGACCCCAAAACATGAAAGTTTGAATTTCGCTTATATTTTTGCTGTTTCTTTTGCAACTTGTTGAGAAAATAAGAATGGCGCAGTCAGATTTCCAGTAAGTATGATATTTTATATTTTATTTGGGTTTAAACCAAACACATTCGGGGTGAATTTGCCCAAATCTTATTTCTCAATTTTCCACGGTTTTCATTGCTTGCGCGAGGTTCTGACGACTGTTTCGAGCACCGAGCATCCAAATACGTCGTTTTAATAGAAAAAAAGGCCACATTAATTTTTTACCATTTTTGACAAAAAATAGAAGGCTAACTTTCTTTGACCCTTTGGTGTTTTTTGACCCCAAAAAATGAAAGTTTGAATTTCGCTTATATTTTTGCTGTTTCTTTTGCAACTTGTTGAGAAAATAAGAATGGCGCAGTCAGATTTCCAGTAAGTATGATATTTTATATTTTATTTGGGTTTAAACCAAACACATTCGGGGTGAATTTGCCCAAATCTTAGTTCTCAATTTTCCACGGTTTTCATTGCTTGCGCGAGGTTCTGACGACTGTTTCGAGCACCGAGCATCCAAATACGTCGTTTTAATAGAAAATAAGGCCACATTAATTTTTTACCATTTTTGACAAAAAATAGAAGGCTAACTTTCTTTGACCCTTTGGTGTTTTTTGACCCCAAAAAATGAAAGTTTGAATTTCGCTTATATTTTTGCTCTTTCTTTTGCAACTTGTTGAGAAAATAAGAATGGCGCAGTCAGATTTCCAGTAAGTATGATATTTTATATATTTTTTGGGTTTAAACCAAACACATTCGGGGTGAATTTGCCCACATCTTATTTCTCAATTTTCCACGGTTTTCATTGCCTGCGCGAGGTTCTGACGACTGTTTCGAGCACCGAGCATCCAAATACGTCGTTTTAATAGAAAAAAAGGCCACATTTATTTTTTACCATTTTTGAGAAAAAATAGAAGGTTAACTTTCTTTGACCCTTTGGTGTTTTTTGACCCCAAAAAATGAAAGTTTGAATTTCGCTTATATTTTTGCTGTTTCTTTTGCAACTTGTTGAGAAAATAAGAATGGCGCAGTCAGATTTCCAGTAAGTATGATATTTTATATTTTATTTGGGTTTAAACCAAACACATTCGGGGTGAATTTGCCCAAATATTATTTCTCAATTTTCCACGGTTTTCATTGCTTGCGCGAGGTTCTGACGACTGTTTCGAACACCGAGCATCCAAATACGTCGTTTTAATAGAAAAAAAGGCCACATTAATTTTTTACCATTTTTGACAAAAAATAGCAGGCTAACTTTCTTTGACCCTTTGGTGTTTTTTGACCCCAAAAAATGAAAGTTTGAATTTCGCTTCTATTTTAGCTGTTTCTTTTGCAACTTGTTGAGAAAATAAGAATGGCGCAGTCAGATTTCCAGTAAGTATGATATTATATACTTTATTCGGGTTTAAACCAAACACATTCGGGGTGAATTTGCCCAAATATTATTTCTCAATTTTCCACGGTTTTCATTGCTTGCGCGAGGTTCTGACGACTGTTTCGAGCACCGAGCATCCAAATACGTCGTTTTAATAGAAAAAAAGGCCACATTAATTTTTTACCATTTTTGACAAAAAATAGAAGGCTAACTTTCTTTGACCCTTTGGTGTTTTTTGACCCCAAAAAATGAAAGTTTGAATTTTGCTTATATTTTTGCTGTTTCTTTTGCAACTTGTTGAGAAAATAAGAATGGCGCAGTCAGATTTCCAGTAAGTATGATATTTTATATTTTATTTGGGTTTAAACCAAACACATTCGGGGTGAATTTGCCCAAATCTTATTTCTCAATTTTCCACGGTTTTCATTGCTTGCGCGAGGTTCTGACGACTGTTTCGAGCACCGAGCATCCAAATACGTCGTTTTAATAGAAAAAAAGGCCACATTAATTTTTTACCATTTTTGACAAAAAATAGAAGGCTAACTTTCTTTGACCCTTTGGTGTTTTTTGACCCCAAAAAATGAAAGTTTGAATTTCGCTTATATTTTTGCTGTTTCTTTTGCAACTTGTTGAGAAAATAAGAATGGCGCAGTCAGATTTCCAGTAAGTATGATATTTTATATTTTATTTGGGTTTAAACCAAACACATTCGGGGTGAATTTGCCCAAATCTTATTTCTCAATTTTCCACGGTTTTCATTGCTTGCGCGAGGTTCTGACGACTGTTTCGAGCACCGAGCATCCAAATACGTCGTTTTAATAGAAAAAAAGGCCACATCAATTTTTTACCATTTTTGACAAAAAATAGAAGGCTAACTTTCTTTGACCCTTTGGTGTTTTTTGACCCCAAAAAATTTGAATTTCGCTTATATTTTTGCTGTTTCTTTTGCAACTTGTTGAGAAAATAAGAATGGCGCAGTCAGATTTCCAGTAAGTATGATATTTTATATTTTATTTGGGTTTAAACCAAACACATTCGGGGTGAATTTGCCCAAATCTTATTTCTCAATTTTCCACGGTTTTCATTGCTTGCGCGAGGTTCTGACGACTGTTTCGAGCACCGAGCATCCAAATACGTCGTTTTAATAGAAAAAAAGGCCACATTAATTTTTTACTATTTTTGACAAAAAATAGAAGGCTAACTTTCTTTGACCCTATGGTGTTTTTTGACCCCAAAAAATGAAAGTTTGAATTTCGCTTATATTTTTGCTGTTTCTTTTGCAACTTGTTGAGAAAATAAGAATGGCGCAGTCAGATTTCCAGTAAGTATGATATTTTATATTTTATTTGGGTTAAACCAAACACATTCGGGGTGAATTTGCCCAAATCTTATTTCTCAATTTTCCACGGTTTTCATTGCTTGCGCGAGGTTCTGACGACTGTTTCGAGCACCGAGCATCCAAATACGTCGTTTTAATAGAAAAAAAGGCCACATTAATTTTTTACCATTTTTGACAAAAAATAGAAGGCTAACTTTCTTTGACCCTTTGGTGTTTTTTGACCCCAAAAAATGAAAGTTTGAATTTCGCTTATAGTTTTGCTGTTTCTTTTGCAACTTGTTGAGAAAATAAGAATGGCGCAGTCAGATTTCCAGTAAGTATGATATTTTATATTTTATTTGGGTTTAAACCAAACACATTCGGGGTGAATTTGCCCAAATCTTATTTCTCAATTTTCCACGGTTTTCATTGCTTGCGCGAGGTTCTGACGACTGTTTCGAGCACCGAGCATCCAAATACGTCGTTTTAATAGAAAAAAAGGCCACATTAATTTTTTACCATTTTTGACAAAAAATAGAAGGCTAACTTTCTTTGACCCTTTGGTGTTTTTTGACCCCAAAAAATGAAAGTTTGAATTTCGCTTATATTTTTGCTGTTTCTTTTGCAACTTGTTGAGAAAATAAGAATGGCGCAGTCAGATTTCCAGTAAGTATGATATTTTATATTTTATTTGGGTTTAAACCAAACACATTCGGGGTGAATTTGCCCAAATCTTATTTCTCAATTTTCCACGGTTTTCATTGCTTGCGCGAGGTTCTGACGACTGTTTCGAGCACCGAGCATCCAAATACGTCGTTTTAATAGAAAAAAAGGCCACATTAATTTTTTACCATTTTTGACAAAAAATAGAAGGCTAACTTACTTTGACCCTTTTGTGTTTTTTGACCCCAAAAAATGAAAGTTTGCATTTCGCTTATATTTTTGCTGTTTCTTTTGCAACTTGTTGAGAAAATAAGAATGGCGCAGTCAGATTTCCAGTAAGTATGATATTTTATATTTTATTTGGGTTTAAACCAAACACATTCGGGGTGAATTTGCCCAAATCTTATTTCTCAATTTTCCACGGTTTTCATTGCTTGCGCGAGGTTCTGACGACTGTTTCGAGCACCGAGCATCCAAATACGTCGTTTTAATAGAAAAAAAGGCCACATTAATTTTTTACCATTTTTGACAAAAAATAGAAGGCTAACTTTCTTTGACCCTTTGGAGTTCTTTGACCCCAAAAAATGAAAGTTTGAATTTCGCTTATAGTTTTGCTGTTTCTTTTGCAACTTGTTGAGAAAATAAGAATGGCGCAGTCAGATTTCCAGTAAGTATGATATTTTATATTTTATTTGGGTTTAAACCAAACACATTCGGGGTGAATTTGCCCAAATCTTATTTCTCAATTTTCCACGGTTTTCATTGCTTGCGCGAGGTTCTGACGACTGTTTCGAGCACCGAGCATCCAAATACGGCGTTTTAATAGAAAAAAAGGCCACATTAATTTTTTACCATTTTTGACAAAAAATAGAAGGCTAACTTTCTTTGACCCTTTGGTGTTTTTTGACCCCAAAAAATGAAAGTTTGAATTTCGCTTATATTTTTGCTGTTTCTTTTGCAACTTGTTGAGAAAATAAGAATGGCGCAGTCAGATTTCCAGTAAGTATGATATTTTATATTTTATTTGGGTTTAAACCAAACACATTCGGGGTGAATTTGCCCAAATCTTATTTCTCAATTTTCCACGGTTTTCATTGCTTGCGCGAGGTTCTGACGACTGTTTCGAGCACCGAGCATCCAAATACGTCGTTTTAATAGAAAAAAAGGCCACATTAATTTTTTACCATTTTTGACAAAAAATAGAAGGCTAACTTACTTTGACCCTTTTGTGTTTTTTGACCCCAAAAAATGAAAGTTTGCATTTCGCTTATATTTTTGCTGTTTCTTTTGCAACTTGTTGAGAAAATAAGAATGGCGCAGTCAGATTTCCAGTAAGTATGATATTTTATATTTTATTTGGGTTTAAACCAAACACATTCGGGGTGAATTTGCCCAAATCTTATTTCTCAATTTTCCACGGTTTTCATTGCTTGCGCGAGGTTCTGACGACTGTTTCGAGCACCGAGCATCCAAATACGTCGTTTTAATAGAAAAAAAGGCCACATCAATTTTTTACCATTTTTGACAAAAAATAGAAGGCTAACTTTCTTTGACCCTTTGGTGTTTTTTGACCCCAAAAAATGAAAGTTTGAATTTCGCTTATATTTTTGCTGTTTCTTTTGCAACTTGTTGAGAAAATAAGAATGGCGCAGTCAGATTTCCAGTAAGTATGATATTTTATATTTTATTTGGGTTTAAACCAAACACATTCGGGGTGAATTTGCCCAAATCTTATTTCTCAATTTTCCACGGTTTTCATTGCTTGCGCGAGGTTCTGACGACTGTTTCGAGCACCGAGCATCCAAATACGTCGTTTTAATAGAAAAAAAGGCCAAATTAATTTTTTATCATTTTTGACAAAAAATAGAAGGCTAACTTTCTTTGACTCTTTGGTGTTTTTTGACCCCAAAAAATGAAAGTTTGAATTTCGCTTATATTTTTGCTGTTTCTTTTGCAACTTGTTGAGAAAATAAGAATGGCGCAGTCAGATTTCCAGTAAGTATGATATTTTATATTTTATTTGGGTTTAAACCAAACACATTCGGGGTGAATTTGCCCAAATCTTATTTCTCAATTTTCCACGGTTTTCATTGCTTGCGCGAGGTTCTGACGACTGTTTCGAGCACCGAGCATCCAAATACGTCGTTTTAATAGAAAAAAAGGCCACATCAATTTTTTACCATTTTTGACAAAAAATAGAAGGCTAACTTTCTTTGACCCTTTGGTGTTTTTTGACCCCAAAAAATGAAAGTTTGAATTTCGCTTATATTTTTGCTGTTTCTTTTGCAACTTGTTGAGAAAATAAGAATGGCGCAGTCAGATTTCCAGTAAGTATGATATTTTATATTTTATTTGGGTCTAAACCAAACACATTCGGGGTGAATTTGCCCAAATCTTATTTCTCAATTTTCCACGGTTTTCATTGCTTGCGCGAGGTTCTGACGACTGTTTCGAGCACCGAGCATCCAAATACGTCGTTTTAATAGAAAAAAAGGCCACATTAATTTTTTACCATTTTTGACAAAAAATAGAAGGCTAACTTTCTTTGACCCTTTGGTGTTTTTTGACCCCAAAAAATGAAAGTTTGAATTTCGCTTATATTTTTGCTGTTTCTTTTGCAACTTGTTGAGAAAATAAGAATGGCGCAGTCAGATTTCCAGTAAGTATGATATTTTATATTTTATTTGGGTTTAAACCAAACACATTCGGGGTGAATTTGCCCAAATCTTATTTCTCAATTTTCCACGGTTTTCATTGCTTGCGCGAGGTTCTGACGACTGTTTCGAGCACCGAGCATCCAAATACGTCGTTTTAATAGAAAAAAAGGCCACATTAATTTTTTACCATTTTTGACAAAAAATAGAAGGCTAACTTTCTTTGACCCTTTGGTGTTTTTTGACCCCAAAAAATGAAAGTTTGAATTTCGCTTATATTTTTGCTGTTTCTTTTGCAACTTGTTGAGAAAATAAGAATGGCGCAGTCAGATTTCCAGTAAGTAAGATATTTTATATTTTATTTGGGTTTAAACCAAACACATTCGGGGTGAATTTGCCCAAATCTTATTTCTCAATTTTCCACGGTTTTCATTGCTTGCGCGAGGTTCTGACGACTGTTTCGAGCACCGAGCATCCAAATACGTCGTTTTAATAGAAAAAAAGGCCACATCAATTTTTTACCATTTTTGACAAAAAATAGAAGGCTAACTTTCTTTGACCCTTTGGTGTTTTTTGACCCCAAAAAATGAAAGTTTGAATTTCGCTTATATTTTTGCTGTTTCTTTTGCAACTTGTTGAGAAAATAAGAATGGCGCAGTCAGATTTCCAGTAAGTATGATATTTTATATTTTATATGGGTTTAAACCAAACACATTCGGGGTGAATTTGCCCAAATCTTATTTCTCAATTTTCCACGGTTTTCATTGCTTGCGCGAGGTTCTGACGACTGTTTCGAGCACCGAGCATCCAAATACGTCGTTTTAATAGAAAAAAAGGCCACATTAATTTTTTACCATTTTTGACAAAAAATAGAAGGCTAACTTTCTTTGACTCTTTGGTGTTTTTTGACCCCAAAAAATGAAAGTTTGAATTTCGCTTATATTTTTGCTGTTTCTTTTGCAACTTGTTGAGAAAATAAGAATGGCGCAGTCAGATTTCCAGTAAGTATGATATTTTATATTTTATTTGGGTTTAAACCAAACACATTCGGGGTGAATTTGCCCAAATCTTATTTCTCAATTTTCCACGGTTTTCATTGCTTGCGCGAGGTTCTGACGACTGTTTCGAGCACCGAACATCCAAATACGTCGTTTTAATAGAAAAAAAGGCCACATCAATTTTTTACCATTTTTGACAAAAAATAGAAGGCTAACTTTCTTTGACCCTTTGGTGTTTTTTGACCCCAAAAAATGAAAGTTTGAAATTCGCTTATATTTTTGCTGTTTCTTTTGCAACTTGTTGAGAAAATAAGAATGGCGCAGTCAGATTTCCAGTAAGTATGATATTTTATATTTTATTTGGGTTTAAACCAAACACATTCGGGGTGAATTTGCCCAAATCTTATTTCTCAATTTTCCACGGTTTTCATTGCTTGCGCGAGGTTCTGACGACTGTTTCGAGCACCGAGCATCCAAATACGTCGTTTTAATAGAAAAAAAGGCCACATTAATTTTTCACCATTTTTGACAAAAAATAGAAGGCTAACTTTCTTTGACCCTTTGGTGTTTTTTGACCCCAAAAAATGAAAGTTTGAATTTCGCTTATATTTTTGCTGTTTCTTTTGCAACTTGTTGAGAAAATAAGAATGGCGCAGTCAGATTTCCAGTAAGTAAGATATTTTATATTTTATTTGGGTTTAAACCAAACACATTCGGGGTGAATTTGCCCAAATCTTATTTCTCAATTTTCCACGGTTTTCATTGCTTGCGCGAGGTTCTGACGACTGTTTCGAGCACCGAGCATCCAAATACGTCGTTTTAATAGAAAAAAAGGCCACATTAATTTTTTACCATTTTTGACAAAAAATAGAAGGCTAACTTTCTTTGACCCTTTGGTGTTTTTTGACCCCAAAAAATGAAAGTTTGAATTTCGCTTATATTTTTGCTGTTTCTTTTGCAACTTGTTGAGAAAATAAGAATGGCGCAGTCAGATTTCCAGTAAGTAAGATATTTTATATTTTATTTGGGTTTAAACCAAACACATTCGGGGTGAATTTGCCCAAATCTTATTTCTCAATTTTCCACGGTTTTCATTGCTTGCGCGAGGTTCTGACGACTGTTTCGAGCACCGAGCATCCAAATACGTCGTTTTAATAGAAAAAAAGGCCACATCAATTTTTTACCATTTTTGACAAAAAATAGAAGGCTAACTTTCTTTGACCCTTTGGTGTTTTTTGACCCCAAAAAATGAAAGTTTGAATTTCGCTTATATTTTTGCTGTTTCTTTTGCAACTTGTTGAGAAAATAAGAATGGCGCAGTCAGATTTCCAGTAAGTATGATATTTTATATTTTATTTGGGTTTAAACCAAACACATTCGGGGTGAATTTGCCCAAATCTTATTTCTCAATTTTCCACGGTTTTCATTGCTTGCGCGAGGTTCTGACGACTGTTTCGAGCACCGAGCATCCAAATACGTCGTTTTAATAGAAAAAAAGGCCACATTAATTTTTTACCAATTTTGACAAAAAATAGAAGGCTAACTTTCTTTGACCCTTTGGTGTTTTTTGACCCCAAAAAATGAAAGTTTGAATTTCGCTTATATTTTTGCTGTTTCTTTTGCAACTTGTTGAGAAAATAAGAATGGCGCAGTCAGATTTCCAGTAAGTATGATATTTTATATTTTATTTGGGTTTAAACCAAACACATTCGGGGTGAATTTGCCCAAATCTTATTTCTCAATTTTCCACGGTTTTCATTGCTTGCGCGAGGTTCTGACGACTGTTTCGAGCACCGAGCATCCAAATACGTCGTTTTAATAGAAAAAAAGGCCACATCAATTTTTTACCATTTTTGACAAAAAATAGAAGGCTAACTTTCTTTGACCCTTTGGTGTTTTTTGACCCCAAAAAATGAAAGTTTGAAATTCGCTTATATTTTTGCTGTTTCTTTTGCAACTTGTTGAGAAAATAAGAATGGCGCAGTCAGATTTCCAGTAAGTATGATATTTTATATTTTATTTGGGTTTAAACCAAACACATTCGGGGTGAATTTGCCCAAATCTTATTTCTCAATTTTCCACGGTTTTCATTGCTTGCGCGAGGTTCTGACGACTGTTTCGAGCACCGAGCATCCAAATACGTCGTTTTAATAGAAAAAAAGGCCACATTAATTTTTCACCATTTTTGACAAAAAATAGAAGGCTAACTTTCTTTGACCCTTTGGTGTTTTTTGACCCCAAAAAATGAAAGTTTGAATTTCGCTTATATTTTTGCTGTTTCTTTTGCAACTTGTTGAGAAAATAAGAATGGCGCAGTCAGATTTCCAGTAAGTATGATATTTTATATTTTATTTGGGTTTAAACCAAACACATTCGGGGTGAATTTGCCCAAATCTTATTTCTCAATTTTCCACGGTTTTCATTGCCTGCGCGAGGTTCTGACGACTGTTTCGAGCACCGAGCATCCAAATACGTCGTTTTAATAGAAAAAAGGCCACATTAATTTTTTACCATTTTTGACAAAAAATAGAAGGCTAACTTTCTTTGACCCTTTGGTGTTTTTTGACCCCAAAAAATGAAAGTTTGAATTTCGCTTATATTTTTGCTGTTTCTTTTGCAACTTGTTGAGAAAATAAGAATGGCGCAGTCAGATTTCCAGTAAGTATGATATTTTATATATTATTTGGGTTTAAACCAAACACATTCGGGGTGAATTTGCCCAAATCTTATTTCTCAATTTTCCACGGTTTTCATTGCCTGCGCGAGGTTCTGACGACTGTTTTGAGCACCGAGCATCCAAATACGTCGTTTTAATAGAAAAAAAGGCCACATTAATTTTTTACCATTTTTGACAAAAAATAGAAGGCTAACTTTCTTTGACCCTTTGGTGTTTTTTGACCCCAAAAAATGAAAGTTTGAATTTCGCTTATATTTTTGCTGTTTCTTTTGCAACTTGTTGAGAAAATAAGAATGGCGCAGTCAGATTTCCAGTAAGTATGATATTTTATATTTTATTTGGGTCTAAACCAAACACATTCGGGGTGAATTTGCCCAAATCTTATTTCTCAATTTTCCACGGTTTTCATTGCTTGCGCGAGGTTCTGACGACTGTTTCGAGCACCGTGCATCCAAATACGTCGTTTTAATAGAAAAAAAGGCCACATCAATTTTTTACCATTTTTGACAAAAAATAGAAGGCTAACTTTCTTTGACCCTTTGGTGTTTTTTGACCCCAAAAAATGAAAGTTTGAAATTCGCTTATATTTTTGCTGTTTCTTTTGCAACTTGTTGAGAAAATAAGAATGGCGCAGTCAGATTTCCAGTAAGTATGATATTTTATATTTTATTTGGGTTTAAACCAAACACATTCGGGGTGAATTTGCCCAAATCTTATTTCTCAATTTTCCACGGTTTTCATTGCTTGCGCGAGGTTCTGACGACTGTTTCGAGCACCGAGCATCCAAATACGTCGTTTTAATAGAAAAAAAGGCCACATTAATTTTTCACCATTTTTGACAAAAAATAGAAGGCTAACTTTCTTTGACCCTTTGGTGTTTTTTGACCCCAAAAAATGAAAGTTTGAATTTCGCTTATATTTTTGCTGTTTCTTTTGCAACTTGTTGAGAAAATAAGAATGGCGCAGTCAGATTTCCAGTAAGTAAGATATTTTATATTTTATTTGGGTTTAAACCAAACACATTCGGGGTGAATTTGCCCAAATCTTATTTCTCAATTTTCCACGGTTTTCATTGCTTGCGCGAGGTTCTGACGACTGTTTCGAGCACCGAGCATCCAAATACGTCGTTTTAATAGAAAAAAAGGCCACATTAATTTTTTACCATTTTTGACAAAAAATAGAAGGCTAACTTTCTTTGACCCTTTGGTGTTTTTTGACCCCAAAAAATGAAAGTTTGAATTTCGCTTATATTTTTGCTGTTTCTTTTGCAACTTGTTGAGAAAATAAGAATGGCGCAGTCAGATTTCCAGTAAGTAAGATATTTTATATTTTATTTGGGTTTAAACCAAACACATTCGGGGTGAATTTGCCCAAATCTTATTTCTCAATTTTCCACGGTTTTCATTGCTTGCGCGAGGTTCTGACGACTGTTTCGAGCACCGAGCATCCAAATACGTCGTTTTAATAGAAAAAAAGGCCACATCAATTTTTTACCATTTTTGACAAAAAATAGAAGGCTAACTTTCTTTGACCCTTTGGTGTTTTTTGACCCCAAAAAATGAAAGTTTGAATTTCGCTTATATTTTTGCTGTTTCTTTTGCAACTTGTTGAGAAAATAAGAATGGCGCAGTCAGATTTCCAGTAAGTATGATATTTTATATTTTATTTGGGTTTAAACCAAACACATTCGGGGTGAATTTGCCCAAATCTTATTTCTCAATTTTCCACGGTTTTCATTGCTTGCGCGAGGTTCTGACGACTGTTTCGAGCACCGAGCATCCAAATGCGTCGTTTTAATAGAAAAAAAGGCCACATTAATTTTTTACCATTTTTGACAAAAAATAGAAGGCTAACTTTCTTTGACTCTTTGGTGTTTTTTGACCCCAAAAAATGAAAGTTTGAATTTCGCTTATATTTTTGCTGTTTCTTTTGCAACTTGTTGAGAAAATAAGAATGGCGCAGTCAGATTTCCAGTAAGTATGATATTTTATATTTTATTTGGGTTTAAACCAAACACATTCGGGGTGAATTTGCCCAAATCTTATTTCTCAATTTTCCACGGTTTTCATTGCTTGCGCGAGGTTCTGACGACTGTTTCGAGCACCGAGCATCCAAATACGTCGTTTTAATAGAAAAAAAGGCCACATTAATTTTTCACAATTTTTGACAAAAAATAGAAGGCTAACTTTCTTTGACCCTTTGGTGTTTTTTGACCCCAAAAAATGAAAGTTTGAATTTCGCTTATATTTTTGCTGTTTCTTTTGCAACTTGTTGAGAAAATAAGAATGGCGCAGTCAGATTTCCAGTAAGTATGATATTTTATATATTATTTGGGTTTAAACCAAACACATTCGGGGTGAATTTGCCCAAATCTTATTTCTCAATTTTCCACGGTTTTCATTGCCTGCGCGAGGTTCTGACGACTGTTTTGAGCACCGAGCATCCAAATACGTCGTTTTAATAGAAAAAAAGGCCACATTAATTTTTTACCATTTTTGACAAAAAATAGAAGGCTAACTTTCTTTGACCCTTTGGTGTTTTTTGACCCCAAAAAATGAAAGTTTGAATTTCGCTTATATTTTTGCTGTTTCTTTTGCAACTTGTTGAGAAAATAAGAATGGCGCAGTCAGATTTCCAGTAAGTATGATATTTTATATTTTATTTGGGTCTAAACCAAACACATTCGGGGTGAATTTGCCCAAATCTTATTTCTCAATTTTCCACGGTTTTCATTGCTTGCGCGAGGTTCTGACGACTGTTTCGAGCACCGAGCATCCAAATACGTCGTTTTAATAGAAAAAAAGGCCACATTAATTTTTTACCATTTTTGACAAAAAATAGAAGGCTAACTTTCTTTGACCCTTTGGTGTTTTTTGACCCCAAAAAATGAAAGTTTGAATTTCGCTTATATTTTTGCTGTTTCTTTTGCAACTTGTTGAGAAAATAAGAATGGCGCAGTCAGATTTCCAGTAAGTATGATATTTTATATTTTATTTGGGTCTAAACCAAACACATTCGGGGTGAATTTGCCCAAATCTTATTTCTCAATTTTCCACGGTTTTCATTGCTTGCGCGAGGTTCTGACGACTGTTTCGAGCACCGAGCATCCAAATACGTCGTTTTAATAGAAAAAAAGGCCACATTAATTTTTTACCATTTTTGACAAAAAATAGAAGGCTAACTTTCTTTGACCCTTTGGTGTTTTTTGACCCCAAAAAATGAAAGTTTGAATTTCGCTTATATTTTTGCTGTTTCTTTTGCAACTTGTTGAGAAAATAAGAATGGCGCAGTCAGATTTCCAGTAAGTATGATATTTTATATTTTATTTGGGTTTAAACCAAACACATTCGGGGTGAATTTGCCCAAATCTTATTTCTCAATTTTCCACGGTTTTCATTGCTTGCGCGAGGTTCTGACGACTGTTTCGAGCACCGAGCATCCAAATACGTCGTTTTAATAGAAAAAAAGGCCACATTAATTTTTTACCATTTTTGACAAAAAATAGAAGGCTAACTTTCTTTGACCCTTTGGTGTTTTTTGACCCCAAAAAATGAAAGTTTGAATTTCGCTTATATTTTTGCTGTTTCTTTTGCAACTTGTTGAGAAAATAAGAATGGCGCAGTCAGATTTCCAGTAAGTATGATATTTTATATTTTATTTGGGTTTAAACCAAACACATTCGGGGTGAATTTGCCCAAATCTTATTTCTCAATTTTCCACGGTTTTCATTGCTTGCGCGAGGTTCTGACGACTGTTTCGAGCACCGAGCATCCAAATACGTCGTTTTAATAGAAAAAAAGGCCACATTAATTTTTTACCATTTTTGACAAAAAATAGAAGGCTAACTTTCTTTGACCCTTTGGTGTTTTTTGACCCCAAAAATTGAAAGTTTGAATTTCGCTTATATTTTTGCTGTTTCTTTTGCAACTTGTTGAGAAAATAAGAATGGCGCAGTCAGATTTCCAGTAAGTATGATATTTTGTATTTTATTTGGGTTTAAACCAAACACATTCGGGGTGAATTTGCCCAAATCTTATTTCTCAATTTTCCACGGTTTTCATTGCCTGCGCGAGGTTCTGACGACTGTTTCGAGCACCGAGCATCCAAATACGTCGTTTTAATAGAAAAAAAGGCCACATTAATTTTTTACCATTTTTGACAAAAAATAGAAGGCTAACTTACTTTGACCCTTTTGTGTTTTTTGACCCCAAAAAATGAAAGTTTGCATTTCGCTTATATTTTTGCTGTTTCTTTTGCAACTTGTTGAGAAAATAAGAATGGCGCAGTCAGATTTCTAGTAAGTATGATATTTTATATTTTATTTGGGTTTAAACCAAACACATTCGGGGTGAATTTGCCCAAATCTTATTTCTCAATTTTCCACGGTTTTCATTGCTTGCGCGAGGTTCTGACGACTGTTTCGAGCACCGAGCATCCAAATACGTCGTTTTAATAGAAAAAAAGGCCACATTAATTTTTTACCATTTTTGACAAAAAATAGAAGGCTAACTTTCTTTGACCCTTTGGTGTTTTTTGACCCCAAAAAATGAAAGTTTGAATTTCGCTTATATTTTTGCTGTTTCTTTTGCAACTTGTTGAGAAAATAAGAATGGCGCAGTCAGATTTCCAGTAAGTATGATATTTTATATTTTATTTGGGTTTAAACCAAACACATTCGGGGTGAATTTGCCCAAAGCTTATTTCTCAATTTTCCACGGTTTTCATTGCTTGCCCGAGGTTCTGACGACTGTTTCGAGCACCGAGCATCCAAATACGTCGTTTTAATAGAAAAAAAGGCCACATTAATTTTTTACCATTTTTGACAAAAAATAGAAGGCTAACTTTCTTTGACTCTTTGGTGTTTTTTGACCCCAATAAATGAAAGTTTGAATTTCGCTTATATTTTTGCTGTTTCTTTTGCAACTTGTTGAGAAAATAAGAATGGCGCAGTCAGATTTCCAGTAAGTATGATATTTTATATTTTATTTGGGTTTTAACCAAACACATTCGGGGTGAATTTGCCCAAATCTTATTTCTCAATTTTCCACGGTTTTCATTGCTTGCGCGAGGTTCTGACGACTGTTTCGAGCACCGAGCATCCAAATACGTCGTTTTAATAGAAAAAAAGGCCACATTAATTTTTTACCATTTTTGACAAAAAATAGAAGGCTAACTTTCTTTGACTCTGGTGTTTTTTGACCCCAAAAAATGAAAGTTTGAATTTCGCTTATATTTTTGCTGTTTCTTTTGCAACTTGTTGAGAAAATAGGAATGGCGCAGTCAGATTTCCAGTAAGTATGATATTTTATATTTTATTTGGGTTTAAACCAAACACATTCGGGGTGAATTTGCCCAAATCTTATTTCTCAATTTTCCACGGTTTTCATTGCTTGCGCGAGGTTCTGACGACTGTTTCGAGCACCGAGCATCCAAATACGTCGTTTTAATAGAAAAAAAGGCCACATCAATTTTTTACCATTTTTGACAAAAAATAGAAGGCTAACTTTCTTTGACCCTTTGGTGTTTTTTGACCCCAAAAAATGAAAGTTTGAATTTCGCTTATATTTTTGCTGTTTCTTTTGCAACTTGTTGAGAAAATAAGAATGGCGCAGTCAGATTTCCAGTAAGTATGATATTTTATATTTTATTTGGGTTTAAACCTAACACATTCGGGGTGAATTTGCCCAAATCTTATTTCTCAATTTTCCACGGTTTTCATTGCCTGCGCGAGGTTCTGACGACTGTTTTGAGCACCGAGCATCCAAATACGTCGTTTTAATAGAAAAAAAGGCCACATTAATTTTTTACCATTTTTGACAAAAAATAGAAGGCTAACTTTCTTTGACCCTTTGGTGTTTTTTGACCCCAAAAAATGAAAGTTTGAATTTCGCTTATATTTTTGCTGTTTCTTTTGCAACTTGTTGAGAAAATAAGAATGGCGCAGTCAGATTTCCAGTAAGTATGATATTTTATATTTTATTTGGGTCTAAACCAAACACATTCGGGGTGAATTTGCCCAAATCTTATTTCTCAATTTTCCACGGTTTTCATTGCTTGCGCGAGGTTCTGACGACTGTTTCGAGCACCGAGCATCCAAATACGTCGTTTTAATAGAAAAAAAGGCCACATCAATTTTTTACCATTTTTGACAAAAAATAGAAGGCTAACTTTCTTTGACCCTTTGGTGTTTTTTGACCCCAAAAAATGAAAGTTTGAAATTCGCTTATATTTTTGCTGTTTCTTTTGCAACTTGTTGAGAAAATAAGAATGGCGCAGTCAGATTTCCAGTAAGTATGATATTTTATATTTTATTTGGGTTTAAACCAAACACATTCGGGGTGAATTTGCCCAAATCTTATTTCTCAATTTTCCACGGTTTTCATTGCTTGCGCGAGGTTCTGACGACTGTTTCGAGCACCGAGCATCCAAATACGTCGTTTTAATAGAAAAAAAGGCCACATTAATTTTTCACCATTTTTGACAAAAAATAGAAGGCTAACTTTCTTTGACCCTTTGGTGTTTTTTGACCCCAAAAAATGAAAGTTTGAATTTCGCTTATATTTTTGCTGTTTCTTTTGCAACTTGTTGAGAAAATAAGAATGGCGCAGTCAGATTTCCAGTAAGTAAGATATTTTATATTTTATTTGGGTTTAAACCAAACACATTCGGGGTGAATTTGCCCAAATCTTATTTCTCAATTTTCCACGGTTTTCATTGCTTGCGCGAGGTTCTGACGACTGTTTCGAGCACCGAGCATCCAAATACGTCGTTTTAATAGAAAAAAAGGCCACATTAATTTTTTACCATTTTTGACAAAAAATAGAAGGCTAACTTTCTTTGACCCTTTGGTGTTTTTTGACCCCAAAAAATGAAAGTTTGAATTTCGCTTATATTTTTGCTGTTTCTTTTGCAACTTGTTGAGAAAATAAGAATGGCGCAGTCAGATTTCCAGTAAGTAAGATATTTTATATTTTATTTGGGTTTAAACCAAACACATTCGGGGTGAATTTGCCCAAATCTTATTTCTCAATTTTCCACGGTTTTCATTGCTTGCGCGAGGTTCTGACGACTGTTTCGAGCACCGAGCATCCAAATACGTCGTTTTAATAGAAAAAAAGGCCACATCAATTTTTTACCATTTTTGACAAAAAATAGAAGGCTAACTTTCTTTGACCCTTTGGTGTTTTTTGACCCCAAAAAATGAAAGTTTGAATTTCGCTTATATTTTTGCTGTTTCTTTTGCAACTTGTTGAGAAAATAAGAATGGCGCAGTCAGATTTCCAGTAAGTATGATATTTTATATTTTATTTGGGTTTAAACCAAACACATTCGGGGTGAATTTGCCCAAATCTTATTTCTCAATTTTCCACGGTTTTCATTGCTTGCGCGAGGTTCTGACGACTGTTTCGAGCACCGAGCATCCAAATACGTCGTTTTAATAGAAAAAAAGGCCACATTAATTTTTTACCATTTTTGACAAAAAATAGAAGGCTAACTTTCTTTGACTCTTTGGTGTTTTTTGACCCCAAAAAATGAAAGTTTGAATTTCGCTTATATTTTTGCTGTTTCTTTTGCAACTTGTTGAGAAAATAAGAATGGCGCAGTCAGATTTCCAGTAAGTATGATATTTTATATTTTATTTGGGTTTAAACCAAACACATTCGGGGTGAATTTGCCCAAATCTTATTTCTCAATTTTCCACGGTTTTCATTGCCTGCGCGAGGTTCTGACGACTGTTTCGAGCACCGAGCATCCAAATACGTCGTTTTAATAGAAAAAAGGCCACATTAATTTTTTACCATTTTTGACAAAAAATAGAAGGCTAACTTTCTTTGACCCTTTGGTGTTTTTTGACCCCAAAAAATGAAAGTTTGAATTTCGCTTATATTTTTGCTGTTTCTTTTGCAACTTGTTGAGAAAATAAGAATGGCGCAGTCAGATTTCCAGTAAGTATGATATTTTATATATTATTTGGGTTTAAACCAAACACATTCGGGGTGAATTTGCCCAAATCTTATTTCTCAATTTTCCACGGTTTTCATTGCCTGCGCGAGGTTCTGACGACTGTTTTGAGCACCGAGCATCCAAATACGTCGTTTTAATAGAAAAAAAGGCCACATTAATTTTTTACCATTTTTGACAAAAAATAGAAGGCTAACTTTCTTTGACCCTTTGGTGTTTTTTGACCCCAAAAAATGAAAGTTTGAATTTCGCTTATATTTTTGCTGTTTCTTTTGCAACTTGTTGAGAAAATAAGAATGGCGCAGTCAGATTTCCAGTAAGTATGATATTTTATATTTTATTTGGGTCTAAACCAAACACATTCGGGGTGAATTTGCCCAAATCTTATTTCTCAATTTTCCACGGTTTTCATTGCTTGCGCGAGGTTCTGACGACTGTTTCGAGCACCGAGCATCCAAATACGTCGTTTTAATAGAAAAAAAGGCCACATTAATTTTTTACCATTTTTGACAAAAAATAGAAGGCTAACTTTCTTTGACCCTTTCGTGTTTTTTGACCCCAAAAAATGAAAGTTTGAATTTCGCTTATATTTTTGCTGTTTCTTTTGCAACTTGTTGAGAAAATAAGAATGGCGCAGTCAGATTTCCAGTAAGTATGATATTTTATATTTTATTTGGGTTTAAACCAAACACATTCGGGGTGAATTTGCCCAAATCTTATTTCTCAATTTTCCACGGTTTTCATTGCTTGCGCGAGGTTCTGACGACTGTTTCGAGCACCGAGCATCCAAATACGTCGTTTTAATAGAAAAAAAGGCCACATTAATTTTTTACCATTTTTGACAAAAAATAGAAGGCTAACTTTCTTTGACCCTTTGGTGTTTTTTGACCCCAAAAAATGAAAGTTTGAATTTCGCTTATATTTTTGCTGTTTCTTTTGCAACTTGTTGAGAAAATAAGAATGGCGCAGTCAGATTTCCAGTAAGTATGATATTTTATATTTTATTTGGGTTTAAACCAAACACATTCGGGGTGAATTTGCCCAAATCTTATTTCTCAATTTTCCACGGTTTTCATTGCTTGCGCGAGGTTCTGACGACTGTTTCGAGCACCGAGCATCCAAATACGTCGTTTTAATAGAAAAAAAGGCCACATTAATTTTTTACCATTTTTGACAAAAAATAGAAGGCTAACTTTCTTTGACCCTTTGGTGTTTTTTGACCCCAAAAATTGAAAGTTTGAATTTCGCTTATATTTTTGCTGTTTCTTTTGCAACTTGTTGAGAAAATAAGAATGGCGCAGTCAGATTTCCAGTAAGTATGATATTTTATATTTTATTTGGGTTTAAACCAAACACATTCGGGGTGAATTTGCCCAAATCTTATTTCTCAATTTTCCACGGTTTTCATTGCCTGCGCGAGGTTCTGACGACTGTTTCGAGCACCGAGCATCCAAATACGTCGTTTTAATAGAAAAAAAGGCCACATTAATTTTTTACCATTTTTGACAAAAAATAGAAGGCTAACTTACTTTGACCCTTTTGTGTTTTTTGACCCCAAAAAATGAAAGTTTGCATTTCGCTTATATTTTTGCTGTTTCTTTTGCAACTTGTTGAGAAAATAAGAATGGCGCAGTCAGATTTCTAGTAAGTATGATATTTTATATTTTATTTGGGTTTAAACCAAACACATTCGGGGTGAATTTGCCCAAATCTTATTTCTCAATTTTCCACGGTTTTCATTGCTTGCGCGAGGTTCTGACGACTGTTTCGAGCACCGAGCATCCAAATACGTCGTTTTAATAGAAAAAAAGGCCACATTAATTTTTTACCATTTTTGACAAAAAATAGAAGGCTAACTTTCTTTGACCCTTTGGTGTTTTTTGACCCCAAAAAATGAAAGTTTGAATTTCGCTTATATTTTTGCTGTTTCTTTTGCAACTTGTTGAGAAAATAAGAATGGCGCAGTCAGATTTCCAGTAAGTATGATATTTTATATTTTATTTGGGTTTAAACCAAACACATTCGGGGTGAATTTGCCCAAAGCTTATTTCTCAATTTTCCACGGTTTTCATTGCTTGCCCGAGGTTCTGACGACTGTTTCGAGCACCGAGCATCCAAATACGTCGTTTTAATAGAAAAAAAGGCCACATTAATTTTTTACCATTTTTGACAAAAAATAGAAGGCTAACTTTCTTTGACTCTTTGGTGTTTTTTGACCCCAATAAATGAAAGTTTGAATTTCGCTTATATTTTTGCTGTTTCTTTTGCAACTTGTTGAGAAAATAAGAATGGCGCAGTCAGATTTCCAGTAAGTATGATATTTTATATTTTATTTGGGTTTTAACCAAACACATTCGGGGTGAATTTGCCCAAATCTTATTTCTCAATTTTCCACGGTTTTCATTGCTTGCGCGAGGTTCTGACGACTGTTTCGAGCACCGAGCATCCAAATACGTCGTTTTAATAGAAAAAAAGGCCACATTAATTTTTTACCATTTTTGACAAAAAATAGAAGGCTAACTTTCTTTGACTCTGGTGTTTTTTGACCCCAAAAAATGAAAGTTTGAATTTCGCTTATATTTTTGCTGTTTCTTTTGCAACTTGTTGAGAAAATAGGAATGGCGCAGTCAGATTTCCAGTAAGTATGATATTTTATATTTTATTTGGGTTTAAACCAAACACATTCGGGGTGAATTTGCCCAAATCTTATTTCTCAATTTTCCACGGTTTTCATTGCTTGCGCGAGGTTCTGACGACTGTTTCGAGCACCGAGCATCCAAATACGTCGTTTTAATAGAAAAAAAGGCCACATCAATTTTTTACCATTTTTGACAAAAAATAGAAGGCTAACTTTCTTTGACCCTTTGGTGTTTTTTGACCCCAAAAAATGAAAGTTTGAATTTCGCTTATATTTTTGCTGTTTCTTTTGCAACTTGTTGAGAAAATAAGAATGGCGCAGTCAGATTTCCAGTAAGTATGATATTTTATATTTTATTTGGGTTTAAACCTAACACATTCGGGGTGAATTTGCCCAAATCTTATTTCTCAATTTTCCACGGTTTTCATTGCTTGCGCGAGGTTCTGACGACTGTTTCGAGCACCGAGCATCCAAATACGTCGTTTTAATAGAAAAAAAGGCCACATTAATTTTTTACCATTTTTGACAAAAAATAGAAGGCTAACTTTCTTTGACCCTTTGGTGTTTTTTGACCCCAAAAAATGAAAGTTTGAATTTCGCTTATATTTTTGCTGTTTCTTTTGCAACTTGTTGAGAAAATAAGAATGGCGCAGTCAGATTTCCAGTAAGTATGATATTTTATATTTTATTTGGGTTTAAACCAAACACATTCGGGGTGAATTTGCCCAAATCTTATTTCTCAATTTTCCACGGTTTTCATTGCTTGCGCGAGGTTCTGACGACTGTTTCGAGCACCGAGCATCCAAATACGTCGTTTTAATAGAAAAAAAGGCCACATTAATTTTTTACCATTTTTGACAAAAAATAGAAGGCTAACTTTCTTTGACCCTTTGGTGTTTTTTGACCCCAAAAATTGAAAGTTTGAATTTCGCTTATATTTTTGCTGTTTCTTTTGCAACTTGTTGAGAAAATAAGAATGGCGCAGTCAGATTTCCAGTAAGTATGATATTTTATATTTTATTTGGGTTTAAACCAAACACATTCGGGGTGAATTTGCCCAAATCTTATTTCTCAATTTTCCACGGTTTTCATTGCCTGCGCGAGGTTCTGACGACTGTTTCGAGCACCGAGCATCCAAATACGTCGTTTTAATAGAAAAAAAGGCCACATTAATTTTTTACCATTTTTGACAAAAAATAGAAGGCTAACTTACTTTGACCCTTTTGTGTTTTTTGACCCCAAAAAATGAAAGTTTGCATTTCGCTTATATTTTTGCTGTTTCTTTTGCAACTTGTTGAGAAAATAAGAATGGCGCAGTCAGATTTCTAGTAAGTATGATATTTTATATTTTATTTGGGTTTAAACCAAACACATTCGGGGTGAATTTGCCCAAATCTTATTTCTCAATTTTCCACGGTTTTCATTGCTTGCGCGAGGTTCTGACGACTGTTTCGAGCACCGAGCATCCAAATACGTCGTTTTAATAGAAAAAAAGGCCACATTAATTTTTTACCATTTTTGACAAAAAATAGAAGGCTAACTTTCTTTGACCCTTTGGTGTTTTTTGACCCCAAAAAATGAAAGTTTGAATTTCGCTTATATTTTTGCTGTTTCTTTTGCAACTTGTTGAGAAAATAAGAATGGCGCAGTCAGATTTCCAGTAAGTATGATATTTTATATTTTATTTGGGTTTAAACCAAACACATTCGGGGTGAATTTGCCCAAAGCTTATTTCTCAATTTTCCACGGTTTTCATTGCTTGCCCGAGGTTCTGACGACTGTTTCGAGCACCGAGCATCCAAATACGTCGTTTTAATAGAAAAAAAGGCCACATTAATTTTTTACCATTTTTGACAAAAAATAGAAGGCTAACTTTCTTTGACTCTTTGGTGTTTTTTGACCCCAATAAATGAAAGTTTGAATTTCGCTTATATTTTTGCTGTTTCTTTTGCAACTTGTTGAGAAAATAAGAATGGCGCAGTCAGATTTCCAGTAAGTATGATATTTTATATTTTATTTGGGTTTTAACCAAACACATTCGGGGTGAATTTGCCCAAATCTTATTTCTCAATTTTCCACGGTTTTCATTGCTTGCGCGAGGTTCTGACGACTGTTTCGAGCACCGAGCATCCAAATACGTCGTTTTAATAGAAAAAAAGGCCACATTAATTTTTTACCATTTTTGACAAAAAATAGAAGGCTAACTTTCTTTGACTCTGGTGTTTTTTGACCCCAAAAAATGAAAGTTTGAATTTCGCTTATATTTTTGCTGTTTCTTTTGCAACTTGTTGAGAAAATAAGAATGGCGCAGTCAGATTTCCAGTAAGTATGATATTTTATATTTTATTTGGGTTTAAACCAAACACATTCGGGGTGAATTTGCCCAAATCTTATTTCTCAATTTTCCACGGTTTTCATTGCCTGCGCGAGGTTCTGACGACTGTTTCGAGCACCGAGCATCCAAATACGTCGTTTTAATAGAAAAAAGGCCACATTAATTTTTTACCATTTTTGACAAAAAATAGAAGGCTAACTTTCTTTGACCCTTTGGTGTTTTTTGACCCCAAAAAATGAAAGTTTGAATTTCGCTTATATTTTTGCTGTTTCTTTTGCAACTTGTTGAGAAAATAAGAATGGCGCAGTCAGATTTCCAGTAAGTATGATATTTTATATTTTATTTGGGTTTAAACCAAACACATTCGGGGTGAATTTGCCCAAATCTTATTTCTCAATTTTCCACGGTTTTCATTGCCTGCGCGAGGTTCTGACGACTGTTTCGAGCACCGAGCATCCAAATACGTCGTTTTAATAGAAAAAAGGCCACATTAATTTTTTACCATTTTTGACAAAAAATAGAAGGCTAACTTTCTTTGACCCTTTGGTGTTTTTTGACCCCAAAAAATGAAAGTTTGAATTTCGCTTATATTTTTGCTGTTTCTTTTGCAACTTGTTGAGAAAATAAGAATGGCGCAGTCAGATTTCCAGTAAGTATGATATTTTATATTTTATTTGGGTTTAAACCAAACACATTCGGGGTGAATTTGCCCAAATCTTATTTCTCAATTTTCCACGGTTTTCATTGCTTGCGCGAGGTTCTGACGACTGTTTCGAGCACCGAGCATCCAAATACGTCGTTTTAATAGAAAAAAAGGCCACATTAATTTTTTACCATTTTTGACAAAAAATAGAAGGCTAACTTTCTTTGACTCTTTGGTGTTTTTTGACCCCAAAAAATGAAAGTTTGAATTTCGCTTATATTTTTGCTGTTTCTTTTGCACCTTGTTGAGAAAATAGGAATGGCGCAGTCAGATTTCCAGTAAGTATGATATTTTATATTTTATTTGGGTTTAAACCAAACACATTCGGGGTGAATTTGCCCAAATCTTATTTCTCAATTTTCCACGGTTTTCATTGCTTGCGCGAGGTTCTGACGACTGTTTCGAGCACCGAGCATCCAAATACGTCGTTTTAATAGAAAAAAAAGGCCACATCAATTTTTTACCATTTTTGACAAAAAATAGAAGGCTAACTTTCTTTGACCCTTTGGTGTTTTTTGACCCCAAAAAATGAAAGTTTGAATTTCGCTTATATTTTTGCTGTTTCTTTTGCAACTTGTTGAGAAAATAAGAATGGCGCAGTCAGATTTCCAGTAAGTATGATATTTTATATTTTATTTGGGTTTAAACCTAACACATTCGGGGTGAATTTGCCCAAATCTTATTTCTCAATTTTCCACGGTTTTCATTGCTTGCGCGAGGTTCTGACGACTGTTTCGAGCACCGAGCATCCAAATACGTCGTTTTAATAGAAAAAAAGGCCACATTAATTTTTTACCATTTTTGACAAAAAATAGAAGGCTAACTTTCTTTGACCCTTTGGTGTTTTTTGACCCCAAAAAATGAAAGTTTGAATTTCGCTTATATTTTTGCTGTTTCTTTTGCAACTTGTTGAGAAAATAAGAATGGCGCAGTCAGATTTCCAGTAAGTATGATATTTTATATTTTATTTGGGTTTAAACCAAACACATTCGGGGTGAATTTGCCCAAATCTTATTTCTCAATTTTCCACGGTTTTCATTGCCTGCGCGAGGTTCTGACGACTGTTTCGAGCACCGAGCATCCAAATACGTCGTTTTAATAGAAAAAAGGCCACATTAATTTTTTACCTTTGGTGTTTTTTTGGTGTTTTTTGGTGTTTTTTGACCCCAAAAAATGAAAGTTTGAATTTCGCTTATATTTTTGCTGTTTCTTTTGCAACTTGTTGAGAAAATAAGAATGGCGCAGTCAGATTTCCAGTAAGTATGATATTTTATATTTTATTTGGGTTTAAACCAAACACATTCGGGGTGAATTTGCCCAAATCTTATTTCTCAATTTTCCACGGTTTTCATTGCCTGCGCGAGGTTCTGACGACTGTTTCGAGCACCGAGCATCCAAATACGTCGTTTTAATAGAAAAAAGGCCACATTAATTTTTTACCATTTTTGACAAAAAATAGAAGGCTAACTTTCTTTGACCCTTTGGTGTTTTTTGACCCCAAAAAATGAAAGTTTGAATTTCGCTTATATTTTTGCTGTTTCTTTTGCAACTTGTTGAGAAAATAAGAATGGCGCAGTCATTTTTCCAGTAAGTATGATATTTTATATTTTATTTGGGTTTAAACCAAACACATTCGGGGTGAATTTGTCCAAATCTTATTTCTCAATTTTTCACGGTTTTCATTGCTTGCGCGAGGTTCTGACGACTGTTTCGAGCATCGAGCATCCAAATACGTCGTTTTAATAGAAAAAAAGGCCACATTAATTTTTTACCATTTTTGACAAGAAATAGAAGGCTAACTTTCTTTGACCCTTTGGTGTTTTTTGACCCCAAAAAATGAAAGTTTGAATTTCGCTTATATTTTTGCTGTTTCTTTTGCAACTTGTTGAGAAAATAAGAATGGCGTAGTCAGATTTCTAGTAAGTATGATATTTTATATTTTAGTTGGGTTTAAACCAAACACATTCGGGGTGAATTTGCCCAAATCTTATTTCTCAATTTTCCACGGTTTTCATTGCTTGCGCGAGGTTCTGACGACTGTTTCGAGCACCGAGCATCTAAATACGTCGTTTTAATAGAAAAAAAGGCCACATTAATTTTTTACCATTTTTGACAAAAAATAGAAGGCTAACTTTCTTTGACCCTTTGGTGTTTTTTGACCCCAAAAAATGAAAGTTTGAATTTCGCTTATATTTTTGCTGTTTCTTTTGCAACTTGTTGAGAAAATAAGAATGGCGCAGTCAGATTTTCAGTAAGTATGATATTTTATATTTTATCTGGGTTTAAACCAAACACATTCGGGGTGAATTTGCCCAAATCTTATTTCTCAATTTTCCACGGTTTTCATTGCTTGCGCGAGGTTCTGACGACTGTTTCGAGCACCGAGCATCCAAATACGTCGTTTTAATAGAAAAAAAGGCCACATTAATTTTTTACCATTTCTGACAAAAAATAGAAGGCTAACTTTCTTTGACCCTTTGGTGTTTTTTGACCCCAAAAAATGAAAGTTTGAATTTCGCTTATATTTTTGCTGTTTCTTTTGCAACTTGTTGAGAAAATAAGAATGGCGCAGTCAGATTTCCAGTAAGTATGATATTTTATATTTTATTTGGGTTTAAACCAAACACATTCGGGGTGAATTTGCCCAAATCTTATTTCTCAATTTTCCACGGTTTTCATTGCTTGCGCGAGGTTCTGACGACTGTTTCGAGCACCGAGCATCCAAATACGTCGTTTTAATAGAAAAAAAGGCCACATTAATTTTTTACCATTTTTGACAAAAAATAGAAGGCTAACTTTCTTTGACCCTTTGGTGTTTTTTGACCCCAAAAAATGAAAGTTTGAATTTCGCTTATATTTTTGCTGTTTCTTTTGCAACTTGTTGAGAAAATAAGAATGGCGCAGTCAGATTTCCAGTAAGTATGATATTTTATATTTTATATGGGTTTAAACCAAACACATTCGGGGTGAATTTTCCCAAATCTTATTTCTCAATTTTCCACGGTTTTCATTGCTTGCGCGAGGTTCTGACGACTGTTTCGAGCACCGAGCATCCAAATACGTCGTTTTAATAGAAAAAAAGGCCACATTAATTTTTTACCATTTTTGACAAAAAATAGAAGGCTAACTTTCTTTGACCCTTTGGTGTTTTTTGACCCCAAAAAATGAAAGTTTGAATTTCGCTTATATTTTTGCTGTTTCTTTTGCAACTTGTTGAGAAAATAAGAATGGCGCAGTCAGATTTCCAGTAAGTATGATATTTTATATTTTATTTGGGTTTAAACCAAACACATTCGGGGTGAATTTGCCCAAATCTTATTTCTCAATTTTCCACGGTTTTCATTGCTTGCGCGAGGTTCTGACGACTGTTTCGAGCACCGAGCATCCAAATACGTCGTTTTAATAGAAAAAAAGGCCACATTAATTTTTTACAATTTTTGACAAAAAATAGAAGGCTAACTTTCTTTGACCCTTTGGTGTTTTTTGACCCCAAAAAATGAAAGTTTGAATTTCGCTTATATTTTTGCTGTTTCTTTTGCAACTTGTTGAGAAAATAAGAATGGCGCAGTCAGATTTCCAGTAAGTATGATATTTTATATTTTATTTGGGTTTAAACCAAACACATTCGGGGTGAATTTGCCCAAATCTTATTTCTCAATTTTCCACGGTTTTCATTGCTTGCGCGAGGTTCTGACGACTGTTTCGAGCACCGAGCATCCAAATACGTCGTTTTAATAGAAAAAAAGGCCACATCAATTTTTTACCATTTTTGACAAAAAATAGAAGGCTAACTTTCTTTGACCCTTTGGTGTTTTTTGACCCCAAAAAATGAAAGTTTGAAATTCGCTTATATTTTTGCTGTTTCTTTTGCAACTTGTTGAGAAAATAAGAATGGCGCAGTCAGATTTCCAGTAAGTATGATATTTTATATTTTATTTGGGTTTAAACCAAACACATTCGGGGTGAATTTGCCCAAATCTTATTTCTCAATTTTCCACGGTTTTCATTGCTTGCGCGAGGTTCTGACGACTGTTTCGAGCACCGAGCATCCAAATACGTCGTTTTAATAGAAAAAAAGGCCACATTAATTTTTCACCATTTTTGACAAAAAATAGAAGGCTAACTTTCTTTGACCCTTTGGTGTTTTTTGACCCCAAAAAATGAAAGTTTGAATTTCGCTTATATTTTTGCTGTTTCTTTTGCAACTTGTTGAGAAAATAAGAATGGCGCAGTCAGATTTCCAGTAAGTATGATATTTTATATTTTATTTGGGTTTAAACCAAACACATTCGGGGTGAATTTGCCCAAATCTTATTTCTCAATTTTCCACGGTTTTCATTGCCTGCGCGAGGTTCTGACGACTGTTTCGAGCACCGAGCATCCAAATACGTCGTTTTAATAGAAAAAAGGCCACATTAATTTTTTACCATTTTTGACAAAAAATAGAAGGCTAACTTTCTTTGACCCTTTGGTGTTTTTTGACCCCAAAAAATGAAAGTTTGAATTTCGCTTATATTTTTGCTGTTTCTTTTGCAACTTGTTGAGAAAATAAGAATGGCGCAGTCAGATTTCCAGTAAGTATGATATTTTATATATTATTTGGGTTTAAACCAAACACATTCGGGGTGAATTTGCCCAAATCTTATTTCTCAATTTTCCACGGTTTTCATTGCCTGCGCGAGGTTCTGACGACTGTTTTGAGCACCGAGCATCCAAATACGTCGTTTTAATAGAAAAAAAGGCCACATTAATTTTTTACCATTTTTGACAAAAAATAGAAGGCTAACTTTCTTTGACCCTTTGGTGTTTTTTGACCCCAAAAAATGAAAGTTTGAATTTCGCTTATATTTTTGCTGTTTCTTTTGCAACTTGTTGAGAAAATAAGAATGGCGCAGTCAGATTTCCAGTAAGTATGATATTTTATATTTTATTTGGGTCTAAACCAAACACATTCGGGGTGAATTTGCCCAAATCTTATTTCTCAATTTTCCACGGTTTTCATTGCCTGCGCGAGGTTCTGACGACTGTTTCGAGCACCGAGCATCCAAATACGTCGTTTTAATAGAAAAAAGGCCACATTAATTTTTTACCTTTGGTGTTTTTTTGGTGTTTTTTGGTGTTTTTTGACCCCAAAAAATGAAAGTTTGAATTTCGCTTATATTTTTGCTGTTTCTTTTGCAACTTGTTGAGAAAATAAGAATGGCGCAGTCAGATTTCCAGTAAGTATGATATTTTATATTTTATTTGGGTTTAAACCAAACACATTCGGGGTGAATTTGCCCAAATCTTATTTCTCAATTTTCCACGGTTTTCATTGCCTGCGCGAGGTTCTGACGACTGTTTCGAGCACCGAGCATCCAAATACGTCGTTTTAATAGAAAAAAGGCCACATTAATTTTTTACCATTTTTGACAAAAAATAGAAGGCTAACTTTCTTTGACCCTTTGGTGTTTTTTGACCCCAAAAAATGAAAGTTTGAATTTCGCTTATATTTTTGCTGTTTCTTTTGCAACTTGTTGAGAAAATAAGAATGGCGCAGTCATTTTTCCAGTAAGTATGATATTTTATATTTTATTTGGGTTTAAACCAAACACATTCGGGGTGAATTTGCCCAAATCTTATTTCTCAATTTTCCACGGTTTTCATTGCTTGCGCGAGGTTCTGACGACTGTTTCGAGCATCGAGCATCCAAATACGTCGTTTTAATAGAAAAAAAGGCCACATTAATTTTTTACCATTTTTGACAAGAAATAGAAGGCTAACTTTCTTTGACCCTTTGGTGTTTTTTGACCCCAAAAAATGAAAGTTTGAATTTCGCTTATATTTTTGCTGTTTCTTTTGCAACTTGTTGAGAAAATAAGAATGGCGTAGTCAGATTTCTAGTAAGTATGATATTTTATATTTTATTTGGGTTTAAACCAAACACATTCGGGGTGAATTTGCCCAAATCTTATTTCTCAATTTTCCACGGTTTTCATTGCTTGCGCGAGGTTCTGACGACTGTTTCGAGCACCGAGCATCCAAATACGTCGTTTTAATAGAAAAAAAGGCCACATTAATTTTTTACCATTTTTGACAAAAAATAGAAGGCTAACTTTCTTTGACTCTTTGGTGTTTTTTGACCCCAAAAAATGAAAGTTTGAATTTCGCTTATATTTTTGCTGTTTCTTTTGCACCTTGTTGAGAAAATAGGAATGGCGCAGTCAGATTTCCAGTAAGTATGATATTTTATATTTTATTTGGGTTTAAACCAAACACATTCGGGGTGAATTTGCCCAAATCTTATTTCTCACTTTTCCACGGTTTTCATTGCTTGCGCGAGGTTCTGACGACTGTTTCGAGCACCGAGCATCCAAATACGTCGTTTTAATAGAAAAAAAAGGCCACATCAATTTTTTACCATTTTTGACAAAAAATAGAAGGCTAACTTTCTTTGACCCTTTGGTGTTTTTTGACCCCAAAAAATGAAAGTTTGAATTTCGCTTATATTTTTGCTGTTTCTTTTGCAACTTGTTGAGAAAATAAGAATGGCGCAGTCAGATTTCCAGTAAGTATGATATTTTATATTTTATTTGGGTTTAAACCTAACACATTCGGGGTGAATTTGCCCAAATCTTATTTCTCAATTTTCCACGGTTTTCATTGCTTGCGCGAGGTTCTGACGACTGTTTCGAGCACCGAGCATCCAAATACGTCGTTTTAATAGAAAAAAAGGCCACATTAATTTTTTACCATTTTTGACAAAAAATAGAAGGCTAACTTTCTTTGACCCTTTGGTGTTTTTTGACCCCAAAAAATGAAAGTTTGAATTTCGCTTATATTTTTGCTGTTTCTTTTGCAACTTGTTGAGAAAATAAGAATGGCGCAGTCAGATTTCCAGTAAGTATGATATTTTATATTTTATTTGGGTTTAAACCAAACACATTCGGGGTGAATTTGCCCAAATCTTATTTCTCAATTTTCCACGGTTTTCATTGCCTGCGCGAGGTTCTGACGACTGTTTCGAGCACCGAGCATCCAAATACGTCGTTTTAATAGAAAAAAGGCCACATTAATTTTTTACCTTTGGTGTTTTTTTGGTGTTTTTTGGTGTTTTTTGACCCCAAAAAATGAAAGTTTGAATTTCGCTTATATTTTTGCTGTTTCTTTTGCAACTTGTTGAGAAAATAAGAATGGCGCAGTCAGATTTCCAGTAAGTATGATATTTTATATTTTATTTGGGTTTAAACCAAACACATTCGGGGTGAATTTGCCCAAATCTTATTTCTCAATTTTCCACGGTTTTCATTGCCTGCGCGAGGTTCTGACGACTGTTTCGAGCACCGAGCATCCAAATACGTCGTTTTAATAGAAAAAAGGCCACATTAATTTTTTACCATTTTTGACAAAAAATAGAAGGCTAACTTTCTTTGACCCTTTGGTGTTTTTTGACCCCAAAAAATGAAAGTTTGAATTTCGCTTATATTTTTGCTGTTTCTTTTGCAACTTGTTGAGAAAATAAGAATGGCGCAGTCATTTTTCCAGTAAGTATGATATTTTATATTTTATTTGGGTTTAAACCAAACACATTCGGGGTGAATTTGTCCAAATCTTATTTCTCAATTTTCCACGGTTTTCATTGCCTGCGCGAGGTTCTGACGACTGTTTCGAGCACCGAGCATCCAAATACGTCGTTTTAATAGAAAAAAAGGCCACATTAATTTTTTACCATTTTTGACAAAAAATAGAAGGCTAACTTTCTTTGACTCTTTGGTGTTTTTTGACCCCAAAAAATGAAAGTTTGAATTTCGCTTATATTTTTGCTGTTTCTTTTGCACCTTGTTGAGAAAATAGGAATGGCGCAGTCAGATTTCCAGTAAGTATGATATTTTATATTTTATTTGGGTTTAAACCAAACACATTCGGGGTGAATTTGCCCAAATCTTATTTCTCAATTTTCCACGGTTTTCATTGCTTGCGCGAGGTTCTGACGACTGTTTCGAGCACCGAGCATCTAAATACGTCGTTTTAATAGAAAAAAAGGCCACATTAATTTTTTACCATTTTTGACAAAAAATAGAAGGCTAACTTTCTTTGACCCTTTGGTGTTTTTTGACCCCAAAAAATGAAAGTTTGAATTTCGCTTATATTTTTGCTGTTTCTTTTGCAACTTGTTGAGAAAATAAGAATGGCGCAGTCAGATTTTCAGTAAGTATGATATTTTATATTTTATTTGGGTTTAAACCAAACACATTCGGGGTGAATTTGCCCAAATCTTATTTCTCAATTTTCCACGGTTTTCATTGCTTGCGCGAGGTTCTGACGACTGTTTCGAGCACCGAGCATCCAAATACGTCGTTTTAATAGAAAAAAAGGCCACATTAATTTTTTACCATTTCTGACAAAAAATAGAAGGCTAACTTTCTTTGACCCTTTGGTGTTTTTTGACCCCAAAAAATGAAAGTTTGAATTTCGCTTATATTTTTGCTGTTTCTTTTGCAACTTGTTGAGAAAATAAGAATGGCGCAGTCAGATTTCCAGTAAGTATGATATTTTATATTTTATTTGGGTTTAAACCAAACACATTCGGGGTGAATTTGCCCAAATCTTATTTCTCAATTTTCCACGGTTTTCATTGCTTGCGCGAGGTTCTGACGACTGTTTCGACCACCGAGCATCCAAATACGTCGTTTTAATAGAAAAAAAGGCCACATTAATTTTTTACCATTTTTGACAAAAAATAGAAGGCTAACTTTCTTTGACCCTTTGGTGTTTTTTGACCCCAAAAAATGAAAGTTTGAATTTCGCTTATATTTTTGCTGTTTCTTTTGCAACTTGTTGAGAAAATAAGAATGGCGCAGTCAGATTTCCAGTAAGTATGATATTTTATATTTTATTTGGGTTTAAACCAAACACATTCGGGGTGAATTTGCCCAAATCTTATTTCTCAATTTTCCACGGTTTTCATTGCTTGCGCGAGGTTCTGACGACTGTTTCGAGCACCGAGCATCCAAATACGTCGTTTTAATAGAAAAAAAGGCCACATTAATTTTTCACCATTTTTGACAAAAAATAGAAGGCTAACTTTCTTTGACCCTTTGGTGTTTTTTGACCCCAAAAAATGAAAGTTTGAATTTCGCTTATATTTTTGCTGTTTCTTTTGCAACTTGTTGAGAAAATAAGAATGGCGCAGTCAGATTTCCAGTAAGTATGATATTTTATATTTTATTTGGGTTTAAACCAAACACATTCGGGGTGAATTTGCCCAAATCTTATTTCTCAATTTTCCACGGTTTTCATTGCCTGCGCGAGGTTCTGGCGACTGTTTCGAGCACCGAGCATCCAAATACGTCGTTTTAATAGAAAAAAGGCCACATTAATTTTTTACCATTTTTGACAAAAAATAGAAGGCTAACTTTCTTTGACCCTTTGGTGTTTTTTGACCCCAAAAAATGAAAGTTTGAATTTCGCTTATATTTTTGCTGTTTCTTTTGCAACTTGTTGAGAAAATAAGAATGGCGCAGTCAGATTTCCAGTAAGTATGATATTTTATATATTATTTGGGTTTAAACCAAACACATTCGGGGTGAATTTGCCCAAATCTTATTTCTCAATTTTCCACGGTTTTCATTGCCTGCGCGAGGTTCTGACGACTGTTTTGAGCACCGAGCATCCAAATACGTCGTTTTAATAGAAAAAAAGGCCACATTAATTTTTTACCATTTTTGACAAAAAATAGAAGGCTAACTTTCTTTGACCCTTTGGTGTTTTTTGACCCCAAAAAATGAAAGTTTGAATTTCGCTTATATTTTTGCTGTTTCTTTTGCAACTTGTTGAGAAAATAAGAATGGCGCAGTCAGATTTCCAGTAAGTATGATATTTTATATTTTATTTGGGTCTAAACCAAACACATTCGGGGTGAATTTGCCCAAATCTTATTTCTCAATTTTCCACGGTTTTCATTGCCTGCGCGAGGTTCTGACGACTGTTTCGAGCACCGAGCATCCAAATACGTCGTTTTAATAGAAAAAAGGCCACATTAATTTTTTACCTTTGGTGTTTTTTTGGTGTTTTTTGGTGTTTTTTGACCCCAAAAAATGAAAGTTTGAATTTCGCTTATATTTTTGCTGTTTCTTTTGCAACTTGTTGAGAAAATAAGAATGGCGCAGTCAGATTTCCAGTAAGTATGATATTTTATATTTTATTTGGGTTTAAACCAAACACATTCGGGGTGAATTTGCCCAAATCTTATTTCTCAATTTTCCACGGTTTTCATTGCCTGCGCGAGGTTCTGACGACTGTTTCGAGCACCGAGCATCCAAATACGTCGTTTTAATAGAAAAAAGGCCACATTAATTTTTTACCATTTTTGACAAAAAATAGAAGGCTAACTTTCTTTGACCCTTTGGTGTTTTTTGACCCCAAAAAATGAAAGTTTGAATTTCGCTTATATTTTTGCTGTTTCTTTTGCAACTTGTTGAGAAAATAAGAATGGCGCAGTCATTTTTCCAGTAAGTATGATATTTTATATTTTATTTGGGTTTAAACCAAACACATTCGGGGTGAATTTGCCCAAATCTTATTTCTCAATTTTCCACGGTTTTCATTGCTTGCGCGAGGTTCTGACGACTGTTTCGAGCATCGAGCATCCAAATACGTCGTTTTAATAGAAAAAAAGGCCACATTAATTTTTTACCATTTTTGACAAGAAATAGAAGGCTAACTTTCTTTGACCCTTTGGTGTTTTTTGACCCCAAAAAATGAAAGTTTGAATTTCGCTTATATTTTTGCTGTTTCTTTTGCAACTTGTTGAGAAAATAAGAATGGCGTAGTCAGATTTCTAGTAAGTATGATATTTTATATTTTATTTGGGTTTAAACCAAACACATTCGGGGTGAATTTGCCCAAATCTTATTTCTCAATTTTCCACGGTTTTCATTGCTTGCGCGAGGTTCTGACGACTGTTTCGAGCACCGAGCATCCAAATACGTCGTTTTAATAGAAAAAAAGGCCACATTAATTTTTTACCATTTTTGACAAAAAATAGAAGGCTAACTTTCTTTGACTCTTTGGTGTTTTTTGACCCCAAAAAATGAAAGTTTGAATTTCGCTTATATTTTTGCTGTTTCTTTTGCACCTTGTTGAGAAAATAGGAATGGCGCAGTCAGATTTCCAGTAAGTATGATATTTTATATTTTATTTGGGTTTAAACCAAACACATTCGGGGTGAATTTGCCCAAATCTTATTTCTCACTTTTCCACGGTTTTCATTGCTTGCGCGAGGTTCTGACGACTGTTTCGAGCACCGAACATCCAAATACGTCGTTTTAATAGAAAAAAAAGGCCACATCAATTTTTTACCATTTTTGACAAAAAATAGAAGGCTAACTTTCTTTGACCCTTTGGTGTTTTTTGACCCCAAAAAATGAAAGTTTGAATTTCGCTTATATTTTTGCTGTTTCTTTTGCAACTTGTTGAGAAAATAAGCATGGCGCAGTCAGATTTCCAGTAAGTATGATATTTTATATTTTATTTGGGTTTAAACCTAACACATTCGGGGTGAATTTGCCCAAATCTTATTTCTCAATTTTCCACGGTTTTCATTGCTTGCGCGAGGTTCTGACGACTGTTTCGAGCACCGAGCATCCAAATACGTCGTTTTAATAGAAAAAAAGGCCACATTAATTTTTTACCATTTTTGACAAAAAATAGAAGGCTAACTTTCTTTGACCCTTTGGTGTTTTTTGACCCCAAAAAATGAAAGTTTGAATTTCGCTTATATTTTTGCTGTTTCTTTTGCAACTTGTTGAGAAAATAAGAATGGCGCAGTCAGATTTCCAGTAAGTATGATATTTTATATTTTATTTGGGTTTAAACCAAACACATTCGGGGTGAATTTGCCCAAATCTTATTTCTCAATTTTCCACGGTTTTCATTGCCTGCGCGAGGTTCTGACGACTGTTTCGAGCACCGAGCATCCAAATACGTCGTTTTAATAGAAAAAAGGCCACATTAATTTTTTACCATTTTTGACAAAAAATAGAAGGCTAACTTTCTTTGACCCTTTGGTGTTTTTTGACCCCAAAAAATGAAAGTTTGAATTTCGCTTATATTTTTGCTGTTTCTTTTGCAACTTGTTGAGAAAATAAGAATGGCGCAGTCATTTTTCCAGTAAGTATGATATTTTATATTTTATTTGGGTTTAAACCAAACACATTCGGGGTGAATTTGCCCAAATCTTATTTCTCAATTTTCCACGGTTTTCATTGCTTGCGCGAGGTTCTGACGACTGTTTCGAGCATCGAGCATCCAAATACGTCGTTTTAATAGAAAAAAAGGCCACATTAATTTTTTACCATTTTTGACAAGAAATAGAAGGCTAACTTTCTTTGACCCTTTGGTGTTTTTTGACCCCAAAAAATGAAAGTTTGAATTTCGCTTATATTTTTGCTGTTTCTTTTGCAACTTGTTGAGAAAATAAGAATGGCGTAGTCAGATTTCTAGTAAGTATGATATTTTATATTTTATTTGGGTTTAAACCAAACACATTCGGGGTGAATTTGCCCAAATCTTATTTCTCAATTTTCCACGGTTTTCATTGCTTGCGCGAGGTTCTGACGACTGTTTCGAGCACCGAGCATCCAAATACGTCGTTTTAATAGAAAAAAAGGCCACATCAATTTTTTACCATTTTTGACAAAAAATAGAAGGCTAACTTTCTTTGACCCTTTGGTGTTTTTTGACCCCAAAAAATGAAAGTTTGAAATTCGCTTATATTTTTGCTGTTTCTTTTGCAACTTGTTGAGAAAATAAGAATGGCGCAGTCAGATTTCCAGTAAGTATGATATTTTATATTTTATTTGGGTTTAAACCAAACACATTCGGGGTGAATTTGCCCAAATCTTATTTCTCAATTTTCCACGGTTTTCATTGCTTGCGCGAGGTTCTGACGACTGTTTCGAGCACCGAGCATCCAAATACGTCGTTTTAATAGAAAAAAAGGCCACATTAATTTTTCACCATTTTTGACAAAAAATAGAAGGCTAACTTTCTTTGACCCTTTGGTGTTTTTTGACCCCAAAAAATGAAAGTTTGAATTTCGCTTATATTTTTGCTGTTTCTTTTGCAACTTGTTGAGAAAATAAGAATGGCGCAGTCAGATTTCCAGTAAGTATGATATTTTATATTTTATTTGGGTTTAAACCAAACACATTCGGGGTGAATTTGCCCAAATCTTATTTCTCAATTTTCCACGGTTTTCATTGCCTGCGCGAGGTTCTGACGACTGTTTCGAGCACCGAGCATCCAAATACGTCGTTTTAATAGAAAAAAGGCCACATTAATTTTTTACCATTTTTGACAAAAAATAGAAGGCTAACTTTCTTTGACCCTTTGGTGTTTTTTGACCCCAAAAAATGAAAGTTTGAATTTCGCTTATATTTTTGCTGTTTCTTTTGCAACTTGTTGAGAAAATAAGAATGGCGCAGTCAGATTTCCAGTAAGTATGATATTTTATATATTATTTGGGTTTAAACCAAACACATTCGGGGTGAATTTGCCCAAATCTTATTTCTCAATTTTCCACGGTTTTCATTGCCTGCGCGAGGTTCTGACGACTGTTTTGAGCACCGAGCATCCAAATACGTCGTTTTAATAGAAAAAAAGGCCACATTAATTTTTTACCATATTTGACAAAAAATAGAAGGCTAACTTTCTTTGACCCTTTGGTGTTTTTTGACCCCAAAAAATGAAAGTTTGAATTTCGCTTATATTTTTGCTGTTTCTTTTGCAACTTGTTGAGAAAATAAGAATGGCGCAGTCAGATTTCCAGTAAGTATGATATTTTATATTTTATTTGGGTCTAAACCAAACACATTCGGGGTGAATTTGCCCAAATCTTATTTCTCAATTTTCCACGGTTTTCATTGCTTGCGCGAGGTTCTGACGACTGTTTCGAGCACCGAGCATCCAAATACGTCGTTTTAATAGAAAAAAAGGCCACATTAATTTTTTACCATTTTTGACAAAAAATAGAAGGCTAACTTTCTTTGACCCTTTGGTGTTTTTTGACCCCAAAAAATGAAAGTTTGAATTTCGCTTATATTTTTGCTGTTTCTTTTGCAACTTGTTGAGAAAATAAGAATGGCGCAGTCAGATTTCCAGTAAGTATGATATTTTATATTTTATTTGGGTTTAAACCAAACACATTCGGGGTGAATTTGCCCAAATCTTATTTCTCAATTTTCCACGGTTTTCATTGCTTGCGCGAGGTTCTGACGACTGTTTCGAGCACCGAGCATCCAAATACGTCGTTTTAATAGAAAAAAAGGCCACATTAATTTTTTACCATTTTTGACAAAAAATAGAAGGCTAACTTTCTTTGACCCTTTGGTGTTTTTTGACCCCAAAAAATGAAAGTTTGAATTTCGCTTATATTTTTGCTGTTTCTTTTGCAACTTGTTGAGAAAATAAGAATGGCGCAGTCAGATTTCCAGTAAGTATGATATTTTATATTTTATTTGGGTTTAAACCAAACACATTCGGGGTGAATTTGCCCAAATCTTATTTATCTATTTTCCACGGTTTTCATTGCTTGCGCGAGGTTCTGACGACTGTTTCGAGCACCGAGCATCCAAATACGTCGTTTTAATAGAAAAAAAGGCCACATTAATTTTTTACCATTTTTGACAAAAAATAGAAGGCTAACTTTCTTTGACCCTTTGGTGTTTTTTGACCCCAAAAATTGAAAGTTTGAATTTCGCTTATATTTTTGCTGTTTCTTTTGCAACTTGTTGAGAAAATAAGAATGGCGCAGTCAGATTTCCAGTAAGTATGATATTTTATATTTTATTTGGGTTTAAACCAAACACATTCGGGGTGAATTTGCCCAAATCTTATTTCTCAATTTTCCACGGTTTTCATTGCCTGCGCGAGGTTCTGACGACTGTTTCGAGCACCGAGCATCCAAATACGTCGTTTTAATAGAAAAAAAGGCCACATTAATTTTTTACCATTTTTGACAAAAAATAGAAGGCTAACTTACTTTGACCCTTTTGTGTTTTTTGACCCCAAAAAATGAAAGTTTGCATTTCGCTTATATTTTTGCTGTTTCTTTTGCAACTTGTTGAGAAAATAAGAATGGCGCAGTCAGATTTCCAGTAAGTATGATATTTTATATTTTATTTGGGTTTAAACCAAACACATTCGGGGTGAATTTGCCCAAATCTTATTTCTCAATTTTCCACGGTTTTCATTGCTTGCGCGAGGTTCTGACGACTGTTTCGAGCACCGAGCATCCAAATACGTCGTTTTAATAGAAAAAAAGGCCACATTAATTTTTTACCATTTTTGACAAAAAATAGAAGGCTAACTTTCTTTGACCCTTTGGTGTTTTTTGACCCCAAAAAATGAAAGTTTGAATTTCGCTTATATTTTTGCTGTTTCTTTTGCAACTTGTTGAGAAAATAAGAATGGCGCAGTCAGATTTCCAGTAAGTATGATATTTTATATTTTATTTGGGTTTAAACCAAACACATTCGGGGTGAATTTGCCCAAAGCTTATTTCTCAATTTTCCACGGTTTTCATTGCTTGCCCGAGGTTCTGACGACTGTTTCGAGCACCGAGCATCCAAATACGTCGTTTTAATAGAAAAAAAGGCCACATTAATTTTTTACCATTTTTGACAAAAAATAGAAGGCTAACTTTCTTTGACTCTTTGGTGTTTTTTGACCCCAATAAATGAAAGTTTGAATTTCGCTTATATTTTTGCTGTTTCTTTTGCAACTTGTTGAGAAAATAAGAATGGCGCAGTCAGATTTCCAGTAAGTATGATATTTTATATTTTATTTGGGTTTTAACCAAACACATTCGGGGTGAATTTGCCCAAATCTTATTTCTCAATTTTCCACGGTTTTCATTGCTTGCGCGAGGTTCTGACGACTGTTTCGAGCACCGAGCATCCAAATACGTCGTTTTAATAGAAAAAAAGGCCACATTAATTTTTTACCATTTTTGACAAAAAATAGAAGGCTAACTTTCTTTGACTCTGGTGTTTTTTGACCCCAAAAAATGAAAGTTTGAATTTCGCTTATATTTTTGCTGTTTCTTTTGCAACTTGTTGAGAAAATAGGAATGGCGCAGTCAGATTTCCACTAAGTATGATATTTTATATTTTATTTGGGTTTAAACCAAACACATTCGGGGTGAATTTGCCCAAATCTTATTTCTCAATTTTCCACGGTTTTCATTGCTTGCGCGAGGTTCTGACGACTGTTTCGAGCACCGAGCATCCAAATACGTCGTTTTAATAGAAAAAAAGGCCACATCAATTTTTTACCATTTTTGACAAAAAATAGAAGGCTAACTTTCTTTGACCCTTTGGTGTTTTTTGACCCCAAAAAATGAAAGTTTGAATTTCGCTTATATTTTTGCTGTTTCTTTTGCAACTTGTTGAGAAAATAAGAATGGCGCAGTCAGATTTCCAGTAAGTATGATATTTTATATTTTATTTGGGTTTAAACCTAACACATTCGGGGTGAATTTGCCCAAATCTTATTTCTCAATTTTCCACGGTTTTCATTACTTGCGCGAGGTTCTGACGACTGTTTCGAGCACCGAGCATCCAAATACGTCGTTTTAATAGAAAAAAGGCCACATTAATTTTTTACCATTTTTGACAAAAAATAGAAGGCTAACTTTCTTTGACCCTTTGGTGTTTTTTGACCCCAAAAAATGAAAGTTTGAATTTCGCTTATATTTTTGCTGTTTCTTTTGCAACTTGTTGAGAAAATAAGAATGGCGCAGTCAGATTTCCAGTAAGTATGATATTTTATATTTTATTTGGGTTTAAACCAAACACATTCGGGGTGAATTTGCCCAAATCTTATTTCTCAATTTTCCACGGTTTTCATTGCCTGCGCGAGGTTCTGACGACTGTTTCGAGCACCGAGCATCCAAATACGTCGTTTTAATAGAAAAAAGGCCACATTAATTTTTTACCATTTTTGACAAAAAATAGAAGGCTAACTTTCTTTGACCCTTTGGTGTTTTTTGACCCCAAAAAATGAAAGTTTGAATTTCGCTTATATTTTTGCTGTTTCTTTTGCAACTTGTTGAGAAAATAAGAATGGCGCAGTCAGATTTCCAGTAAGTATGATATTTTATATTTTATTTGGGTTTAAACCAAACACATTCGGGGTGAATTTGCCCAAATCTTATTTCTCAATTTTCCACGGTTTTCATTGCTTGCGCGAGGTTCTGACGACTGTTTCGAGCACCGAGCATCCAAATACGTCGTTTTAATAGAAAAAAAGGCCACATTAATTTTTTACCATTTTTGACAAAAAATAGAAGGCTAACTTTCTTTGACTCTTTGGTGTTTTTTGACCCCAAAAAATGAAAGTTTGAATTTCGCTTATATTTTTGCTGTTTCTTTTGCAACTTGTTGAGAAAATAGGAATGGCGCAGTCAGATTTCCAGTAAGTATGATATTTTATATTTTATTTGGGTTTAAACCAAACACATTCGGGGTGAATTTGCCCAAATCTTATTTCTCAATTTTCCACGGTTTTCATTGCTTGCGCGAGGTTCTGACGACTGTTTCGAGCACCGAGCATCCAAATACGTCGTTTTAATAGAAAAAAAGGCCACATCAATTTTTTACCATTTTTGACAAAAAATAGAAGGCTAACTTTCTTTGACCCTTTGGTGTTTTTTGACCCCAAAAAATGAAAGTTTGAATTTCGCTTATATTTTTGCTGTTTCTTTTGCAACTTGTTGAGAAAATAAGAATGGCGCAGTCAGATTTCCAGTAAGTATGATATTTTATATTTTATTTGGGTTTAAACCAAACACATTCGGGGTGAATTTGCCCAAATCTTATTTCTCAATTTTCCACGGTTTTCATTGCCTGCGCGAGGTTCTGACGACTGTTTCGAGCACCGAGCATCCAAATACGTCGTTTTAATAGAAAAAAGGCCACATTAATTTTTTACCTTTGGTGTTTTTTTGGTGTTTTTTGGTGTTTTTTGACCCCAAAAAATGAAAGTTTGAATTTCGCTTATATTTTTGCTGTTTCTTTTGCAACTTGTTGAGAAAATAAGAATGGCGCAGTCAGATTTCCAGTAAGTATGATATTTTATATTTTATTTGGGTTTAAACCAAACACATTCGGGGTGAATTTGCCCAAATCTTATTTCTCAATTTTCCACGGTTTTCATTGCCTGCGCGAGGTTCTGACGACTGTTTCGAGCACCGAGCATCCAAATACGTCGTTTTAATAGAAATAAGGCCACATTAATTTTTTACCATTTTTGACAAAAAATAGAAGGCTAAGTTTCTTTGACCCTTTGGTGTTTTTTGACCCCAAAAAATGAAAGTTTGAATTTCGCTTATATTTTTGCTGTTTCTTTTGCAACTTGTTGAGAAAATAAGAATGGCGCAGTCATTTTTCCAGTAAGTATGATATTTTATATTTTATTTGGGTTTAAACCAAACACATTCGGGGTGAATTTGCCCAAATCTTATTTCTCAATTTTCCACGGTTTTCATTGCTTGCGCGAGGTTCTGACGACTGTTTCGAGCATCGAGCATCCAAATACGTCGTTTTAATAGAAAAAAAGGCCACATTAATTTTTTACCATTTTTGACAAGAAATAGAAGGCTAACTTTCTTTGACCCTTTGGTGTTTTTTGACCCCAAAAAATGAAAGTTTGAATTTCGCTTATATTTTTGCTGTTTCTTTTGCAACTTGTTGAGAAAATAAGAATGGCGCAGTCAGATTTTCAGTAAGTATGATATTTTATATTTTATTTGGGTTTAAACCAAACACATTCGGGGTGAATTTGCCCAAATCTTATTTCTCAATTTTCCACGGTTTTCATTGCTTGCGCGAGGTTCTGACGACTGTTTCGAGCACCGAGCATCCAAATACGTCGTTTTAATAGAAAAAAAGGCCACATTAATTTTTTACCATTTCTGACAAAAAATAGAAGGCTAACTTTCTTTGACCCTTTGGTGTTTTTTGACCCCAAAAAATGAAAGTTTGAATTTCGCTTATATTTTTGCTGTTTCTTTTGCAACTTATTGAGAAAATAAGAATGGCGCAGTCAGATTTCCAGTAAGTATGATATTTTATATTTTATTTGGGTTTAAACCAAACCCATTCGGGGTGAATTTGCCCAAATCTTATTTCTCAATTTTCCACGGTTTTCATTGCTTGCGCGAGGTTCTGACGACTGTTTCGAGCACCGAGCATCCAAATACGTCGCTTTAATAGAAAAAAAGGCCACATTAATTTTTTACCATTTTTGACAAAAAATAGAAGGCTAACTTTCTTTGACCCTTTGGTGTTTTTTGACCCCAAAAAATGAAAGTTTGAATTTCGCTTATATTTTTGCTGTTTCTTTTGCAACTTGTTGAGAAAATAAGAATGGCGCAGTCAGATTTCCAGTAAGTATGATATTTTATATTTTATTTGGGTTTAAACCAAACACATTCGGGGTGAATTTGCCCAAATCTTATTTCTCAATTTTCCACGGTTTTCATTGCTTGCGCGAGGTTCTGACGACTGTTTCGAGCACCGAGCATCCAAATACGTCGTTTTAATAGAAAAAAAGGCCACATTAATTTTTTACCATTTTTGACAAAAAATAGAAGGCTAACTTTCTTTGACCCTTTGGTGTTTTTTGACCCCAAAAAATGAAAGTTTGAATTTCGCTTATATTTTTGCTGTTTCTTTTGCAACTTGTTGAGAAAATAAGAATGGCGCAGTCAGATTTCCAGTAAGTATGATATTTTATATTTTATTTGGGTTTAAACCAAACACATTCGGGGTGAATTTGCCCAAATCTTATTTATCTATTTTCCACGGTTTTCATTGCTTGCGCGAGGTTCTGACGACTGTTTCGAGCACCGAGCATCCAAATACGTCGTTTTAATAGAAAAAAAGGCCACATTAATTTTTTACCATTTTTGACAAAAAATAGAAGGCTAACTTTCTTTGACCCTTTGGTGTTTTTTGACCCCAAAAATTGAAAGTTTGAATTTCGCTTATATTTTTGCTGTTTCTTTTGCAACTTGTTGAGAAAATAAGAATGGCGCAGTCAGATTTCCAGTAAGTATGATATTTTATATTTTATTTGGGTTTAAACCAAACACATTCGGGGTGAATTTGCCCAAATCTTATTTCTCAATTTTCCACGGTTTTCATTGCCTGCGCGAGGTTCTGACGACTGTTTCGAGCACCGAGCATCCAAATACGTCGTTTTAATAGAAAAAAAGGCCACATTAATTTTTTACCATTTTTGACAAAAAATAGAAGGCTAACTTACTTTGACCCTTTTGTGTTTTTTGACCCCAAAAAATGAAAGTTTGCATTTCGCTTATATTTTTGCTGTTTCTTTTGCAACTTGTTGAGAAAATAAGAATGGCGCAGTCAGATTTCCAGTAAGTATGATATTTTATATTTTATTTGGGTTTAAACCAAACACATTCGGGGTGAATTTGCCCAAATCTTATTTCTCAATTTTCCACGGTTTTCATTGCTTGCGCGAGGTTCTGACGACTGTTTCGAGCACCGAGCATCCAAATACGTCGTTTTAATAGAAAAAAAGGCCACATTAATTTTTTACCATTTTTGACAAAAAATAGAAGGCTAACTTTCTTTGACCCTTTGGTGTTTTTTGACCCCAAAAAATGAAAGTTTGAATTTCGCTTATATTTTTGCTGTTTCTTTTGCAACTTGTTGAGAAAATAAGAATGGCGCAGTCAGATTTCCAGTAAGTATGATATTTTATATTTTATTTGGGTTTAAACCAAACACATTCGGGGTGAATTTGCCCAAAGCTTATTTCTCAATTTTCCACGGTTTTCATTGCTTGCCCGAGGTTCTGACGACTGTTTCGAGCACCGAGCATCCAAATACGTCGTTTTAATAGAAAAAAAGGCCACATTAATTTTTTACCATTTTTGACAAAAAATAGAAGGCTAACTTTCTTTGACCCTTTGGTGTTTTTTGACCCCAAAAAATGAAAGTTTGAATTTCGCTTATATTTTTGCTGTTTCTTTTGCAACTTGTTGAGAAAATAAGAATGGCGCAGTCAGATTTCCAGTAAGTATGATATTTTATATTTTATTTGGGTTTAAACCAAACACATTCGGGGTGAATTTGCCCAAAGCTTATTTCTCAATTTTCCACGGTTTTCATTGCTTGCCCGAGGTTCTGACGACTGTTTCGAGCACCGAGCATCCAAATACGTCGTTTTAATAGAAAAAAAGGCCACATTAATTTTTTACCATTTTTGACAAAAAATAGAAGGCTAACTTTCTTTGACTCTGGTGTTTTTTGACCCCAAAAAATGAAAGTTTGAATTTCGCTTATATTTTTGCTGTTTCTTTTGCAACTTGTTGAGAAAATAGGAATGGCGCAGTCAGATTTCCACTAAGTATGATATTTTATATTTTATTTGGGTTTAAACCAAACACATTCGGGGTGAATTTGCCCAAATCTTATTTCTCAATTTTCCACGGTTTTCATTGCTTGCGCGAGGTTCTGACGACTGTTTCGAGCACCGAGCATCCAAATACGTCGTTTTAATAGAAAAAAAGGCCACATCAATTTTTTACCATTTTTGACAAAAAATAGAAGGCTAACTTTCTTTGACCCTTTGGTGTTTTTTGACCCCAAAAAATGAAAGTTTGAATTTCGCTTATATTTTTGCTGTTTCTTTTGCAACTTGTTGAGAAAATAAGAATGGCGCAGTCAGATTTCCAGTAAGTATGATATTTTATATTTTATTTGGGTTTAAACCTAACACATTCGGGGTGAATTTGCCCAAATCTTATTTCTCAATTTTCCACGGTTTTCATTGCTTGCGCGAGGTTCTGACGACTGTTTCGAGCACCGAGCATCCAAATACGTCGTTTTAATAGAAAAAAAGGCCACATTAATTTTTTACCATTTTTGACAAAAAATAGAAGGCTAACTTTCTTTGACCCTTTGGTGTTTTTTGACCCCAAAAAATGAAAGTTTGAATTTCGCTTATATTTTTGCTGTTTCTTTTGCAACTTGTTGAGAAAATAAGAATGGCGCAGTCAGATTTCCAGTAAGTATGATATTTTATATTTTATATGGGTTTAAACCAAACACATTCGGGGTGAATTTGCCCAAATCTTATTTCTCAATTTTCCACGGTTTTCATTGCTTGCGCGAGGTTCTGACGACTGTTTCGAGCACCGAGCATCCAAATACGTCGTTTTAATAGAAAAAAAGGCCACATTAATTTTTTACCATTTTTGACAAAAAATAGAAGGCTAACTTTCTTTGACCCTTTGGTGTTTTTTGACCCCAAAAAATGAAAGTTTGAATTTCGCTTATATTTTTGCTGTTTCTTTTGCAACTTGTTGAGAAAATAAGAATGGCGCAGTCAGATTTCCAGTAAGTATGATATTTTATATTTTATTTGGGTTTAAACCAAACACATTCGGGGTGAATTTGCCCAAATCTTATTTATCTATTTTCCACGGTTTTCATTGCTTGCGCGAGGTTCTGACGACTGTTTCGAGCACCGAGCATCCAAATACGTCGTTTTAATAGAAAAAAAGGCCACATTAATTTTTTACCATTTTTGACAAAAAATAGAAGGCTAACTTTCTTTGACCCTTTGGTGTTTTTTGACCCCAAAAATTGAAAGTTTGAATTTCGCTTATATTTTTGCTGTTTCTTTTGCAACTTGTTGAGAAAATAAGAATGGCGCAGTCAGATTTCCAGTAAGTATGATATTTTATATTTTATTTGGGTTTAAACCAAACACATTCGGGGTGAATTTGCCCAAATCTTATTTCTCAATTTTCCACGGTTTTCATTGCCTGCGCGAGGTTCTGACGACTGTTTCGAGCACCGAGCATCCAAATACGTCGTTTTAATAGAAAAAAAGGCCACATTAATTTTTTACCATTTTTGACAAAAAATAGAAGGCTAACTTACTTTGACCCTTTTGTGTTTTTTGACCCCAAAAAATGAAAGTTTGCATTTCGCTTATATTTTTGCTGTTTCTTTTGCAACTTGTTGAGAAAATAAGAATGGCGCAGTCAGATTTCCAGTAAGTATGATATTTTATATTTTATTTGGGTTTAAACCAAACACATTCGGGGTGAATTTGCCCAAATCTTATTTCTCAATTTTCCACGGTTTTCATTGCTTGCGCGAGGTTCTGACGACTGTTTCGAGCACCGAGCATCCAAATACGTCGTTTTAATAGAAAAAAAGGCCACATTAATTTTTTACCATTTTTGACAAAAAATAGAAGGCTAACTTTCTTTGACCCTTTGGTGTTTTTTGACCCCAAAAAATGAAAGTTTGAATTTCGCTTATATTTTTGCTGTTTCTTTTGCAACTTGTTGAGAAAATAAGAATGGCGCAGTCAGATTTCCAGTAAGTATGATATTTTATATTTTATTTGGGTTTAAACCAAACACATTCGGGGTGAATTTGCCCAAAGCTTATTTCTCAATTTTCCACGGTTTTCATTGCTTGCCCGAGGTTCTGACGACTGTTTCGAGCACCGAGCATCCAAATACGTCGTTTTAATAGAAAAAAAGGCCACATTAATTTTTTACCATTTTTGACAAAAAATAGAAGGCTAACTTTCTTTGACTCTTTGGTGTTTTTTGACCCCAATAAATGAAAGTTTGAATTTCGCTTATATTTTTGCTGTTTCTTTTGCAACTTGTTGAGAAAATAAGAATGGCGCAGTCAGATTTCCAGTAAGTATGATATTTTATATTTTATTTGGGTTTTAACCAAACACATTCGGGGTGAATTTGCCCAAATCTTATTTCTCAATTTTCCACGGTTTTCATTGCTTGCGCGAGGTTCTGACGACTGTTTCGAGCACCGAGCATCCAAATACGTCGTTTTAATAGAAAAAAAGGCCACATTAATTTTTTACCATTTTTGACAAAAAATAGAAGGCTAACTTTCTTTGACTCTGGTGTTTTTTGACCCCAAAAAATGAAAGTTTGAATTTCGCTTATATTTTTGCTGTTTCTTTTGCAACTTGTTGAGAAAATAGGAATGGCGCAGTCAGATTTCCACTAAGTATGATATTTTATATTTTATTTGGGTTTAAACCAAACACATTCGGGGTGAATTTGCCCAAATCTTATTTCTCAATTTTCCACGGTTTTCATTGCTTGCGCGAGGTTCTGACGACTGTTTCGAGCACCGAGCATCCAAATACGTCGTTTTAATAGAAAAAAAGGCCACATCAATTTTTTACCATTTTTGACAAAAAATAGAAGGCTAACTTTCTTTGACCCTTTGGTGTTTTTTGACCCCAAAAAATGAAAGTTTGAATTTCGCTTATATTTTTGCTGTTTCTTTTGCAACTTGTTGAGAAAATAAGAATGGCGCAGTCAGATTTCCAGTAAGTATGATATTTTATATTTTATTTGGGTTTAAACCTAACACATTCGGGGTGAATTTGCCCAAATCTTATTTCTCAATTTTCCACGGTTTTCATTGCTTGCGCGAGGTTCTGACGACTGTTTCGAGCACCGAGCATCCAAATACGTCGTTTTAATAGAAAAAAGGCCACATTAATTTTTTACCATTTTTGACAAAAAATAGAAGGCTAACTTTCTTTGACCCTTTGGTGTTTTTTGACCCCAAAAAATGAAAGTTTGAATTTCGCTTATATTTTTGCTGTTTCTTTTGCAACTTGTTGAGAAAATAAGAATGGCGCAGTCAGATTTCCAGTAAGTATGATATTTTATATTTTATTTGGGTTTAAACCAAACACATTCGGGGTGAATTTGCCCAAATCTTATTTCTCAATTTTCCACGGTTTTCATTGCCTGCGCGAGGTTCTGACGACTGTTTCGAGCACCGAGCATCCAAATACGTCGTTTTAATAGAAAAAAGGCCACATTAATTTTTTACCATTTTTGACAAAAAATAGAAGGCTAACTTTCTTTGACCCTTTGGTGTTTTTTGACCCCAAAAAATGAAAGTTTGAATTTCGCTTATATTTTTGCTGTTTCTTTTGCAACTTGTTGAGAAAATAAGAATGGCGCAGTCAGATTTCCAGTAAGTATGATATTTTATATTTTATTTGGGTTTAAACCAAACACATTCGGGGTGAATTTGCCCAAATCTTATTTCTCAATTTTCCACGGTTTTCATTGCTTGCGCGAGGTTCTGACGACTGTTTCGAGCACCGAGCATCCAAATACGTCGTTTTAATAGAAAAAAAGGCCACATTAATTTTTTACCATTTTTGACAAAAAATAGAAGGCTAACTTTCTTTGACTCTTTGGTGTTTTTTGACCCCAAAAAATGAAAGTTTGAATTTCGCTTATATTTTTGCTGTTTCTTTTGCAACTTGTTGAGAAAATAGGAATGGCGCAGTCAGATTTCCAGTAAGTATGATATTTTATATTTTATTTGGGTTTAAACCAAACACATTCGGGGTGAATTTGCCCAAATCTTATTTCTCAATTTTCCACGGTTTTCATTGCTTGCGCGAGGTTCTGACGACTGTTTCGAGCACCGAGCGAGCATCCAAATACGTCGTTTTAATAGAAAAAAAGGCCACATCAATTTTTTACCATTTTTGACAAAAAATAGAAGGCTAACTTTCTTTGACCCTTTGGTGTTTTTTGACCCCAAAAAATGAAAGTTTGAATTTCGCTTATATTTTTGCTGTTTCTTTTGCAACTTGTTGAGAAAATAAGAATGGCGCAGTCAGATTTCCAGTAAGTATGATATTTTATATTTTATTTGGGTTTAAACCAAACACATTCGGGGTGAATTTGCCCAAATCTTATTTCTCAATTTTCCACGGTTTTCATTGCCTGCGCGAGGTTCTGACGACTGTTTCGAGCACCGAGCATCCAAATACGTCGTTTTAATAGAAAAAAGGCCACATTAATTTTTTACCTTTGGTGTTTTTTTGGTGTTTTTTGGTGTTTTTTGACCCCAAAAAATGAAAGTTTGAATTCCGCTTATATTTTTGCTGTTTCTTTTGCAACTTGTTGAGAAAATAAGAATGGCGCAGTCAGATTTCCAGTAAGTATGATATTTTATATTTTATTTGGGTTTAAACCAAACACATTCGGGGTGAATTTGCCCAAATATTATTTCTCAATTTTCCACGGTTTTCATTGCCTGCGCGAGGTTCTGACGACTGTTTCGAGCACCGAGCATCCAAATACGTCGTTTTAATAGAAATAAGGCCACATTAATTTTTTACCATTTTTGACAAAAAATAGAAGGCTAAGTTTCTTTGACCCTTTGGTGTTTTTTGACCCCAAAAAATGAAAGTTTGAATTTCGCTTATATTTTTGCTGTTTCTTTTGCAACTTGTTGAGAAAATAAGAATGGCGCAGTCATTTTTCCAGTAAGTATGATATTTTATATTTTATTTGGGTTTAAACCAAACACATTCGGGGTGAATTTGCCCAAATCTTATTTCTCAATTTTCCACGGTTTTCATTGCTTGCGCGAGGTTCTGACGACTGTTTCGAGCATCGAGCATCCAAATACGTCGTTTTAATAGAAAAAAAGGCCACATTAATTTTTTACCATTTTTGACAAGAAATAGAAGGCTAACTTTCTTTGACCCTTTGGTGTTTTTTGACCCCAAAAAATGAAAGTTTGAATTTCGCTTATATTTTTGCTGTTTCTTTTGCAACTTGTTGAGAAAATAAGAATGGCGCAGTCAGATTTTCAGTAAGTATGATATTTTATATTTTATTTGGGTTTAAACCAAACACATTCGGGGTGAATTTGCCCAAATCTTATTTCTCAATTTTCCACGGTTTTCATTGCTTGCGCGAGGTTCTGACGACTGTTTCGAGCACCGAGCATCCAAATACGTCGTTTTAATAGAAAAAAAGGCCACATTAATTTTTTACCATTTCTGACAAAAAATAGAAGGCTAACTTTCTTTGACCCTTTGGTGTTTTTTGACCCCAAAAAATGAAAGTTTGAATTTCGCTTATATTTTTGCTGTTTCTTTTGCAACTTGTTGAGAAAATAAGAATGGCGCAGTCAGATTTCCAGTAAGTATGATATTTTATATTTTATTTGGGTTTAAACCAAACCCATTCGGGGTGAATTTGCCCAAATCTTATTTCTCAATTTTCCACGGTTTTCATTGCTTGCGCGAGGTTCTGACGACTGTTTCGAGCACCGAGCATCCAAATACGTCGCTTTAATAGAAAAAAAGGCCACATTAATTTTTTACCATTTTTGACAAAAAATAGAAGGCTAACTTTCTTTGACCCTTTGGTGTTTTTTGACCCCAAAAAATGAAAGTTTGAATTTCGCTTATATTTTTGCTGTTTCTTTTGCAACTTGTTGAGAAAATAAGAATGGCGCAGTCAGATTTCCAGTAAGTATGATATTTTATATTTTATTTGGGTTTAAACCAAACACATTCGGGGTGAATTTGCCCAAATCTTATTTCTCAATTTTCCACGGTTTTCATTGCTTGCGCGAGGTTCTGACGACTGTTTCGAGCACCGAGCATCCAAATACGTCGTTTTAATAGAAAAAAAGGCCACATTAATTTTTTACCATTTTTGACAAAAAATAGAAGGCTAACTTTCTTTGACCCTTTGGTGTTTTTTGACCCCAAAAAATGAAAGTTTGAATTTCGCTTATATTTTTGCTGTTTCTTTTGCAACTTGTTGAGAAAATAAGAATGGCGCAGTCAGATTTCCAGTAAGTATGATATTTTATATTTTATATGGGTTTAAACCAAACACATTCGGGGTGAATTTGCCCAAATCTTATTTCTCAATTTTCCACGGTTTTCATTGCTTGCGCGAGGTTCTGACGACTGTTTCGAGCACCGAGCATCCAAATACGTCGTTTTAATAGAAAAAAAGGCCACATTAATTTTTTACCATTTTTGACAAAAAATAGAAGGCTAACTTTCTTTGACCCTTTGGTGTTTTTTGACCCCAAAAAATGAAAGTTTGAATTTCGCTTATATTTTTGCTGTTTCTTTTGCAACTTGTTGAGAAAATAAGAATGGCGCAGTCAGATTTCCAGTAAGTATGATATTTTATATTTTATTTGGGTTTAAACCAAACACATTCGGGGTGAATTTGCCCAAATCTTATTTCTCAATTTTCCACGGTTTTCATTGCTTGCGCGAGGTTCTGACGACTGTTTCGAGCACCGAGCATCCAAATACGTCGTTTTAATAGAAAAAAAGGCCACATTAATTTTTTACCATTTTTGACAAAAAATAGAAGGCTAACTTTCTTTGACCCTTTGGTGTTTTTTGACCCCAAAAAATGAAAGTTTGAATTTCGCTTATATTTTTGCTGTTTCTTTTGCAACTTGTTGAGAAAATAAGAATGGCGCAGTCAGATTTCCAGTAAGTATGATATTTTATATTTTATTTGGGTTTAAACCAAACACATTCGGGGTGAATTTGCCCAAATCTTATTTCTCAATTTTCCACGGTTTTCATTGCTTGCGCGAGGTTCTGACGACTGTTTCGAGCACCGAGCATCCAAATACGTCGTTTTAATAGAAAAAAAGGCCACATTAATTTTTTACCATTTTTGACAAAAAATAGAAGGCTAACTTTTTTTGACCCTTTGGTGTTTTTTGACCCCAAAAAATGAAAGTTTGAATTTTGCTTATATTTTTGCTGTTTCTTTTGCAACTTGTTGAGAAAATAAGAATGGCGCAGTCAGATTTCCAGTAAGTATGATATTTTATATTTTATATGGGTTTAAACCAAACACATTCGGGGTGAATTTTCCCAAATCTTATTTCTCAATTTTCCACGGTTTTCATTGCTTGCGCGAGGTTCTGACGACTGTTTCGAGCACCGAGCATCCAAATACGTCGTTTTAATAGAAAAAAAGGCCACATTAATTTTTTACCATTTTTGACAAAAAATAGAAGGCTAACTTTCTTTGACCCTTTGGTGTTTTTTGACCCCAAAAAATGAAAGTTTGAATTTCGCTTATATTTTTGCTGTTTCTTTTGCAACTTGTTGAGAAAATAAGAATGGCGCAGTCAGATTTCCAGTAAGTATGATATTTTATATTTTATTTGGGTTTAAACCAAACACATTCGGGGTGAATTTGCCCAAATCTTATTTCTCAATTTTCCACGGTTTTCATTGCTTGCGCGAGGTTCTGACGACTGTTTCGAGCACCGAGCATCCAAATACGTCGTTTTAATAGAAAAAAAGGCCACATTAATTTTTTACCATTTTTGACAAAAAATAGAAGGTTAACTTTCTTTGACCCTTTGGTGTTTTTTGACCCCAAAAAATGAAAGTTTGAATTTCGCTTATATTTTTGCTGTTTCTTTTGCAACTTGTTGAGAAAATAAGAATGGCGCAGTCAGATTTCCAGTAAGTATGATATTTTATATTTTATATGGGTTTAAACCAAACACATTCGGGGTGAATTTTCCCAAATCTTATTTCTCAATTTTCCACGGTTTTCATTGCTTGCGCGAGGTTCTGACGACTGTTTCGAGCACCGAGCATCCAAATACGTCGTTTTAATTGAAAAAATGGCCACATTAATTTTTTACCATTTTTGACAAAAAATAGAAGGCTAACTTTCTTTGACCCTTTGGTGTTTTTTGACCCCAAAAAATGAAAGTTTGAATTTCGCTTATATTTTTGCTGTTTCTTTTGCAACTTGTTGAGAAAATAAGAATGGCGCAGTCAGATTTCCAGTAAGTATGATATTTTATATTTTATTTGGGTTTAAACCAAACACATTCGGGGTGAATTTGCCCAAATCTTATTTCTCAATTTTCCACGGTTTTCATTGCTTGCGCGAGGTTCTGACGACTGTTTCGAGCACCGAGCATCCAAATACGTCGTTTTAATAGAAAAAAAGGCCACATCAATTTTTTACCATTTTTGACAAAAAATAGAAGGCTAACTTTCTTTGACCCTTTGGTGTTTTTTGACCCCAAAAAAAGAAAGTTTGAATTTTGCTTATATTTTTGCTGTTTCTTTTGCAACTTGTTGAGAAAATAAGAATGGCGCAGTCAGATTTCCAGTAAGTATGATATTTTATATTTTATTTGGGTTTAAACCAAACACATTCGGGGTGAATTTGCCCAAATCTTATTTCTCAATTTTCCACGGTTTTCATTGCTTGCGCGAGGTTCTGACGAATGTTTCGAGCACCGAGCATCCAAATACGTCGTTTTAATAGAAAAAAAGGCCACATTAATTTTTTACCATTTTTGACAAAAAATAGAAGGCTAACTTTCTTTGACCCTTTGGTGTTTTTTGACCCCAAAAAATTAAAGTTTGAATTTCGCTTATATTTTTGCTGTTTCTTTTGCAACTTGTTGAGAAAATAAGAATGGCGTAGTCAGATTTCTAGTAAGTATGATATTTTATATTTTAGTTGGGTTTAAACCAAACACATTCGGGGTGAATTTGCCCAAATCTTATTTCTCAATTTTCCACGGTTTTCATAGCTTGCGCGAGGTTCTGACGACTGTTTCGAGCACCGAGCATCCAAATACGTCGTTTTAATAGAAAAAAAGGCCACATTAATTTTTTACCATTTTTGACAAAAAATAGAAGGCTAACTTTCTTTGACCCTTTGGTGTTTTTTGACCCCAAAAAATGAAAGTTTGAATTTCGCTTATATTTTTGCTGTTTCTTTTGCAACTTGTTGAGAAAATAAGAATGGCGCAGTCAGATTTCCAGTAAGTATGATATTTTATATTTTATTTGGGTTTAAACCAAACACATTCGGGGTGAATTTTCCCAAATCTTATTTCTCAATTTTCCACGGTTTTCATTGCTTGCGCGAGGTTCTGACGACTGTTTCGAGCACCGAGCATCCAAATACGTCGTTTTAATAGAAAAAAAGGCCACATTAATTTTTTTCCATTTTTGACAAAAAATAGAAGGCTAACTTTCTTTGAACCTTTGGTGTTTTTTGACCCCAAAAAATGAAAGTTTGAATTTCGCTTATATTTTTGCTGTTTCTTTTGCAACTTGTTGAGAAAATAAGAATGGCGCAGTCAGATTTCCAGTAAGTATGATATTTTATATTTTATTTGGGTTTAAACCAAACACATTCGGGGTGAATTTGCCCAAATCTTATTTCTCAATTTTCCACGGTTTTCATTGCTTGCGCGAGGTGCTGACGACTGTTTCGAGCACCGAGCATCCAAATACGTCGTTTTAATAGAAAAAAAGGCCACATTAATTTTTTACCATTTTTGACAAAAAATAGAAGGCTAACTTTCTTTGACCCTTTGGTGTTTTTTGACCCCAAAAAATGAAAGTTTGAATTTCGCTTATATTTTTGCTGTTTCTTTTGCAACTTGTTGAGAAAATAAGAATGGCGTAGTCAGATTTCTAGTAAGTATGATATTTTATATTTTAGTTGGGTTTAAACCAAACACATTCGGGGTGAATTTGCCCAAATCTTATTTCTCAATTTTCCACGGTTTTCATTGCTTGCGCGAGGTTCTGACGACTGTTTCGAGCACCGAGCATCCAAATACGTCGTTTTAATAGAAAAAAAGGCCACATTAATTTTTTACCATTTTTGACAAAAAATAGAAGGCTAACTTTCTTTGACCCTTTGGTGTTTTTTGACCCCAAAAAATGAAAGTTTGAATTTCGCTTATATTTTTGCTGTTTCTTTTGCAACTTGTTGAGAAAATAAGAATGGCGCAGTCAGATTTCCAGTAAGTATGATATTTTATATTTTATTTGGGTTTAAACCAAACACATTCGGGGTGAATTTGCCCAAATCTTATTTCTCAATTTTCCACGGTTTTCATTGCTTGCGCGAGGTTCTGACGACTGTTTCGAGCACCGAGCATCTAAATACGTCGTTTTAATAGAAAAAAAGGCCACATTAATTTTTTACCATTTTTGACAAAAAATAGAAGGCTAACTTTCTTTGACCCTTTGGTGTTTTTTGACCCCAAAAAATGAAAGTTTGAATTTCGCTTATATTTTTGCTGTTTCTTTTGCAACTTGTTGAGAAAATAAGAATGGCGCAGTCAGATTTCCAGTAAGTATGATATTTTATATTTTATTTGGGTTTAAACCAAACACATTCGGGGTGAATTTGCCCAAATCTTATTTCTCAATTTTCCACGGTTTTCATTGCTTGCGCGAGGTTCTGACGACTGTTTCGAGCACCGAGCATCCAAATACGTCGTTTTAATAGAAAAAAAGGCCACATTAATTTTTTACCATTTCTGACAAAAAATAGAAGGCTAACTTTCTTTGACCCTTTGGTGTTTTTTGACCCCAAAAAATGAAAGTTTGAATTTCCTTATATTTTTGCTGTTTCTTTTGCAACTTCTTGAGAAAATAAGAATGGCGCAGTCAGATTTCCAGTAAGTATGATATTTTATATTTTATTTGGGTTTAAACCAAACACATTCGGGGTGAATTTGCCCAAATCTTATTTCTCAATTTTCCACGGTTTTCATTGCTTGCGCGAGGTTCTGACGACTGTTTCGAGCACCGAGCATCCAAATACGTCGTTTTAATAGAAAAAAAGGCCACATTAATTTTTTACCATTTTTGACAAAAAATAGAAGGCTAACTTTCTTTGACCCTTTGGTGTTTTTTGACCCCAAAAAATGAAAGTTTGAATTTCGCTTATATTTTTGCTGTTTCTTTTGCAACTTGTTGAGAAAATAAGAATGGCGTAGTCAGATTTCTAGTAAGTATGATATTTTATATTTTAGTTGGGTTTAAACCAAACACATTCGGGGTGAATTTGCCCAAATCTTATTTCTCAATTTTCCACGGTTTTCATAGCTTGCGCGAGGTTCTGACGACTGTTTCGAGCACCGAGCATCCAAATACGTCGTTTTAATAGAAAAAAAGGCCACATTAATTTTTTACCATTTTTGACAAAAAATAGAAGGCTAACTTTCTTTGACCCTTTGGTGTTTTTTGACCCCAAAAAATGAAAGTTTGAATTTCGCTTATATTTTTGCTGTTTCTTTTGCAACTTGTTGAGAAAATAAGAATGGCGCAGTCAGATTTCCAGTAAGTATGATATTTTATATTTTATTTGGGTTTAAACCAAACACATTCGGGGTGAATTTGCCCAAATCTTATTTCTCAATTTTCCACGGTTTTCATTGCTTGCGCGAGGTTCTGACGACTGTTTCGAGCACCGAGCATCCAAATACGTCGTTTTAATAGAAAAAAAGGCCACATTAATTTTTTACCATTTTTGACAAAAAATAGAAGGCTAACTTTCTTTGACCCTTTGGTGTTTTTTGACCCCAAAAAATGAAAGTTTGAATTTCGCTTATATTTTTGCTGTTTCTTTTGCAACTTGTTGAGAAAATAAGAATGGCGCAGTCAGATTTCCAGTAAGTATGATATTTTATATTTTATTTGGGTTTAAACCAAACACATTCGGGGTGAATTTGCCCAAATCTTATTTCTCAATTTTCCACGGTTTTCATTGCTTGCGCGAGGTTCTGACGACCGTTTCGAGCACCGAGCATCCAAATACGTCGTTTTAATAGAAAAAAAGGCCACATTAATTTTTTACCATTTTTGACAAAAAATAGAAGGCTAACTTTCTTTGACCCTTTGGTGTTTTTTGAACCCAAAAAATGAAAGTTTGAATTTCGCTTATATTTTTGCTGTTTCTTTTGCAACTTGTTGAGAAAATAAGAATGGCGCAGTCAGATTTCCAGTAAGTATGATATTTTATATTTTATTTGGGTTTAAACCAAACACATTCGGGGTGAATTTGCCCAAATATTATTTCTCAATTTTCCACGGTTTTCATTGCTTGCGCGAGGTTCTGACGACTGTTTCGAGCACCGAGCATCCAAATACGTCGTTTTAATAGAAAAAAAGGCCACATTAATTATTTACCATTTTTGACAAAAAATAAAAGACTAACTTTCTTTGACCCTTTAGTGTTTTTTGACCCCAAAAAATGAAAGTTTGAATTTCGCTTATATTTTTGCTGTTTCTTTTGCAACTTATTGAGAAAATAAGAATGGCGCAGTCAGATTTCCAGTAAGTATGATATTTTATATTTTATTTGGGTTTAAACCAAACACATTCGGGGTGAATTTGCCCAAATATTATTTCTCAATTTTCCACGGTTTTCATTGCTTGCGCGAGGTTCTGACGACTGTTTCGAGCACCGAGCATCCAAATACGTCGTTTTAATAGAAAAAAAGGCCACATTAATTTTTTACCATTTTTGACAAAAAATAGAAGGCTAACTTTCTTTGACCCTTTGGTGTTTTTTGACCCCAAAAAATGAAAGTTTGAATTTCGCTTATATTTTTGCTGTTTCTTTTGCAACTTGTTGAGAAAATAAGAATGGCGCAGTCAGATTTCCAGTAAGTATGATATTTTATATTTTATTTGGGTTTAAACCAAACACATTCGGGGTGAATTTGCCCAAATCTTATTTCTCAATTTTCCACGGTTTTCATAGCTTGCGCGAGGTTCTGACGACTGTTTCGAGCACCGAGCATCCAAAATACGTCGTTTTAATAGAAAAAAAGGCCACATTAATTTTTTACCATTTTTGACAAAAAATAGAAGGCTAACTTTCTTTGACCCTTTGGTGTTTTTTGACCCCAAAAAATGAAAGTTTGAATTTCGCTTATATTTTTGCTGTTTCTTTTGCAACTTGTTGAGAAAATAAGAATGGCGCAGTCAGATTTCCAGTAAGTATGATTTTTTATATTTTATTTGGGTTTAAACCAAACACATTCGGGGTGAATTTGCCCAAATCTTATTTCTCAATTTTCCACGGTTTTCATTGCTTGCGCGAGGTTCTGACGACTGTTTCGAGCACCGAGCATCCAAATACGTCGTTTTAATAGAAAAAAAGGCCACATTAATTTTTTACCATTTTTGACAAAAAATAGAAGGCTAACTTTCTTTGACCCTTTGGTGTTTTTTGACCCCAAAAAATGAAAGTTTGAATTTCGCTTATATTTTTGCTGTTTCTTTTGCAACTTGTTGAGAAAATAAGAATGGCGCAGTCAGATTTCCAGTAAGTATGATATTTTATATTTTATTTGGGTTTAAACCAAACACATTCGGGGTGAATTTGCCCAAATCTTATTTCTCAATTTTCCACGGTTTTCATTGCTTGCGCGAGGTTCTGACGACTGTTTCGAGCACCGAGCATCCAAATACGTCGTTTTAATAGAAAAAAAGGCCACATTAATTTTTTACCATTTTTGACAAAAAATTGAAGGCTAACTTTCTTTGACCCTTTGGTGTTTTTTGACCCCAAAAAATGAAAGTTTGAATTTCGCTTATATTTTTGCTGTTTCTTTTGCAACTTGTTGAGAAAATAAGAATGGCGCAGTCAGATTTCCAGTAAGTATGATATTTTATATTTTATTTGGGTTTAAACCAAACACATTCGGGGTGAATTTGCCCAAATCTTATTTCTCAATTTTCCACGGTTTTCATTGCTTGCGCGAGGTTCTGACGACTGTTTGGAGCACCGAGCATCCAAATACGTCGTTTTAATAGAAAAAAAGGCCACATTAATTTTTTACCATTTTTGACAAAAAATAGAAGGCTAACTTTCTTTGACCCTTTGGTGTTTTTTGACCCCAAAAAATGAAAGTTTGAATTTCGCTTATATTTTTGCTGTTTCTTTTGCAACTTGTTGAGAAAATAAGAATGGCGCAGTCAGATTTCCAGTAAGTATGATATTTTATATTTTATTTGGGTTTAAACCAAACACATTCGGGGTGAATTTGCCCAAATCTTATTTCTCAATTTTCCACGGTTTTCATTGCTTGCGCGAGGTTCTGACGACTGTTTCGAGCACCGAGCATCCAAATACGTCGTTTTAATAGAAAAAAAGGCCACATTAATTTTTAACCATTTTTGACAAAAAATAGAAGGCTAACTTTCTTTGACCCTTTGGTGTTTTTTGACCCCAAAAAATGAAAGTTTGAATTTCGCTTATATATTTGCTGTTTCTTTTGCAACTTGTTGAGAAAATAAGAATGGCGCAGTCAGATTTCCAGTAAGTATGATATATTATATTTTATTTGGGTTTAAACCAAACACATTCGGGGTGAATTTGCCCAAATCTTATTTCTCAATTTTCCACGGTTTTCATTGCCTGCGCGAGGTTCTGACGACTGTTTCGAGCACCGAGCATCCAAATACGTCGTTTTAATAGAAAAAAGGCCACATTAATTTTTTACCATTTTTGACAAAAAATAGAAGGCTAACTTTCTTTGACCCTTTGGTGTTTTTTGACCCCAAAAAATGAAAGTTTGAATTTCGCTTATATTTTTGCTGTTTCTTTTGCAACTTGTTGAGAAAATAAGAATGGCGCAGTCAGATTTCCAGTAAGTATGATATTTTATATTTTATTTGGGTTTAAACCAAACACATTCGGGGTGAATTTGCCCAAATCTTATTTCTCAATTTTCCACGGTTTTCATTGCTTGCGCGAGGTTCTGACGACTGTTTCGAGCACCGAGCATCCAAATACGTCGTTTTAATAGAAAAAAAGGCCACATTAATTTTTTACCATTTTTGACAAAAAATAGAAGGCTAACTTTCTTTGACCCTTTGGTGTTTTTTGACCCCAAAAAATGAAAGTTTGAATTTCGCTTATATTTTTGCTGTTTCTTTTGCAACTTGTTGAGAAAATAAGAATGGCGCAGTCAGATTTCCAGTAAGTATGATATTTTATATTTTATTTGGGTTTAAACCAAACACATTCGGGGTGAATTTGCCCAAATCTTATTTCTCAATTTTCCACGGTTTTCATTGCTTGCGCGAGGTTCTGACGACTGTTTCGAGCACCGAGCATCCAAATACGTCGTTTTAATAGAAAAAAAGGCCACATTAATTTTTTACCATTTTTGACAAAAAATAGAAGGCTAACTTTCTTTGACCCTTTGGTGTTTTTTGACCCCAAAAAATGAAAGTTTGAATTTCGCTTATATTTTTGCTGTTTCTTTTGCAACTTGTTGAGAAAATAAGAATGGCGCAGTCAGATTTCCAGTAAGTATGATATTTTATATTTTATTTGGGTTTAAACCAAACACATTCGGGGTGAATTTGCCCAAATCTTATTTCTCAATTTTCCACGGTTTTCATTGCCTGCGCGAGGTTCTGACGACTGTTTCGAGCACCGAGCATCCAAATACGTCGTTTTAATAGAAAAAAGGCCACATTAATTTTTTACCATTTTTGACAAAAAATAGAAGGCTAACTTTCTTTGACCCTTTGGTGTTTTTTGACCCCAAAAAATGAAAGTTTGAATTTCGCTTATATTTTTGCTGTTTCTTTTGCAACTTGTTGAGAAAATAAGAATGGCGCAGTCAGATTTCCAGTAAGTATGATATTTTATATTTTATTTGGGTTTAAACCAAACACATTCGGGGTGAATTTGCCCAAATCTTATTTCTCAAATTTCCACGGTTTTTATTGCTTGCGCGAGGTTCTGACGACTGTTTCGAGCACCGAGCATCCAAATACGTCGTTTTAATAGAAAAAAAGGCCACATTAATTTTTTACCATTTTTGACAAAAAATAGAAGGCTAACTTTCTTTGACCCTTTGGTGTTTTTTGACCCCAAAAAATGAAAGTTTGAATTTCGCTTATATTTTTGCTGTTTCTTTTGCAACTTGTTGAGAAAATAAGAATGGCGCAGTCAGATTTCCAGTAAGTATGATATTTTATATTTTATTTGGGTTTAAACCAAATACATTCGGGGTGAATTTGCCCAAATCTTATTTCTCAATTTTCCACGGTTTTCATTGCCTGCGCGAGGTTCTGACGACTGTTTCGAGCACCGAGCATCCAAATACGTCGTTTTAATAGAAAAAAAGGCCACATTAATTTTTTACCATTTTTGACAAAAAATAGAAGGCTAACTTTCTTTGACCCTTTGGTGTTTTTTGACCCCAAAAAATGAAAGTTTGAATTTCGCTTATATTTTTGCTGTTTCTTTTGCAACTTGTTGAGAAAATAAGAATGGCGCAGTCAGATTTCCAGTAAGTATGATATTTTATATTTTATTTGGGTTTAAACCAAACACATTCGGGGTGAATTTGCCCAAATCTTATTTCTCAATTTTCCACGGTTTTCATTGCTTGCGCGAGGTTCTGACGACTGTTTCGAGCACCGAGCATCCAAATACGTCGTTTTAATAGAAAAAAAGGCCACATTAATTTTTTACCATTTTTGACAAAAAATAGAAGGCTAACTTTCTTTGACCCTTTGGTGTTTTTTGACCCCAAAAAATGAAAGTTTGAATTTCGCTTATATTTTTGCTGTTTCTTTTGCAACTTGTTGAGAAAATAAGAATGGCGCAGTCAGATTTCCAGTAAGTATGATATTTTATATTTTATTTGGGTTTAAACCAAACACATTCGGGGTGAATTTGCCCAAATCTTATTTCTCAATTTTCCACGGTTTTCATTGCTTGCGCGAGGTTCTGACGACTGTTTCGAGCACCGAGCATCCAAATACGTCGTTTTAATAGAAAAAAAGGCCACATTAATTTTTTACCATTTTTGACAAAAAATAGAAGGCTAACTTACTTTGACCCTTTGGTGTTTTTTGACCCCAAAAAATGAAAGTTTGAATTTCGCTTATATTTTTGCTGTTGCTTTTGCAACTTGTTGAGAAAATAAGAATGGCGCAGTCAGATTTCCAGTAAGTATGATATTTTATATTTTATTTGGGTTTAAACCAAACACATTCGGGGTGAATTTGCCCAAATCTTATTTCTCAATTTTCCACGGTTTTCATTGCTTGCGCGAGGTTCTGACGACTGTTTCGAGCACCGAGCATCCAAATACGTCGTTTTAATAGAAAAAAAGGCCACATTAATTTTTAACCATTTTTGACAAAAAATAGAAGGCTAACTTTCTTTGACCCTTTGGTGTTTTTTGACCCCAAAAAATGAAAGTTTGAATTTCGCTTATATATTTGCTGTTTCTTTTGCAACTTGTTGAGAAAATAAGAATGGCGCAGTCAGATTTCCAGTAAGTATGATATATTATATTTTATTTGGGTTTAAACCAAACACATTCGGGGTGAATTTGCCCAAATCTTATTTCTCAATTTTCCACGGTTTTCATTGCCTGCGCGAGGTTCTGACGACTGTTTCGAGCACCGAGCATCCAAATACGTCGTTTTAATAGAAAAAAGGCCACATTAATTTTTTACCATTTTTGACAAAAAATAGAAGGCTAACTTTCTTTGACCCTTTGGTGTTTTTTGACCCCAAAAAATGAAAGTTTGAATTTCGCTTATATTTTTGCTGTTTCTTTTGCAACTTGTTGAGAAAATAAGAATGGCGCAGTCAGATTTCCAGTAAGTATGATATTTTATATTTTATTTGGGTTTAAACCAAACACATTCGGGGTGAATTTGCCCAAATCTTATTTCTCAATTTTCCACGGTTTTCATTGCTTGCGCGAGGTTCTGACGACTGTTTCGAGCACCGAGCATCCAAATACGTCGTTTTAATAGAAAAAAAGGCCACATTAATTTTTTACCATTTTTGACAAAAAATAGAAGGCTAACTTTCTTTGACCCTTTGGTGTTTTTTGACCCCAAAAAATGAAAGTTTGAATTTCGCTTATATTTTTGCTGTTTCTTTTGCAACTTGTTGAGAAAATAAGAATGGCGCAGTCAGATTTCCAGTAAGTATGATATTTTATATTTTATTTGGGTTTAAACCAAACACATTCGGGGTGAATTTGCCCAAATCTTATTTCTCAATTTTCCACGGTTTTCATTGCTTGCGCGAGGTTCTGACGACTGTTTCGAGCACCGAGCATCCAAATACGTCGTTTTAATAGAAAAAAAGGCCACATTAATTTTTTACCATTTTTGACAAAAAATAGAAGGCTAACTTTCTTTGACCCTTTGGTGTTTTTTGACCCCAAAAAATGAAAGTTTGAATTTCGCTTATATTTTTGCTGTTTCTTTTGCAACTTGTTGAGAAAATAAGAATGGCGCAGTCAGATTTCCAGTAAGTATGATATTTTATATTTTATTTGGGTTTAAACCAAACACATTCGGGGTGAATTTGCCCAAATCTTATTTCTCAATTTTCCACGGTTTTCATTGCCTGCGCGAGGTTCTGACGACTGTTTCGAGCACCGAGCATCCAAATACGTCGTTTTAATAGAAAAAAGGCCACATTAATTTTTTACCATTTTTGACAAAAAATAGAAGGCTAACTTTCTTTGACCCTTTGGTGTTTTTTGACCCCAAAAAATGAAAGTTTGAATTTCGCTTATATTTTTGCTGTTTCTTTTGCAACTTGTTGAGAAAATAAGAATGGCGCAGTCAGATTTCCAGTAAGTATGATATTTTATATTTTATTTGGGTTTAAACCAAACACATTCGGGGTGAATTTGCCCAAATCTTATTTCTCAAATTTCCACGGTTTTTATTGCTTGCGCGAGGTTCTGACGACTGTTTCGAGCACCGAGCATCCAAATACGTCGTTTTAATAGAAAAAAAGGCCACATTAATTTTTTACCATTTTTGACAAAAAATAGAAGGCTAACTTTCTTTGACCCTTTGGTGTTTTTTGACCCCAAAAAATGAAAGTTTGAATTTCGCTTATATTTTTGCTGTTTCTTTTGCAACTTGTTGAGAAAATAAGAATGGCGCAGTCAGATTTCCAGTAAGTATGATATTTTATATTTTATTTGGGTTTAAACCAAATACATTCGGGGTGAATTTGCCCAAATCTTATTTCTCAATTTTCCACGGTTTTCATTGCCTGCGCGAGGTTCTGACGACTGTTTCGAGCACCGAGCATCCAAATACGTCGTTTTAATAGAAAAAAAGGCCACATTAATTTTTTACCATTTTTGACAAAAAATAGAAGGCTAACTTTCTTTGACCCTTTGGTGTTTTTTGACCCCAAAAAATGAAAGTTTGAATTTCGCTTATATTTTTGCTGTTTCTTTTGCAACTTGTTGAGAAAATAAGAATGGCGCAGTCAGATTTCCAGTAAGTATGATATTTTATATTTTATTTGGGTTTAAACCAAACACATTCGGGGTGAATTTGCCCAAATCTTATTTCTCAATTTTCCACGGTTTTCATTGCTTGCGCGAGGTTCTGACGACTGTTTCGAGCACCGAGCATCCAAATACGTCGTTTTAATAGAAAAAAAGGCCACATTAATTTTTTACCATTTTTGACAAAAAATAGAAGGCTAACTTTCTTTGACCCTTTGGTGTTTTTTGACCCCAAAAAATGAAAGTTTGAATTTCGCTTATATTTTTGCTGTTTCTTTTGCAACTTGTTGAGAAAATAAGAATGGCGCAGTCAGATTTCCAGTAAGTATGATATTTTATATTTTATTTGGGTTTAAACCAAACACATTCGGGGTGAATTTGCCCAAATCTTATTTCTCAATTTTCCACGGTTTTCATTGCTTGCGCGAGGTTCTGACGACTGTTTCGAGCACCGAGCATCCAAATACGTCGTTTTAATAGAAAAAAAGGCCACATTAATTTTTTACCATTTTTGACAAAAAATAGAAGGCTAACTTACTTTGACCCTTTGGTGTTTTTTGACCCCAAAAAATGAAAGTTTGAATTTCGCTTATATTTTTGCTGTTGCTTTTGCAACTTGTTGAGAAAATAAGAATGGCGCAGTCAGATTTCCAGTAAGTATGATATTTTATATTTTATTTGGGTTTAAACCAAACACATTCGGGGTGAATTTGCCCAAATCTTATTTCTCAATTTTCCACGGTTTTCATTGCTTGCGCGAGGTTCTGACGACTGTTTCGAGCACCGAGCATCCAAATACGTCGTTTTAATAGAAAAAAAGGCCACATTAATTTTTTACCATTTTTGACAAAAATAGAAGGCTAACTTACTTTGACCCTTTGGTGTTTTTTGACCCCAAAAAATGAAAGTTTGAATTTCGCTTATATTTTTGCTGTTGCTTTTGCAACTTGTTGAGAAAATAAGAATGGCGCAGTCAGATTTCCAGTAAGTATGATATTTTATATTTTATTTGGGTTTAAACCAAACACATTCGGGGTGAATTTGCCCAAATCTTATTTCTCAATTTTCCACGGTTTTCATTGCTTGCGCGAGGTTCTGACGACTGTTTCGAGCACCGAGCATCCAAATACGTCGTTTTAATAGAAAAAAAGGCCACATCAATTTTTTACCATTTTTGACAAAAAATAGAAGGCTAACTTTCTTTGATCCTTTGGTGTTTTTTGACCCCAAAAAATGAAAGTTTGAATTTCGCTTATATTTTTGCTGTTTCTTTTGCAACTTGTTGAGAAAATAAGAAAGGCGCAGTCAGATTTCCAGTAAGTATGATATTTTATATTTTATTTGGGTTTAAACCAAACACATTCGGGGTGAATTTGCCCAAATCTTATTTCTCAATTTTCCACGGTTTTCATTGCTTGCGCGAGGTTCTGACGACTGTTTCGAGCACCGAGCATCCAAATACGTCGTTTTAATAGAAAACAAGGCCACATTAATTTTTTACCATTTTTGACAAAAAATAGAAGGCTAACTTTCTTTGACCCTTTGGTGTTTTTTGACCCCAAAAAATGAAAGTTTGAATTTCGCTTATATTTTTGCTGTTTCTTTTGCAACTTGTTGAGAAAATAAGAATGGCGCAGTCAGATTTCCAGTAAGTATGATATTTTATATTTTATTTGGGTTTAAACCAAACACATTCGGGGTGAATTTGCCCAAATCTTATTTCTCAATTTTCCAGGGTTTTCATTGCTTGCGCGAGGTTCTGACGACTGTTTCGAGCACCGAGCATCCAAATACGTCGTTTTAATAGAAAAAAAGGCCACATTAATTTTTTACCATTTTTGACAAAAAATAGAAGGCTAACTTTCTTTGACCCTTTGGTGTTTTTTGACCCCAAAAAATGAAAGTTTGAATTTCGCTTATATTTTTGCTGTTTCTTTTGCAACTTGTTGAGAAAATAAGAATGGCGCAGTCAGATTTCCAGTAAGTATGATATTTTATATTTTATTTGGGTTTAAACCAAACACATTCGGGGTGAATTTGCCCAAATCTTATTTCTCAATTTTCCACGGTTTTCATTGCTTGCGCGAGGTTCTGACGACTGTTTCGAGCACCGAGCATCCAAATACGTCGTTTTAATAGAAAAAAAGGCCACATTAATTTTTTACCATTTTTGACAAAAAATAGAAGGCTAACTTACTTTGACCCTTTTGTGTTTTTTGACCCCAAAAAATGAAAGTTTGCATTTCGCTTATATTTTTGCTGTTTCTTTTGCAACTTGTTGAGAAAATAAGAATGGCGCAGTCAGATTTCCAGTAAGTATGATATTTTATATTTTATTTGGGTTTAAACCAAACACATTCGGGGTGAATTTGCCCAAATCTTATTTCTCAATTTTCCACGGTTTTCATTGCTTGCGCGAGGTTCTGACGACTGTTTCGAGCACCGAGCATCCAAATACGTCGTTTTAATAGAAAACAAGGCCACATTAATTTTTTACCATTTTTGACAAAAAATAGAAGGCTAACTTTCTTTGACCCTTTGGTGTTTTTTGACCCCAAAAAATGATAGTTTGAATTTCGCTTATATTTTTGCTGTTTCTTTTGCAACTTGTTGAGAAAATAAGAATGGCGCAGTCAGATTTCCAGTAAGTATGATATTTTATATTTTATTTGGGTTTAAACCTAACACATTCGGGGTGAATTTGCCCAAATCTTATTTCTCAATTTTCCACGGTTTTCATTGCTTGCGCGAGGTTCTGACGACTGTTTCGAGCACCGAGCATCCAAATACGTCGTTTTAATAGAAAAAAAGGCCACATTAATTGTTTACCATTTTTGACAAAAAATAGAAGGCTAACTTTCTTTGACCTTTTGGTGTTTTTTGACCCCAAAAAATGAAAGTTTGAATTTCGCTTATATTTTTGCTGTTTCTTTTGCAACTTGTTGAGAAAATAAGAATTGGGCAGTCAGATGTCCAGTAAGTATGATATTTTATATTTTATTTGGGTTTAAACCAAACACATTCGGGGTGAATTTGCACAAATCTTATTTCTCAATTTTCCACGGTTTTCATTGCTTGCGCGAGGTTCTGACGACTGTTTCGAGCACCGAGCATCCAAATACGTCGTTTTAATAGAAAAAAAGGCCACATTAATTTTTTACCATTTTTGACAAAAATAGAAGGCTAACTTAGTTTGACCCTTTGGTGTTTTTTGACCCCAAAAAATGAAAGTTTGAATTTCGCTTATATTTTTGCTGTTGCTTTTGCAACTTGTTGAGAAAATAAGAATGGCGCAGTCAGATTTCCAGTAAGTATGATATTTTATATTTTATTTGGGTTTAAACCAAACACATTCGGGGTGGATTTGCCCAAATCTTATTTCTCAATTTTCCACGGTTTTCATTGCTTGCGCGAGGTTCTGACGACTGTTTCGAGCACCGAGCATCCAAATACGTCGTTTTAATAGAAAAAAAGGCCACATTAATTTTTTACCATTTTTGACAAAAAATAGAAGGCTAACTTTCTTTGACCCTTTGGTGTTTTTTGACCCCAAAAAATGAAAGTTTGAATTTCGCTTATATTTTTGCTGTTTCTTTTGCAACTTGTTGAGAAAATAAGAATGGCGCAGTCAGATTTCCAGTAAGTATGATATTTTATATTTTATTTGGGTTTAAACCAAACACATTCGGGGTGAATTTGCCCAAATCTTATTTCTCAATTGTCCACGGTTTTCATTGCTTGCGCGAGGTTCTGACGACTGTTTCGAGCACCGAGCATCCAAATACGTCGTTTTAATAGAAAAAAAGGCCACATTAATTTTTTACCATTTTTGACAAAAAATAGAAGGCTAACTTTCTTTGACCCTTTGGTGTTTTTTGACCCCAAAAAATGAAAGTTTGAATTTCGCTTATATTTTTGCTGTTTCTTTTGCAACTTGTTGAGAAAATAAGAATGGCGCAGTCAGATTTCCAGTAAGTATGATATTTTATATTTTATTTGGGTTTAAACCAAACACATTCGGGGTGAATTTGCCCAAATCTTATTTCTCAATTTTCCACGGTTTTCATTGCTTGCGCGAAGTTCTGACGACTGTTTCGAGCACCGAGCATCCAAATACGTCGTTTTAATAGAAAAAAAGGCCACATTAATTTTTTACCATTTTTGACAAAAAATAGAAGGCTAACTTACTTTGACCCTTTTGTGTTTTTTGACCCCAAAAAATGAAAGTTTGCATTTCGCTTATATTTTTGCTGTTTCTTTTGCAACTTGTTGAGAAAATAAGAATGGCGCAGTCAGATTTCCAGTAAGTATGATATTTTATATTTTATTTGGGTTTAAACCAAACACATTCGGGGTGAATTTGCCCAAATCTTATTTCTCAATTTTCCACGGTTTTCATTGCTTGCGCGAGGTTCTGACGACTGTTTCGAGCACCGAGCATCCAAATACGTCGTTTTAATAGAAAAAAAGGCCACATTAATTTTTTACCATTTTTGACAAAAAATAGAAGGCTAACATTCTTTGACCCTTTGGTGTTTTTTGACCCCAAAAAATGAAAGTTTGAATTTCGCTTATATTTTTGCTGTTTCTTTTGCAACTTGTTGAGAAAATAAGAATGGCGCAGTCAGATTTCCAGTAAGTATGATATTTTATATTTTATTTGGGTTTAAACCAAACACATTCGGGGTGAATTTGCCCAAATCTTATTTCTCAATTTTCCACGGTTTTCATTGCTTGCGCGAGGTTCTGACGACTGTTTCGAGCACCGAGCATCCAAATACGTCGTTTTAATAGAAAAAAAGGCCACATCAATTTTTACCATTTTTGACAAAAAATAGAAGGCTAACTTTCTTTGACCCTTTGGTGTTTTTTGACCCCAAAAAATGAAAGTTTGAATTTCGCTTATATTTTTGCTGTTTCTTTTGCAACTTGTTGAGAAAATAAGAATGGTGCAGTCAGATTTCCAGTAAGTATGATATTTTATATTTTATTTGGGTTTAAACCAAACACATTCGGGGTGAATTTGCCCAAATCTTATTTCTCAATTTTCCACGGTTTTCATTGCTTGCGCGAGGTTCTGACGACTGTTTCGAGCACCGAGCATCCAAATACGTCGTTTTAATAGAAAAAAAGGCCACATTAATTTTTTACCATTTTTGACAAAAAATAGAAGGCTAACTTTCTTTGACCCTTTGGTGTTTTTTGACCCCAAAAAATGAAAGTTTGAATTTCGCTTATATTTTTGCTGTTTCTTTTGCAACTTGTTGAGAAAATAAGAATGGCGCAGTCAGATTTCCAGTAAGTATGATATTTTATATTTTATATGGGTTTAAACCAAACACAATCGGGGTGAATTTGCCCAAATCTTATTTCTCAATTTTCCACGGTTTTCATTGCTTGCGCGAGGTTCTGACGACTGTTTCGAGCACCGAGCATCCAAATACGTCGTTTTAATAGAAAAAAGGCCACATTAATTTTTTACCATTTTTGACAAAAAATAGAAGGCTAACCTTCTTTGACCCTTTGGTGTTTTTTGACCCCAAAAAATGAAAGTTTGAATTTCGCTTATATTTTTGCTGTTTCTTTTGCAACTTGTTGAGAAAATAAGAATGGCGCAGTCAGATTTCCAGTAAGTATGATATTTTATATTTTATTTGGGTTTAAACCAAACACATTCGGGGTGAATTTGCCCAAATCTTATTTCTCAATTTTCCACGGTTTTCATTGCTTGCGCGAGGTTCTGACGTTTGTTTCGAGCACCGAGCATCCAAATACGTCGTTTTAATAGAAAAAAAGGCCACATTAATTTTTTACCATTTTTGACAAAAAATAGAAGGCTAACTTTCTTTGACCGTTTGGTGTTTTTTGACCCCAAAAAATGAAAGTTTGAATTTCGCTTATATTTTTGCTGTTTCTTTTGCAACTTGTTGAGAAAATAAGAATGGCGCAGTCAGATTTCCAGTAAGTATGATATTTTATATTTTATTTGGGTTTAAACCAAACACATTCGGGGTGAATTTGCCCAAATCTTATCTCTCAATTTTCCACGGTTTTCATTGCTTGCGCGAGGTTCTGACGACAGTTTCGAGCACCGAGCATCCAAATACGTCGTTTTAATAGAAAAAAAGGCCACATTAATTTTTTACCATTTTTGACAAAAAATAGAAGGCTAACTTTCTTTGACCCTTTGGTGTTTTTTGACCCCAAAAAATGAAAGTTTGAATTTCGCTTATATTTTTGCTGTTTCTTTTGCAACTTGTTGAGAAAATAAGAATGGCGCAGTCAGATTTCGAGTAAGTATGATATTTTATATTTTATTTGGGTTTAAACCAAACACATTCGGGGTGAATTTGCCCAAATCTTATTTCTCAATTTTCCACGGTTTTCATTGCTTGCGCGAGGTTCTGACGACTGTTTCGAGCACCGAGCATCCAAATACGTCGTTTTAATAGAAAAAAAGGCCACATTAATTTTTTACCATTTTTGACAAAAAATAGAAGGCTAACTTTCTTTGACCCTTTGGTGTTTTTTGACCCCAAAAAATGAAAGTTTGAATTTCGCTTATATTTTTGCTGTTTCTTTTGTAACTTGTTGAGAAAATAAGAATGGCGCAGTCAGATTTCCAGTAAGTATGATATTTTATATTTTATTTGGGTTTAAACCAAACACATTCGGGGTGAAATCTTATTTCTCAATTGTCCACGGTTTTCATTGCTTGCGCGAGGTTCTGACGACTGTTTCGAGCACCGAGCATCCAAATACGTCGTTTTAATAGAAAAAAAGGCCACATTAATTTTTTACCATTTTTGACAAAAAATAGAAGGCTAACTTTCTTTGACCCTTTGGTGTTTTTTGACCCCAAAAAATGAAAGTTTGAATTTCGCTTATATTTTTGCTGTTTCTTTTGCAACTTGTTGAGAAAATAAGAATGGCGCAGTCAGATTTCCAGTAAGTATGATATTTTATATTTTATTTGGGTTTAAACCAAACACATTCGGGGTGAATTTGCCCAAATCTTATTTCTCAATTTTCCACGGTTTTCATTGCTTGCGCGAAGTTCTGACGACTGTTTCGAGCACCGAGCATCCAAATACGTCGTTTTAATAGAAAAAAAGGCCACATTAATTTTTTACCATTTTTGACAAAAAATAGAAGGCTAACTTACTTTGACCCTTTTGTGTTTTTTGACCCCAAAAAATGAAAGTTTGCATTTCGCTTATATTTTTGCTGTTTCTTTTGCAACTTGTTGAGAAAATAAGAATGGCGCAGTCAGATTTCCAGTAAGTATGATATTTTATATTTTATTTGGGTTTAAACCAAACACATTCGGGGTGAATTTGCCCAAATCTTATTTCTCAATTTTCCACGGTTTTCATTGCTTGCGCGAGGTTCTGACGACTGTTTCGAGCACCGAGCATCCAAATACGTCGTTTTAATAGAAAAAAAGGCCACATTAATTTTTTACCATTTTTGACAAAAAATAGAAGGCTAACATTCTTTGACCCTTTGGTGTTTTTTGACCCCAAAAAATGAAAGTTTGAATTTCGCTTATATTTTTGCTGTTTCTTTTGCAACTTGTTGAGAAAATAAGAATGGCGCAGTCAGATTTCCAGTAAGTATGATATTTTATATTTTATTTGGGTTTAAACCAAACACATTCGGGGTGAATTTGCCCAAATCTTATTTCTCAATTTTCCACGGTTTTCATTGCTTGCGCGAGGTTCTGACGACTGTTTCGAGCACCGAGCATCCAAATACGTCGTTTTAATAGAAAAAAAGGCCACATCAATTTTTTACCATTTTTGACAAAAAATAGAAGGCTAACTTTCTTTGACCCTTTGGTGTTTTTTGACCCCAAAAAATGAAAGTTTGAATTTCGCTTATATTTTTGCTGTTTCTTTTGCAACTTGTTGAGAAAATAAGAATGGCGCAGTCAGATTTCCAGTAAGTATGATATTTTATATTTTATTTGGGTTTAAACCAAACACATTCGGGGTGAATTTGCCCAAATCTTATTTCTTAATTTTCCACGGTTTTCATTGCTTGCGCGAGGTTCTGACGTTTGTTTCGAGCACCGAGCATCCAAATACGTCGTTTTAATAGAAAAAAAGGCCACATTAATTTTTTACCATTTTTGACAAAAAATAGAAGGCTAACTTTCTTTGACCCTTTGGTGTTTTTTGACCCCAAAAAATGAAAGTTTGAATTTCGCTTATATTTTTGCTGTTTCTTTTGCAACTTGTTGAGAAAATAAGAATGGTGCAGTCAGATTTCCAGTAAGTATGATATTTTATATTTTATTTGGGTTTAAACCAAACACATTCGGGGTGAATTTGCCCAAATCTTATTTCTCAATTTTCCACGGTTTTCATTGCTTGCGCGAGGTTCTGACGACTGTTTCGAGCACCGAGCATCCAAATACGTCGTTTTAATAGAAAAAAAGGCCACATTAATTTTTTACCATTTTTGACAAAAAATAGAAGGCTAACTTTCTTTGACCCTTTGGTGTTTTTTGACCCCAAAAAATGAAAGTTTGAATTTCGCTTATATTTTTGCTGTTTCTTTTGCAACTTGTTGAGAAAATAAGAATGGCGCAGTCAGATTTCCAGTAAGTATGATATTTTATATTTTATATGGGTTTAAACCAAACACAATCGGGGTGAATTTGCCCAAATCTTATTTCTCAATTTTCCACGGTTTTCATTGCTTGCGCGAGGTTCTGACGACTGTTTCGAGCACCGAGCATCCAAATACGTCGTTTTAATAGAAAAAAGGCCACATTAATTTTTTACCATTTTTGACAAAAAATAGAAGGCTAACCTTCTTTGACCCTTTGGTGTTTTTTGACCCCAAAAAATGAAAGTTTGAATTTCGCTTATATTTTTGCTGTTTCTTTTGCAACTTGTTGAGAAAATAAGAATGGCGCAGTCAGATTTCCAGTAAGTATGATATTTTATATTTTATTTGGGTTTAAACCAAACACATTCGGGGTGAATTTGCCCAAATCTTATTTCTCAATTTTCCACGGTTTTCATTGCTTGCGCGAGGTTCTGACGTTTGTTTCGAGCACCGAGCATCCAAATACGTCGTTTTAATAGAAAAAAAGGCCACATTAATTTTTTACCATTTTTGACAAAAAATAGAAGGCTAACTTTCTTTGACCGTTTGGTGTTTTTTGACCCCAAAAAATGAAAGTTTGAATTTCGCTTATATTTTTGCTGTTTCTTTTGCAACTTGTTGAGAAAATAAGAATGGCGCAGTCAGATTTCCAGTAAGTATGATATTTTATATTTTATTTGGGTTTAAACCAAACACATTCGGGGTGAATTTGCCCAAATCTTATCTCTCAATTTTCCACGGTTTTCATTGCTTGCGCGAGGTTCTGACGACAGTTTCGAGCACCGAGCATCCAAATACGTCGTTTTAATAGAAAAAAAGGCCACATTAATTTTTTACCATTTTTGACAAAAAATAGAAGGCTAACTTTCTTTGACCCTTTGGTGTTTTTTGACCCCAAAAAATGAAAGTTTGAATTTCGCTTATATTTTTGCTGTTTCTTTTGCAACTTGTTGAGAAAATAAGAATGGCGCAGTCAGATTTCGAGTAAGTATGATATTTTATATTTTATTTGGGTTTAAACCAAACACATTCGGGGTGAATTTGCCCAAATCTTATTTCTCAATTTTCCACGGTTTTCATTGCTTGCGCGAGGTTCTGACGACTGTTTCGAGCACCGAGCATCCAAATACGTCGTTTTAATAGAAAAAAAGGCCACATTAATTTTTTACCATTTTTGACAAAAAATAGAAGGCTAACTTTCTTTGACCCTTTGGTGTTTTTTGACCCCAAAAAATGAAAGTTTGAATTTCGCTTATATTTTTGCTGTTTCTTTTGCAACTTGTTGAGAAAATAAGAATGGCGCAGTCAGATTTCCAGTAAGTATGATATTTTATATTTTATTTGGGTTTAAACCAAACACATTCGGGGTGAATTTGCCCAAATCTTATTTCTCAATTTTCCACGGTTTTCATTGCTTGCGCGAGGTTCTGACGACTGTTTCGAGCACCGAGCATCCAAATACGTCGTTTTAATAGAAAAAAAGGCCACATTAATTTTTTACCATTTTTGACAAAAAATAGAAGGCTAACTTTCTTTGACCCTTTGGTGTTTTTTGACCCCAAAAAATGAAAGTTTGAATTTCGCTTATATTTTTGCTGTTTCTTTTGCAACTTGTTGAGAAAATAAGAATGGCGCAGTCAGATTTCCAGTAAGTATGATATTTTATATTTTATATGGGTTTAAACCAAACACATTCGGGGTGAATTTGCCCAAATCTTATTTCTCAATTTTCCACGGTTTACATTGCTTGCGCGAGGTTCTGACGACTGTTTCGAGCACCGAGCATCCAAATACGTCGTTTTAATAGAAAAAATTAATTTTTTACCATTTTTGACAAAAAATAGAAGGCTAACTTTCTTTGACCCTTTGGTGTTTTTTGACCCCAAAAAATGAAAGTTTGAATTTCGCTTATATTTTTGCTGTTTCTTTTGCAACTTGTTGAGAAAATAAGAATGGCGCAGTCAGATTTCCAGTAAGTATGATATTTTATATTTTATTTGGGTTTAAACCAAACACATTCGGGGTGAATTTGCCCAAATCTTATTTCTCAATTTTCCACGGTTTTCATTGCTTGCGCGAGGTTCTGACGTTTGTTTCGAGCACCGAGCATCCAAATACGTCGTTTTAATAGAAAAAAAGGCCACATTAATTTTTTACCATTTTTGACAAAAAATAGAAGGCTAACTTTCTTTGACCCTTTGGTGTTTTTTGACCCCAAAAAATGAAAGTTTGAATTTCGCTTATATTTTTGCTGTTTCTTTTGCAACTTGTTGAGAAAATAAGAATGGTGCAGTCAGATTTCCAGTAAGTATGATATTTTATATTTTATTTGGGTTTAAACCAAACACATTCGGGGTGAATTTGCCCAAATCTTATTTCTCAATTTTCCACGGTTTTCATTGCTTGCGCGAGGTTCTGACGACTGTTTCGAGCACCGAGCATCCAAATACGTCGTTTTAATAGAAAAAAAGGCCACATTAATTTTTTACCATTTTTGACAAAAAATAGAAGGCTAACTTTCTTTGACCCTTTGGTGTTTTTTGACCCCAAAAAATGAAAGTTTGAATTTCGCTTATATTTTTGCTGTTTCTTTTGCAACTTGTTGAGAAAATAAGAATGGCGCAGTCAGATTTCCAGTAAGTATGATATTTTATATTTTATTTGGGTTTAAACCAAACACATTCGGGGTGAATTTGCCCAAATCTTATTTCTCAATTTTCCACGGTTTTCATTGCTTGCGCGAAGTTCTGACGACTGTTTCGAGCACCGAGCATCCAAATACGTCGTTTTAATAGAAAAAAAGGCCACATTAATTTTTTACCATTTTTGACAAAAAATAGAAGGCTAACTTTCTTTGACCCTTTGGTGTTTTTTGACCCCAAAAAATGAAAGTTTGAATTTCCTTATATTTTTGCTGTTTCTTTTGCAACTTGTTGAGAAAATAAGAATGGCGCAGTCAGATTTCCAGTAAGTATGATATTTTATATTTTATTTGGGTTTAAACCAAACACATTCGGGGTGAATTTGCCCAAATCTTATTTCTCAATTTTCCACGGTTTTCATTGCTTGCGCGAGGTTCTGACGACTGTTTCGAGCACCGAGCATCCAAATACGTCGTTTTAATAGAAAAAAAGGCCACATTAATTTTTTACCATTTTTGACAAAAAATAGAAGGCTAACTTTCTTTGACCCTTTGGTGTTTTTTGACCCCAAAAAATGAAAGTTTGAATTTCGCTTATATTTTTGCTGTTTCTTTTGCAACTTGTTGAGAAAATAAGAATGGCGCAGTCAGATTTCCAGTAAGTATGATATTTTATATTTTATTTGGGTTTAAACCAAACACATTCGGGGTGAATTTGCCCAAATCTTATTTCTCAATTTTCCACGGTTTTCATTGCTTGCGCGAGGTTCTGACGTTTGTTTCGAGCACCGAGCATCCAAATACGTCGTTTTAATAGAAAAAAAGGCCACATTAATTTTTTACCATTTTTGACAAAAAATAGAAGGCTAACTTTCTTTGACCCTTTGGTGTTTTTTGACCCCAAAAAATGAAAGTTTGAATTTCGCTTATATTTTTGCTGTTTCTTTTGCAACTTGTTGAGAAAATAAGAATGGTGCAGTCAGATTTCCAGTAAGTATGATATTTTATATTTTATTTGGGTTTAAACCAAACACATTCGGGGTGAATTTGCCCAAATCTTATTTCTCAATTTTCCACGGTTTTCATTGCTTGCGCGAGGTTCTGACGACTGTTTCGAGCACCGAGCATCCAAATACGTCGTTTTAATAGAAAAAAAGGCCACATTAATTTTTTACCATTTTTGACAAAAAATAGAAGGCTAACTTTCTTTGACCCTTTGGTGTTTTTTGACCCCAAAAAATGAAAGTTTGAATTTCGCTTATATTTTTGCTGTTTCTTTTGCAACTTGTTGAGAAAATAAGAATGGCGCAGTCAGATTTCCAGTAAGTATGATATTTTATATTTTATTTGGGTTTAAACCAAACACATTCGGGGTGAATTTGCCCAAATCTTATTTCTCAATTTTCCACGGTTTTCATTGCTTGCGCGAAGTTCTGACGACTGTTTCGAGCACCGAGCATCCAAATACGTCGTTTTAATAGAAAAAAAGGCCACATTAATTTTTTACCATTTTTGACAAAAAATAGAAGGCTAACTTTCTTTGACCCTTTGGTGTTTTTTGACCCCAAAAAATGAAAGTTTGCATTTCGCTTATATTTTTGCTGTTTCTTTTGCAACTTGTTGAGAAAATAAGAATGGCGCAGTCAGATTTCCAGTAAGTATGATATTTTATATTTTATTTGGGTTTAAACCAAACACATTCGGGGTGAATTTGCCCAAATCTTATTTCTCAATTTTCCACGGTTTTCATTGCTTGCGCGAGGTTCTGACGACTGTTTCGAGCACCGAGCATCCAAATACGTCGTTTTAATAGAAAAAAAGGCCACATTAATTTTTTACCATTTTTGACAAAAAATAGAAGGCTAACTTTCTTTGACCCTTTGGTGTTTTTTGACCCCAAAAAATGAAAGTTTGAATTTCGCTTATATTTTTGCTGTTTCTTTTGCAACTTGTTGAGAAAATAAGAATGGCGCGGTCAGATTTCCAGTAAGTATGATATTTTATATTTTATTTGGGTTTAAACCAAACACATTCGGGGTGGATTTGCCCAAATCTTATTTCTCAATTTTCCACGGTTTTCATTGCTTGCGCGAGGTTCTGACGACTGTTTCGAGCACCGAGCATCCAAATACGTCGTTTTAATAGAAAAAAAGGCCACATTAATTTTTTACCATTTTTGACAAAAAATAGAAGGCTAACTTTCTTTGACCCTTTGGTGTTTTTTGACCCCAAAAAATGAAAGTTTGAATTTCGCTTATATTTTTGCTGTTTCTTTTGCAACTTGTTGAGAAAATAAGAATGGCGCAGTCAGATTTCCAGTAAGTATGATATTTTATATTTTATTTGGGTTTAAACCAAACACATTCGGGGTGAATTTGCCCAAATCTTATTTCTCAATTGTCCACGGTTTTCATTGCTTGCGCGAGGTTCTGACGACTGTTTCGAGCACCGAGCATCCAAATACGTCGTTTTAATAGAAAAAAAGGCCACATTAATTTTTTACCATTTTTGACAAAAAATAGAAGGCTAACTTTCTTTGACCCTTTGGTGTTTTTTGACCCCAAAAAATGAAAGTTTGAATTTCGCTTATATTTTTGCTGTTACTTTTGCAACTTGTTGAGAAAATAAGAATGGCGCAGTCAGATTTCCAGTAAGTATGATATTTTATATTTTATTTGGGTTTAAACCAAACACATTCGGGGTGAATTTGCCCAAATCTTATTTCTCAATTTTCCACGGTTTTCATTGCTTGCGCGAAGTTCTGACGACTGTTTCGAGCACCGAGCATCCAAATACGTCGTTTTAATAGAAAAAAAGGCCACATTAATTTTTTACCATTTTTGACAAAAAATAGAAGGCTAACTTACTTTGACCCTTTTGTGTTTTTTGACCCCAAAAAATGAAAGTTTGCATTTCGCTTATATTTTTGCTGTTTCTTTTGCAACTTGTTGAGAAAATAAGAATGGCGCAGTCAGTTTTCCAGTAAGTATGATATTTTATATTTTATTTGGGTTTAAACCAAACACATTCGGGGTGAATTTGCCCAAATCTTATTTCTCAATTTTCCACGGTTTTAATTGCTTGCGCGAGGTTCTGACGACTGTTTCGAGCACCGAGCATCCAAATACGTCGTTTTAATAGAAAAAAAGGCCACATTAATTTTTTACCATTTTTGACAAAAAATAGAAGGCTAACATTCTTTGACCCTTTGGTGTTTTTTGACCCCAAAAAATGAAAGTTTGAATTTCGCTTATATTTTTGCTGTTTCTTTTGCAACTTGTTGAGAAAATAAGAATGGCGCAGTCAGATTTCCAGTAAGTATGATATTTTATATTTTATTTGGGTTTAAACCAAACACATTCGGGGTGAATTTGCCCAAATCTTATTTCTCAATTTTCCACGGTTTTCATTGCTTGCGCGAGGTTCTGACGACTGTTTCGAGCACCGAGCATCCAAATACGTCGTTTTAATAGAAAAAAAGGCCACATCAATTTTTTACCATTTTTGACAAAAAATAGAAGGCTAACTTTCTTTGACCCTTTGGTGTTTTTTGACCCCAAAAAATGAAAGTTTGAATTTCGCTTATATTTTTGCTGTTTCTTTTGCAACTTGTTGAGAAAATAAGAATGGCGCAGTCAGATTTCCAGTAAGTATGATATTTTATATTTTATTTGGGTTTAAACCAAACACATTCGGGGTGAATTTGCCCAAATCTTATTTCTTAATTTTCCACGGTTTTCATTGCTTGCGCGAGGTTCTGACGTTTGTTTCGAGCACCGAGCATCCAAATACGTCGTTTTAATAGAAAAAAAGGCCACATTAATTTTTTACCATTTTTGACAAAAAATAGAAGGCTAACTTTCTTTGACCCTTTGGTGTTTTTTGACCCCAAAAAATGAAAGTTTGAATTTCGCTTATATTTTTGCTGTTTCTTTTGCAACTTGTTGAGAAAATAAGAATGGTGCAGTCAGATTTCCAGTAAGTATGATATTTTATATTTTATTTGGGTTTAAACCAAACACATTCGGGGTGAATTTGCCCAAATCTTATTTCTCAATTTTCCACGGTTTTCATTGCTTGCGCGAGGTTCTGACGACTGTTTCGAGCACCGAGCATCCAAATACGTCGTTTTAATAGAAAAAAAGGCCACATTAATTTTTTACCATTTTTGACAAAAAATAGAAGGCTAACTTTCTTTGACCCTTTGGTGTTTTTTGACCCCAAAAAATGAAAGTTTGAATTTCGCTTATATTTTTGCTGTTTCTTTTGCAACTTGTTGAGAAAATAAGAATGGCGCAGTCAGATTTCCAGTAAGTATGATATTTTATATTTTATTTGGGTTTAAACCAAACACATTCGGGGTGAATTTGCCCAAATCTTATCTCTCAATTTTCCACGGTTTTCATTGCTTGCGCGAGGTTCTGACGACAGTTTCGAGCACCGAGCATCCAAATACGTCGTTTTAATAGAAAAAAAGGCCACATTAATTTTTTACCATTTTTGACAAAAAATAGAAGGCTAACTTTCTTTGACCCTTTGGTGTTTTTTGACCCCAAAAAATGAAAGTTTGAATTTCGCTTATATTTTTGCTGTTTCTTTTGCAACTTGTTGAGAAAATAAGAATGGCGCAGTCAGATTTCGAGTAAGTATGATATTTTATATTTTATTTGGGTTTAAACCAAACACATTCGGGGTGAATTTGCCCAAATCTTATTTCTCAATTTTCCACGGTTTTCATTGCTTGCGCGAGGTTCTGACGACTGTTTCGAGCACCGAGCATCCAAATACGTCGTTTTAATAGAAAAAAAGGCCACATTAATTTTTTACCATTTTTGACAAAAAATAGAAGGCTAACTTTCTTTGACCCTTTGGTGTTTTTTGACCCCAAAAAATGAAAGTTTGAATTTCGCTTATATTTTTGCTGTTTCTTTTGCAACTTGTTGAGAAAATAAGAATGGCGCAGTCAGATTTCCAGTAAGTATGATATTTTATATTTTATTTGGGTTTAAACCAAACACATTCGGGGTGAATTTGCCCAAATCTTATTTCTCAATTTTCCACGGTTTTCATTGCTTGCGCGAGGTTCTGACGACTGTTTCGAGCACCGAGCATCCAAATACGTCGTTTTAATAGAAAAAAAGGCCACATTAATTTTTTACCATTTTTGACAAAAAATAGAAGGCTAACTTTCTTTGACCCTTTGGTGTTTTTTGACCCCAAAAAATGAAAGTTTGAATTTCGCTTATATTTTTGCTGTTTCTTTTGCAACTTGTTGAGAAAATAAGAATGGCGCAGTCAGATTTCCAGTAAGTATGATATTTTATATTTTATATGGGTTTAAACCAAACACATTCGGGGTGAATTTGCCCAAATCTTATTTCTCAATTTTCCACGGTTTACATTGCTTGCGCGAGGTTCTGACGACTGTTTCGAGCACCGAGCATCCAAATACGTCGTTTTAATAGAAAAAATTAATTTTTTACCATTTTTGACAAAAAATAGAAGGCTAACTTTCTTTGACCCTTTGGTGTTTTTTGACCCCAAAAAATGAAAGTTTGAATTTCGCTTATATTTTTGTTGTTTCTTTTGCAACTTGTTGAGAAAATAAGAATGGCGCAGTCAGATTTCCAGTAAGTATGATATTTTATATTTTATTTGGGTTTAAACCAAACACATTCGGGGTGAATTTGCCCAAATCTTATTTCTCAATTTTCCACGGTTTTCATTGCTTGCGCGAGGTTCTGACGTTTGTTTCGAGCACCGAGCATCCAAATACGTCGTTTTAATAGAAAAAAAGGCCACATTAATTTTTTACCATTTTTGACAAAAAATAGAAGGCTAACTTTCTTTGACCCTTTGGTGTTTTTTGACCCCAAAAAATGAAAGTTTGAATTTCGTTTATATTTTTGCTGTTTCTTTTGCAACTTGTTGAGAAAATAAGAATGGTGCAGTCAGATTTCCAGTAAGTATGATATTTTATATTTTATTTGGGTTTAAACCAAACACATTCGGGGTGAATTTGCCCAAATCTTATTTCTCAATTTTCCACGGTTTTCATTGCTTGCGCGAGGTTCTGACGACTGTTTCGAGCACCGAGCATCCAAATACGTCGTTTTAATAGAAAAAAAGGCCACATTAATTTTTTACCATTTTTGACAAAAAATAGAAGGCTAACTTTCTTTGACCCTTTGGTGTTTTTTGACCCCAAAAAATGAAAGTTTGAATTTCGCTTATATTTTTGCTGTTTCTTTTGCAACTTGTTGAGAAAATAAGAATGGCGCAGTCAGATTTCCAGTAAGTATGATATTTTATATTTTATTTGGGTTTAAACCAAACACATTCGGGGTGAATTTGCCCAAATCTTATTTCTCAATTTTCCACGGTTTTCATTGCTTGCGCGAGGTTCTGACGTTTGTTTCGAGCACCGAGCATCCAAATACGTCGTTTTAATAGAAAAAAAGGCCACATTAATTTTTTACCATTTTTGACAAAAAATAGAAGGCTAACTTTCTTTGACCCTTTGGTGTTTTTTGACCCCAAAAAATGAAAGTTTGAATTTCGCTTATATTTTTGCTGTTTCTTTTGCAACTTGTTGAGAAAATAAGAATGGTGCAGTCAGATTTCCAGTAAGTATGATATTTTATATTTTATTTGGGTTTAAACCAAACACATTCGGGGTGAATTTGCCCAAATCTTATTTCTCAATTTTCCACGGTTTTCATTGCTTGCGCGAGGTTCTGACGACTGTTTCGAGCACCGAGCATCCAAATACGTCGTTTTAATAGAAAAAAAGGCCACATTAATTTTTTACCATTTTTGACAAAAAATAGAAGGCTAACTTTCTTTGACCCTTTGGTGTTTTTTGACCCCAAAAAATGAAAGTTTGAATTTCGCTTATATTTTTGCTGTTTCTTTTGCAACTTGTTGAGAAAATAAGAATGGCGCAGTCAGATTTCCAGTAAGTATGATATTTTATATTTTATTTGGGTTTAAACCAAACACATTCGGGGTGAATTGGCCCAAATCTTATTTCTCAATTTTCCACGGTTTTCATTGCTTGCGCGAGGTTCTGACGACTGTTTCGAGCACCGAGCATCCAAATACGTCGTTTTAATAGAAAAAAAGGCCACATTAATTTTTTACCATTTTTGACAAAAAATAGAAGGCTAACTTTCTTTGACCCTTTGGTGTTTTTTGACCCCAAAAAATGAAAGTTTGAATTTCGCTTATATTTTTGCTGTTTCTTTTGCAACTTGTTGAGAAAATAAGAATGGCGCAGTCAGATTTCCAGTAAGTATGATATTTTATATTTTATTTGGGTTTAAACCAAACACATTCGGGGTGAATTTGCCCAAATCTTATTTCTCAATTTTCCACGGTTTTCATTGCTTGCGCGAGGTTCTGACGACTGTTTCGAGCACCGAGCATCCAAATACGTCGTTTTAATAGAAAAAAAGGCCACATTAATTTTTTACCATTTTTGACAAAAAATAGAAGGCTAACTTTCTTTGACCCTTTGGTGTTTTTTGACCCCAAAAAATGAAAGTTTGAATTTCGCTTATATTTTTGCTGTTTCTTTTGCAACTTGTTGAGAAAATAAGAATGGCGCAGTCAGATTTCCAGTAAGTATGATATTTTATATTTTATTTGGGTTTAAACCAAACACATACGGGGTGAATTTGCCCAAATCTTATTTCTCAATTTTCCACGGTTTTCATTGCTTGCGCGAGGTTCTGACGACTGTTTCGAGCACCGAGCATCCAAATACGTCGTTTTAATAGAAAAAAAGGCCACATTAATTTTTTACCATTTTTGACAAAAAATAGAAGGCTAACTTTCTTTGACCCTTTGGTGTTTTTTGACCCCAAAAAATGAAAGTTTGAATTTCGCTTATATTTTTGCTGTTTCTTTTGCAACTTGTTGAGAAAATAAGAATGGCGCAGTCAGATTTCCAGTAAGTATGATATTTTATATTTCATTTGGGTTTAAACCAAACACATTCGGGGTGAATTTGCCCAAATCTTATTTCTCAATTTTCCACGGTTTTCATTGCTTGCGCGAGGTTCTGACGACAGTTTCGAGCACCGAGCATCCAAATACGTCGTTTTAATAGAAAAAAAGGCCACATTAATTTTTTACCATTTTTGACAAAAAATAGAAGGCTAACTTTCTTTGACCCTTTGGTGTTTTTTGACCCCAAAAAATGAAAGTTTGAATTTCGCTTATATTTTTGCTGTTTCTTTTGCAACTTGTTGAGAAAATAAGAATGGCGCAGTCAGATTTCCAGTAAGTATGATATTTTATATTTTATTTGGGTTTAAACCAAACACATTCGGGGTGAATTTGCCCAAATCTTATTTCTCAATTTCCCACGGTTTTCATTGCTTGCGCGAGGTTCTGACGACTGTTTCGAGCACCGAGCATCCAAATACGTCGTTTTAATAGAAAAAAAGGCCACATTAATTTTTTACCATTTTTGACAAAAAATAGAAGGCTAACTTTCTTTGACCCTTTGGTGTTTTTTGACCCCAAAAAATGAAAGTTTGAATTTCGCTTATATTTTTGCTGTTTCTTTTGCAACTTGTTGAGAAAATAAGAATGGCGCAGTCAGATTTCCAGTAAGTATGATATTTTATATTTTATTTGGGTTTAAACCAAACACATTCGGGGTGAATTTGCCCAAATCTTATTTCTCAATTTTCCACGGTTTTCATTGCTTGCGCGAGGTTCTGACGACTGTTTCGAGCACCGAGCATCCAAATACGTCGTTTTAATAGAAAAAAATACCACATTAATTTTTTACCATTTTTGACAAAAAATAGAAGGCTAACTTTCTTTGACCCTTTGGTGTTTTTTGACCCCAAAAAATGAAAGTTTAATTTCGCTTATATTTTTGCTGTTTCTTTTGCAACTTGTTGAGAAAAGAAGAATGGCGCAGTCAGATTTCCAGTAAGTATGATATTTTATATTTTATATGGGTTTAAACCAAACAAATTCGGGGTGAATTTGCCCAAATCTTATTTCTCAATTTTCCACGGTTTTCATTGCTTGCGCGAGGTTCTGACGTTTGTTTCGAGCACCGAGCATCCAAATACGTCGTTTTAATAGAAAAAAAGGCCACATTAATTTTTTACCATTTTTGACAAAAAATAGAAGGCTAACTTTCTTTGACCCTTTGGTGTTTTTTGACCCCAAAAAATGAAAGTTTGAATTTCGCTTATATTTTTGCTGTTTCTTTTGCAACTTGTTGAGAAAATAAGAATGGCGCAGTCAGATTTCCAGTAAGTATGATATTTTATATTTCATTTGGGTTTAAACCAAACACATTCGGGGTGAATTTGCCCAAATCTTATTTCTCAATTTTCCACGGTTTTCATTGCTTGCGCGAGGTTCTGACGACAGTTTCGAGCACCGAGCATCCAAATACGTCGTTTTAATAGAAAAAAAGGCCACATTAATTTTTTACCATTTTTGACAAAAAATAGAAGGCTAACTTTCTTTGACCCTTTGGTGTTTTTTGACCCCAAAAAATGAAAGTTTGAATTTCGCTTATATTTTTGCTGTTTCTTTTGCAACTTGTTGAGAAAATAAGAATGGCGCAGTCAGATTTCCAGTAAGTATGATATTTTATATTTTATTTGGGTTTAAACCAAACACATTCGGGGTGAATTTGCCCAAATCTTATTTCTCAATTTCCCACGGTTTTCATTGCTTGCGCGAGGTTCTGACGACTGTTTCGAGCACCGAGCATCCAAATACGTCGTTTTAATAGAAAAAAAGGCCACATTAATTTTTTACCATTTTTGACAAAAAATAGAAGGCTAACTTTCTTTGACCCTTTGGTGTTTTTTGACCCCAAAAAATGAAAGTTTGAATTTCGCTTATATTTTTGCTGTTTCTTTTGCAACTTGTTGAGAAAATAAGAATGGCGCAGTCAGATTTCCAGTAAGTATGATATTTTATATTTTATTTGGGTTTAAACCAAACACATACGGGGTGAATTTGCCCAAATCTTATTTCTCAATTTTCCACGGTTTTCATTGCTTGCGCGAGGTTCTGACGACTGTTTCGAGCACCGAGCATCCAAATACGTCGTTTTAATAGAAAAAAAGGCCACATTAATTTTTTACCATTTTTGACAAAAAATAGAAGGCTAACTTTCTTTGACCCTTTGGTGTTTTTTGACCCCAAAAAATGAAAGTTTGAATTTCGCTTATATTTTTGCTGTTTCTTTTGCAACTTGTTGAGAAAATAAGAATGGCGCAGTCAGATTTCCAGTAAGTATGATATTTTATATTTCATTTGGGTTTAAACCAAACACATTCGGGGTGAATTTGCCCAAATCTTATTTCTCAATTTTCCACGGTTTTCATTGCTTGCGCGAGGTTCTGACGACAGTTTCGAGCACCGAGCATCCAAATACGTCGTTTTAATAGAAAAAAAGGCCACATTAATTTTTTACCATTTTTGACAAAAAATAGAAGGCTAACTTTCTTTGACCCTTTGGTGTTTTTTGACCCCAAAAAATGAAAGTTTGAATTTCGCTTATATTTTTGCTGTTTCTTTTGCAACTTGTTGAGAAAATAAGAATGGCGCAGTCAGATTTCCAGTAAGTATGATATTTTATATTTTATTTGGGTTTAAACCAAACACATTCGGGGTGAATTTGCCCAAATCTTATTTCTCAATTTCCCACGGTTTTCATTGCTTGCGCGAGGTTCTGACGACTGTTTCGAGCACCGAGCATCCAAATACGTCGTTTTAATAGAAAAAAAGGCCACATTAATTTTTTACCATTTTTGACAAAAAATAGAAGGCTAACTTTCTTTGACCCTTTGGTGTTTTTTGACCCCAAAAAATGAAAGTTTGAATTTCGCTTATATTTTTGCTGTTTCTTTTGCAACTTGTTGAGAAAATAAGAATGGCGCAGTCAGATTTCCAGTAAGTATGATATTTTATATTTTATTTGGGTTTAAACCAAACACATTCGGGGTGAATTTGCCCAAATCTTATTTCTCAATTTTCCACGGTTTTCATTGCTTGCGCGAGGTTCTGACGACTGTTTCGAGCACCGAGCATCCAAATACGTCGTTTTAATAGAAAAAAAGGCCACATTAATTTTTTACCATTTTTGACAAAAAATAGAAGGCTAACTTTCTTTGACCCTTTGGTGTTTTTTGACCCCAAAAAATGAAAGTTTAATTTCGCTTATATTTTTGCTGTTTCTTTTGCAACTTGTTGAGAAAAGAAGAATGGCGCAGTCAGATTTCCAGTAAGTATGATATTTTATATTTTATATGGGTTTAAACCAAACAAATTCGGGGTGAATTTGCCCAAATCTTATTTCTCAATTTTCCACGGTTTTCATTGCTTGCGCGAGGTTCTGACGTTTGTTTCGAGCACCGAGCATCCAAATACGTCGTTTTAATAGAAAAAAAGGCCACATTAATTTTTTACCATTTTTGACAAAAAATAGAAGACTAACTTTCTTTGACCCTTTGGTGTTTTTTGACCCCAAAAAATGAAAGTTTGAATTTCGCTTATATTTTTGCTGTTTCTTTTGCAACTTGTTGAGAAAATAAGAATGGCGCAGTCAGATTTCCAGTAAGTATGATATTTTATATTTCATTTGGGTTTAAACCAAACACATTCGGGGTGAATTTGCCCAAATCTTATTTCTCAATTTTCCACGGTTTTCATTGCTTGCGCGAGGTTCTGACGACAGTTTCGAGCACCGAGCATCCAAATACGTCGTTTTAATAGAAAAAAAGGCCACATTAATTTTTTACCATTTTTGACAAAAAATAGAAGGCTAACTTTCTTTGACCCTTTGGTGTTTTTTGACCCCAAAAAATGAAAGTTTGAATTTCGCTTATATTTTTGCTGTTTCTTTTGCAACTTGTTGAGAAAATAAGAATGGCGCAGTCAGATTTCCAGTAAGTATGATATTTTATATTTTATTTGGGTTTAAACCAAACACATTCGGGGTGAATTTGCCCAAATCTTATTTCTCAATTTCCCACGGTTTTCATTGCTTGCGCGAGGTTCTGACGACTGTTTCGAGCACCGAGCATCCAAATACGTCGTTTTAATAGAAAAAAAGGCCACATTAATTTTTTACCATTTTTGACAAAAAATAGAAGGCTAACTTTCTTTGACCCTTTGGTGTTTTTTGACCCCAAAAAATGAAAGTTTGAATTTCGCTTATATTTTTGCTGTTTCTTTTGCAACTTGTTGAGAAAATAAGAATGGCGCAGTCAGATTTCCAGTAAGTATGATATTTTATATTTTATTTGGGTTTAAAACAAACACATTCGGGGTGAATTTGCCCAAATCTTATTTCTCAATTTCCCACGGTTTTCATTGCTTGCGCGAGGTTCTGACGACTGTTTCGAGCACCGAGCATCCAAATACGTCGTTTTAATAGAAAAAAAGGCCACATTAATTTTTTACCATTTTTGACAAAAAATAGAAGGCTAACTTTCTTTGACCCTTTGGTGTTTTTTGACCCCAAAAAATGAAAGTTTGAATTTCGCTTATATTTTTGCTGTTTCTTTTGCAACTTGTTGAGAAAATAAGAATGGCGCAGTCAGATTTCCAGTAAGTATGATATTTTATATTTTATTTGGGTTTAAACCAAACACATTCGGGGTGAATTTGCCCAAATCTTATTTCTCAATTTTCCACGGTTTTCATTGCTTGCGCGAGGTTCTGACGACTGTTTCGAGCACCGAGCATCCAAATACGTCGTTTTAATAGAAAAAAAGGCCACATTAATTTTTTACCATTTTTGACAAAAAATAGAAGGCTAACTTTCTTTGACCCTTTGGTGTTTTTTGACCCCAAAAAATGAAAGTTTGAATTTCGCTTATATTTTTGCTGTTTCTTTTGCAACTTGTTGAGAAAATAAGAATGGCGCAGTCAGATTTCCAGTAAGTATGATATTTTATATTTTATTTGGGTTTAAACCAAACACATTCGGGGTGAATTTGCCCAAATCTTATTTCTCAATTTTCAACGGTTTTCATTGCTTGCGCGAGGTTCTGACGACTGTTTCGAGCACCGAGCATCCAAATACGTCGTTTTAATAGAAAAAAAGGCCACATTAATTTTTTACCATTTTTGACAAAAAATAGAAGGCTAACTTTCTTTGACCCTTTGGTGTTTTTTGACCCCAAAAAATGAAAGTTTGAATTTCGCTTATATTTTTGCTGTTTCTTTTGCAACTTGTTGAGAAAATAAGAATGGCGCAGTCAGATTTCCAGTAAGTATGATATTTTATATTTTATTTGGGTTTAAACCAAACACATTCGGGGTGAATTTGCCCAAATCTTATTTCTCAATTTCCCACGGTTTTCATTGCTTGCGCGAGGTTCTGACGACTGTTTCGAGCACCGAGCATCCAAATACGTCGTTTTAATAGAAAAAAAGGCCACATTAATTTTTTACCATTTTTGACAAAAAATAGAAGGCTAACTTTCTTTGACCCTTTGGTGTTTTTTGACCCCAAAAAATGAAAGTTTGAATTTCGCTTATATTTTTGCTGTTTCTTTTGCAACTTGTTGAGAAAATAAGAATGGCGCAGTCAGATTTCCAGTAAGTATGATATTTTATATTTTATTTGGGTTTAAACCAAACACATTCGGGGTGAATTTGCCCAAATCTTATTTCTCAATTTTCAACGGTTTTCATTGCTTGCGCGAGGTTCTGACGACTGTTTCGAGCACCGAGCATCCAAATACGTCGTTTTAATAGAAAAAAAGGCCACATTAATTTTTTACCATTTTTGACAAAAAATAGAAGGCTAACTTTCTTTGACCCTTTGGTGTTTTTTGACCCCAAAAAATGAAAGTTTGAATTTCGCTTATATTTTTGCTGTTTCTTTTGCAACTTGTTGAGAAAATAAGAATGGCGCAGTCAGATTTCCAGTAAGTATGATATTTTATATTTTATTTGGGTTTAAACCAAACACATTCGGGGTGAATTTGCCCAAATCTTATTTCTCAATTTTCCACGGTTTTCATTGCTTGCGCGAGGTTCTGACGACTGTTTCGAGCACCGAGCATCCAAATACGTCGTTTTAATAGAAAAAAAGGCCACATTAATTTTTTACCATTTTTGACAAAAAATAGAAGGCTAACTTTCTTTGACCCTTTGGTGTTTTTTGACCCCAAAAAATGAAAGTTTGAATTTCGCTTATATTTTTGCTGTTTCTTTTGCAACTTGTTGAGAAAATAAGAATGGCGCAGTCAGATTTCCAGTAAGTATGATATTTTATATTTCATTTGGGTTTAAACCAAACACATTCGGGGTGAATTTGCCCAAATCTTATTTCTCAATTTTCCACGGTTTTCATTGCTTGCGCGAGGTTCTGACGACAGTTTCGAGCACCGAGCATCCAAATACGTCGTTTTAATAGAAAAAAAGGCCACATTAATTTTTTACCATTTTTGACAAAAAATAGAAGGCTAACTTTCTTTGACCCTTTGGTGTTTTTTGACCCCAAAAAATGAAAGTTTGAATTTCGCTTATATTTTTGCTGTTTCTTTTGCAACTTGTTGAGAAAATAAGAATGGCGCAGTCAGATTTCCAGTAAGTATGATATTTTATATTTTATTTGGGTTTAAACCAAACACATTCGGGGTGAATTTGCCCAAATCTTATTTCTCAATTTCCCACGGTTTTCATTGCTTGCGCGAGGTTCTGACGACTGTTTCGAGCACCGAGCATCCAAATACGTCGTTTTAATAGAAAAAAAGGCCACATTAATTTTTTACCATTTTTGACAAAAAATAGAAGGCTAACTTTCTTTGACCCTTTGGTGTTTTTTGACCCCAAAAAATGAAAGTTTGAATTTCGCTTATATTTTTGCTGTTTCTTTTGCAACTTGTTGAGAAAATAAGAATGGCGCAGTCAGATTTCCAGTAAGTGTGATATTTTATATTTTATTTGGGTTTAAACCAAACACATTCGGGGTGAATTTGCCCAAATCTTATTTCTCAATTTCCCACGGTTTTCATTGCTTGCGCGAGGTTCTGACGACTGTTTCGAGCACCGAGCATCCAAATACGTCGTTTTAATAGAAAAAAAGGCCACATTAATTTTTTACCATTTTTGACAAAAAATAGAAGGCTAACTTTCTTTGACCCTTTGGTGTTTTTTGACCCCAAAAAATGAAAGTTTGAATTTCGCTTATATTTTTGCTGTTTCTTTTGCAACTTGTTGAGAAAATAAGAATGGCGCAGTCAGATTTCCAGTAAGTATGATATTTTATATTTTATTTGGGTTTAAACCAAACACATTCGGGGTGAATTTGCCCAAATCTTATTTCTCAATTTTCCACGGTTTTCATTGCTTGCGCGAGGTTCTGACGACTGTTTCGAGCACCGAGCATCCAAATACGTCGTTTTAATAGAAAAAAAGGCCACATTAATTTTTTACCATTTTTGACAAAAAATAGAAGGCTAACTTTCTTTGACCCTTTGGTGTTTTTTGACCCCAAAAAATGAAAGTTTGAATTTCGCTTATATTTTTGCTGTTTCTTTTGCAACTTGTTGAGAAAATAAGAATGGCGCAGTCAGATTTCCAGTAAGTATGATATTTTATATTTTATTTGGGTTTAAAACAAACACATTCGGGGTGAATTTGCCCAAATCTTATTTCTCAATTTCCCACGGTTTTCATTGCTTGCGCGAGGTTCTGACGACTGTTTCGAGCACCGAGCATCCAAATACGTCGTTTTAATAGAAAAAAAGGCCACATTAATTTTTTACCATTTTTGACAAAAAATAGAAGGCTAACTTTCTTTGACCCTTTGGTGTTTTTTGACCCCAAAAAATGAAAGTTTGAATTTCGCTTATATTTTTGCTGTTTCTTTTGCAACTTGTTGAGAAAATAAGAATGGCGCAGTCAGATTTCCAGTAAGTATGATATTTTATATTTTATTTGGGTTTAAACCAAACACATTCGGGGTGAATTTGCCCAAATCTTATTTCTCAATTTCCCACGGTTTTCATTGCTTGCGCGAGGTTCTGACGACTGTTTCGAGCACCGAGCATCCAAATACGTCGTTTTAATAGAAAAAAAGGCCACATTAATTTTTTACCATTTTTGACAAAAAATAGAAGGCTAACTTTCTTTGACCCTTTGGTGTTTTTTGACCCCAAAAAATGAAAGTTTGAATTTCGCTTATATTTTTGCTGTTTCTTTTGCAACTTGTTGAGAAAATAAGAATGGCGCAGTCAGATTTCCAGTAAGTATGATATTTTATATTTTATTTGGGTTTAAACCAAACACATTCGGGGTGAATTTGCCCAAATCTTATTTCTCAATTTTCAACGGTTTTCATTGCTTGCGCGAGGTTCTGACGACTGTTTCGAGCACCGAGCATCCAAATACGTCGTTTTAATAGAAAAAAAGGCCACATTAATTTTTTACCATTTTTGACAAAAAATAGAAGGCTAACTTTCTTTGACCCTTTGGTGTTTTTTGACCCCAAAAAATGAAAGTTTGAATTTCGCTTATATTTTTGCTGTTTCTTTTGCAACTTGTTGAGAAAATAAGAATGGCGCAGTCAGATTTCCAGTAAGTATGATATTTTATATTTTATTTGGGTTTAAACCAAACACATTCGGGGTGAATTTGCCCAAATCTTATTTCTCAATTTTCCACGGTTTTCATTGCTTGCGCGAGGTTCTGACGACTGTTTCGAGCACCGAGCATCCAAATACGTCGTTTTAATAGAAAAAAAGGCCACATTAATTTTTTACCATTTTTGACAAAAAATAGAAGGCTAACTTTCTTTGACCCTTTGGTGTTTTTTGACCCCAAAAAATGAAAGTTTGAATTTCGCTTATATTTTTGCTGTTTCTTTTGCAACTTGTTGAGAAAATAAGAATGGCGCAGTCAGATTTCCAGTAAGTATGATATTTTATATTTCATTTGGGTTTAAACCAAACACATTCGGGGTGAATTTGCCCAAATCTTATTTCTCAATTTTCCACGGTTTTCATTGCTTGCGCGAGGTTCTGACGACAGTTTCGAGCACCGAGCATCCAAATACGTCGTTTTAATAGAAAAAAAGGCCACATTAATTTTTTACCATTTTTGACAAAAAATAGAAGGCTAACTTTCTTTGACCCTTTGGTGTTTTTTGACCCCAAAAAATGAAAGTTTGAATTTCGCTTATATTTTTGCTGTTTCTTTTGCAACTTGTTGAGAAAATAAGAATGGCGCAGTCAGATTTCCAGTAAGTATGATATTTTATATTTTATTTGGGTTTAAACCAAACACATTCGGGGTGAATTTGCCCAAATCTTATTTCTCAATTTCCCACGGTTTTCATTGCTTGCGCGAGGTTCTGACGACTGTTTCGAGCACCGAGCATCCAAATACGTCGTTTTAATAGAAAAAAAGGCCACATTAATTTTTTACCATTTTTGACAAAAAATAGAAGGCTAACTTTCTTTGACCCTTTGGTGTTTTTTGACCCCAAAAAATGAAAGTTTGAATTTCGCTTATATTTTTGCTGTTTCTTTTGCAACTTGTTGAGAAAATAAGAATGGCGCAGTCAGATTTCCAGTAAGTATGATATTTTATATTTTATTTGGGTTTAAACCAAACACATTCGGGGTGAATTTGCCCAAATCTTATTTCTCAATTTTCCACGGTTTTCATTGCTTGCGCGAGGTTCTGACGACTGTTTCGAGCACCGAACATCCAAATACGTCGTTTTAATAGAAAAAAATACCACATTAATTTTTTACCATTTTTGACAAAAAATAATTCTTTGACCCTTTGGTGTTTTTTGACCCCAAAAAATGAAAGTTTGAATTTCGCTTATATTTTTGCTGTTTCTTTTGCAACTTGTTGAGAAAATAAGAATGGCGCAGTCAGATTTCCAGTAAGTATGATATTTTATATTTTATTTGGGTTTAAACCAAACACATTCGGGGTGAATTTGCCCAAATCTTATTTCTCAATTTTCCACGGTTTTCATTGCTTGCGCGAGGTTCTGACGACTGTTTCGAGCACCGAGCATCCAAATACGTCGTTTTAATAGAAAAAAAGGCCACATTAATTTTTTACCATTTTTGACAAAAAATAGAAGGCTAACTTTCTTTGACCCTTTGGTGTTTTTTGACCCCAAAAAATGAAAGTTTAATTTCGCTTATATTTTTGCTGTTTCTTTTGCAACTTGTTGAGAAAATAAGAATGGCGCAGTCAGATTTCCAGTAAGTATGATATTTTATATTTTATATGGGTTTAAATTAACACATTCGGGGTGAATTTGCCCAAATCTTATTTCTCAATTTTCCACGGTTTTCATTGCTTGCGCGAGGTTCTGACGTTTGTTTCGAGCACCGAGCATCCAAATACGTCGTTTTAATAGAAAAAAAGGCCACATTAATTTTTTACCATTTTTGACAAAAAATAGAAGGCTAACTTTCTTTGACCCTTTGGTGTTTTTTGACCCCAAAAAATGAAAGTTTGAATTTCGCTTATATTTTTGCTGTTTCTTTTGCAACTTGTTGAGAAAATAAGAATGGCGCAGTCAGATTTCCAGTAAGTATGATATTTTATATTTTATTTGGGTTTAAACCAAACACATTCGGGGTGAATTTGCCCAAATCTTATTTCTCAATTTTCCACGGTTTTCATTGCTTGCGCGAGGTTGTGACGACTGTTTCGAGCACCGAGCATCCAAATACGTCGTTTTAATAGAAAAAAAGGCCACATTAATTTTTTACCATTTTTGACAAAAAATAGAAGGCTAACTTTCTTTGACCCTTTGGTGTTTTTTGACCCCAAAAAATGAAAGTTTGAATTTCGCTTATATTTTTGCTGTTTCTTTTGCAACTTGTTGAGAAAATAAGATTGGCGCAGTCAGATTTCCAGTAAGTATGATATTTTATATTTTATTTGGGTTTAAACCAAACACATTCGGGGTGAATTTGCCCAAATCTTATCTCTCAATTTTCCACGGTTTTCATTGCTTGCGCCAGGTTCTGACGACTGTTTCGAGCACCGAGCATCCAAATACGTCGTGTTAATAGAAAAAAAGGCCACATTAATTTTTTACCATTTTTGACAAAAAATAGAAGGCTAAATTTCTTTGACCCTTTGGTGTTTTTTGACCCCAAAAAATGAAAGTTTGAAATTCGCTTATATTTTTGCTGTTTCTTTTGCAACTTGTTGAGAAAATAAGAATGGCGCAGTCAGATTTCCAGTAAGTATGATATTTTATATTTTATTTGGGTTTAAACCAAACACATTCGGGGTGAATTTGCCCAAATCTTATTTCTCAATTTTCCACGGTTTTCATTGCTTGTGCGAGGTTCTGACGACTGTTTCGAGCACCGAGCATCCAAATACGTGGTTTTAATAGAAAAAAAGGCCACATTAATTTTTTACCATTTTTTACAAAAAATAGAAGGCTAACTTTCTTTGACCCTTTGGTGTTTTTTGACCCCAAAAAATGAAAGTTTGAATTTCGCTTATATTTTTGCTGTTTCTTTTGCAACTTGTTGAGCAAATAAGAATGGCGCAGTCAGATTTCCAGTAAGTATGATATTTTATATTTTATTTGGGTTTAAACCAAACACATTCGGGGTGAATTTGCCCAAATCTTATCTCTCAATTTTCCACGGTTTTCATTGCTTGCGCCAGGTTCTGACGACTGTTTCGAGCACCGAGCATCCAAATACGTCGTGTTAATAGAAAAAAAGGCCACATTAATTTTTTACCATTTTTGACAAAAAATAGAAGGCTAAATTTCTTTGACCCTTTGGTGTTTTTTGACCCCAAAAAATGAAAGTTTGAAATTCGCTTATATTTTTGCTGTTTCTTTTGCAACTTGTTGAGAAAATAAGAATGGCGCAGTCAGATTTCCAGTAAGTATGATATTTTATATTTTATTTGGGTTTAAACCAAACACATTCGGGGTGAATTTGCCCAAATCTTATTTCTCAATTTTCCACGGTTTTCATTGCTTGTGCGAGGTTCTGACGACTGTTTCGAGCACCGAGCATCCAAATACGTGGTTTTAATAGAAAAAAAGGCCACATTAATTTTTTACCATTTTTTACAAAAAATAGAAGGCTAACTTTCTTTGACCCTTTGGTGTTTTTTGACCCCAAAAAATGAAAGTTTGAATTTCGCTTATATTTTTGCTGTTTCTTTTGCAACTTGTTGAGCAAATAAGAATGGCGCAGTCAGATTTCCAGTAAGTATGATATTTTATATTTTATTTGGGTTTAAACCAAACACATTCGGGGTGAATTTGCCCAAATCTTATTTCTCAATTTTCCACGGTTTTCATTGCTTGCGCGAGGTTCTGACGACTGTTTCGAGCACCGAGCATCCAAATACGTCGTTTTAATAGAAAAAAAGGCCACATTAATTTTTTACCATTTTTGACAAAAAATAGAAGGCTAACTTTCTTTGACCCTTTGGTGTTTTTTGACCCCAAAAAATGAAAGTTTGAATTTCGCTTATATTTTTGCTGTTTCTTTTGCAACTTGTTGAGAAAATAAGAATGGCGCAGTCAGATTTCCAGTAAGTATGATATTTTATATTTTATTTGGGTTTAAACCAAACACATACGGGGTGAATTTGCCCAAATCTTATTTCTCAATTTTCCACGGTTTTCATTGCTTGCGCGAGGTTCTGACGACTGTTTCGAGCACCGAGCATCCAAATACGTCGTTTTAATAGAAAAAAAGGCCACATTAATTTTTTACCATTTTTGACAAAAAATAGAAGGCTAACTTTCTTTGACCCTTTGGTGTTTTTTGACCCCAAAAAATGAAAGTTTGAATTTCGCTTATATTTTTGCTGTTTCTTTTGCAACTTGTTGAGAAAATAAGAATGGCGCAGTCAGATTTCCAGTAAGTATGATATTTTATATTTTATTTGGGTTTAAACCAAACACATTCGGGGTGAATTTGCCCAAATCTTATTTCTCAATTTTCCACGGTTTTCATTGCTTGCGCGAGGTTCTGACGACTGTTTCGAGCACCGAGCAAAAATACGTCGTTTTAATAGAAAAAAAGGCCACATTAATTTTTTACCATTTTTGACAAAAAATAGAAGGCTAACTTTCTTTGACCCTTTGGTGTTTTTTGACCCCAAAAAATGAAAGTTTGAATTTCGCTTATATTTTTGCTGTTTCTTTTGCAACTTGTTGAGAAAATAAGAATGGCGCAGTCAGATTTCCAGTAAGTATGATATTTTATATTTTATTTGGGTTTAAAACAAACACATTCGGGGTGAATTTGCCCAAATCTTATTTCTCAATTTCCCACGGTTTTCATTGCTTGCGCGAGGTTCTGACGACTGTTTCGAGCACCGAGCATCCAAATACGTCGTTTTAATAGAAAAAAAGGCCACATTAATTTTTTACCATTTTTGACAAAAAATAGAAGGCTAACTTTCTTTGACCCTTTGGTGTTTTTTGACCCCAAAAAATGAAAGTTTGAATTTCGCTTATATTTTTGCTGTTTCTTTTGCAACTTGTTGAGAAAATAAGAATGGCGCAGTCAGATTTCCAGTAAGTATGATATTTTATATTTTATTTGGGTTTAAACCAAACACATTCGGGGTGAATTTGCCCAAATCTTATTTCTCAATTTTCCACGGTTTTCATTGCTTGCGCGAGGTTCTGACGACTGTTTCGAGCACCGAGCATCCAAATACGTCGTTTTAATAGAAAAAAAGGCCACATTAATTTTTTACCATTTTTGACAAAAAATAGAAGGCTAACTTTCTTTGACCCTTTGGTGTTTTTTGACCCCAAAAAATGAAAGTTTGAATTTCGCTTATATTTTTGCTGTTTCTTTTGCAACTTGTTGAGAAAATAAGAATGGCGCAGTCAGATTTCCAGTAAGTATGATATTTTATATTTTATTTGGATTTAAACCAAACACATACGGGGTGAATTTGCCCAAATCTTATTTCTCAATTTTCCACGGTTTTCATTGCTTGCGCGAGGTTCTGACGACTGTTTCGAGCACCGAGCATCCAAATACGTCGTTTTAATTGAAAAAAAGGCCACATTAATTTTTTACCATTTTTGACAAAAAATAGAAGGCTAACTTTCTTTGACCCTTTGGTGTTTTTTGACCCCAAAAAATGAAAGTTTGAATTTCGCTTATATTTTTGCTGTTTCTTTTGCAACTTGTTGAGAAAATAAGAATGGAGCAGTCAGATTTCCAGTAAGTATGATATTTTATATTTTATTTGGGTTTAAACCAAACACATTCGGGGTGAATTTGCCCAAATCTTATTTCTCAATTTTCCACGGTTTTCATTGCTTGCGCGAGGTTCTGACGACTGTTTCGAGCACCGAGCATCCAAATACGTCGTTTTAATAGAAAAAAAGGCCACATTAATTTTTTACCATTTTTGACAAAAAATAGAAGGCTAACTTTCTTTGACCCTTTGGTTTTTTTTGACCCCAAAAAATGAAAGTTTGAATTTCGCTTATATTTTTGCTGTTTCTTTTGCAACTTGTTGAGAAAATAAGAATGGCGCAGTCAGATTTCCAGTAAGTATGATATTTTATATTTTATTTGGGTTTAAACCAAACACATTCGGGGTGAATTTGCCCAAATCTTATTTCTCAATTTTCCACGGTTTTCATTGCTTGCGCGAGGTTCTGACGACTGTTTCGAGCACCGAGCATCCAAATACGTCGTTTTAATAGAAAAAAAGGCCACATTTATTTTTTACTATTTTTGACAAAAAATAGAAGGCTAACTTTCTTTGATCCTTTGGTGTTTTTTGACCCCAAAAAATGAAAGTTTGAATTTCGCTAATATTTTTGCTGTTTCTTTTGCAACTTGTTGAGAAAATAAGAATGGCGCAGTCAGATTTCCAGTAAGTATGATATTTTATATTTTATTTGGGTTTAAACCAAACACATTCGGGGTGAATTTGCCCAAATCTTATTTCTCAATTTTCCTCGGTTTTCATTGCTTGCGCGAGGTTCTGACGACTGTTTCGAGCACCGAGCATCCAAATACGTCGTTTTAATAGAAAAAAAGGCCACATTAATTTTTTACCATTTTTGACAAAAAATAGAAGGCTAACTTTCTTTGACCCTTTGGTGTTTTTTGACCCCAAAAAATGAAAGTTTGAATTTCGCTTATATTTTTGCTGTTTCTTTTGCAACTTGTTGAGAAAATAAGAATGGCACAGTCAGATTTCCAGTAAGTATGATATTTTATATTTTATTTGGGTTTAAACCAAACACATTCGGGGTGAATTTGCCCAAATCTTATTTCTCAATTTTCCACGGTTTTCATTGCTTGCGAGAGGTTCTGACGACTGTTTCGAGCACCGAGCATCCAAATACGTCGTTTTAATAGAAAAAAAGGCCACATTAATTTTTTACCATTTTTGACAAAAAATAGAAGGCTAACTTTCTTTGACCCTTTGGTGTTTTTTGACCCCAAAAAATGAAAGTTTGAATTTCGCTTATATTTTTGCTGTTTCTTTTGCAACTTGTTGAGAAAATAAGAATGGCGCAGTCAGATTTCCAGTAAGTATGATATTTTATATTTTATTTGGGTTTAAACCAAACACATTCGGGGTGAATTTGCCCAAATCTTATTTCTTAATTTTCCACGGTTTTCATTGCTTGCGCGAGGTTCTGACGACTGTTTCGAGCACCGAGCATCCAAATACGTCGTTTTAATAGAAAAAAAGGCGACATTAATTTTTTACCATTTTTGACAAAAAATAGAAGGGTAACTTTCTTTGACCCTTTGGTGTTTTTTGACCCCTAAAAATGAAAGTTTGAATTTCGCTTATATTTTTGCTGTTTCTTTTGCAACTTGTTGAGAAAATAAGAATGGCGCAGTCAGATTTCCAGTAAGTATGATATTTTATATTTTATTTGGGTTTAAACCAAACACATTCGGGGTGAATTTGCCCAAATCTTATTTCTCAATTTTCCACGGTTTTCATTGCTTGCGCGAGGTTCTGACGACTGTTTCGAGCACCGAGCATCCAAATACGTCGTTTTAATTGAAAAAAAGGCCACATTAATTTTTTACCATTTTTGACAAAAAATAGAAGGCTAACTTTCTTTGACCCTTTGGTGTTTTTTGACCCCAAAAAATGAAAGTTTGAATTTCGCTTATATTTTTGCTGTTTCTTTTGCAACTTGTTGAGAAAATAAGAATGGCGCAGTCAGATTTCCAGTAAGTATGATATTTTATATTTTATTTGGGTTTAAACCAAACACATTCGGGGTGAATTTGCCCAAATCTTATTTCTCAATTTTCCACGGTTTTCATTGCTTGCGAGAGGTTCTGACGACTGTTTCGAGCACCGAGCATCCAAATACGTCGTTTTAATAGAAAAAAAGGCCACATTAATTTTTTACCATTTTTGACAAAAAATAGAAGGCTAACTTTCTTTGACCCTTTGGTGTTTTTTGACCCCAAAAAATGAAAGTTTGATTTTCGCTTATATTTTTGCTGTTTCTTTTGCAACTTGTTGAGAAAATAAGAATGGCGCAGTCAGATTTCCAGTAAGTATGATATTTTATATTTTATTTGGGTTTAAACCAAACACATTCGGGGTGAATTTGCCCAAATCTTATTTCTCAATTTTCCACGGTTTTCATTGCTTGCGCGAGGTTCTGACGACTGTTTCGAGCACCGAGCATCCAAATACGTCGTTTTAATAGAAAAAAAGGCCACATTAATTTTTTACCATTTTTGACAAAAAATAGAAGGCTAACTTTCTTTGACCCTTTGGTGTTTTTTGACCCCAAAAAATGAAAGTTTGAATTTCGCTTATATTTTTGCTGTTTCTTTTGCAACTTGTTGAGAAAATAAGAATGGCGCAGTCAGATTTCCAGTAAGTATGATATTTTATATTTTATTTGGGTTTAAACCAAACACATTCGGGGTGAATTTGCCCAAATCTTATTTCTCAATTTTCCACGGTTTTCATTGCTTGCGCGAGGTTCTGACGACTGTTTCGAGCACCGAGCATCCAAATACGTCGTTTTAATAGAAAAAAAGGCCACATTAATTTTTTACCATTTTTGACAAAAAATAGAAGGCTAACTTTCTTTGACCCTTTGGTGTTTTTTGACCCCAAAAAATGAAAGTTTGAATTTCGCTTATATTTTTGCTGTTTCTTTTGCAACTTGTTGAGAAAATAAGAATGGCGCAGTCAGATTTCCAGTAAGTATGATATTTTATATTTTATTTGGGTTTAAACCAAACACATTCGGGGTGAATTTGCCCAAATCTTATTTCTCAATTTTCCACGGTTTTCATTGCTTGCGCGAGGTTCTGACGACTGTTTCGAGCACCGAGCATCCAAATACGTCGTTTTAATAGAAAAAAAGGCCACATTAATTTTTTACCATTTTTGACAAAAAATAGAAGGCTAACTTTCTTTGACCCTTTGGTGTTTTTTGACCCCAAAAAATGAAAGTTTGAATTTCGCTTATATTTTTGCTGTTTCTTTTGCAACTTGTTGAGAAAATATGAATGGCGCAGTCAGATTTCCAGTAAGTATGATATTTTATATTTTATTTGGGTTTAAACCAAACACATTCGGGGTGAATTTGCCCAAATCTTATTTCTCAATTGTCCACGGTTTTCATTGCTTGCGCGAGGTTCTGACGACTGTTTCGAGCACCGAGCATCCAAATACGTCGTTTTAATAGAAAAAAAGGCCACATTAATTTTTTACCATTTTTGACAAAAAATAGAAGGCTAACTTTCTTTGACCCTTTGGTGTTTTTTGACCCCAAAAAATGAAAGTTTGAATTTCGCTTATATTTTTGCTGTTTCTTTTGCAACTTGTTGAGAAAATAAGAATGGCGCAGTCAGATTTCCAGTAAGTATGATATTTTATATTTTATTTGGGTTTAAACCAAACACATTCGGGGTGAATTTGCCCAAATCTTATTTCTCAATTTTCCACGGTTTTCATTGCCTGCGCGAGGTTCTGACGACTGTTTCGAGCACCGAGCATCCAAATACGTCGTTTTAATAGAAAAAAAGGCCACATTAATTTTTTACCATTTTTGACAAAAAATAGAAGGCTAACTTTCTTTGACCCTTTGGTGTTTTTTGACCCCAAAAAATGAAAGTTTGAATTTCGCTTATATTTTTGCTGTTTCTTTTGCAACTTGTTGAGAAAATAAGAATGGCGCAGTCAGATTTCCAGTAAGTATGATATTTTATATTTTATTTGGGTTTAAACCAAACACATTCGGGGTGAATTTGCCCAAATCTTATTTCTCAATTTTCCACGGTTTTCATTGCTTGCGCGAGGTTCTGACGACTGTTTCGAGCACCGAGCATCCAAATACGTCGTTTTAATAGAAAAAAAGGCCACATTTATTTTTTACTATTTTTGACAAAAAATAGAAGGCTAACTTTCTTTGATCCTTTGGTGTTTTTTGACCCCAAAAAATGAAAGTTTGAATTTCGCTAATATTTTTGCTGTTTCTTTTGCAACTTGTTGAGAAAATAAGAATGGCGCAGTCAGATTTCCAGTAAGTATGATATTTTATATTTTATTTGGGTTTAAACCAAACACATTCGGGGTGAATTTGCCCAAATCTTATTTCTCAATTTTCCTCGGTTTTCATTGCTTGCGCGAGGTTCTGACGACTGTTTCGAGCACCGAGCATCCAAATACGTCGTTTTAATAGAAAAAAAGGCCACATTAATTTTTTACCATTTTTGACAAAAAATAGAAGGCTAACTTTCTTTGACCCTTTGGTGTTTTTTGACCCCAAAAAATGAAAGTTTGAATTTCGCTTATATTTTTGCTGTTTCTTTTGCAACTTGTTGAGAAAATAAGAATGGCGCAGTCAGATTTCCAGTAAGTATGATATTTTATATTTTATTTGGGTTTAAACCAAACACATTCGGGGTGAATTTGCCCAAATCTTATTTCTCAATTTTCCACGGTTTTCATTGCTTGCGCGAGGTTCTGACGACTGTTTCGAGCACCGAACATCCAAATACGTCGTTTTAATAGAAAAAAAGGCCACATTAATTTTTTACCATTTTTGACAAAAAATAGAAGGCTAACTTTCTTTGACATTTTGGTGTTTTTTGACCCCAAAAAATGAAAGTTTGAATTTCGCTTATATTTTTGCTGTTTCTTTTGCAACTTGTTGAGAAAATAAGAATGGCACAGTCAGATTTCCAGTAAGTATGATATTTTATATTTTATTTGGGTTTAAACCAAACACATTCGGGGTGAATTTGCCCAAATCTTATTTCTCAATTTTCCACGGTTTTCATTGCTTGCGAGAGGTTCTGACGACTGTTTCGAGCACCGAGCATCCAAATACGTCGTTTTAATAGAAAAAAAGGCCACATTAATTTTTTACCATTTTTGACAAAAAATAGAAGGCTAACTTTCTTTGACCCTTTGGTGTTTTTTGACCCCAAAAAATGAAAGTTTGAATTTCGCTTATATTTTTGCTGTTTCTTTTGCAACTTGTTGAGAAAATAAGAATGGCGCAGTCAGATTTCCAGTAAGTATGATATTTTATATTTTATTTGGGTTTAAACCAAACACATTCGGGGTGAATTTGCCCAAATCTTATTTCTCAATTTTCCACGGTTTTCATTGCTTGCGCGAGGTTCTGACGACTGTTTCGAGCACCGAGCATCCAAATACGTCGTTTTAATAGAAAAAAAGGCGACATTAATTTTTTACCATTTTTGACAAAAAATAGAAGGGTAACTTTCTTTGACCCTTTGGTGTTTTTTGACCCCAAAAAATGAAAGTTTGAATTTCGCTTATATTTTTGCTGTTTCTTTTGCAACTTGTTGAGAAAATAAGAATGGCGCAGTCAGATTTCCAGTAAGTATGATATTTTATATTTTATTTGGGTTTAAACCAAACACATTCGGGGTGAATTTGCCCAAATCTTATTTCTCAATTTTCCACGGTTTTCATTGCTTGCGCGAGGTTCTGACGACTGTTTCGAGCACCGAGCATCCAAATACGTCGTTTTAATAGAAAAAAAGGCCACATTAATTTTTTACCATTTTTGACAAAAAATAGAAGGCTAACTTTCTTTGACCCTTTGGTGTTTTTTGACCCCAAAAAATGAAAGTTTGAATTTCGCTTATATTTTTGCTGTTTCTTTTGCAACTTGTTGAGAAAATAAGAATGGCGCAGTCAGATTTCCAGTAAGTATGATATTTTATATTTTATTTGGGTTTAAACCAAACACATTCGGGGTGAATTTGCCCAAATCTTATTTCTCAATTTTCCACGGTTTTCATTGCTTGCGCGAGGTTCTGACGACTGTTTCGAGCACCGAGCATCCAAATACGTCGTTTTAATAGAAAAAAAGGCCACATTAATTTTTTACCATTTTTGACAAAAAATAGAAGGCTAACTTTCTTTGACCCTTTGGTGTTTTTTGACCCCAAAAAATGAAAGTTTGAATTTCGCTTATATTTTTGCTGTTTCTTTTGCAACTTGTTGAGAAAATAAGAATGGCGCAGTCAGATTTCCAGTAAGTATGATATTTTATATTTTATTTGGGTTTAAACCAAACACATTCGGGGTGAATTTGCCCAAATCTTATTTCTCAATTTTCCACGGTTTTCATTGCTTGCGCGAGGTTCTGACGACTGTTTCGAGCACCGAGCATCCAAATACGTCGTTTTAATAGAAAAAAAGGCCACATTAATTTTTTACCATTTTTGACAAAAAATAGAAGGCTAACTTTCTTTGACCCTTTGGTGTTTTTTGACCCCAAAAAATGAAAGTTTGAATTTCGCTTATATTTTTGCTGTTTCTTTTGCAACTTGTTGAGAAAATAAGAATGGCGCAGTCAGATTTCCAGTAAGTATGATATTTTATATTTTATTTGGGTTTAAACCAAACACATTCGGGGTGAATTTGCCCAAATCTTATTTCTCAATTTTCCACGGTTTTCATTGCTTGCGCGAGGTTCTGACGACTGTTTCGAGCACCGAGCATCCAAATACGTCGTTTTAATAGAAAAAAAGGCCACATTAATTTTTTACCATTTTTGACAAAAAATAGAAGGCTAACTTTCTTTGACCCTTTGGTGTTTTTTGACCCCAAAAAATGAAAGTTTGAATTTCGCTTATATTTTTGCTGTTTCTTTTGCAACTTGTTGAGAAAATAAGAATGGCGCAGTCAGATTTCCAGTAAGTATGATATTTTATATTTTATTTGGGTTTAAACCAAACACATTCGGGGTGAATTTGCCCAAATCTTATTTCTCAATTGTCCACGGTTTTCATTGCTTGCGCGAGGTTCTGACGACTGTTTCGAGCACCGAGCATCCAAATACGTCGTTTTAATAGAAAAAAAGGCCACATTAATTTTTTACCATTTTTGACAAAAAATAGAAGGCTAACTTTCTTTGACCCTTTGGTGTTTTTTGACCCCAAAAAATGAAAGTTTGAATTTCGCTTATATTTTTGCTGTTTCTTTTGCAACTTGTTGAGAAAATAAGAATGGCGCAGTCAGATTTCCAGTAAGTATGATATTTTATATTTTATTTGGGTTTAAACCAAACACATTCGGGGTGAATTTGCACAATTCTTATTTCTCAATTTTCCACGGTTTTCATTGCTTGCGCGAGGTTCTGACGACTGTTTCGAGCACCGAGCATCCAAATACGTCGTTTTAATAGAAAAAAAGGCCACATTAATTTTTTACCATTTTTGACAAAAAATAGAAGGCTAACTTTCTTTGACCCTTTGGTGTTTTTTGACCCCAAAAAATAAAAGTTTGAATTTCGCTTATATTTTTGCTGTTTCTTTTGCAACTTGTTGAGAAAATAAGAATGGCGCAGTCAGATTTCCAGTAAGTATGATATTTTATATTTTATTTGGGTTTAAACCAAACACATTCGGGGTGAATTTGCCCAAATCTTATTTCTCAATTTTCCACGGTTTTCATTGCTTGCGCGAGGTTCTGACGACTGTTTCGAGCACCGAGCATCCAAATACGTCGTTTTAATAGAAAAAAGGCCACATTAATTTTTTACCATTTTTGACAAAAAATAGAAGGCTAACTTTCTTTGACCCTTTGGTGTTTTTTGACCCCAAAAAATGAAAGTTTGAATTTCGCTTATATTTTTGCTGTTTCTTTTGCAACTTGTTGAGAAAATAAGAATGGCGCAGTCAGATTTCCAGTAAGTATGATATTTTATATTTTATTTGGGTTTAAACCAAACACATTCGGGGTGAATTTGCCCAAATCTTATTTCTCAATTTTCCACGGTTTTCATTGCTTGCGCGAGGTTCTGACGACTGTTTCGAGCACCGAGCATCCAAATACGTCGTTTTAATAGAAAAAAAGGCCACATTAATTTTTTACCATTTTTGACAAAAAATAGAAGGCTAACTTTCTTTGACCCTTTGGTGTTTTTTGACCCCAAAAAATGAAAGTTTGAATTTCGCTTATATTTTTGCTGTTTCTTTTGCAACTTGTTGAGAAAATAAGAATGGCGCAGTCAGATTTCCAGTAAGTATGATATTTTATATTTTATTTGGGTTTAAACCAAACACATTCGGGGTGAATTTGCCCAAATCTTATTTCTCAATTTTCCACGGTTTTCATTGCTTGCGCGAGGTTCTGACGACTGTTTCGAGCACCGAGCATCCAAATACGTCGTTTTAATAGAAAAAAAGGCCACATTAATTTTTTACCATTTTTGACAAAAAATAGAAGGCTAACTTTCTTTGACCCTTTGGTGTTTTTTGACCCCAAAAAATGAAAGTTTGAATTTCGCTTATATTTTCGCTGTTTCTTTTGCAACTTGTTGAGAAAATAAGAATGGCGCAGTCAGATTTCCAGTAAGTATGATATTTTATATTTTATTTGGGTTTAAACCAAACACATTCGGGGTGAATTTGCCCAAATCTTATTTCTCAATTTTCCACGGTTTTCATTGCTTGCGCGAGGTTCTGACGACTGTTTCGAGCACCGAGCATCCAAATACGTCGTTTTAATAGAAAAAAAAGCCACATTAATTTTTTACCATTTTTGACAAAAAATAGAAGGCTAACTTTCTTTGACCCTTTGGTGTTTTTTGACCCCAAAAAATGAAAGTTTGAATTTCGCTTATATTTTTGCTGTTTCTTTTGCAACTTGTTGAGAAAATAAGAATGGCGCAGTCAGATTTCCAGTAAGTATGATATTTTATATTTTATATGGGTTTAAACCAAACACAATCGGGGTGAATTTGCCCAAATCTTATTTCTCAATTTTCCACGGTTTTCATTGCTTGCGCGAGGTTCTGACGACTGTTTCGAGCACCGAGCATCCAAATACGTCGTTTTAATAGAAAAAAGGCCACATTAATTTTTTACCATTTTTGACAAAAAATAGAAGGCTAACCTTCTTTGACCCTTTGGTGTTTTTTGACCCCAAAAAATGAAAGTTTGAATTTCGCTTATATTTTTGCTGTTTCTTTTGCAACTTGTTGAGAAAATAAGAATGGCGCAGTCAGATTTCCAGTAAGTATGATATTTTATATTTTATTTGGGTTTAAACCAAACACATTCGGGGTGAATTTGCCCAAATCTTATTTCTCAATTTTCCACGGTTTTCATTGCTTGCGCGAGGTTCTGACGTTTGTTTCGAGCACCGAGCATCCAAATACGTCGTTTTAATAGAAAAAAAGGCCACATTAATTTTTTACCATTTTTGACAAAAAATAGAAGGCTAACTTTCTTTGACCCTTTGGTGTTTTTTGACCCCAAAAAATGAAAGTTTGAATTTCGCTTATATTTTTGCTGTTTCTTTTGCAACTTGTTGAGAAAATAAGAATGGTGCAGTCAGATTTCCAGTAAGTATGATATTTTATATTTTATTTGGGTTTAAACCAAACACATTCGGGGTGAATTTGCCCAAATCTTATTTCTCAATTTTCCACGGTTTTCATTGCTTGCGCGAGGTTCTGACGACTGTTTCGAGCACCGAGCATCCAAATACGTCGTTTTAATAGAAAAAAAGGCCACATTAATTTTTTACCATTTTTGACAAAAAATAGAAGGCTAACTTTCTTTGACCCTTTGGTGTTTTTTGACCCCAAAAAATGAAAGTTTGAATTTCGCTTATATTTTTGCTGTTTCTTTTGCAACTTGTTGAGAAAATAAGAATGGCGCAGTCAGATTTCCAGTAAGTATGATATTTTATATTTTATTTGGGTTTAAACCAAACACATTCGGGGTGAATTTGCCCAAATCTTATTTCTCAATTTTCCACGGTTTTCATTGCTTGCGCGAGGTTCTGACGTTTGTTTCGAGCACCGAGCATCCAAATACGTCGTTTTAATAGAAAAAAAGGCCACATTAATTTTTTACCATTTTTGACAAAAAATAGAAGGCTAACTTTCTTTGACCCTTTGGTGTTTTTTGACCCCAAAAAATGAAAGTTTGAATTTCGCTTATATTTTTGCTGTTTCTTTTGCAACTTGTTGAGAAAATAAGAATGGTGCAGTCAGATTTCCAGTAAGTATGATATTTTATATTTTATTTGGGTTTAAACCAAACACATTCGGGGTGAATTTGCCCAAATCTTATTTCTCAATTTTCCACGGTTTTCATTGCTTGCGCGAGGTTCTGACGACTGTTTCGAGCACCGAGCATCCAAATACGTCGTTTTAATAGAAAAAAAGGCCACATTAATTTTTTACCATTTTTGACAAAAAATAGAAGGCTAACTTTCTTTGACCCTTTGGTGTTTTTTGACCCCAAAAAATGAAAGTTTGAATTTCGCTTATATTTTTGCTGTTTCTTTTGCAACTTGTTGAGAAAATAAGAATGGCGCAGTCAGATTTCCAGTAAGTATGATATTTTATATTTTATTTGGGTTTAAACCAAACACATTCGGGGTGAATTTGCCCAAATCTTATCTCTCAATTTTCCACGGTTTTCATTGCTTGCGCCAGGTTCTGACGACTGTTTCGAGCACCGAGCATCCAAATACGTCGTTTTAATAGAAAAAAAGGCCACATTAATTTTTTACCATTTTTGACAAAAAATAGAAGGCTAAATTTCTTTGACCCTTTGGTGTTTTTTGACCCCAAAAAATGAAAGTTTGAATTTCGCTTTTATTTTTGCTGTTTCTTTTGCAACTTGTTGAGAAAATAAGAATGGCGCAGTCAGATTTCCAGTAAGTATGATATTTTATATTTTATTTGGGTTTAAACCAAACACATTCGGGGTGAATTTGCCCAAATCTTATTTCTCAATTTTCCACGGTTTTCATTGCTTGCGCGAGGTTCTGACGACTGTTTCGATCACCGAGCATCCAAATACGTCGTTTTAATAGAAAAAAAGGCCACATTAATTTTTTACCATATTTGACAAAAAATAGAAGGCTAACTTTCTTTGACCCTTTGGTGTTTGTTGACCCCAAAAAATGAAAGTTTGAATTTCGCTTATATTTTTGCTGTTTCTTTTGCAACTTGTTGAGAAAATAAGAATGGCGCAGTCAGATTTCCAGTAAGTATGATATTTTATATTTTATTTGGGTATAAACCAAACACATTCGGGGTGAATTTGCCCAAATCTTATTTCTCAATTTTCCACGGTTTTCATTGCTTGCGCGAGGTTCTGAAAACTGTTTCGAGCACCGAGCATCCAAATACGTCGTTTTAATAGAAAAAAAGGCCACATTAATTTTTTACCATTTTTGACAAAAAATAGAAGGCTAACTTTCTTTGACCCTTTGGTGTTTTTTGACCCCAAAAAATGAAAGTTTGAATTTCGCTTATATTTTTGCTGTTTCTTTTGCAACTTGTTGAGAAAATAAGATTGGCGCAGTCAGATTTCCAGTAAGTTTGATATTTTATATTTTATTTGGGTTTAAACCAAACACATTCGGGGTGAATTTGCCCAAATCTTATTTCTCAATTTTCCACGGTTTTCATTGCTTGCGCGAGGTTCTGACGACTGTTTCGAGCACCGAGCATCCAAATACGTCGTTTTAATAGAAAAAAAGGCCACATTAATTTTTTACCATTTTTGACAAAAAATAGAAGGCTAACTTTCTTTGACCCTTTGGTGTTTTTTGACCCCAAAAAATGAAAGTTTGAATTTCGCTTATATTTTTGCTGTTTCTTTTGCAACTTGTTGAGAAAATAAGAATGGCGCAGTCAGATTTCCAGTAAGTATGATATTTTATATTTTATTTGGGTTTAAACCAAACACATTCGGGGTGAATTTGCCCAAATCTTATTTCTCAATTTTCCACGGTTTTCATTGCTTGCGCGAGGTTCTGACGACTGTTTCGAGCACCGAGCATCCAAATACGTCGTTTTAATAGAAAAAAAGGCCACATTTATTTTTTACTATTTTTGACAAAAAATAGAAGGCTAACTTTCTTTGATCCTTTGGTGTTTTTTGACCCCAAAAAATGAAAGTTTGAATTTCGCTAATATTTTTGCTGTTTCTTTTGCAACTTGTTGAGAAAATAAGAATGGCGCAGTCAGATTTCCAGTAAGTATGATATTTTATATTTTATTTGGGTTTAAACCAAACACATTCGGGGTGAATTTGCCCAAATCTTATTTCTCAATTTTCCTCGGTTTTCATTGCTTGCGCGAGGTTCTGACGACTGTTTCGAGCACCGAGCATCCAAATACGTCGTTTTAATAGAAAAAAAGGCCACATTAATTTTTTACCATTTTTGACAAAAAATAGAAGGCTAACTTTCTTTGACCCTTTGGTGTTTTTTGACCCCAAAAAATGAAAGTTTGAATTTCGCTTATATTTTTGCTGTTTCTTTTGCAACTTGTTGAGAAAATAAGAATGGCGCAGTCAGATTTCCAGTAAGTATGATATTTTATATTTTATTTGGGTTTAAACCAAACACATTCGGGGTGAATTTGCCCAAATCTTATTTCTCAATTTTCCACGGTTTTCATTGCTTGCGCGAGGTTCTGACGACTGTTTCGAGCACCGAACATCCAAATACGTCGTTTTAATAGAAAAAAAGGCCACATTAATTTTTTACCATTTTTGACAAAAAATAGAAGGCTAACTTTCTTTGACATTTTGGTGTTTTTTGACCCCAAAAAATGAAAGTTTGAATTTCGCTTATATTTTTGCTGTTTCTTTTGCAACTTGTTGAGAAAATAAGAATGGCACAGTCAGATTTCCAGTAAGTATGATATTTTATATTTTATTTGGGTTTAAACCAAACACATTCGGGGTGAATTTGCCCAAATCTTATTTCTCAATTTTCCACGGTTTTCATTGCTTGCGAGAGGTTCTGACGACTGTTTCGAGCACCGAGCATCCAAATACGTCGTTTTAATAGAAAAAAAGGCCACATTAATTTTTTACCATTTTTGACAAAAAATAGAAGGCTAACTGTCTTTGACCCTTTGGTGTTTTTTGACCCCAAAAAATGAAAGTTTGAATTTCGCTTATATTTTTGCTGTTTCTTTTGCAACTTGTTGAGAAAATAAGAATGGCGCAGTCAGATTTCCAGTAAGTATGATATTTTATATTTTATTTGGGTTTAAACCAAACACATTCGGGGTGAATTTGCCCAAATCTTATTTCTCAATTTTCCACGGTTTTCATTGCTTGCGCGAGGTTCTGACGACTGTTTCGAGCACCGAGCATCCAAATACGTCGTTTTAATAGAAAAAAAGGCGACATTAATTTTTTACCATTTTTGACAAAAAATAGAAGGGTAACTTTCTTTGACCCTTTGGTGTTTTTTGACCCCAAAAAATGAAAGTTTGAATTTCGCTTATATTTTTGCTGTTTCTTTTGCAACTTGTTGAGAAAATAAGAATGGCGCAGTCAGATTTCCAGTAAGTATGATATTTTATATTTTATTTGGGTTTAAACCAAACACATTCGGGGTGAATTTGCCCAAATCTTATTTCTCAATTTTCCACGGTTTTCATTGCTTGCGCGAGGTTCTGACGACTGTTTCGAGCACCGAGCATCCAAATACGTCGTTTTAATTGAAAAAAAGGCCACATTAATTTTTTACCATTTTTGACAAAAAATAGAAGGCTAACTTTCTTTGACCCTTTGGTGTTTTTTGACCCCAAAAAATGAAAGTTTGAATTTCGCTTATATTTTTGCTGTTTCTTTTGCAACTTGTTGAGAAAATAAGAATGGCGCAGTCAGATTTCCAGTAAGTATGATATTTTATATTTTATTTGGGTTTAAACCAAACACATTCGGGGTGAATTTGCCCAAATCTTATTTCTCAATTTTCCACGGTTTTCATTGCTTGCGAGAGGTTCTGACGACTGTTTCGAGCACCGAGCATCCAAATACGTCGTTTTAATAGAAAAAAAGGCCACATTAATTTTTTACCATTTTTGACAAAAAATAGAAGGCTAACTTTCTTTGACCCTTTGGTGTTTTTTGACCCCAAAAAATGAAAGTTTGAATTTCGCTTATATTTTTGCTGTTTCTTTTGCAACTTGTTGAGAAAATAAGAATGGCGCAGTCAGATTTCCAGTAAGTATGATATTTTATATTTTATTTGGGTTTAAACCAAACACATTCGGGGTGAATTTGCCCAAATCTTATTTCTCAATTTTCCACGGTTTTCATTGCTTGCGCGAGGTTCTGACGACTGTTTCGAGCACCGAGCATCCAAATACGTCGTTTTAATAGAAAAAAAGGCCACATTAATTTTTTACCATTTTTGACAAAAAATAGAAGGCTAACTTTCTTTGACCCTTTGGTGTTTTTTGACCCCAAAAAATGAAAGTTTGAATTTCGCTTATATTTTTGCTGTTTCTTTTGCAACTTGTTGAGAAAATAAGAATGGCGCAGTCAGATTTCCAGTAAGTATGATATTTTATATTTTATTTGGGTTTAAACCAAACACATTCGGGGTGAATTTGCCCAAATCTTATTTCTCAATTTTCCACGGTTTTCATTGCTTGCGCGAGGTTCTGACGACTGTTTCGAGCACCGAGCATCCAAATACGTCGTTTTAATAGAAAAAAAGGCCACATTAATTTTTTACCATTTTTGACAAAAAATAGAAGGCTAACTTTCTTTGACCCTTTGGTGTTTTTTGACCCCAAAAAATGAAAGTTTGAATTTCGCTTATATTTTTGCTGTTTCTTTTGCAACTTGTTGAGAAAATAAGAATGGCGCAGTCAGATTTCCAGTAAGTATGATATTTTATATTTTATTTGGGTTTAAACCAAACACATTCGGGGTGAATTTGCCCAAATCTTATTTCTCAATTTTCCACGGTTTTCATTGCTTGCGCGAGGTTCTGACGACTGTTTCGAGCACCGAGCATCCAAATACGTCGTTTTAATAGAAAAAAAGGCCACATTAATTTTTTACCATTTTTGACAAAAAATAGAAGGCTAACTTTCTTTGACCCTTTGGTGTTTTTTGACCCCAAAAAATGAAAGTTTGAATTTCGCTTATATTTTTGCTGTTTCTTTTGCAACTTGTTGAGAAAATAAGAATGGCGCAGTCAGATTTCCAGTAAGTATGATATTTTATATTTTATTTGGGTTTAAACCAAACACATTCGGGGTGAATTTGCCCAAATCTTATTTCTCAATTGTCCACGGTTTTCATTGCTTGCGCGAGGTTCTGACGACTGTTTCGAGCACCGAGCATCCAAATACGTCGTTTTAATAGAAAAAAAGGCCACATTAATTTTTTACCATTTTTGACAAAAAATAGAAGGCTAACTTTCTTTGACCCTTTGGTGTTTTTTGACCCCAAAAAATGAAAGTTTGAATTTCGCTTATATTTTTGCTGTTTCTTTTGCAACTTGTTGAGAAAATAAGAATGGCGCAGTCAGATTTCCAGTAAGTATGATATTTTATATTTTATTTGGGTTTAAACCAAACACATTCGGGGTGAATTTGCACAATTCTTATTTCTCAATTTTCCACGGTTTTCATTGCTTGCGCGAGGTTCTGACGACTGTTTCGAGCACCGAGCATCCAAATACGTCGTTTTAATAGAAAAAAAGGCCACATTAATTTTTTACCATTTTTGACAAAAAATAGAAGGCTAACTTTCTTTGACCCTTTGGTGTTTTTTGACCCCAAAAAATAAAAGTTTGAATTTCGCTTATATTTTTGCTGTTTCTTTTGCAACTTGTTGAGAAAATAAGAATGGCGCAGTCAGATTTCCAGTAAGTATGATATTTTATATTTTATTTGGGTTTAAACCAAACACATTCGGGGTGAATTTGCCCAAATCTTATTTCTCAATTTTCCACGGTTTTCATTGCTTGCGCGAGGTTCTGACGACTGTTTCGAGCACCGAGCATCCAAATACGTCGTTTTAATAGAAAAAAGGCCACATTAATTTTTTACCATTTTTGACAAAAAATAGAAGGCTAACTTTCTTTGACCCTTTGGTGTTTTTTGACCCCAAAAAATGAAAGTTTGAATTTCGCTTATATTTTTGCTGTTTCTTTTGCAACTTGTTGAGAAAATAAGAATGGCGCAGTCAGATTTCCAGTAAGTATGATATTTTATATTTTATTTGGGTTTAAACCAAACACATTCGGGGTGAATTTGCCCAAATCTTATTTCTCAATTTTCCACGGTTTTCATTGCTTGCGCGAGGTTCTGACGACTGTTTCGAGCACCGAGCATCCAAATACGTCGTTTTAATAGAAAAAAAGGCCACATTAATTTTTTACCATTTTTGACAAAAAATAGAAGGCTAACTTTCTTTGACCCTTTGGTGTTTTTTGACCCCAAAAAATGAAAGTTTGAATTTCGCTTATATTTTTGCTGTTTCTTTTGCAACTTGTTGAGAAAATAAGAATGGCGCAGTCAGATTTCCAGTAAGTATGATATTTTATATTTTATTTGGGTTTAAACCAAACACATTCGGGGTGAATTTGCCCAAATCTTATTTCTCAATTTTCCACGGTTTTCATTGCTTGCGCGAGGTTCTGACGACTGTTTCGAGCACCGAGCATCCAAATACGTCGTTTTAATAGAAAAAAAGGCCACATTAATTTTTTACCATTTTTGACAAAAAATAGAAGGCTAACTTTCTTTGACCCTTTGGTGTTTTTTGACCCCAAAAAATGAAAGTTTGAATTTCGCTTATATTTTCGCTGTTTCTTTTGCAACTTGTTGAGAAAATAAGAATGGCGCAGTCAGATTTCCAGTAAGTATGATATTTTATATTTTATTTGGGTTTAAACCAAACACATTCGGGGTGAATTTGCCCAAATCTTATTTCTCAATTTTCCACGGTTTTCATTGCTTGCGCGAGGTTCTGACGACTGTTTCGAGCACCGAGCATCCAAATACGTCGTTTTAATAGAAAAAAAAGCCACATTAATTTTTTACCATTTTTGACAAAAAATAGAAGGCTAACTTTCTTTGACCCTTTGGTGTTTTTTGACCCCAAAAAATGAAAGTTTGAATTTCGCTTATATTTTTGCTGTTTCTTTTGCAACTTGTTGAGAAAATAAGAATGGCGCAGTCAGATTTCCAGTAAGTATGATATTTTATATTTTATATGGGTTTAAACCAAACACAATCGGGGTGAATTTGCCCAAATCTTATTTCTCAATTTTCCACGGTTTTCATTGCTTGCGCGAGGTTCTGACGACTGTTTCGAGCACCGAGCATCCAAATACGTCGTTTTAATAGAAAAAAGGCCACATTAATTTTTTACCATTTTTGACAAAAAATAGAAGGCTAACCTTCTTTGACCCTTTGGTGTTTTTTGACCCCAAAAAATGAAAGTTTGAATTTCGCTTATATTTTTGCTGTTTCTTTTGCAACTTGTTGAGAAAATAAGAATGGCGCAGTCAGATTTCCAGTAAGTATGATATTTTATATTTTATTTGGGTATAAACCAAACACATTCGGGGTGAATTTGCCCAAATCTTATTTCTCAATTTTCCACGGTTTTCATTGCTTGCGCGAGGTTCTGAAAACTGTTTCGAGCACCGAGCATCCAAATACGTCGTTTTAATAGAAAAAAAGGCCACATTAATTTTTTACCATTTTTGACAAAAAATAGAAGGCTAACTTTCTTTGACCCTTTGGTGTTTTTTGACCCCAAAAAATGAAAGTTTGAATTTCGCTTATATTTTTGCTGTTTCTTTTGCAACTTGTTGAGAAAATAAGAATGGCGCAGTCAGATTTCCAGTAAGTATGATATTTTATATTTTATTTGGGTTTAAACCAAACACATTCGGGGTGAATTTGCCCAAATCTTATTTCTCAATTTTCCACGGTTTTCATTGCTTGCGCGAGGTTCTGACGACTGTTTCGAGCACCGAGCTTCCAAATACGTCGTTTTAATAGAAAAAAAGGCCACATTAATTTTTTACCATTTTTGACAAAAAATAGAAGGCTAACTTTCTTTGACCCTTTGGTGTTTTTTGACCCCAAAAAATGAAAGTTTGAATTTCGCTTATATTTTTGTTGTTTCTTTTGCAACTTGTTGAGAAAATAAGAATGGCGCAGTCAGATTTCCAGTAAGTATGATATTTTATATTTTATTTGGGTTTAAACCAAACACATTCGGGGTGAATTTGCCCAAATCTTATGTAACGTGCCAAAAGACGTTTTGACCGTTACAATATATTTTTCTAGCTACGCCACTGGATCGCTATTGGTTGCGATAATTTTCGTTCATTTTTGATAAGCGGCATTACTCGTTAAATTTCGAAAGAAGTTAACGTTTAATCGCTGTGTGTCCTTTTTTAGTTTATTAATGTTTTAATTTGATTTAATTTTGCCGTATAACGGGTAATTATTATATTTTACTTCTATTTAATTTGTTTAACAAATTATTTTTAGCACCCAGGTTATGGGTTAAACGTTTATTTATAATTATTCGTATTTGGTTGTTATCACAATTTAATTTTTGATCGTCGTAAAATGGAGTACATCAGTGTTGGAAATCTTTTCTCATCCGCATATGGTTTCAAGATTGTGTCTGTGGTTTTACGATGACGCTGTTTATTTATCTGTCATCTGTTTGGAAGATTTGGGTCGGAATATATTTTTAAACATCAGTTATCCGAAGAATGGTTTTTTTTTACCCGTTTGTGTTTCGATTTGCCATGGTTGATTTTTCTCACAAGAGGAGTTTTCTTGTGAATGTGTTTGCACCTGGTAGATCGGAATTAATTTCAAGTTGGAGAACCAAACTTCATGATTTTGTCTTTTTGATGTTTCACCACCTTTTCAATCCCGGACGTGGATTTACGTTTTTATTTGAGATGGTACACCTCGACTTCAAGCGGATGATTAGATTTTATGAAGATGTTGCAGTAGAGATTAATTGAGGTTGCAGTCACACTTTCTCGGTTGATGAGAATTAGAACTGGCAAGCGGTTGATTTTTTAATGAGTATTTTGTGTTCTCTATTTTGTAGACTTTCATTCCTGGATGGTAGACCAATAGAATGATGAAGTAAATGTTATTGAATTCGAAGGGTCCTGACGAAGGAAAGACAGTTGCCGAGTCGTGAAGTTGGTAGTACTGCATTCAGGGTAAGTCTCATAGAGATGCATTTACTTGTTTTAAATGATGCAGTATGCCAGGATCTATTTTGTCAATTATCCCGAGATGATGAAATCCGGTGTGCAATTAATCTTTGCTGGGCATAACTTCTTTTTGTTGAGTTATCCTCTTCAGGGGTACTCAACTGTGTTTTTTTACTTGACTGAATCTACCCCTCATGTGGATGTCAGTTTTTTTACTTTTGTATTTTTTTATTTTTGTTTTCTAGTAAATAGAATACACTAATTTGACGCCCAGAAGTGGGGCTATTTCACTTTGTGTTTATGGGTCCATTTTGGGAATGTTCAGTTTGCGCTTGGTTTTTGCGAAGGTATCCGTTGCACCTACCTGGAAACCGACGTAGAGACTTAGTTCACACTCAGACAACGTTGCTCTTTTTACATCTATCAGCTAAATTTTCTTCTTTTCTAGACAGGTTTATTAATCACTAATCAAAATACACTTTTGTGGTCTTGTCCATGATGGGTCTGTGTGTTTGGGTAAACTATTTTTGAAAGTTTTCGATTCAACCCTCGGTGTGGTTAAATTTTTTTAATGCTGTAATATTTTGCGAGTCAATTATTATAGTAGAGTACCAGCTCCCACCATTTGTGTAAATGATTTGTGGATAAATGGCATTGATGAATTTGGGCGACCCTTGGTTAGGTTAACTTGGTCCTTCCCTCCTAAGTATCTGATCTGCTGAAGATTTGTCACAGATTTTGTCTTTTCTATGTTTATTTTTTTGTAGTGGAGTTTGGCGCCGCCAGTGTTGGATTCCCATGTATATAGTTAGGTTTAAGTTGTAAATAGTGGTGTTGAGGAGTGTGAGTGACCCTTGGGAGGTTAACTAGGTCCTGCCCTCTCACGTTGCCGAGGCACCGGAGTCCAATGCGTTTAGCCAAATCCACTATGACTGACTTGTAGACTTTACAGTCAGTGAAATTCGATCGTGGTTTTGCGATCTACGAATACACCTCTCTGATAGGCCTGGTTTTGCCTTGGTAATTTTTAGTGTAGTTGAACGCTTTATGCGGCTTTGAGATTTCATGTTTCATGTTTATCAATCAACACACGATTTTAGTTAGCTATTTTCAATTTAGGTTCACAATTTAGCATAGTTGCTTGTGATATACCGGAAAATATGCACCCTGAATCGAATTTCTGGATAAGTGGAAAGTCCATGCATGTAGATTTGATGTGGGTTCGAGCGAATTGAACAATGAATGGTTATCCAATCGGAATTTGGTTTGTGAGAATTAATGGGATTACTGAGGTTAATATTGTCTTATGATTTTATTTTGCATTGGGATTTTTCAATGTCAACACTATCATGGATTTGATTTGATTGGTGTGGCGATTGCCGAGAGATTATCTGTTAAATCAGAGAGAGGCGCGTCAGTGATTTTATTGGATACACGATTTTGTTATTTTCAGAGAAAATGAAATTTGTGAGATGAAAACATTATTCAAGGTCTTGTATTTTGTATGTTTGTCTTGTCTAGACACTGTCATGTTTGGAGTTGATTTTCTGTTTGGCTTATGTCCATACATAACAGACTAATCAAAGGCTATGCTTCGTCTTTAGTTCTTTGAAACGAGAAGATAGTACTTATGATGCAGTATCTGTCTAGCTAGGAATTTCGACCATGAATACGATAAGACTTGACATCTGTCTGATTTTCTTTTCTTAATTTTATTTTTCAAAACCGATAGTGGTTTAGAGTTTAGCGGGGGGGATGTGTAACGTGCCAAAAGACGTTTTGACCGTTACAATATATTTTTCTAGCTACGCCACTGGATCGCTATTGGTTGCGATAATTTTCGTTCATTTTTGATAAGCGGCATTACTCGTTAAATTTCGAAAGAAGTTAACGTTTAATCGCTGTGTGTCCTTTTTTAGTTTATTAATGTTTTAATTTGATTTAATTTTGCCGTATAACGGGTAATTATTATATTTTACTTCTATTTAATTTGTTTAACAAATTATTTTTAGCACCCAGGTTATGGGTTAAACGTTTATTTATAATTATTCGTATTTGGTTGTTATCACAATTTAATTTTTGATCGTCGTAAAATGGAGTACATCAGTGTTGGAAATCTTTTCTCATCCGCATATGGTTTCAAGATTGTGTCTGTGGTTTTACGATGACGCTGTTTATTTATCTGTCATCTGTTTGGAAGATTTGGGTCGGAATATATTTTTAAACATCAGTTATCCGAAGAATGGTTTTTTTTTACCCGTTTGTGTTTCGATTTGCCATGGTTGATTTTTCTCACAAGAGGAGTTTTCTTGTGAATGTGTTTGCACCTGGTAGATCGGAATTAATTTCAAGTTGGAGAACCAAACTTCATGATTTTGTCTTTTTGATGTTTCACCACCTTTTCAATCCCGGACGTGGATTTACGTTTTTATTTGGGATGGTACACCTCGACTTCAAGCGGATGATTAGATTTTATGAAGATGTTGCAGTAGAGATTAATTGAGGTTGCAGTCACACTTTCTCGGTTGATGAGAATTAGAACTGGCAAGCGGTTGATTTTTTAATGAGTATTTTGTGTTCTCTATTTTGTAGACTTTCATTCCTGGATGGTAGACCAATAGAATGATGAAGTAAATGTTATTGAATTCGAAGGGTCCTGACGAAGGAAAGACAGTTGCCGAGTCGTGAAGTTGGTAGTACTGCATTCAGGGTAAGTCTCATAGAGATGCATTTACTTGTTTTAATTGATGCAGTATGCCAGGATCTATTTTGTAAGTCAATTATCCCGAGATGATGAAATCCGGTGTGCAATTAATCTTTGCTGGGCATAACTTCTTTTTGTTGAGTTATCCTCTTCAGGGGTACTCAACTGTGTTTTTTTTACTTGACTGAATCTACCCCTCAGGTGGATGTCAGTTCTTTACTTTTGTATTTTTTTTATTTTGTTTTCTAGTTCGTAATCCTCAATTACGTACTAGCTTTACTTGATCCTTATGTGTATGTTTTATGTTTTGTTTTGATTAGTGAATTAATTAAACTTGTCGACATCTTTATTTTCTATCTGTGCTAATACAATAAATCGACTCTTGCTTTCTTTTTAGTTTTATTTGTATTAGCTGGCGTCCACTTTAACATCGTATTTTTCATTTAGCTGAAATCAAATCTGAGTACTGAAGAACTTTTTGTTACGAACCCACGAGGTTTTTCGAAACACCCACGCTCTCGGGAACTGAGTTTTAAATAACACAGCTAGCTAACGCGTACAGTCCATCTACGGTTAGGCAAGTGGCAGGGGTAGTTTAATTTTGAGCAAATTACGCTACACTTATTTCTCAATTTTCCACGGTTTTCATTGCTTGCGCGAGGTTCTGACGACTGTTTCGAGCACCGAGCATCCAAATACGTCGTTTTAATAGAAAAAAAGGCCACATTAATTTTTTACCATTTTTGACAAAAAATAGAAGGCTAACTTTCTTTGACCCTTTGGTGTTTTTTGACCCCAAAAAATGAAAGTTTGAATTTCGCTTATATTTTTGCTGTTTCTTTTGCAACTTGTTGAGAAAATAAGAATGGCGCAGTCAGATTTCCAGTAAGTATGATATTTTATATTTTATTTGGGTTTAAACCAAACACATACGGGGTGAATTTGCCCAAATCTTATTTCTCAATTTTCCACGGTTTTCATTGCTTGCGCGAGGTTCTGACGACTGTTTCGAGCACCGAGCATCCAAATACGTCGTTTTAATAGAAAAAAAGGCCACATTAATTTTTTACCATTTTTGACAAAAAATAGAAGGCTAACTTTCTTTGACCCTTTGGTGTTTTTTGACCCCAAAAAATGAAAGTTTGAATTTCGCTTATATTTTTGCTGTTTCTTTTGCAACTTGTTGAGAAAATAAGAATGGCGCAGTCAGATTTCCAGTAAGTATGATATTTTATATTTTATTTGGGTTTAAACCAAACACATTCGGGGTGAATTTGCCCAAATCTTATTTCTCAATTTTCCACGGTTTTCATTGCTTGCGCGAGGTTCTGACGACTGTTTCGAGCACCGAGCATCCAAATACGTCGTTTTAATAGAAAAAAGGCCACATTAATTTTTTACCATTTTTGACAAAAAATAGAAGGCTAACTTTCTTTGACCCTTTGGTGTTTTTTGACCCCAAAAAATGAAAGTTTGAATTTCGCTTATATTTTTGCTGTTTCTTTTGCAACTTGTTGAGAAAATTAGAATGGCGCAGTCAGATTTCCAGTAAGTATGATATTTTATATTTTATTTGGGTTTAAACCAAACACATTCGGGGTGAATTTGCCCAAATCTTATTTCTCAATTTTCCACGGTTTTCATTGCTTGCGCGAGGTTCTGACGACTGTTTCGAGCACCGAGCATCCAAATACGTCGTTTTAATAGAAAAAACGGCCACATTAATTTTTTACCATTTTTGACAAAAAATAGAAGGCTAACTTTCTTTGACCCTTTGGTGTTTTTTGACCCCAAAAAATGAAAGTTTGAATTTCGCTTATATTTTTGCTGTTTCTTTTGCAACTTGTTGAGAAAATAAGAATGGCGCAGTCAGATTTCCAGTAAGTATGATATTTTATATTTTATTTGGGTTTAAACCAAACACATTCGGGGTGAATTTGCCCAAATCTTATTTCTCAATTTTCCACGGTTTTCATTGCTTGCGTGAGGTTCTGACGACTGTTTCGAGCACCGAGCATCCAAATACGTCGTTTTAATAGAAAAAAAGGCCACATTAATTTTTTACCATTTTTGACAAAAAATAGAAGGCTAACTTTCTTTGACCCTTTGGTGTTTTTTGACCCCAAAAAATGAAAGTTTGAATTTCGCTTATATTTTCGCTGTTTCTTTTGCAACTTGTTGAGAAAATAAGAATGGCGCAGTCAGATTTCCAGTAAGTATGATATTTTATATTTTATATGGGTTTAAACCAAACACATTCGGGGTGAATTTGCCCAAATCTTATTTCTCAATTTTCCACGGTTTACATTGCTTGCGCGAGGTTCTGACGACTGTTTCGAGCACCGAGCATCCAAATACGTCGTTTTAATAGAAAAAAGGCCACATTAATTTTTTACCATTTTTGACAAAAAATAGAAGGCTAACTTTCTTTGACCCTTTGGTGTTTTTTGACCCCAAAAAATGAAAGTTTGAATTTCGCTTATATTTTTGCTGTTTCTTTTGCAACTTGTTGAGAAAATAAGAATGGCGCAGTCAGATTTCCAGTAAGTATGATATTTTATATTTTATTTGGGTTTAAACCAAACACATTCGGGGTGAATTTGCCCAAATCTTATTTCTCAATTTTCCACGGTTTTCATTGCTTGCGCGAGGTTCTGACGTTTGTTTCGAGCACCGAGCATCCAAATACGTCGTTTTAATAGAAAAAAAGGCCACATTAATTTTTACCATTTTTGACAAAAAATAGAAGGCTAACTTTCTTTGACCCTTTGGTGTTTTTTGACCCCAAAAAATGAAAGTTTGAATTTCGCTTATATTTTTGCTGTTTCTTTTGCAACTTGTTGAGAAAATAAGAATGGTGCAGTCAGATTTCCAGTAAGTATGATATTTTATATTTTATTTGGGTTTAAACCAAACACATTCGGGGTGAATTTGCCCAAATCTTATTTCTCAATTTTCCACGGTTTTCATTGCTTGCGCGAGGTTCTGACGACTGTTTCGAGCACCGAGCATCCAAATACGTCGTTTTAATAGAAAAAAAGGCCACATTAATTTTTTACCATTTTTGACAAAAAATAGAAGGCTAACTTTCTTTGACCCTTTGGTGTTTTTTGACCCCAAAAAATGAAAGTTTGAATTTCGCTTATATTTTTGCTGTTTCTTTTGCAACTTGTTGAGAAAATAAGAATGGCGCAGTCAGATTTCCAGTAAGTATGATATTTTATATTTTATATGGGTTTAAACCAAACACAATCGGGGTGAATTTGCCCAAATCTTATTTCTCAATTTTCCACGGTTTTCATTGCTTGCGCGAGGTTCTGACGACTGTTTCGAGCACCGAGCATCCAAATACGTCGTTTTAATAGAAAAAAGGCCACATTAATTTTTTACCATTTTTGACAAAAAATAGAAGGCTAACCTTCTTTGACCCTTTGGTGTTTTTTGACCCCAAAAAATGAAAGTTTGAATTTCGCTTATATTTTTGCTGTTTCTTTTGCAACTTGTTGAGAAAATAAGAATGGCGCAGTCAGATTTCCAGTAAGTATGATATTTTATATTTTATTTGGGTTTAAACCAAACACATTCGGGGTGAATTTGCCCAAATCTTATTTCTCAATTTTCCACGGTTTTCATTGCTTGCGCGAGGTTCTGACGTTTGTTTCGAGCACCGAGCATCCAAATACGTCGTTTTAATAGAAAAAAAGGCCACATTAATTTTTTACCATTTTTGACAAAAAATAGAAGGCTAACTTTCTTTGACCCTTTGGTGTTTTTTGACCCCAAAAAATGAAAGTTTGAATTTCGCTTATATTTTTGCTGTTTCTTTTGCAACTTGTTGAGAAAATAAGAATGGTGCAGTCAGATTTCCAGTAAGTATGATATTTTATATTTTATTTGGGTTTAAACCAAACACATTCGGGGTGAATTTGCCCAAATCTTATTTCTCAATTTTCCACGGTTTTCATTGCTTGCGCGAGGTTCTGACGACTGTTTCGAGCACCGAGCATCCAAATACGTCGTTTTAATAGAAAAAAAGGCCACATTAATTTTTTACCATTTTTGACAAAAAATAGAAGGCTAACTTTCTTTGACCCTTTGGTGTTTTTTGACCCCAAAAAATGAAAGTTTGAATTTCGCTTATATTTTTGCTGTTTCTTTTGCAACTTGTTGAGAAAATAAGAATGGCGCAGTCAGATTTCCAGTAAGTATGATATTTTATATTTTATTTGGGTTTAAACCAAACACATTCGGGGTGAATTTGCCCAAATCTTATCTCTCAATTTTCCACGGTTTTCATTGCTTGCGCCAGGTTCTGACGACTGTTTCGAGCACCGAGCATCCAAATACGTCGTTTTAATAGAAAAAAAGGCCACATTAATTTTTTACCATTTTTGACAAAAAATAGAAGGCTAACTTTCTTTGACCCTTTGGTGTTTTTTGACCCCAAAAAATGAAAGTTAAAATTTCGCTTATATTTTTGCTGTTTCTTTTGCAACTTGTTGAGAAAATAAGAATGGCGCAGTCAGATTTCCAGTAAGTATGATATTTTATATTTTATTTGGGTTTAAACCAAACACATTCGGGGTGAATTTGCCCAAATCTTATTTCTCAATTTTCCACGGTTTTCATTGCTTGCGCGAGGTTCTGACGACTGTTTCGAGCACCGAGCATCCAAATACGTCGTTTTAATAGAAAAAAGGCCACATTAATTTTTTACCATTTTTGACAAAAAATAGAAGGCTAACCTTCTTTGACCCTTTGGTGTTTTTTGACCCCAAAAAATGAAAGTTTGAATTTCGCTTATATTTTTGCTGTTTCTTTTGCAACTTGTTGAGAAAATAAGAATGGCGCAGTCAGATTTCCAGTAAGTATGATATTTTATATTTTATTTGGGTTTAAACCAAACACATTCGGGGTGAATTTGCCCAAATCTTATTTCTCAATTTTCCACGGTTTTCATTGCTTGCGCGAGGTTCTGACGACTGTTTCGAGCACCGAGCATCCAAATACGTCGTTTTAATAGAAAAAAGGCCACATTAATTTTTTACCATTTTTGACAAAAAATAGAAGGCTAACCTTCTTTGACCCTTTGGTGTTTTTTGACCCCAAAAAATGAAAGTTTGAATTTCGCTTATATTTTTGCTGTTTCTTTTGCAACTTGTTGAGAAAATAAGAATGGCGCAGTCAGATTTCCAGTAAGTATGATATTTTATATTTTATTTGGGTTTAAACCAAACACATTCGGGGTGAATTTGCCCAAATCTTATTTCTCAATTTTCCACGGTTTTCATTGCTTGCGCGAGGTTCTGACGTTTGTTTCGAGCACCGAGCATCCAAATACGTCGTTTTAATAGAAAAAAAGGCCACATTAATTTTTTACCATTTTTGACAAAAAATAGAAGGCTAACTTTCTTTGACCCTTTGGTGTTTTTTGACCCCAAAAAATGAAAGTTTGAATTTCGCTTATATTTTTGCTGTTTCTTTTGCAACTTGTTGAGAAAATAAGAATGGTGCAGTCAGATTTCCAGTAAGTATGATATTTTATATTTTATTTGGGTTTAAACCAAACACATTCGGGGTGAATTTGCCCAAATCTTATTTCTCAATTTTCCACGGTTTTCATTGCTTGCGCGAGGTTCTGACGACTGTTTCGAGCACCGAGCATCCAAATACGTCGTTTTAATAGAAAAAAAGGCCACATTAATTTTTTACCATTTTTGACAAAAAATAGAAGGCTAACTTTCTTTGACCCTTTGGTGTTTTTTGACCCCAAAAAATGAAAGTTTGAATTTCGCTTATATTTTTGCTGTTTCTTTTGCAACTTGTTGAGAAAATAAGAATGGCGCAGTCAGATTTCCAGTAAGTATGATATTTTATATTTTATTTGGGTTTAAACCAAACACATTCGGGGTGAATTTGCCCAAATCTTATCTCTCAATTTTCCACGGTTTTCATTGCTTGCGCCAGGTTCTGACGACTGTTTCGAGCACCGAGCATCCAAATACGTCGTTTTAATAGAAAAAAAGGCCACATTAATTTTTTACCATTTTTGACAAAAAATAGAAGGCTAAATTTCTTTGACCCTTTGGTGTTTTTTGACCCCAAAAAATGAAAGTTTGAATTTCGCTTATATTTTTGCTGTTTCTTTTGCAACTTGTTGAGAAAATAAGAATGGCGCAGTCAGATTTCGAGTAAGTATGATATTTTATATTTTATTTGGGTTTAAACCAAACACATTCGGGGTGAATTTGCCCAAATCTTATTTCTCAATTTTCCACGGTTTTCATTGCTTGCGCGAGGTTCTGACGACTGTTTCGAGCACCGAGCATCCAAATACGTCGTTTTAATAGAAAAAAATACCACATTAATTTTTTACCATTTTTGACAAAAAATAGAAGGCTAACTTTCTTTGACCCTTTGGTGTTTTTTGACCCCAAAAAATGAAAGTTAAAATTTCGCTTATATTTTTGCTGTTTCTTTTGCAACTTGTTGAGAAAATAAGAATGGCGCAGTCAGATTTCCAGTAAGTATGATATTTTATATTTTATTTGGGTTTAAACCAAACACATTCGGGGTGAATTTGCCCAAATCTTATTTCTCAATTTTCCACGGTTTTCATGCTTGCGCGAGGTTCTGACGACTGTTTCGAGCACCGAGCATCCAAATACGTCGTTTTAATAGAAAAAAAGGCCACATTAATTTTTTACCATATTTGACAAAAAATAGAAGGCTAACTTTCTTTGACCCTTTGGTGTTTGTTGACACCAAAAAATGAAAGTTTGAATTTCGCTTATATTTTTGCTGTTTCTTTTGCAACTTGTTGAGAAAATAAGAATGGCGCAGTCAGATTTCCAGTAAGTATGATATTTTATATTTTATTTGGGTATAAACCAAACACATTCGGGGTGAATTTGCCCAAATCTTATTTCTCAATTTTCCACGGTTTTCATTGCTTGCGCGAGGTTCTGAAGACTGTTTCGAGCACCGAGCATCCAAATACGTCGTTTTAATAGAAAAAAAGGCCACATTAATTTTTTACCATTTTTGACAAAAAATAGAAGGCTAACTTTCTTTGACCCTTTGGTGTTTTTTGACCCCAAAAAATGAAAGTTTGAATTTCGCTTATATTTTTGCTGTTTCTTTTGCAACTTGTTGAGAAAATAAGATTGGCGCAGTCAGATTTCCAGTAAGTTTGATATTTTATATTTTATTTGGGTTTAAACCAAACACATTCGGGGTGAATTTGCCCAAATCTTATTTCTCAATTTTCCACGGTTTTCATTGCTTGCGCGAGGTTCTGACGACTGTTTCGAGCACCGAGCATCCAAATACGTCGTTTTAATAGAAAAAAAGGCCACATTAATTTTTTACCATTTTTGACAAAAAATAGAAGGCTAACTTTCTTTGACCCTTGGTGTTTTTTGACCCCAAAAAATGAAAGTTTGAATTTCGCTTATATTTTTGCTGTTTCTTTTGCAACTTGTTGAGAAAATAAGAATGGCGCAGTCAGATTTCCAGTAAGTATGATATTTTATATTTTATTTGGGTTTAAACCAAACACATTCGGGGTGAATTTGCCCAAATCTTATTTCTCAATTTTCCACGGTTTTCATTGCTTGCGCGAGGTTCTGACGACTGTTTCGAGCACCGAGCATCCAAATACGTCGTTTTAATAGAAAAAAAGGCCACATTAATTTTTTACCATTTTTGACAAAAAATAGAAGGCTAACTTTCTTTGACCCTTTGGTGTTTTTTGACCCCAAAAAATGAAAGTTTGAATTTCGCTTATATTTTTGCTGTTTCTTTTGCAACTTGTTGAGAAAATAAGAATGGCGCAGTCAGATTTCCAGTAAGTATGATATTTTATATTTTATTTGGGTTTAAACCAAACACATTCGGGGTGAATTTGCCCAAATCTTATTTCTCAATTTTCCACGGTTTTCATTGCTTGCGCGAGGTTCTGACTTCTGTTTCGAGCACCGAGCATCCAAATACGTCGTTTTAATAGAAAAAAAGGCCACATTAATTTTTTACCATTTTTGACAAAAAATAGAAGGCTAACTTTCTTTGACCCTTTGGTGTTTTTTGACCCCAAAAAATGAAAGTTTGAATTTCGCTTATATTTTTGCTGTTTCTTTTGCAACTTGTTGAGAAAATAAGAATGGCGCAGTCAGATTTCCAGTAAGTATGATATTTTATATTTTATTTGGGTATAAACCAAACACATTCGGGGTGAATTTGCCCAAATCTTATTTCTCAATTTTCCACGGTTTTCATTGCTTGCGCGAGGTTCTGAAGACTGTTTCGAGCACCGAGCATCCAAATACGTCGTTTTAATAGAAAAAAAGGCCACATTAATTTTTTACCATTTTTGACAAAAAATAGAAGGCTAACTTTCTTTGACCCTTTGGTGTTTGTTGACCCCAAAAAATGAAAGTTTGAATTTCGCTTATATTTTTGCTGTTTCTTTTGCAACTTGTTGAGAAAATAAGAATGGCGCAGTCAGATTTCCAGTAAGTATGATATTTTATATTTTATTTGGGTATAAACCAAACACATTCGGGGTGAATTTGCCCAAATCTTATTTCTCAATTTTCCACGGTTTTCATTGCTTGCGCGAGGTTCTGAAGACTGTTTCGAGCACCGAGCATCCAAATACGTCGTTTTAATAGAAAAAAAGGCCACATTAATTTTTTACCATTTTTGACAAAAAATAGAAGGCTAACTTTCTTTGACCCTTTGGTGTTTTTTGACCCCAAAAAATGAAAGTTTGAATTTCGCTTATATTTTTGCTGTTTCTTTTGCAACTTGTTGAGAAAATAAGATTGGCGCAGTCAGATTTCCAGTAAGTTTGATATTTTATATTTTATTTGGGTTTAAACCAAACACATTCGGGGTGAATTTGCCCAAATCTTATTTCTCAATTTTCCACGGTTTTCATTGCTTGCGCGAGGTTCTGACGACTGTTTCGAGCACCGAGCATCCAAATACGTCGTTTTAATAGAAAAAAAGGCCACATTAATTTTTTACCATTTTTGACAAAAAATAGAAGGCTAACTTTCTTTGACCCTTTGGTGTTTTTTGACCCCAAAAAATGAAAGTTTGAATTTCGCTTATATTTTTGCTGTTTCTTTTGCAACTTGTTGAGAAAATAAGAATGGCGCAGTCAGATTTCCAGTAAGTATGATATTTTATATTTTATTTGGGTTTAAACCAAACACATTCGGGGTGAATTTGCCCAAATCTTATTTCTCAATTTTCCACGGTTTTCATTGCTTGCGCGAGGTTCTGACGACTGTTTCGAGCACCGAGCTTCCAAATACGTCGTTTTAATAGAAAAAAAGGCCACATTAATTTTTTACCATTTTTGACAAAAAATAGAAGGCTAACTTTCTTTGACCCTTTGGTGTTTTTTGACCCCAAAAAATGAAAGTTTGAATTTCGCTTATATTTTTGTTGTTTCTTTTGCAACTTGTTGAGAAAATAAGAATGGCGCAGTCAGATTTCCAGTAAGTATGATATTTTATATTTTATTTGGGTTTAAACCAAACACATTCGGGGTGAATTTGCCCAAATCTTATTTCTCAATTTTCCACGGTTTTCATTGCTTGCGCGAGGTTCTGACGACTGTTTCGAGCACCGAGCATCCAAATACGTCGTTTTAATAGAAAAAAAGGCCACATTAATTTTTTACCATTTTTGACAAAAAATAGAAGGCTAACTTTCTTTGACCCTTTGGTGTTTTTTGACCCCAAAAAATGAAAGTTTGAATTTCGCTTATATTTTTGCTGTTTCTTTTGCAACTTGTTGAGAAAATAAGAATGGCGCAGTCAGATTTCCAGTAAGTATGATATTTTATATTTTATTTGGGTTTAAACCAAACACATTCGGGGTGAATTTGCCCAAATCTTATTTCTCAATTTTCCACGGTTTTCATTGCTTGCGCGAGGTTCTGACTTCTGTTTCGAGCACCGAGCATCCAAATTCGTCGTTTTAATAGAAAAAAAGGCCACATTAATTTTTTACCATTTTTGACAAAAAATAGAAGGCTAACTTTCTTTGACCCTTTGGTGTGTTTTGACCCCAAAAAATGAAAGTTTGAATTTCGCTTATATTTTTGCTGTTTCTTTTGCAACTTGTTGAGAAAATAAGAATGGCGCAGTCAGATTTCCAGTAAGTATGATATTTTATATTTTATTTGGGTTTAAACCAAACACATACGGGGTGAATTTGCCCAAATCTTATTTCTCAATTTTCCACGGTTTTCATTGCTTGCGCGAGGTTCTGACGACTGTTTCGAGCACCGAGCATCCAAATACGTCGTTTTAATAGAAAAAAAGGCCACATTAATTTTTTACCATTATTGACAAAAAATAGAAGGCTAACTTTCTTTGACCCTTTGGTGTTTTTTGACCCCAAAAAATGAAAGTTTGAATTTCGCTTATATTTTTGCTGTTTCTTTTGCAACTTGTTGAGAAAATAAGAATGGCGCAGTCAGATTTACAGTAAGTATGATATTTTATATTTTATTTGGGTTTAAACCAAACACATACGGGGTGAATTTGCCCAAATCTTATTTCTCAATTTTCCACGGTTTTCATTGCTTGCGCGAGGTTCTGACGACTGTTTCGAGCACCGAGCATCCAAATACGTCGTTTTAATAGAAAAAAAGGCCACATTAATTTTTTACCATTTTTGACAAAAAATAGAAGGCTAACTTTCTTTGACCCTTTGGTGTTTTTTGACCCCAAAAAATGAAAGTTTGAATTTCGCTTATATTTTTGCTGTTTCTTTTGCAACTTGTTGAGAAAATAAGAATGGCGCAGTCAGATTTCCAGTAAGTATGATATTTTATATTTCATTTGGGTTTAAACCAAACACATTCGGGGTGAATTTGCCCAAATCTTATTTCTCAATTTTCCACGGTTTTCATTGCTTGCGCGAGGTTCTGACGACAGTTTCGAGCACCGAGCATCCAAATACGTCGTTTTAATAGAAAAAAAGGCCACATTAATTTTTTACCATTTTTGACAAAAAATAGAAGGCTAACTTTCTTTGACCCTTTGGTGTTTTTTGACCCCAAAAAATGAAAGTTTGAATTTCGCTTATATTTTTGCTGTTTCTTTTGCAACTTGTTGAGAAAATAAGAATGGCGCAGTCAGATTTCCAGTAAGTATGATATTTTATATTTTATTTGGGTTTAAACCAAACACATTCGGGGTGAATTTGCCCAAATCTTATTTCTCAATTTCCCACGGTTTTCATTGCTTGCGCGAGGTTCTGACGTTTGTTTCGAGCACCGAGCATCCAAATACGTCGTTTTAATAGAAAAAAAGGCCACATTAATTTTTTACCATTTTTGACAAAAAATAGAAGGCTAACTTTCTTTGACCCTTTGGTGTTTTTTGACCCCAAAAAATGAAAGTTTGAATTTCGCTTATATTTTTGCTGTTTCTTTTGCAACTTGTTGAGAAAATAAGAATGGCGCAGTCAGATTTCCAGTAAGTATGATATTTTATATTTTATTTGGGTTTAAACCAAACACATTCGGGGTGAATTTGCCCAAATCTTATTTCTCAATTTTCCACGGTTTTCATTGCTTGCGCGAGGTTGTGACGACTGTTTCGAGCACCGAGCATCCAAATACGTCGTTTTAATAGAAAAAAAGGCCACATTAATTTTTTACCATTTTTGACAAAAAATAGAAGGCTAACTTTCTTTGACCCTTTGGTGTTTTTTGACCCCAAAAAATGAAAGTTTGAATTTCGCTTATATTTTTGCTGTTTCTTTTGCAACTTGTTGAGCAAATAAGAATGGCGCAGTCAGATTTCCAGTAAGTATGATATTTTATATTTTATTTGGGTTTAAACCAAACACATTCGGGGTGAATTTGCCCAAATCTTATTTCTCAATTTTCCACGGTTTTCATTGCTTGCGCGAGGTTCTGACGACTGTTTCGAGCACCGAGCATCCAAATACGTCGTTTTAATAGAAAAAAAGGCCACATTAATTTTTTACCATTTTTGAAAAAAAATAGAAGGCTAACTTTCTTTGACCCTTTGGTGTTTTTTGACATCAAACAATGAAAGTTTGAATTTCGCTTATATTTTTGCTGTTTCTTTTGCAACTTGTTGAGAAAATAAGAATGGCGCAGTCAGATTTCCAGTAAGTATGATATTTTATATTTTATTTGGGTTTAAACCAAACACATACGGGGTGAATTTGCCCAAATCTTATTTCTCAATTTTCCACGGTTTTCATTGCTTGCGCGAGGTTCTGACGACTGTTTCGAGCACCGAGCATCCAAATACGTCGTTTTAATAGAAAAAAAGGCCACATTAATTTTTTACCATTTTTGACAAAAAATAGAAGGCTAACTTTCTTTGACCCTTTGGTGTTTTTTGACCCCAAAAAATGAAAGTTTGAATTTCGCTTATATTTTTGCTGTTTCTTTTGCAACTTGTTGAGAAAATAAGAATGGCGCAGTCAGATTTCCAGTAAGTATGATATTTTATATTTTATTTGGGTTTAAACCAAACACATTCGGGGTGAATTTGCCAAAATCTTATTTCTCAATTTTCCACGGTTTTCATTGCTTGCGCGAGGTTCTGACGACTGTTTCGAGCACCGAGCATCCAAATACGTCGTTTTAATAGAAAAAAAGGCCACATTAATTTTTTACCATTTTTGACAAAAAATAGAAGGCTAACTTTCTTTGACCCTTTGGTGTTTTTTGACCCCAAAAAATGAAAGTTTGAATTTCGCTTATATTTTTGCTGTTTCTTTTGCAACTTGTTGAGAAAATAAGAATGGCGCAGTCAGATTTCCAGTAAGTATGATATTTTATATTTTATTTGGGTTTAAACCAAACACATTCGGGGTGAATTTGCCCAAATCTTATTTCTCAATTTTCCACGGTTTTCATTGCTTGCGCGAGGTTCTGACGACTGTTTCGAGCACCGAGCATCCAAATACGTCGTTTTAATAGAAAAAAAAGCCACATTAATTTTTTACCATTTTTGACAAAAAATAGAAGGCTAACTTTCTTTGACCCTTTGGTGTTTTTTGACCCCAAAAAATGAAAGTTTGAATTTCGCTTATATTTTTGCTGTTTCTTTTGCAACTTGTTGAGAAAATAAGAATGGCGCAGTCAGATTTCCAGTAAGTATGATATTTTATATTTTATTTGGGTTTAAACCAAACACATACGGGGTGAATTTGCCCAAATCTTATTTCTCAATTTTCCACGGTTTTCATTGCTTGCGCGAGGTTCTGACGACTGTTTCGAGCACCGAGCATCCAAATACGTCGTTTTAATAGAAAAAAAGGCCACATTAATTTTTTACCATTTTTGACAAAAAATAGAAGGCTAACTTTCTTTGACCCTTTGGTGTTTTTTGACCCCAAAAAATGAAAGTTTGAATTTCGCTTATATTTTTGCTGTTTCTTTTGCAACTTGTTGAGAAAATAAGAATGGCGCAGTCAGATTTCCAGTAAGTATGATATTTTATATTTTATTTGGGTTTAAACCAAACACATTCGGGGTGAATTTGCCCAAATCTTATTTGTCAATTTTCCACGGTTTTCAATGCTTGCGCGAGGTTCTGACGACTGTTTCGAGCACCGAGCATCCAAATACGTCGTTTTAATAGAAAAAAAGGCCACATTAATTTTTTACCATTTTTGACAAAAAATAGAAGGCTAACTTTCTTTGACCCTTTGGTTTTTTTTGACCCCAAAAAATGAAAGTTTGAATTTCGCTTATATTTTTGCTGTTTCTTTTGCAACTTGTTGAGAAAATAAGAATGGCGCAGTCAGATTTCCAGTAAGTATGATATTTTATATTTTATTTGGGTTTAAACCAAACACATTCGGGGTGAATTTGCCCAAATCTTATTTCTCAATTTTCCACGGTTTTCATTGCTTGCGCGAGGTTCTGACGACTGTTTCGAGCACCGAGCATCCAAATACGTCGTTTTAATAGAAAAAAAGGCCACATTAATTTTTTACCATTTTTGACAAAAAATAGAAAGCTAACTTTCTTTGACCCTTTGGTGTTTTTTGACCCCAAAAAATGAAAGTTTGAATTTCGCTTATATTTTTGCTGTTTCTTTTGCAACTTGTTAAGAAAATAAGAATGGCGCAGTCAGATTTCCAGTAAGTATGATATTTTATATTTCATTTGGGTTTAAACCAAACACATTCGGGGTGAATTTGCCCAAATCTTATTTCTCAATTTTCCACGGTTTTCATTGCTTGCGCGAGGTTCTGACGACTGTTTCGAGCACCGAGCATCCAAATACGTCGTTTTAATAGAAAAAAAGGCGACATTAATTTTTTACCATTTTTGACAAAAAATAGAAGGGTAACTTTCTTTGACCCTTTGGTGTTTTTTGACCCCAAAAAATGAAAGTTTGAATTTCGCTTATATTTTTGCTGTTTCTTTTGCAACTTGTTGAGAAAATAAGAATGGCGCAGTCAGATTTCCAGTAAGTATGATATTTTATATTTTATTTGGGTTTAAACCAAACACATTCGGGGTGAATTTGCCCAAATCTTATTTCTCAATTTTCCACGGTTTTCATTGCTTGCGCGAGGTTCTGACGACTGTTTCGAGCACCGAGCATCCAAATACGTCGTTTTAATAGAAAAAAAGGCCACATTAATTTTTTACCATTTTTGACAAAAAATAGAAGGCTAACTTTCTTTGACCCTTTGGTGTTTTTTGACCCCAAAAAATGAAAGTTTGAATTTCGCTTATATTTTTGCTGTTTCTTTTGCAACTTGTTGAGAAAATAAGAATGGCGCAGTCAGATTTCCAGTAAGTATGATATTTTATATTTTATTTGGGTTTAAACCAAACACATTCGGGGTGAATTTGCCCAAATCTTATTTCTCAATTTTCCACGGTTTTCATTGCTTGCGCGAGGTTCTGACGACTGTTTCGAGCACCGAGCATCCAAATACGTCGTTTTAATAGAAAAAAAGGCCACATTAATTTTTTACCATTTTTGACAAAAAATAGAAGGCTAACTTTCTTTGACCCTTTGGTGTTTTTTGACCCCAAAAAATGAAAGTTTGAATTTCGCTTATATTTTTGCTGTTTCTTTTGCAACTTGTTGAGAAAATAAGAATGGCGCAGTCAGATTTCCAGTAAGTATGATATTTTATATTTTATTTGGGTTTAAACCAAACACATTCGGGGTGAATTTGCCCAAATCTTATTTCTCAATTTTCCACGGTTTTCATTGCTTGCGCGAGGTTCTGACGACTGTTTCGAGCACCGAGCATCCAAATACGTCGTTTTAATAGAAAAAAAGGCCACATTAATTTTTTACCATTTTTGACAAAAAATAGAAGGCTAACTTTCTTTGACCCTTTGGTGTTTTTTGACCCCAAAAAATGAAAGTTTGAATTTCGCTTATATTTTTGCTGTTTCTTTTGCAACTTGTTGAGAAAATAAGAATGGCGCAGTCAGATTTCCAGTAAGTATGATATTTTATATTTTATATTTTATTTGGGTTTAAACCAAACACATTCGGGGTGAATTTGCCCAAATTTTATTTCTCAATTTTCCACGGTTTTCATTGCTTGCGCGAGGTTCTGACGACTGTTTCGAGCACCGAGCATCCAAATACGTCGTTTTAATAGAAAAAAAGGCCACATTAATTTTTTACCATTTTTGACAAAAAATAGAAGGCTAACTTTCTTTGACCATTTGGTGTTTTTTGACCCCAAAAAATGAAAGTTTGAATTTCGCTTATATTTTTGCTGTTTCTTTTGCAACTTGTTGAGAAAATAAGAATGGCGCAGTCAGTTTTCCAGTAAGTATGATATTTTATATTTTATTTGGGTTTAAACCAAACACATTCGGGGTAAATTTGTCCAAATCTTATTTCTCAATTTTCCACGGTTTTCATTGCTTGCGCGAGGTTCTGACGACTGTTTCGAGCACCGAGCATCCAAATACGTCGTTTTAATAGAAAAAAAGGCCACATTAATTTTTTACCATTTTTGACAAAAAATAGAAGGCTAACTTTCTTTGACCCTTTGGTGTTTTTTGACCCCAAAAAATGAAAGTTTGAATTTCGCTTATATTTTTGCTGTTTCTTTTACAACTTGTTGAGAAAATAAGAATGGCGCAGTCAGATTTCCAGTAAGTATGATATTTTATATTTTATTTGGGTTTAAACCAAACACATTCGGGGTGAATTTGCCCAAATCTTATTTCTCAATTTTCCACGGTTTTCATTGCTTGCGCGAGGTTCTGACGACTGTTTCGAGCACCGAGCATCCAAATACGTCGTTTTAATAGAAAAAAAGGCCACATTAATTTTTTACCATTTTTGACAAAAAATAGAAGGCTAACTTTCTTTGACCCTTTGGTGTTTTTTGACCCCAAAAAATGAAAGTTTGAATTTCGCTTATATTTTTGCTGTTTCTTTTGCAACTTGTTAAGAAAATAAGAATGGCGCAGTCAGATTTCCAGTAAGTATGATATTTTATATTTTATTTGGGTTTAAACCAAACACATTCGGGGTGAATTTGCCCAAATCTTATTTCTCAATTTTCCACGGTTTTCATTGCTTGCGCGAGGTTCTGACTACTGTTTCGAGCACCGAGCATCCAAATACGTCGTTTTAATAGAAAAAAAGGCCACATTAATTTTTTACCATTTTTGACAAAAAATAGAAGGCTAACTTTCTTTGACCCTTTGGTGTTTTTTGACCCCAAAAAATGAAAGTTTGAATTTCGCTTATATTTTTGCTGTTTCTTTTGCAACTTGTTGAGAAAATAAGAATGGCGCAGTCAGATTTCCAGTAAGTATGATATTTTATATTTTATTTGGGTTTAAACCAAACACATTCGGGGTGAATTTGCCCAAATCTTATTTCTCAATTTTCCACGGTTTTCATTGCTTGCGCGAGGTTCTGACGACTGTTTCGAGCACCGAGCATCCAAATACGTCGGTTTAATAGAAAAAAAGGCCACATTAATTTTTTACCATTTTTGACAAAAAATAGAAGGCTAACTTTCTTTGACCCTTTGGTGTTTTTTGACCCCAAAAAATGAAAGTTTGAATTTCGCTTATATTTTTGCTGTTTCTTTTGCAACTTGTTGAGAAAATAAGAATGGCGCAGTCAGATTTCCAGTAAGTATGATATTTTATATTTTATTTGGGTTTAAACCAAACACATTCGGGGTGAATTTGCCCAAATTTTATTTCTCAATTTTCCACGGTTTTCATTTCTTGCGCGAGGTTCTGACGACTGTTTCGAGCACCGAGCATCCAAATACGTCGTTTTAATAGAAAAAAAGGCCACATTAATTTTTTACCATTTTTGTCAAAAAATAGAAGGCTAACTTTCTTTGACCCTTTGGTGTTTTTTGACCCCAAAAAATGAAAGTTTGAATTTCGCTTATATTTTTGCTGTTTCTTTTGCAACTTGTTGAGAAAATAAGAATGGCGCAGTCAGATTTCCAGTAAGGATGATATTTTATATTTTATTTGGGTTTAAACCAAACACATTCGGGGTGAATTTGCCCAAATCTTATTTCTCAATTTTCCACGGTTTTCATTGCTTGCGCGAGGTTCTGACGACTGTTTCGACCACCGAGCATCCAAATACGTCGTTTTAATAGAAAAAAAGGCAACATTAATTTTTTACCATTTTTGACAAAAAATAGAAGGCTAACTTTCTTTGACCCTTTGGTGTTTTTTGACCCCAAAAAATGAAAGTTTGAATTTCGCTTATATTTTTGCTGTTTCTTTTGCAACTTGTTGAGAAAATAAGAATGGCGCAGTCAGATTTCCAGTAAGTATGATATTTTATATTTTATTTGGGTTTAAACCAAACACATTCGGGGTGAATTTGCCCAAATTTTATTTCTCAATTTTCCACGGTTTTCATTGCTTGCGCGAGGTTCTGACGACTGTTTCGAGCACCGAGCATCCAAATACGTCGTTTTAATAGAAAAAAAGGCCACATTAATTTTTTACCATTTTTGACAAAAAATAGAAGGCTAACTTTCTTTGACCCTTTGGTGTTTTTTGACCCCAAAAAATGAAAGTTTGAATTTCGCTTATATTTTTGCTGTTTCTTTTGCAACTTGTTGAGAAAATAAGAATGGCGCAGTCAGATTTCCAGTAAGTATGATATTTTATATTTTATTTGGGTTTAAACCAAACACATTCGGGGTGAATTTGCCCAAATCTTATTTCTCAATTTTCCACGGTTTTCATTGCTTGCGCGAGGTTCTGACGACTGTTTCGAGCACCGAGCATCCAAATACGTCGTTTTAATAGAAAAAAAGGCCACATTAATTTTTTACCATTTTTGACAAAAAATAGAAGGCTAACTTTCTTTGACCCTTTGGTGTTTTTTGACCCCAAAAAATGAAAGTTTGAATTTCGCTTATATTTTTGCTGTTTCTTTTGCAACTTGTTGAGAAAATAAGAATGGCGCAGTCAGATTTCCAGTAAGTATGATATTTTATATTTTATTTGGGTTTAAACCAAACACATTCGGGGTGAATTTGCCCAAATCTTATTTCTCAATTTTCCACGGTTTTCATTGCTTGCGCGAGGTTCTGACGACTGTTTCGAGCACCGAGCATCCAAATACGTCGTTTTAATAGAAAAAAAGGCCACATTAATTTTTTACCATTTTTGACAAAAAATAGAAGGCTAACTTTCTTGACCCTTTGGTGTTTTTTGTCCCAAAAAAATGAAAGTTTGAATTTCGCTTATATTTTTGCTGTTTCTTTTGCAACTTGTTGAGAAAATAAGAATGGCGCAGTCAGATTTCCAGTAAGTATGATATTTTATATTTTATTTGGGTTTAAACCAAACACATTCGGGGTGAATTTGCCAAAATCTTATTTCTCAATTTTCCACGGTTTTCATTGCTTGCGCGAGGTTCTGACGACTGTTTCGAGCACCGAGCATCCAAATACGTCGTTTTAATAGAAAAAAAGGCCACATTAATTTTTTACCATTTTTGACAAAAAATAGAAGGCTAACTTTCTTTGACCCTTTGGTGTTTTTTGACCCCAAAAAATGAAAGTTTGAATTTCGCTTATATTTTTGCTGTTTCTTTTGCAACTTGTTGAGAAAATAAGAATGGCGCAGTCAGATTTCCAGTAAGTATGATATTTTATATTTTATTTGGGTTTAAACCAAACACATTCGGGGTGAATTTGCCCAAATCTTATTTCTCAATTTTTCACGGTTTTCATTGCTTGCGCGAGGTTCTGACGACTGTTTCGAGCACCGAGCATCCAAATACGTCGTTTTAATAGAAAAAAAGGCCACATTAATTTTTTACCATTTTTGACAAAAAATAGAAGGCTAACTTACTTTGACCCTTTGGTGTTTTTTGTCCCAAAAAAATGAAAGTTTGAATTTCGCTTATATTTTTGCTGTTTCTTTTGCAACTTGTTGAGAAAATAAGAATGGCGCAGTCAGATTTCCAGTAAGTATGATATTTTATATTTTATTTGATATAAAAAATGAAAGTTTGAATTTCGCTTATATTTGTGCTGTTTCTTTTGCAACTTGTTGAGAAAATAAGAATGGCGCAGTCAGATTTCCAGTAAGTATGATATTTTATATTTTATTTGGGTTTAAACCAAACACATTCGGGGTGAATTTGCCCAAATCTTATTTCTCAATTTTCCACGGTTTTCATTGCTTGCGCGAGGTTCTGACGACTGTTTCGAGCACCGAGCATCCAAATACGTCGTTTTAATAGAAAAAAAGGCCACATTAATTTTTTACCATTTTTGACAAAAAATAGAAGGCTAACTTTCTTTGACCCTTTGGTGTTTTTTGACCCCAAAAAATGAAAGTTTGAATTTCGCTTATATTTTTGCTGTTTCTTTTGCAACTTGTTGAGAAAATAAGAATGGCGCAGTCAGATTTCCAGTAAGTATGATATTTTATATTTTATTTGGGTTTAAACCAAACACATTCGGGGTGAATTTGCCCAAATTTTATTTCTCAATTTTCCACGGTTGTCATTGCTTGCGCGAGGTTCTGACGACTGTTTCGAGCACCGAGCATCCAAATACGTCGTTTTAATAGAAAAAAAGGCCACATTAATTTTTTACCATTTTTGACAAAAAATAGAAGGCTAACTTTCTTTGACCCTTTGGTGTTTTTTGACCCCAAAAAATGAAAGTTTGAATTTCGCTTATATTTTTGCTGTTTCTTTTGCAACTTGTTGAGAAAATAAGAATGGCGCAGTCAGATTTCCAGTAAGGATGATATTTTATATTTTATTTGGGTTTAAACCAAACACATTCGGGGTGAATTTGCCCAAATTTTATTTCTCAATTTTCCACGGTTTTCATTGCTTGCGCGAGGTTCTGACGACTGTTTCGAGCACCGAGCATCCAAATACGTCGTTTTAATAGAAAAAAAGGCCACATTAATTTTTTACCATTTTTGACAAAAAATAGAAGGCTAACTTTCTTTGACCCTTTGGTGTTTTTTGACCCCAAAAAATGAAAGTTTGAATTTCGCTTATATTTTTGCTGTTTCTTTTGCAACTTGTTGAGAAAATAAGAATGGCGCAGTCAGATTTCCAGTAAGTATGATATTTTATATTTTATTTGGGTTTAAACCAAACACATTCGGGGTGAATTTGCCCAAATCTTATTTCTCAATTTTCCACGGTTTTCATTGCTTGCGCGAGGTTCTGACGACTGTTTCGAGCACCGAGCATCCAAATACGTCGTTTTAATAGAAAAAAAGGCCACATTAATTTTTTACCATTTTTGACAAAAAATAGAAGGCTAACTTTCTTTGACCCTTTGGTGTTTTTTGACCCCAAAAAATGAAAGTTTGAATTTCGCTTATATTTTTGCTGTTTCTTTTGCAACTTGTTGAGAAAATAAGAATGGCGCAGTCAGATTTCCAGTAAGTATGATATTTTATATTTTATTTGGGTTTAAACCAAACACATTCGGGGTGAATTTGCCCAAATTTTATTTCTCAATTTTCCACGGTTTTCATTGCTTGCGCGAGGTTCTGACAACTGTTTCGAGCACCGAGCATCCAAATACGTCGTTTTAATAGAAAAAAAGGCCACATTAATTTTTTACCATTTTTGACAAAAAATAGAAGGCTAACTTTCTTTGACCCTTTGGTGTTTTTTGACCCCAAAAAATGAAAGTTTGAATTTCGCTTATATTTTTGCTGTTTCTTTTGCAACTTGTTGAGAAAATAAGAATGGCGCAGTCAGATTTCCAGTAAGTATGATATTTTATATTTTATTTGGGTTTAAACCAAACACATTCGGGGTGAATTTGCCCAAATCTTATTTCTCAATTTTCCACGGTTTTCATTGCTTGCGCGAGGTTCTGACGACTGTTTCGAGCACCGAGCATCCAAATACGTCGTTTTAATAGAAAAAAAGGCCACATTAATTTTTTACCATTTTTGACAAAAAATAGAAGGCTAACTTTCTTGACCCTTTGGTGTTTTTTGTCCCAAAAAAATGAAAGTTTGAATTTCGCATATATTTTTGCTGTTTCTTTTGCAACTTGTTGAGAAAATAAGAATGGCGAAGTCAGATTTCCAGTAAGTATGATATTTTATATTTTATTTGGGTTTAAACCAAACACATTCGGGGTGAATTTGCCCAAATCTTATTTCTCAATTTTCCACGGTTTTCATTGCTTGCGCGAGGTTCTGACGACTGTTTCGAGCACCGAGCATCCAAATACGTCGTTTTAATAGAAAAAAAGGCCACATTAATTTTTTACCATTTTTGACAAAAAATAGAAGGCTAACTTTCTTTGACCCTTTGGTGTTTTTTGACCCCAAAAAATGAAAGTTTGAATTTCGCTTATATTTTTGCTGTTTCTTTTGCAACTTGTTGAGAAAATAAGAATGGCGCAGTCAGATTTCCAGTAAGTATGATATTTTATATTTTATTTGGGTTTAAACCAAACACATTCGGGGTGAATTTGCCCAAATCTTATTTCTCATTTTTCCACGGTTTTCATTGCTTGCGCGAGGTTCTGACGACTGTTTCGAGCACCGAGCATCCAAATACGTCGTTTTAATAGAAAAAAAGGCCACATTAATTTTTTACCATTTTTGACAAAAAATAGAAGGCTAACTTTCTTTGACCCTTTGGTGTTTTTTGACCCCAAAAAATGAAAGTTTGAATTTCGCTTATATTTTTGCTGTTTCTTTTGCAACTTGTTGAGAAAATAAGAATGGCGCAGTCAGATTTCCAGTAAGTATGATATTTTATATTTTATTTGGGTTTAAACCAAACACATTCGGGGTGAATTTGCCCAAATCTTATTTCTCAATTTTCCACGGTTTTCTTTGCTTGCGCGCGGTTCTGACGACTGTTTCGAGCACCGAACATCCAAATACGTCGTTTTAATAGAAAAAAAGGCCACATTAATTTTTTACCATTTTTGACAAAAAATAGAAGGCTAACTTTCTTTGACCCTTTGGTGTTTTTTGACCCCAAAAAATGAAAGTTTGAATTTCGCTTATATTTTTGCTGTTTCTTTTGCAACTTGTTGAGAAAATAAGAATGGCGCAGTCAGATTTCCAGTAAGTATGATATTTTATATTTTATTTGGGTTTAAACCAAACACATTCGGGGTGAATTTGCCCAAATTTTATTTCTCAATTTTCCACGGTTTTCATTGCTTGCGCGAGGTTCTGACAACTGTTTCGAGCACCGAGCATCCAAATACGTCGTTTTAATAGAAAAAAAGGCCACATTAATTTTTTACCATTTTTGACAAAAAATAGAAGGCTAACTTTCTTTGACCCTTTGGTGTTTTTTGACCCCAAAAAATGAAAGTTTGAATTTCGCTTATATTTTTGCTGTTTCTTTTGCAACTTGTTGAGAAAATAAGAATGGCGCAGTCAGATTTCCAGTAAGTATGATATTTTATATTTTATTTGGGTTTAAACCAAACACATTCGGGGTGAATTTGCCCAAATCTTATTTCTCAATTTTCCACGGTTTTCATTGCTTGCGCGAGGTTCTGACGACTGTTTCGAGCACCGAGCATCCAAATACGTCGTTTTAATAGAAAAAAAGGCCACATTAATTTTTTACCATTTTTGACAAAAAATAGAAGGCTAACTTTCTTGACCCTTTGGTGTTTTTTGTCCCAAAAAAATGAAAGTTTGAATTTCGCATATATTTTTGCTGTTTCTTTTGCAACTTGTTGAGAAAATAAGAATGGCGCAGTCAGATTTCCAGTAAGTATGATATTTTATATTTTATTTGGGTTTAAACCAAACACATTCGGGGTGAATTTGCCCAAATCTTATTTCTCAATTTTCCACGGTTTTCATTGCTTGCGCGAGGTTCTGACGACTGTTTCGAGCACCGAGCATCCAAATACGTCGTTTTAATAGAAAAAAAGGCCACATTAATTTTTTACCATTTTTGACAAAAAATAGAAGGCTAACTTTCTTTGACCCTTTGGTGTTTTTTGACCCCAAAAAATGAAAGTTTGAATTTCGCTTATATTTTTGCTGTTTCTTTTGCAACTTGTTGAGAAAATAAGAATGGCGCAGTCAGATTTCCAGTAAGTATGATATTTTATATTTTATTTGGGTTTAAACCAAACACATTCGGGGTGAATTTGCCCAAATCTTATTTCTCATTTTTCCACGGTTTTCATTGCTTGCGCGAGGTTCTGACGACTGTTTCGAGCACCGAGCATCCAAATACGTCGTTTTAATAGAAAAAAAGGCCACATTAATTTTTTACCATTTTTGACAAAAAATAGAAGGCTAACTTTCTTTGACCCTTTGGTGTTTTTTGACCCCAAAAAATGAAAGTTTGAATTTCGCTTATATTTTTGCTGTTTCTTTTGCAACTTGTTGAGAAAATAAGAATGGCGCAGTCAGATTTCCAGTAAGTATGATATTTTATATTTTATTTGGGTTTAAACCAAACACATTCGGGGTGAATTTGCCCAAATCTTATTTCTCAATTTTCCACGGTTTTCTTTGCTTGCGCGCGGTTCTGACGACTGTTTCGAGCACCGAACATCCAAATACGTCGTTTTAATAGAAAAAAAGGCCACATTAATTTTTTACCATTTTTGACAAAAAATAGAAGGCTAACTTTCTTGACCCTTTGGTGTTTTTTGTCCCAAAAAAATGAAAGTTTGAATTTCGCTTATATTTTTGCTGTTTCTTTTGCAACTTGTTGAGAAAATAAGAATGGCGCAGTCAGATTTCCAGTAAGTATGATATTTTATATTTTATTTGGGTTTAAACCAAACACATTCGGGGTGAATTTGCCCAAATCTTATTTCTCAATTTTCCACGGTTTTCATTGCTTGCGCGAGGTTCTGACGACTGTTTCGAGCACCGAGCATCCAAATACGTCGTTTTAATAGAAAAAAAGGCCACATTAATTTTTTACCATTTTTGACAAAAAATAGAAGGCTAACTTTCTTTGACCCTTTGGTGTTTTATGACCCCAAAATATGAAAGTTTGAATTTCGCTTATATTTTTGCTGTTTCTTTTGCAACTTGTTGAGAAAATAAGAATGGCGCAGTCAGATTTCCAGTAAGTATGATATTTTATATTTTATTTGGGTTTAAACCAAACACATTCGGGGTGAATTTGCCCAAATCTTATTTCTCAATTTTCCACGGTTTTCATTGCTTGCGCGAGGTTCTGACGACTGTTTCGAGCACCGAGCATCCAAATACGTCGTTTTAATAGAAAAAAAGGCCACATTAATTTTTTACCATTTTTGACAAAAAATAGAAGGCTAACTTTCTTTGACCCTTTGGTGTTTTTTGACCCCAAAAAATGAAAGTTTGAATTTCGCTTATATTTTTGCTGTTTCTTTTGCAACTTGTTGAGAAAATAAGAATGGCGCAGTCAGATTTCCAGTAAGTATGATATTTTATATTTTATTTGGGTTTAAACCAAACACATTCGGGGTGAATTTGCCCAAATCTTATTTCTCAATTTTCCACGGTTTTCATTGCTTGCGCGAGGTTCTGACGACTGTTTCGAGCACCGAGCATCCAAATACGTCGTTTTAATAGAAAAAAAGGCCACATTAATTTTTTACCATTTTTGACAAAAAATAGAAGGGTAACTTTCTTTGACCCTTTGGTGTTTTTTGACCCCAAAAAATGAAAGTTTGAATTTCGCTTATATTTTTGCTGTTTCTTTTGCAACTTGTTGAGAAAATAAGAATGGCGCAGTCAGATTTCCAGTAAGTATGATATTTTATATTTTATTTGGGTTTAAACCAAACACATTCGGGGTGAATTTGCCCAAATCTTATTTCTCAATTTTCCACGGTTTTCATTGCTTGCGCGAGGTTCTGACGACTGTTTCGAGCACCGAACATCCAAATACGTCGTTTTAATAGAAAAAAAGGCCACATTAATTTTTTACCATTTTTGACAAAAAATAGAAGGCTAACTTTCTTGACCCTTTGGTGTTTTTTGTCCCAAAAAAATGAAAGTTTGAATTTCGCTTATATTTTTGCTGTTTCTTTTGCAACTTGTTGAGAAAATAAGAATGGCGCAGTCAGATTTCCAGTAAGTATGATATTTTATATTTTATTTGGGTTTAAACCAAACACATTCGGGGTGAATTTGCCCAAATCTTATTTCTCAATTTTCCACGGATTTCATTGCTTGCGCGAGGTTCTGACGACTGTTTCGAGCACCGAGCATCCAAATACGTCGTTTTAATAGAAAAAAAAGCCACATTAATTTTTTACCATTTTTGACAAAAAATAGAAGGCTAACTTTCTTTGACCCTTTGGTGTTTTTTGACCCCAAAAAATGAAAGTTTGAATTTCGCTTATATTTTTGCTGTTTCTTTTGCAACTTGTTGAGAAAATAAGAATGGCGCAGTCAGATTTCCAGTAAGTATGATATTTTATATTTTATTTGGGTTTAAACCAAACACATTCGGGGTGAATTTGCCCAAATCTTATTTCTCAATTTTCCACGGTTTTCATTGCTTGCGCGAGGTTCTGACGACTGTTTCGAGCACCGAGCATCCAAATACGTCGTTTTAATAGAAAAAAAGGCCACATTAATTTTTTACCATTTTTGACAAAAAATAGAAGGCTAACTTTCTTTGACCCTTTGGTGTTTTTTGACCCCAAAAAATGAAAGTTTGAATTTCGCTTATATTGTTGCTGTTTCTTTTGCAACTTGTTGAGAAAATAAGAATGGCGCAGTCAGATTTCCAGTAAGTATGATATTTTATATTTTATTTGGGTTTAAACCAAACACATTCGGGGTGAATTTGCCCAAATCTTATTTCTCAATTTTCCACGGTTTTCATTGCTTGCGCGAGGTTCTGACGACTGTTTCGAGCACCGAGCATCCAAATACGTCGTTTTAATAGAAAAAAAGGCCACATTAATTTTTTACCATTTTTGACAAAAAATAGAAGGCTAACTTTCTTTGACCCTTTGGTGTTTTTTGACCCCAAAAAATGAAAGTTTGAATTTCGCTTATATTTTTGCTGTTTCTTTTGCAACTTGTTGAGAAAATAAGAATGGCGCAGTCAGATTTCCAGTAAGTATGATATTTTATATTTTATTTGGGTTTAAACCAAACACATTCGGGGTGAATTTGCCCAAATCTTATTTCTCAATTTTCCACGGTTTTCATTGCTTGCGCGAGGTTCTGACGACTGTTTCGAGCACCGAGCATCCAAATACGTCGTTTTAATAGAAAAAAAGGCCACATTAATTTTTTACCATTTTTGACAAAAAATAGAAGGCTAACTTTCTTTGACCCTTTGGTGTTTTTTGACCCCAAAAAATGAAAGTTTGAATTTCGCTTATATTTTTGCTGTTTCTTTTGCAACTTGTTGAGAAAATAAGAATGGCGCAGTCAGATTTCCAGTAAGTATGATATTTTATATTTTATTTGGGTTTAAACCAAACACATTCGGGGTGAATTTGCCCAAATCTTATTTCTCAATTTTCCACGGTTTTCATTGCTTGCGCGAGGTTCTGACGACTGTTTCGAGCACCGAGCATCCAAATACGTCGTTTTAATAGAAAAAAAGGCCACATTAATTTTTTACCATTTTTGACAAAAAATAGAAGGCTAACTTTCTTTGACCCTTTGGTGTTTTTTGACCCCAAAAAATGAAAGTTTGAATTTCGCTTATATTTTTGCTGTTTCTTTTGCAACTTGTTGAGAAAATAAGAATGGCGCAGTCAGATTTCCAGTAAGTATGATATTTTATATTTTATTTGGGTTTAAACCAAACACATTCGGGGTGAATTTGCCCAAATCTTATTTCTCAATTTTCCACGGTTTTCATTGCTTGCGCGAGGTTCTGACGACTGTTTCGAGCACCGAGCATCCAAATACGTCGTTTTAATAGAAAAAAAGGCCACATTAATTTTTTACCATTTTTGACAAAAAATAGAAGGCTAACTTTCTTTGACCCTTTGGTGTTTTTTGACCCCAAAAAATGAAAGTTTGAATTTCGCTTATATTTTTGCTGTTTCTTTTGCAACTTGTTGAGAAAATAAGAATGGCGCAGTCAGATTTCCAGTAAGTATGATATTTTATATTTTATTTGGGTTTAAACCAAACACATTCGGGGTGAATTTGCCCAAATCTTATTTCTCAATTTTCCACGGTTTTCATTGCTTGCGCGAGGTTCTGACGACTGTTTCGAGCACCGAGCATCCAAATACGTCGTTTTAATAGAAAAAAAGGCCACATTAATTTTTTACCATTTTTGACAAAAAATAGAAGGCTAACTTTCTTTGACCCTTTGGTTTTTTTTGACCCAAAAAAATGAAAGTTTGAATTTCGCTTATATTTTTGCTGTTTCTTTTGCAACTTGTTGAGAAAATAAGAATGGCGCAGTCAGATTTCCAGTAAGTATGATATTTTATATTTTATTTGGGTTTAAACCAAACACATTCGGGGTGAATTTGCCCAAATCTTATTTTTCAATTTTCCACGGATTTCATTGCTTGCGCGAGGTTCTGACGACTGTTTCGAGCACCGAGCATCCAAATACGTCGTTTTAATAGAAAAAAAAGCCACATTAATTTTTTACCATTTTTGACAAAAAATAGAAGGCTAACTTTCTTTGACCCTTTGGTGTTTTTTGACCCCAAAAAATGAAAGTTTGAATTTCGCTTATATTTTTGCTGTTTCTTTTGCAACTTGTTGAGAAAATAAGAATGGCGCAGTCAGATTTCCAGTAAGTATGATATTTTATATTTTATTTGGGTTTAAACCAAACACATTCGGGGTGAATTTGCCCAGATCTTATTTCTCAATTTTCCACGGTTTTCATTGCTTGCGCGAGGTTCTGACGACTGTTTCGAGCACCGAGCATCCAAATACGTCGTTTTAATAGAAAAAAAGGCCACATTAATTTTTTACCATTTTTGACAAAAAATAGAAGGCTAACTTTCTTTGACCCTTTGGTGTTTTTTGACCCCAAAATATGAAAGTTTGAATTTCGCTTATTTTTTTTTTATTATTTTTGCTGTTTCTTTTGCAACTTGTTGAGAAAATAAGAATGGCGCAGTCAGATTTCCAGTAAGTATGATATTTTATATTTTATTTGGGTTTAAACCAAACACATTCGGGGTGAATTTGCCCAAATCTTATTTCTCAATTTTCCACGGTTTTCATTGCTTGCGCGAGGTTCTGACGACTGTTTCGAGCACCGAGCATCCAAATACGTCGTTTTAATAGAAAAAAAGGCCACATTAATTTTTTACCATTTTTGACAAAAAATAGAAGGCTAACTTTCTTTGACCCTTTGGTGTTTTTTGACCCCAAAAAATGAAAGTTTGAATTTCGCTTATATTGTTGCTGTTTCTTTTGCAACTTGTTGAGAAAATAAGAATGGCGCAGTCAGATTTCCAGTAAGTATGATATTTTATATTTTATTTGGGTTTAAACCAAACACATTCGGGGTGAATTTGCCCAAATCTTATTTCTCAATTTTCCACGGTTTTCATTGCTTGCGCGAGGTTCTGACGACTGTTTCGAGCACCGAACATCCAAATACGTCGTTTTAATAGAAAAAAAGGCCACATTAATTTTTTACCATTTTTGACAAAAAATAGAAGGCTAACTTTCTTGACCCTTTGGTGTTTTTTGTCCCAAAAAAATGAAAGTTTGAATTTCGCTTATATTTTTGCTGTTTCTTTTGCAACTTGTTGAGAAAATAAGAATGGCGCAGTCAGATTTCCAGTAAGTATGATATTTTATATTTTATTTGGGTTTAAACCAAACACATTCGGGGTGAATTTGCCCAAATCTTATTTCTCAATTTTCCACGGATTTCATTGCTTGCGCGAGGTTCTGACGACTGTTTCGAGCACCGAGCATCCAAATACGTCGTTTTAATAGAAAAAAAAGCCACATTAATTTTTTACCATTTTTGACAAAAAATAGAAGGCTAACTTTCTTTGACCCTTTGGTGTTTTTTGACCCCAAAAAATGAAAGTTTGAATTTCGCTTATATTTTTGCTGTTTCTTTTGCAACTTGTTGAGAAAATAAGAATGGCGCAGTCAGATTTCCAGTAAGTATGATATTTTATATTTTATTTGGGTTTAAACCAAACACATTCGGGGTGAATTTGCCCAAATCTTATTTCTCAATTTTCCACGGTTTTCATTGCTTGCGCGAGGTTCTGACGACTGTTTCGAGCACCGAGCATCCAAATACGTCGTTTTAATAGAAAAAAAGGCCACATTAATTTTTTACCATTTTTGACAAAAAATAGAAGGCTAACTTTCTTTGACCCTTTGGTGTTTTTTGACCCCAAAAAATGAAAGTTTGAATTTCGCTTATATTGTTGCTGTTTCTTTTGCAACTTGTTGAGAAAATAAGAATGGCGCAGTCAGATTTCCAGTAAGTATGATATTTTATATTTTATTTGGGTTTAAACCAAACACATTCGGGGTGAATTTGCCCAAATCTTATTTCTCAATTTTCCACGGTTTTCATTGCTTGCGCGAGGTTCTGACGACTGTTTCGAGCACCGAGCATCCAAATACGTCGTTTTAATAGAAAAAAAGGCCACATTAATTTTTTACCATTTTTGACAAAAAATAGAAGGCTAACTTTCTTTGACCCTTTGGTGTTTTTTGACCCCAAAAAATGAAAGTTTGAATTTCGCTTATATTTTTGCTGTTTCTTTTGCAACTTGTTGAGAAAATAAGAATGGCGCAGTCAGATTTCCAGTAAGTATGATATTTTATATTTTATTTGGGTTTAAACCAAACACATTCGGGGTGAATTTGCCCAAATCTTATTTCTCAATTTTCCACGGTTTTCATTGCTTGCGCGAGGTTCTGACGACTGTTTCGAGCACCGAGCATCCAAATACGTCGTTTTAATAGAAAAAAAGGCCACATTAATTTTTTACCATTTTTGACAAAAAATAGAAGGCTAACTTTCTTTGACCCTTTGGTGTTTTTTGACCCCAAAAAATGAAAGTTTGAATTTCGCTTATATTTTTGCTGTTTCTTTTGCAACTTGTTGAGAAAATAAGAATGGCGCAGTCAGATTTCCAGTAAGTATGATATTTTATATTTTATTTGGGTTTAAACCAAACACATTCGGGGTGAATTTGCCCAAATCTTATTTCTCAATTTTCCACGGTTTTCATTGCTTGCGCGAGGTTCTGACGACTGTTTCGAGCACCGAGCATCCAAATACGTCGTTTTAATAGAAAAAAAGGCCACATTAATTTTTTACCATTTTTGACAAAAAATAGAAGGCTAACTTTCTTTGACCCTTTGGTGTTTTTTGACCCCAAAAAATGAAAGTTTGAATTTCGCTTATATTTTTGCTGTTTCTTTTGCAACTTGTTGAGAAAATAAGAATGGCGCAGTCAGATTTCCAGTAAGTATGATATTTTATATTTTATTTGGGTTTAAACCAAACACATTCGGGGTGAATTTGCCCAAATCTTATTTCTCAATTTTCCACGGTTTTCATTGCTTGCGCGAGGTTCTGACGACTGTTTCGAGCACCGAGCATCCAAATACGTCGTTTTAATAGAAAAAAAGGCCACATTAATTTTTTACCATTTTTGACAAAAAATAGAAGGCTAACTTTCTTTGACCCTTTGGTGTTTTTTGACCCCAAAATATGAAAGTTTGAATTTCGCTTATTTTTTTTTTATTATTTTTGCTGTTTCTTTTGCAACTTGTTGAGAAAATAAGAATGGCGCAGTCAGATTTCCAGTAAGTATGATATTTTATATTTTATTTGGGTTTAAACCAAACACATTCGGGGTGAATTTGCCCAAATCTTATTTCTCAATTTTCCACGGTTTTCATTGCTTGCGCGAGGTTCTGACGACTGTTTCGAGCACCGAGCATCCAAATACGTCGTTTTAATAGAAAAAAAGGCCACATTAATTTTTTACCATTTTTGACAAAAAATAGAAGGCTAACTTTCTTTGACCCTTTGGTGTTTTTTGACCCCAAAAAATGAAAGTTTGAATTTCGCTTATATTGTTGCTGTTTCTTTTGCAACTTGTTGAGAAAATAAGAATGGCGCAGTCAGATTTCCAGTAAGTATGATATTTTATATTTTATTTGGGTTTAAACCAAACACATTCGGGGTGAATTTGCCCAAATCTTATTTCTCAATTTTCCACGGTTTTCATTGCTTGCGCGAGGTTCTGACGACTGTTTCGAGCACCGAGCATCCAAATACGTCGTTTTAATAGAAAAAAAGGCCACATTAATTTTTTACCATTTTTGACAAAAAATAGAAGGCTAACTTTCTTTGACCCTTTGGTGTTTTTTGACCCCAAAAAATGAAAGTTTGAATTTCGCTTATATTTTTGCTGTTTCTTTTGCAACTTGTTGAGAAAATAAGAATGGCGCAGTCAGATTTCCAGTAAGTATGATATTTTATATTTTATTTGGGTTTAAACCAAACACATTCGGGGTGAATTTGCCCAAATCTTATTTCTCAATTTTCCACGGTTTTCATTGCTTGCGCGAGGTTCTGACGACTGTTTCGAGCACCGAGCATCCAAATACGTCGTTTTAATAGAAAAAAAGGCCACATTAATTTTTTACCATTTTTGACAAAAAATAGAAGGCTAACTTTCTTTGACCCTTTGGTGTTTTTTGACCCCAAAAAATGAAAGTTTGAATTTCGCTTATATTTTTGCTGTTTCTTTTGCAACTTGTTGAGAAAATAAGAATGGCGCAGTCAGATTTCCAGTAAGTATGATATTTTATATTTTATTTGGATATAAACCAAACACATTCGGGGTGAATTTGCACTCTACAAGGTTTTGTCGCCTGCCCAGTCTGGTTTCAGGCCCCACCATAGCACTGCGACTTCTCTGTTGCAGCTCACGTCTGACGTGGCTTCATCAGTCGATCGGGCTGAAGTCACCATATTGGCACTTCTCGACTATTCCAGAGCATTTGACTCCGTTGTTCATGATCGTCTTTTGGCCAAGTTACGTTACTATGGCTGTGATGATTTGCTGTGTAGATGGTTGGCGGGTTATTTGCGGGATAGATCCCAGATGGTTGAGTTAGCGGGAAACTTATCTCAGTCGTTGACGGTTTCTCGTGGCGTTCCGCAGGGAAGCATCCTTGCTCCATTGCTTTTCATACTGTATACAACTGATTTAGTAGGAGTGGTTGATTCTGATTGCCATCTTGATCTCTATGCCGATGATTCTCGGATACGTGTATCGTGTTTGCCCTCGGACATTGATGCTGCAATTGATGTGCTAAACCGCAATCTTGAACAAGTGCGTATGTGGTCGTTGATTAATGGTCTGACTTTAAATCCGACTAAGTCGGAACTCATAATTTTGGGTAAACCGTGGCTTGTACGGAAGGCTTTGAGTGTTGCAAGGTCAGCTGTAACGATTGGCGATGAGGTCGTCAGGGTGGTCGATTCCGCTCGGAGTCTGGGGCTTATCTTGGACAGTGAGCTCAAGTTTTGTCAACATGTGGACCGAAAGCTTAAACTGTGCTATTTTAAACTAAGATCTCTTTATCAATTCAAAACAATATTACCTCCCCACGTAAAGTGGTCGATCGTTAGTAGTACGATTTTATCAAACATCGAATATTGTTCTACAGTGTATTACGGTTTTCTCACACAAGAATATAGACGCAAGCTCCAGCTCTTGCAGAATTCATGTTTGCGTTTTGCATTTGACTTACGAAGGTATGATCACGTCACCCGTTTTTATCGAGATTTAGGTATTCTAAAGGTAGCCCAGCGCTTCTCTTTGCTTTTTGGAGTTCTGCTTTTCAAAATCTGGAAAAGTGGAGAACCGGTTTGTCTACGAAGCATGATTAGGCCCCGTTCGACATGCCACGATCGGGTTTTGCGTGATTTGGGAAACTTCGATCTACCCTCTCATTCCACAGCAAAGTTTGAACAGTGTTTCGCGTGCTCGGCGCCCAGATTTATAGAAGTGCATCGAGGACTCTTTGTAAACTCAGCGAGTGTGGTGTCTTTCCGACGTAATCTAACAGATGAACTCCGCTTACAAATAATGTAATCTGTCAATAAATATTATATTTATAGCCTGCTTTTATGTTGCTTTTATTTTTATGTATGGGTGGTTTGAAAATCTAATCTTATTAGAAATCATCCAATTAAGAAATTGTACTTTTTTTTTTCTTAATAAATGTGTATTATTATTATTATTATTATTATTTGCCCAAATCTTATTTCTCAATTTTCCACGGTTTTCATTGCTTGCGCGAGGTTCTGACGACTGTTTCGAGCACCGAGCATCCAAATACGTCGTTTTAATAGAAAAAAAGGCCACATTAATTTTTTACCATTTTTGACAAAAAATAGAAGGCTAACTTTCTTTGACCCTTTGGTGTTTTTTGACCCCAAAAAATGAAAGTTTGAATTTCGCTTATATTTTTGCTGTTTCTTTTGCAACTTGTTGAGAAAATAAGAATGGCGCAGTCAGATTTCCAGTAAGTATGATATTTTATATTTTATTTGGGTTTAAACCAAACACATTCGGGGTGAATTTGCCCAAATCTTATTTCTCAATTTTCCACGGTTTTCATTGCTTGCGCGAGGTTCTGACGACTGTTTCGAGCACCGAGCATCCAAATACGTCGTTTTAATAGAAAAAAAGGCCACATTAATTTTTTACCATTTTTGACAAAAAATAGAAGGCTAACTTTCTTTGACCCTTTGGTGTTTTTTGACCCCAAAAAATGAAAGTTTGAATTTTGCTTATATTTTTGCTGTTTCTTTTGCAACTTGTTGAGAAAATAAGAATGGCGCAGTCAGATTTCCAGTAAGTATGATATTTTATATTTTATTTGGGTTTAAACCAAACACATTCGGGGTGAATTTGCCCAAATTTTATTTCTCAATTTTCCACGGTTTTCATTGCTTGCGCGAGGTTCTGACGACTGTTTCGAGCACCGAGCATCCAAATACGTCGTTTTAATAGAAAAAAAGGCCACATTAATTTTTTACCATTTTTGACAAAAATAGAAGGCTAACTTTCTTTGACCCTTTGGTGTTTTTTGACCTCAAAAAATGAAAGTTTGAATTTCGCTTATATTTTTGCTGTTTCTTTTGCAACTTGTTGAGAAAATAAGAATGGCGCAGTCAGATTTCCAGTAAGTATGATATTTTATATTTTATTTGGGTTTAAACCAAACACATTCGGGGTGAATTTGCCCAAATCTTATTTCTCAATTTTCCACGGTTTTCATTGCTTGCGCGAGGTTCTGACGACTGTTTCGAGCACCGAGCATCCAAATACGTCGTTTTAATAGAAAAAAAGGCCACATTAATTTTTTACCATTTTTGACAAAAAATAGAAGGCTAACTTTCTTTGACCCTTTGGTGTTTTTGGACCCCAAAAAATGAAAGTTTGAATTTCGCTTATATTTTTGCTGTTTCTTTTGCAACTTGTTGAGAAAATAAGAATGGCGCAGTCAGATTTCCAGTAAGTATGATATTTTATATTTTATTTGGGTTTAAACCAAACACATTCGGGGTGAATTTGCCCAAATCTTATTTCTCAATTTTCCACGGTTTTCATTGCTTGCGCGAGGTTCTGACGACTGTTTCGAGCACCGAGCATCCAAATACGTCGTTTTAATAGAAAAAAAGGCCACATTAATTTTTTACCATTTTTGACAAAAAATAGAAGGGTAACTTTCTTTGACCCTTTGGTGTTTTTTGACCCCAAAAAATAAAAGTTTGAATTTCGCTTATATTTTTGCTGTTCCTTTTGCAACTTCTTGAGAAAATAAGAATGGCGCAGTCAGATTTCCAGTAAGTATGATATTTTATATTTTATTTGGGTTTAAACCAAACACATTCGGGGTGAATTTGCCCAAATCTTATTTCTCAATTTTCCACGGTTTTCATTGCTTGCGCGAGGTTCTGACGACTGTTTCGAGCACCGAGCATCCAAATACGTCGTTTTAATAGAAAAAAAGGCCACATTAATTTTTTACCATTTTTGACAAAAAATAGAAGGCTAACTTTCTTTGACCCTTTGGTGTTTTTTGACCCCAAAAAATGAAAGTTTGAATTTCGCTTATATTTTTGCTGTTTCTTTTGCAACTTGTTGAGAAAATAAGAATGGCGCAGTCAGATTTCCAGTAAGTATGATATTTTATATTTTATTTGGGTTTAAACCAAACACATTCGGGGTGAATTTGCCCAAATCTTATTTCTCAATTTTCCACGGTTTTCATTGCTTGCGCGAGGTTCTGACGACTGCTTCGAGCACCGAGCATCCAAATACGTCGTTTTAATAGAAAAAAAGGCCACATTAATTTTTTACCATTTTTGACAAAAAATAGAAGGCTAACATTCTTTGACCCTTTGGTGTTTTTTGACCCCAAAAAATGAAAGTTTGAATTTTGCTTATATTTTTGCTGTTTCTTTTGCAACTTGTTGAGAAAATAAGAATGGCGCAGTCAGATTTCCAGTAAGTATGATATTTTATATTTTATTTGGGTTTAAACCAAACACATTCGGGGTGAATTTGCCCAAATCTTATTTCTCAATTTTCCACGGTTTTCATTGCTTGCGCGAGGTTCTGACGACTGTTTCGAGCACCGAGCATCCAAATACGTCGTTTTAATAGAAAAAAAGGCCACATTAATTTTTTACCATTTTTGACAAAAAATAGAAGGGAAACTTTCTTTGACCCTTTGGTGTTTTTTGACCCCAAAAAATAAAAGTTTGAATTTCGCTTATATTTTTGCTGTTTCTTTTGCAACTTCTTGAGAAAATAAGAATGGCGCAGTCAGATTTCCAGTAAGTATGATATTTTATATTTTATTTGGGTTTAAACCAAACACGTTCGGGGTGAATTTGCCCAAATCATATTTCTCAATTTTCCACGGTTTTCATTGCTTGCGCGAGGTTCTGACGACTGTTTCGAGCACCGAGCATCCAAATACGTCGTTTTAATAGAAAAAAAGGCCACATTAATTTTTTACCATTTTTGACAAAAAATAGAAGGCTAACTTTCTTTGACCCTTTGGTGTTTTTTGACCCTAAAAAATGAAAGTTTGAATTTCGCTTATATTTTTGCTGTTTCTTTTGCAACTTGTTGAGAAAATCAGAATGGCGCAGTCAGATTTCCAGTAAGTATGATATTTTATATTTTATTTGGGTTTAAACCAAACACATTCGGGGTGAATTTGCCCAAATCTTATTTCTCAATTTTCCACGGTTTTCATTGCTTGCGCGAGGTTCTGACGACTGTTTCGAGCACCGAGCATCCAAATACGTCGTTTTAATAGAAAAAAAGGCCACATTAATTTTTTACCATTTTTGACAAAAAATAGAAGGCTAACTTTCTTTGACCCTTTGGTGTTTTTTGACCCTAAAAAATGAAAGTTTGAATTTCGCTTATATTTTTGCTGTTTCTTTTGCAACTTGTTGAGAAAATAAGAATGGCGCAGTCAGATTTCCAGTAAGTATGATATTTTATATTTTATTTGGGTTTAAACCAAACACATTCGGGGTGAATTTGCCCAAATCTTATTTCTCAATTTTCCACGGTTTTCATTGCTTGCGCGAGGTTCTGACGACTGTTTCGAGCACCGAGCATCCAAATACGTCGTTTTAATAGAAAAAAAAGCCACATTAATTTTTTACCATTTTTGACAAAAAATAGAAGGCTAACTTTCTTGACCCTTTGGTGTTTTTTGTCCCAAAAAAATGAAAGTTTGAATTTCGCTTATATTTTTGCTGTTTCTTTTGCAACTTGTTGAGAAAATAAGAATGGCGCAGTCAGATTTCCAGTAAGTATGATATTTTATATTTTATTTGGGTTTAAACCAAACACATTCGGGGTGAATTTGCCCAAATCTTATTTCTCAATTTTCCACGGTTTTCATTGCTTGCGCGAGGTTCTGACGACTGTTTCGAGCACCGAGCATCCAAATACGTCGTTTTAATAGAAAAAAAAGCCACATTAATTTTTTACCATTTTTGACAAAAAATAGAAGGCTAACTTTCTTTGACCCTTTGGAGTTTTTTGACCCCAAAAAATGAAAGTTTGAATTTCGCTTATATTTTTGCTGTTTCTTTTGCAACTTGTTGAGAAAATAAGAATGGCGCAGTCAGATTTCCAGTAAGTATGATATTTTATATTTTATTTGGGTTTAAACCAAACACATTCGGGGTGAATTTGCCCAAATCTTATTTTTCAATTTTCCACGGATTTCATTGCTTGCGCGAGGTTCTGACGACTGTTTCGAGCACCGAGCATCCAAATACGTCGTTTTAATAGAAAAAAAGGCCACATTAATTTTTTACCATTTTTGACAAAAAATAGAAGGCTAACTTTCTTTGACCCTTTGGTGTTTTTTGACCCCAAAAAATGAAAGTTTGAATTTCGCTTATATTTTTGCTGTTTCTTTTGCAACTTGTTGAGAAAATAAGAATGGCGCAGTCAGATTTCCAGTAAGTATGATATTTTATATTTTATTTGGGTTTAAACCAAACACATTCGGGGTGAATTTGCCCAAATCTTATTTCTCAATTTTCCACGGTTTTCATTGCTTGCGCGAGGTTCTGACGACTGTTTCGAGCACCGAGCATCCAAATACGTCGTTTTAATAGAAAAAAAGGCCACATTAATTTTTTACCATTTTTGACAAAAAATAGAAGGCTAACTTTCTTTGACCCTTTGGTGTTTTTTGACCCCAAAAAATGAAAGTTTGAATTTCGCTTATATTTTTGCTGTTTCTTTTGCAACTTGTTGAGAAAATAAGAATGGCGCAGTCAGATTTCCAGTAAGTATGATATTTTATATTTTATTTGGGTTTAAACCAAACACATTCGGGGTGAATTTGCCCAAATCTTATTTTTCAATTTTCCACGGATTTCATTGCTTGCGCGAGGTTCTGACGACTGTTTCGAGCACCGAGCATCCAAATACGTCGTTTTAATAGAAAAAAAGGCCACATTAATTTTTTACCATTTTTGACAAAAAATAGAAGGCTAACTTTCTTTGACCCTTTGGTGTTTTTTGACCCCAAAAAATGAAAGTTTGAATTTCGCTTATATTTTTGCTGTTTCTTTTGCAACTTGTTGAGAAAATAAGAATGGCGCAGTCAGATTTCCAGTAAGTATGATATTTTATATTTTATTTGGGTTTAAACCAAACACATTCGGGGTGAATTTGCCCAAATCTTATTTCTCAATTTTCCACGGTTTTCATTGCTTGCGCGAGGTTCTGACGACTGTTTCGAGCACCGAGCATCCAAATACGTCGTTTTAATAGAAAAAAAGGCCACATTAATTTTTTACCATTTTTGACAAAAAATAGAAGGCTAACTTTCTTTGACCCTTTGGTGTTTTTTGACCCCAAAAAATGAAAGTTTGAATTTTGCTTATATTTTTGCTGTTTCTTTTGCAACTTGTTGAGAAAATAAGAATGGCGCAGTCAGATTTCCAGTAAGTATGATATTTTATATTTTATTTGGGTTTAAACCAAACACATTCGGGGTGAATTTGCCCAAATTTTATTTCTCAATTTTCCACGGTTTTCATTGCTTGCGCGAGGTTCTGACGACTGTTTCGAGCACCGAGCATCCAAATACGTCGTTTTAATAGAAAAAAAGGCCACATTAATTTTTTACCATTTTTGACAAAAATAGAAGGCTAACTTTCTTTGACCCTTTGGTGTTTTTTGACCTCAAAAAATGAAAGTTTGAATTTCGCTTATATTTTTGCTGTTTCTTTTGCAACTTGTTGAGAAAATAAAATGGCGCAGTCAGATTTCCAGTAAGTATGATATTTTATATTTTATTTGGGTTTAAACCAAACACATTCGGGGTGAATTTGCCCAAATCTTATTTCTCAATTTTCCACGGTTTTCATTGCTTGCGCGAGGTTCTGACGACTGTTTCGAGCACCGAGCATCCAAATACGTCGTTTTAATAGAAAAAAAGGCCACATTAATTTTTTACCATTTTTGACAAAAAATAGAAGGCTAACTTTCTTTGACCCTTTGGTGTTTTTGGACCCCAAAAAATGAAAGTTTGAATTTCGCTTATATTTTTGCTGTTTCTTTTGCAACTTGTTGAGAAAATAAGAATGGCGCAGTCAGATTTCCAGTAAGTATGATATTTTATATTTTATTTGGGTTTAAACCAAACACATTCGGGGTGAATTTGCCCAAATCTTATTTCTCAATTTTCCACGGTTTTCATTGCTTGCGCGAGGTTCTGACGACTGTTTCGAGCACCGAGCATCCAAATACGTCGTTTTAATAGAAAAAAAGGCCACATTAATTTTTTACCATTTTTGACAAAAAATAGAAGGGTAACTTTCTTTGACCCTTTGGTGTTTTTTGACCCCAAAAAATAAAAGTTTGAATTTCGCTTATATTTTTGCTGTTCCTTTTGCAACTTCTTGAGAAAATAAGAATGGCGCAGTCAGATTTCCAGTAAGTATGATATTTTATATTTTATTTGGGTTTAAACCAAACACATTCGGGGTGAATTTGCCCAAATCTTATTTCTCAATTTTCCACGGTTTTCATTGCTTGCGCGAGGTTCTGACGACTGTTTCGAGCACCGAGCATCCAAATACGTCGTTTTAATAGAAAAAAAGGCCACATTAATTTTTTACCATTTTTGACAAAAAATAGAAGGCTAACTTTCTTTGACCCTTTGGTGTTTTTTGACCCCAAAAAATGAAAGTTTGAATTTCGCTTATATTTTTGCTGTTTCTTTTGCAACTTGTTGAGAAAATAAGAATGGCGCAGTCAGATTTCCAGTAAGTATGATATTTTATATTTTATTTGGGTTTAAACCAAACACATTCGGGGTGAATTTGCCCAAATCTTATTTCTCAATTTTCCACGGTTTTCATTGCTTGCGCGAGGTTCTGACGACTGCTTCGAGCACCGAGCATCCAAATACGTCGTTTTAATAGAAAAAAAGGCCACATTAATTTTTTACCATTTTTGACAAAAAATAGAAGGCTAACATTCTTTGACCCTTTGGTGTTTTTTGACCCCAAAAAATGAAAGTTTGAATTTTGCTTATATTTTTGCTGTTTCTTTTGCAACTTGTTGAGAAAATAAGAATGGCGCAGTCAGATTTCCAGTAAGTATGATATTTTATATTTTATTTGGGTTTAAACCAAACACATTCGGGGTGAATTTGCCCAAATCTTATTTCTCAATTTTCCACGGTTTTCATTGCTTGCGCGAGGTTCTGACGACTGTTTCGAGCACCGAGCATCCAAATACGTCGTTTTAATAGAAAAAAAGGCCACATTAATTTTTTACCATTTTTGACAAAAAATAGAAGGGAAACTTTCTTTGACCCTTTGGTGTTTTTTGACCCCAAAAAATAAAAGTTTGAATTTCGCTTATATTTTTGCTGTTTCTTTTGCAACTTCTTGAGAAAATAAGAATGGCGCAGTCAGATTTCCAGTAAGTATGATATTTTATATTTTATTTGGGTTTAAACCAAACACGTTCGGGGTGAATTTGCCCAAATCATATTTCTCAATTTTCCACGGTTTTCATTGCTTGCGCGAGGTTCTGACGACTGTTTCGAGCACCGAGCATCCAAATACGTCGTTTTAATAGAAAAAAAGGCCACATTAATTTTTTACCATTTTTGACAAAAAATAGAAGGCTAACTTTCTTTGACCCTTTGGTGTTTTTTGACCCTAAAAAATGAAAGTTTGAATTTCGCTTATATTTTTGCTGTTTCTTTTGCAACTTGTTGAGAAAATCAGAATGGCGCAGTCAGATTTCCAGTAAGTATGATATTTTATATTTTATTTGGGTTTAAACCAAACACATTCGGGGTGAATTTGCCCAAATCTTATTTCTCAATTTTCCACGGTTTTCATTGCTTGCGCGAGGTTCTGACGACTGTTTCGAGCACCGAGCATCCAAATACGTCGTTTTAATAGAAAAAAAGGCCACATTAATTTTTTACCATTTTTGACAAAAAATAGAAGGCTAACTTTCTTTGACCCTTTGGTGTTTTTTGACCCTAAAAAATGAAAGTTTGAATTTCGCTTATATTTTTGCTGTTTCTTTTGCAACTTGTTGAGAAAATAAGAATGGCGCAGTCAGATTTCCAGTAAGTATGATATTTTATATTTTATTTGGGTTTAAACCAAACACATTCGGGGTGAATTTGCCCAAATCTTATTTCTCAATTTTCCACGGTTTTCATTGCTTGCGCGAGGTTCTGACGACTGTTTCGAGCACCGAGCATCCAAATACGTCGTTTTAATAGAAAAAAAAGCCACATTAATTTTTTACCATTTTTGACAAAAAATAGAAGGCTAACTTTCTTGACCCTTTGGTGTTTTTTGTCCCAAAAAAATGAAAGTTTGAATTTCGCTTATATTTTTGCTGTTTCTTTTGCAACTTGTTGAGAAAATAAGAATGGCGCAGTCAGATTTCCAGTAAGTATGATATTTTATATTTTATTTGGGTTTAAACCAAACACATTCGGGGTGAATTTGCCCAAATCTTATTTCTCAATTTTCCACGGTTTTCATTGCTTGCGCGAGGTTCTGACGACTGTTTCGAGCACCGAGCATCCAAATACGTCGTTTTAATAGAAAAAAAAGCCACATTAATTTTTTACCATTTTTGACAAAAAATAGAAGGCTAACTTTCTTTGACCCTTTGGAGTTTTTTGACCCCAAAAAATGAAAGTTTGAATTTCGCTTATATTTTTGCTGTTTCTTTTGCAACTTGTTGAGAAAATAAGAATGGCGCAGTCAGATTTCCAGTAAGTATGATATTTTATATTTTATTTGGGTTTAAACCAAACACATTCGGGGTGAATTTGCCCAAATCTTATTTTTCAATTTTCCACGGATTTCATTGCTTGCGCGAGGTTCTGACGACTGTTTCGAGCACCGAGCATCCAAATACGTCGTTTTAATAGAAAAAAAGGCCACATTAATTTTTTACCATTTTTGACAAAAAATAGAAGGCTAACTTTCTTTGACCCTTTGGTGTTTTTTGACCCCAAAAAATGAAAGTTTGAATTTCGCTTATATTTTTGCTGTTTCTTTTGCAACTTGTTGAGAAAATAAGAATGGCGCAGTCAGATTTCCAGTAAGTATGATATTTTATATTTTATTTGGGTTTAAACCAAACACATTCGGGGTGAATTTGCCCAAATCTTATTTCTCAATTTTCCACGGTTTTCATTGCTTGCGCGAGGTTCTGACGACTGTTTCGAGCACCGAGCATCCAAATACGTCGTTTTAATAGAAAAAAAGGCCACATTAATTTTTTACCATTTTTGACAAAAAATAGAAGGCTAACTTTCTTTGACCCTTTGGTGTTTTTTGACCCCAAAAAATGAAAGTTTGAATTTCGCTTATATTTTTGCTGTTTCTTTTGCAACTTGTTGAGAAAATAAGAATGGCGCAGTCAGATTTCCAGTAAGTATGATATTTTATATTTTATTTGGGTTTAAACCAAACACATTCGGGGTGAATTTGCCCAAATCTTATTTTTCAATTTTCCACGGATTTCATTGCTTGCGCGAGGTTCTGACGACTGTTTCGAGCACCGAGCATCCAAATACGTCGTTTTAATAGAAAAAAAGGCCACATTAATTTTTTACCATTTTTGACAAAAAATAGAAGGCTAACTTTCTTTGACCCTTTGGTGTTTTTTGACCCCAAAAAATGAAAGTTTGAATTTCGCTTATATTTTTGCTGTTTCTTTTGCAACTTGTTGAGAAAATAAGAATGGCGCAGTCAGATTTCCAGTAAGTATGATATTTTATATTTTATTTGGGTTTAAACCAAACACATTCGGGGTGAATTTGCCCAAATCTTATTTCTCAATTTTCCACGGTTTTCATTGCTTGCGCGAGGTTCTGACGACTGTTTCGAGCACCGAGCATCCAAATACGTCGTTTTAATAGAAAAAAAGGCCACATTAATTTTTTACCATTTTTGACAAAAAATAGAAGGCTAACTTTCTTTGACCCTTTGGTGTTTTTTGACCCCAAAAAATGAATGTTTGAATTTCGCTTATATTTTTGCTGTTTCTTTTGCAACTTGTTGAGAAAATAAGAATGGCGCAGTCAGATTTCCAGTAAGTATGATATTTTATATTTTATTTGGGTTTAAACCAAACACATTCGGGGTGAATTTGCCCAAATCTTATTTCTCAATTTTCCACGGTTTTCATTGCTTGCGCGAGGTTCTGACGACTGTTTCGAGCACCGAGCATCCAAATACGTCGTTTTAATAGAAATAAAGGCCACATTAATTTTTTACCATTTTTGACAAAAAATAGAAGGCTTTTCTTTGACCCTTTGGTGTTTTTTGACCCCAAAAAATGAAAGTTTGAATTTCGCTTATATTTTTGCTGTTTCTTTTGCAACTTGTTGAGAAAATAAGAATGGCACAGTCAGATTTCCAGTAAGTATGATATTTTATATTTTATTTGGGTTTAAACCAAACACATTCGGGGTGAATTTGCCCAAATTTTATTTCTCAATTTTCCACGGTTTTCATTGCTTGCGCGAGGTTCTGACGACTGTTTCGAGCACCGAGCATCCAAATACGTCGTTTTAATAGAAAAAAAGGCCACATTAATTTTTTACCATTTTTGACAAAAAATAGAAGGCTAACTTTCTTTGACCCTTTGGTGTTTTTTGACCCCAAAAAATGAAAGTTTGAATTTCGCTTATATTTTTGCTGTTTCTTTTGCAACTTGTTGAGAAAATAAGAATGGCGCAGTCAGATTTCCAGTAAGTATGATATTTTATATTTTATTTGGGTTTAAACCAAACACATTCGGGGTGAATTTGCCCAAATCTTATTTCTCAATTTTCCACGGTTTTCATTGCTTGCGCGAGGTTCTGACGACTGTTTCGAGCACCGATCATCCAAATACGTCGTTTTAATAGAAAAAAAGGCCACATTAATTTTTTACCATTTTTGACAAAAAATAGAAGGCTAACTTTCTTTGACCCTTTGGTGTTTTTTGACCCCAAAAAATGAAAGTTTGAATTTCGCTTATATTTTTGCTGTTTCTTTTGCAACTTGTTGAGAAAATAAGAATGGCGCAGTCAGATTTCCAGTAAGTATGATATTTTATATTTTATTTGGGTTTAAACCAAACACATTCGGGGTGAATTTGCCCAAATCTTATTTCTCAATTTTCCACGGTTTTCATTGCTTGCGCGAGGTTCTGACGACTGTTTCGAGCACCGAACATCCAAATACGTCGTTTTAATAGAAAAAAAGGCCACATTAATTTTTTACCATTTTTGACAAAAAATAGAAGGCAAACTTTCTTTGACCCTTTGGTGTTTTTAGACCCCAAAAAATGAAAGTTTGAATTTCGCTTATATTTTTGCTGTTTCTTTTGCAACTTGTTGAGAAAATAAGAATGGCGCAGTCAGATTTCCAGTAAGTATGATATTTTATATTTTATTTGGGTTTAAACCAAACACATTCGGGGTGAATTTGCCCAAATCTTATTTCTCAATTTTCTACGGTTTTCATTGCTTGCGCGAGGTTCTGACGACTGTTTCGAGCACCGAGCATCCAAATACGTCGTTTTAATAGAAAAAAAGGCCACATTAATTTTTTACCATTTTTGACAAAAAATAGAAGGCTAACTTTCTTTGACCCTTTGGTGTTTTTGGACCCCAAAAAATGAAAGTTTGAATTTCGCTTATATTTTTGCTGTTTCTTTTGCAACTTGTTGAGAAAATAAGAATGGCGCAGTCAGATTTCCAGTAAGTATGATATTTTATATTTTATTTGGGTTTAAACCAAACACATTCTGGGTGAATTTGCCCAAATCTTATTTCTCAATTTTCCACGGTTTTCATTGCTTGCTCGAGGTTCTGCCGACTGTTTCGAGCACCGAGCATCCAAATACGTCGTTTTAATAGAAAAAAAGGCCACATTAATTTTTTACCATTTTTGACAAAAAATAGAAGGCTAACTTTCTTTGACCCTTTGGTGTTTTTTGACCCCAAAAAATGAAAGTTTGAATTTCGCTTATATTTTTGCTGTTTCTTTTGCAACTTGTTGAGAAAATAAGAATGGCGCAGTCAGATTTCCAGTAAGTATGATATTTTATATTTTATTTGGGTTTAAACCAAACACATTCGGGGTGAATTTGCCCAAATCTTATTTCTCAATTTTCCACGGTTTTCATTGCTTGCGCGAGGTTCTGACGACTGTTTCGAGCACCGAGCATCCAAATACGTCGTTTTAATAGAAAAAAAGGCCACATTAATTTTTTACCATTTTTGACAAAAAATAGAAGGCTAACTTTCTTTGACCCTTTGGTGTTTTTTGACCCCAAAAAATGAAAGTTTGAATTTCGCTTATATTTTTGCTGTTTCTTTTGCAACTTGTTGAGAAAATAAGAATGGCACAGTCAGATTTCCAGTAAGTATGATATTTTATATTTTATTTGGGTTTAAACCAAACACATTCGGGGTGAATTTGCCCAAATTTTATTTCTCAATTTTCCACGGTTTTCATTGCTTGCGCGAGGTTCTGACGACTGTTTCGAGCACCGAGCATCCAAATACGTCGTTTTAATAGAAAAAAATGCCACATTAATTTTTTACCATTTTTGACAAAAAATAGAAGGCTAACTTTCTTTGACCCTTTGGTGTTTTTTGACCCCAAAAAATGAAAGTTTGAATTTCGCTTATATTTTTGCTGTTTCTTTTGCAACTTGTTGAGAAAATAAGAATGGCGCAGTCAGATTTCCAGTAAGTATGATATTTTATATTTTATTTGGGTTTAAACCAAACACATTCTGGGTGAATTTGCCCAAATCTTATTTCTCAATTTTCCACGGTTTTCATTGCTTGCGCGAGGTTCTGACGACTGTTTCGAGCACCGAGCATCCAAATACGTCGTTTTAATAGAAAAAAAGGCCACATTAATTTTTTACCATTTTTGACAAAAAATAGAAGGCTAACTTTCTTTGACCCTTTGGTGTTTTTTGACCCCAAAAAATGAAAGTTTGAATTTCGCTTATATTTTTGCTGTTTCTTTTGCAACTTGTTGAGAAAATAAGAATGGCACAGTCAGATTTCCAGTAAGTATGATATTTTATATTTTATTTGGGTTTAAACCAAACACATTCGGGGTGAATTTGCCCAAATTTTATTTCTCAATTTTCCACGGTTTTCATTGCTTGCGCGAGGTTCTGACGACTGTTTCGAGCACCGAGCATCCAAATACGTCGTTTTAATAGAAAAAAAGGCCACATTAATTTTTTACCATTTTTGACAAAAAATAGAAGGCTAACTTTCTTTGACCCTTTGGTGTTTTTTGACCCCAAAAAATGAAAGTTTGAATTTCGCTTATATTTTTGCTGTTTCTTTTGCAACTTGTTGAGAAAATAAGAATGGCGCAGTCAGATTTCCAGTAAGTATGATATTTTATATTTTATTTGGGTTTAAACCAAACACATTCGGGGTGAATTTGCCCAAATCTTATTTCTCAATTTTCTACGGTTTTCATTGCTTGCGCGAGGTTCTGACGACTGTTTCGAGCACCGAGCATCCAAATACGTCGTTTTAATAGAAAAAAAGGCCACATTAATTTTTTACCATTTTTGACAAAAAATAGAAGGGTAACTTTCTTTGACCCTTTGGTGTTTTTGACCCCAAAAAATGAAAGTTTGAATTTCGCTTATATTTTTGCTGTTTCTTTTGCAACTTGTTGAGAAAATAAGAATGGCGCAGTCAGATTTCCAGTAAGTATGATATTTTATATTTTATTTGGGTTTAAACCAAACACATTCTGGGTGAATTTGCCCAAATCTTATTTCTCAATTTTCCACGGTTTTCATTGCTTGCTCGAGGTTCTGCCGACTGTTTCGAGCACCGAGCATCCAAATACGTCGTTTTAATAGAAAAAAAGGCCACATTAATTTTTTACCATTTTTGACAAAAAATAGAAGGCTAACTTTCTTTGACCCTTTGGTGTTTTTTGACCCCAAAAAATGAAAGTTTGAATTTCGCTTATATTTTTGCTGTTTCTTTTGCAACTTGTTGAGAAAATAAGAATGGCGCAGTCAGATTTCCAGTAAGTATGATATTTTATATTTTATTTGGGTTTAAACCAAACACATTCGGGGTGAATTTGCCCAAATCTTATTTCTCAATTTTCCACGGTTTTCATTGCTTGCGCGAGGTTCTGACGACTGTTTCGAGCACCGAGCATCCAAATACGTCGTTTTAATAGAAAAAAAGGCCACATTAATTTTTTACCATTTTTGACAAAAAATAGAAGGCTAACTTTCTTTGACCCTTTGGTGTTTTTTGACCCCAAAAAATGAAAGTTTGAATTTCGCTTATATTTTTGCTGTTTCTTTTGCAACTTGTTGAGAAAATAAGAATGGCACAGTCAGATTTCCAGTAAGTATGATATTTTATATTTTATTTGGGTTTAAACCAAACACATTCGGGGTGAATTTGCCCAAATTTTATTTCTCAATTTTCCACGGTTTTCATTGCTTGCGCGAGGTTCTGACGACTGTTTCGAGCACCGAGCATCCAAATACGTCGTTTTAATAGAAAAAAAGGCCACATTAATTTTTTACCATTTTTGACAAAAAATAGAAGGCTAACTTTCTTTGACCCTTTGGTGTTTTTTGACCCCAAAAAATGAAAGTTTGAATTTCGCTTATATTTTTGCTGTTTCTTTTGCAACTTGTTGAGAAAATAAGAATGGCGCAGTCAGATTTCCAGTAAGTATGATATTTTATATTTTATTTGGGTTTAAACCAAACACATTCTGGGTGAATTTGCCCAAATCTTATTTCTCAATTTTCCACGGTTTTCATTGCTTGCGCGAGGTTCTGACGACTGTTTCGAGCACCGAGCATCCAAATACGTCGTTTTAATAGAAAAAAAGGCCACATTAATTTTTTACCATTTTTGACAAAAAATAGAAGGCTAACTTTCTTTGACCCTTTGGTGTTTTTTGACCCCAAAAAATGAAAGTTTGAATTTCGCTTATATTTTTGCTGTTTCTTTTGCAACTTGTTGAGAAAATAAGAATGGCACAGTCAGATTTCCAGTAAGTATGATATTTTATATTTTATTTGGGTTTAAACCAAACACATTCGGGGTGAATTTGCCCAAATTTTATTTCTCAATTTTCCACGGTTTTCATTGCTTGCGCGAGGTTCTGACGACTGTTTCGAGCACCGAGCATCCAAATACGTCGTTTTAATAGAAAAAAAGGCCACATTAATTTTTTACCATTTTTGACAAAAAATAGAAGGCTAACTTTCTTTGACCCTTTGGTGTTTTTTGACCCCAAAAAATGAAAGTTTGAATTTCGCTTATATTTTTGCTGTTTCTTTTGCAACTTGTTGAGAAAATAAGAATGGCGCAGTCAGATTTCCAGTAAGTATGATATTTTATATTTTATTTGGGTTTAAACCAAACACATTCGGGGTGAATTTGCCCAAATCTTATTTCTCAATTTTCCACGGTTTTCATTGCTTGCGCGAGGTTCTGACGACTGTTTCGAGCACCGAACATCCAAATACGTCGTTTTAATAGAAAAAAAGGCCACATTAATTTTTTACCATTTTTGACAAAAAATAGAAGGCAAACTTTCTTTGACCCTTTGGTGTTTTTAGACCCCAAAAAATGAAAGTTTGAATTTCGCTTATATTTTTGCTGTTTCTTTTGCAACTTGTTGAGAAAATAAGAATGGCGCAGTCAGATTTCCAGTAAGTATGATATTTTATATTTTATTTGGGTTTAAACCAAACACATTCGGGGTGAATTTGCCCAAATCTTATTTCTCAATTTTCTACGGTTTTCATTGCTTGCGCGAGGTTCTGACGACTGTTTCGAGCACCGAGCATCCAAATACGTCGTTTTAATAGAAAAAAAGGCCACATTAATTTTTTACCATTTTTGACAAAAAATAGAAGGGTAACTTTCTTTGACCCTTTGGTGTTTTTGACCCCAAAAAATGAAAGTTTGAATTTCGCTTATATTTTTGCTGTTTCTTTTGCAACTTGTTGAGAAAATAAGAATGGCGCAGTCAGATTTCCAGTAAGTATGATATTTTATATTTTATTTGGGTTTAAACCAAACACATTCTGGGTGAATTTGCCCAAATCTTATTTCTCAATTTTCCACGGTTTTCATTGCTTGCTCGAGGTTCTGCCGACTGTTTCGAGCACCGAGCATCCAAATACGTCGTTTTAATAGAAAAAAAGGCCACATTAATTTTTTACCATTTTTGACAAAAAATAGAAGGCTAACTTTCTTTGACCCTTTGGTGTTTTTTGACCCCAAAAAATGAAAGTTTGAATTTCGCTTATATTTTTGCTGTTTCTTTTGCAACTTGTTGAGAAAATAAGAATGGCGCAGTCAGATTTCCAGTAAGTATGATATTTTATATTTTATTTGGGTTTAAACCAAACACATTCGGGGTGAATTTGCCCAAATCTTATTTCTCAATTTTCCACGGTTTTCATTGCTTGCGCGAGGTTCTGACGACTGTTTCGAGCACCGAGCATCCAAATACGTCGTTTTAATAGAAAAAAAGGCCACATTAATTTTTTACCATTTTTGACAAAAAATAGAAGGCTAACTTTCTTTGACCCTTTGGTGTTTTTTGACCCCAAAAAATGAAAGTTTGAATTTCGCTTATATTTTTGCTGTTTCTTTTGCAACTTGTTGAGAAAATAAGAATGGCACAGTCAGATTTCCAGTAAGTATGATATTTTATATTTTATTTGGGTTTAAACCAAACACATTCGGGGTGAATTTGCCCAAATTTTATTTCTCAATTTTCCACGGTTTTCATTGCTTGCGCGAGGTTCTGACGACTGTTTCGAGCACCGAGCATCCAAATACGTCGTTTTAATAGAAAAAAATGCCACATTAATTTTTTACCATTTTTGACAAAAAATAGAAGGCTAACTTTCTTTGACCCTTTGGTGTTTTTTGACCCCAAAAAATGAAAGTTTGAATTTCGCTTATATTTTTGCTGTTTCTTTTGCAACTTGTTGAGAAAATAAGAATGGCGCAGTCAGATTTCCAGTAAGTATGATATTTTATATTTTATTTGGGTTTAAACCAAACACATTCTGGGTGAATTTGCCCAAATCTTATTTCTCAATTTTCCACGGTTTTCATTGCTTGCGCGAGGTTCTGACGACTGTTTCGAGCACCGAGCATCCAAATACGTCGTTTTAATAGAAAAAAAGGCCACATTAATTTTTTACCATTTTTGACAAAAAATAGAAGGCTAACTTTCTTTGACCCTTTGGTGTTTTTTGACCCCAAAAAATGAAAGTTTGAATTTCGCTTATATTTTTGCTGTTTCTTTTGCAACTTGTTGAGAAAATAAGAATGGCGCAGTCAGATTTCCAGTAAGTATGATATTTTATATTTTATTTGGGTTTAAACCAAACACATTCGGGGTGAATTTGCCCAAATCTTATTTCTCAATTTTCCACGGTTTTCATTGCTTGCGCGAGGTTCTGACGACTGTTTCGAGCACCGAGCATCCAAATACGTCGTTTTAATAGAAATAAAGGCCACATTAATTTTTTACCATTTTTGACAAAAAATAGAAGGCTTTTCTTTGACCCTTTGGTGTTTTTTGACCCCAAAAAATGAAAGTTTGAATTTCGCTTATATTTTTGCTGTTTCTTTTGCAACTTGTTGAGAAAATAAGAATGGCACAGTCAGATTTCCAGTAAGTATGATATTTTATATTTTATTTGGGTTTAAACCAAACACATTCGGGGTGAATTTGCCCAAATTTTATTTCTCAATTTTCCACGGTTTTCATTGCTTGCGCGAGGTTCTGATGACTGTTTCGAGCACCGAGCATCCAAATACGTCGTTTTAATAGAAAAAAAGGCCACATTAATTTTTTACCATTTTTGACAAAAAATAGAAGGCTAACTTTCTTTGACCCTTTGGTGTTTTTTGACCCCAAAAAATGAAAGTTTGAATTTCGCTTATATTTTTGCTGTTTCTTTTGCAACTTGTTGAGAAAATAAGAATGGCGCAGTCAGATTTCCAGTAAGTATGATATTTTATATTTTATTTGGGTTTAAACCAAACACATTCGGGGTGAATTTGCCCAAATCTTATTTCTCAATTTTCCACGGTTTTCATTGCTTGCGCGAGGTTCTGACGACTGTTTCGAGCACCGAGCATCCAAATACGTCGTTTTAATAGAAAAAAAGGCCACATTAATTTTTTACCATTTTTGACAAAAAATAGAAGGCTAACTTTCTTTGACCCTTTGGTGTTTTTTGACCCCAAAAAATGAAAGTTTGAATTTCGCTTATATTTTTGCTGTTTCTTTTGCAACTTGTTGAGAAAATAAGAATGGCGCAGTCAGATTTCCAGTAAGTATGATATTTTATATTTTATTTGGGTTTAAACCAAACACATTCGGGGTGAATTTGCCCAAATCTTATTTCTCAATTTTCCACGGTTTTCATTGCTTGCGCGAGGTTCTGACGACTGTTTCGAGCACCGAACATCCAAATACGTCGTTTTAATAGAAAAAAAGGCCACATTAATTTTTTACCATTTTTGACAAAAAATAGAAGGCAAACTTTCTTTGACCCTTTGGTGTTTTTAGACCCCAAAAAATGAAAGTTTGAATTTCGCTTATATTTTTGCTGTTTCTTTTGCAACTTGTTGAGAAAATAAGAATGGCGCAGTCAGATTTCCAGTAAGTATGATATTTTATATTTTATTTGGGTTTAAACCAAACACATTCGGGGTGAATTTGCCCAAATCTTATTTCTCAATTTTCCACGGTTTTCATTGCTTGCGCGAGGTTCTGACGACTGTTTCGAGCACCGAGCATCCAAATACGTCGTTTTAATAGAAAAAAAGGCCACATTAATTTTTTACCATTTTTGACAAAAAATAGAAGGCTAACTTTCTTTGACCCTTTGGTGTTTTTTGACCCCAAAAAATGAAAGTTTGAATTTCGCTTATATTTTTGCTGTTTCTTTTGCAACTTGTTGAGAAAATAAGAATGGCGCAGTCAGATTTCCAGTAAGTATGATATTTTATATTTTATTTGGGTTTAAACCAAACACATTCGGGGTGAATTTGCCCAAATCTTATTTCTCAATTTTCCACGGTTTTCATTGCTTGCGCGAGGTTCTGACGACTGTTTCGAGCACCGAGCATCCAAATACGTCGTTTTAATAGAAAAAAAGGCCACATTAATTTTTTACCATTTTTGACAAAAAATAGAAGGCTAACTTTCTTTGACCCTTTGGTGTTTTTTGACCCCAAAAAATGAAAGTTTGAATTTCGCTTATATTTTTGCTGTTTCTTTTGCAACTTGTTGAGAAAATAAGAATGGCGCAGTCAGATTTCCAGTAAGTATGATATTTTATATTTTATTTGGGTTTAAACCAAACACATTCTGGGTGAATTTGCCCAAATCTTATTTCTCAATTTTCCACGGTTTTCATTGCTTGCTCGAGGTTCTGCCGACTGTTTCGAGCACCGAGCATCCAAATACGTCGTTTTAATAGAAAAAAAGGCCACATTAATTTTTTACCATTTTTGACAAAAAATAGAAGGCTAACTTTCTTTGACCCTTTGGTGTTTTTTGACCCCAAAAAATGAAAGTTTGAATTTCGCTTATATTTTTGCTGTTTCTTTTGCAACTTGTTGAGAAAATAAGAATGGCGCAGTCAGATTTCCAGTAAGTATGATATTTTATATTTTATTTGGGTTTAAACCAAACACATTCGGGGTGAATTTGCCCAAATCTTATTTCTCAATTTTCCACGGTTTTCATTGCTTGCGCGAGGTTCTGACGACTGTTTCGAGCACCGAGCATCCAAATACGTCGTTTTAATAGAAATAAAGGCCACATTAATTTTTTACCATTTTTGACAAAAAATAGAAGGCTAACTTTCTTTGACCCTTTGGTGTTTTTTGACCCCAAAAAATGAAAGTTTGAATTTCGCTTATATTTTTGCTGTTTCTTTTGCAACTTGTTGAGAAAATAAGAATGGCACAGTCAGATTTCCAGTAAGTATGATATTTTATATTTTATTTGGGTTTAAACCAAACACATTCGGGGTGAATTTGCCCAAATTTTATTTCTCAATTTTCCACGGTTTTCATTGCTTGCGCGAGGTTCTGACGACTGTTTCGAGCACCGAGCATCCAAATACGTCGTTTTAATAGAAAAAAATGCCACATTAATTTTTTACCATTTTTGACAAAAAATAGAAGGCTAACTTTCTTTGACCCTTTGGTGTTTTTTGACCCCAAAAAATGAAAGTTTGAATTTCGCTTATATTTTTGCTGTTTCTTTTGCAACTTGTTGAGAAAATAAGAATGGCGCAGTCAGATTTCCAGTAAGTATGATATTTTATATTTTATTTGGGTTTAAACCAAACACATTCGGGGTGAATTTGCCCAAATCTTATTTCTCAATTTTCCACGGTTTTCATTGCTTGCGCGAGGTTCTGACGACTGTTTCGAGCACCGAGCATCCAAATACGTCGTTTTAATAGAAAAAAAGGCCACATTAATTTTTTACCATTTTTGACAAAAAATAGAAGGCAAACTTTCTTTGACCCTTTGGTGTTTTTTGACCCCAAAAAATGAAAGTTTGAATTTCGCTTATATTTTTGCTGTTTCTTTTGCAACTTGTTGAGAAAATAAGAATGGCGCAGTCAGATTTCCAGTAAGTATGATATTTTATATTTTATTTGGGTTTAAACCAAACACATTCGGGGTGAATTTGCCCAAATCTTATTTCTCAATTTTCTACGGTTTTCATTGCTTGCGCGAGGTTCTGACGACTGTTTCGAGCACCGAGCATCCAAATACGTCGTTTTAATAGAAAAAAAGGCCACATTAATTTTTTACCATTTTTGACAAAAAATAGAAGGCTAACTTTCTTTGACCCTTTGGTGTTTTTTGACCCCAAAAAATGAAAGTTTGAATTTCGCTTATATTTTTGCTGTTTCTTTTGCAACTTGTTGAGAAAATAAGAATGGCACAGTCAGATTTCCAGTAAGTATGATATTTTATATTTTATTTGGGTTTAAACCAAACTCATTCGGGTTGAATTTGCCCAAATTTTATTTCTCAATTTTCCACGGTTTTCATTGCTTGCGCGAGGTTCTGACGACTGTTTCGAGCACCGAGCATCCAAATACGTCGTTTTAATAGAAAAAAATGCCACATTAATTTTTTACCATTTTTGACAAAAAATAGAAGGCTAACTTTCTTTGACCCTTTGGTGTTTTTTGACCCCAAAAAATAAAAGTTTGAATTTCGCTTATATTTTTGCTGTTTCTTTTGCAACTTGTTGAGAAAATAAGAATGGCGCAGTCAGATTTCCAGTAAGTATGATATTTTATATTTTATTTGGGTTTAAACCAAACACATTCGGGGTGAATTTGCCCAAATCTTATTTCTCAATTTTCCACGGTTTTCATTGCTTGCGCGAGGTTCTGACGACTGTTTCGAGCACCGAGCATCCAAATACGTCGTTTTAATAGAAAAAAAGGCCACATTAATTTTTTACCATTTTTGACAAAAAATAGAAGGCTAACTTTCTTTGACCCTTTGGTGTTTTTTGACCCCAAAAAATGAAAGTTTGAATTTCGCTTATATTTTTACTGTTTCTTTTGCAACTTGTTGAGAAAATAAGAATGGCGCAGTCAGATTTCCAGTAAGTATGATATTTTATATTTTATTTGGGTTTAAACCAAACACATTCGGGGTGAATTTGCCCAAATCTTATTTCTCAATTTTCCACGGTTTTCATTGCTTGCGCGAGGTTCTGACGACTGTTTCGAGCACCGAGCATCCAAATACGGCGTTTTAATAGAAAAAAAGGCCACATTAATTTTTTACCATTTTTGACAAAAAATAGAAGGCTAACTTTCTTTGACCCTTTGGTGTTTTTTGACCCCAAAAAATGAAAGTTTGAATTTCGCTTATATTTTTGCTGTTTCTTTTGCAACTTGTTGAGAAAATAAGAATGGCGCAGTCAGATTTCCAGTAAGTATGATATTTTATATTTTATTTGGGTTTAAACCAAACACATTCGGGGTGAATTTGCCCAAATCTTATTTCTCAATTTTCCACGGTTTTCATTGCTTGCGCGAGGTTCTGACGACTGTTTCGAGCACCGAGCATCCAAATACGTCGTTTTAATAGAAAAAAAGGCCACATTAATTTTTTACCATTTTTGACAAAAAATAGAAGGCAAACTTTCTTTGACCCTTTGGTGTTTTTTGACCCCAAAAAATGAAAGTTTGAATTTCGCTTATATTTTTGCTGTTTCTTTTGCAACTTGTTGAGAAAATAAGAATGGCGCAGTCAGATTTCCAGTAAGTATGATATTTTATATTTTATTTGGGTTTAAACCAAACACATTCGGGGTGAATTTGCCCAAATCTTATTTCTCAATTTTCTACGGTTTTCATTGCTTGCGCGTGGTTCTGACGACTGTTTCGAGCACCGAGCATCCAAATATGTCGTTTTAATAGAAAAAAAGGCCATTTTAATTTTTTACCATTTTTGACAAAAAATAGAAGGCAAACTTTCTTTGACCCTTTGGTGTTTTTTGACCCCAAAAAATGAAAGTTTGAATTTCGCTTATATTTTTGCTGTTTCTTTTGCAACTTGTAGAGAAAATAAGAATGGCGCAGTCAGATTTCCAGTAAGTATGATATTTTATATTTTATTTGGGTTTAAACCAAACACATTCGGGGTGAATTTGCCCAAATCTTATTTCTCAATTTTCTACGGTTTTCATTGCTTGCGCGAGGTTCTGACGACTGTTTCGAGCACCGAGCATCCAAATACGTCGTTTTAATAGAAAAAAAGGCCACATTAATTTTTTACCATTTTTGACAAAAAATAGAAGGCTAACTTTCTTTGACCCTTTGGTGTTTTTTGACCCCAAAAAATGAAAGTTTGAATTTCGCTTATATTTTTGCTGTTTCTTTTGCAACTTGTTGAGAAAATAAGAATGGCGCAGTCAGATTTCCAGTAAGTATGATATTTTATATTTTATTTGGGTTTAAACCAAACACATTCGGGGTGAATTTGCCCAAATCTTATTTCTCAATTTTCTACGGTTTTCATTGCTTGCGCGAGGTTCTGACGACTGTTTCGAGCACCGAGCATCCAAATACGTCGTTTTAATAGAAAAAAAGGCCATATTAATTTTTTACCATTTTTGACAAAAAATAGAAGGCAAACTTTCTTTGACCCTTTGGTGTTTTTTGACCCCAAAAAATGAAAGTTTGAATTTCGCTTATATTTTTGCTGTTTCTTTTGCAACTTGTTGAGAAAATAAGAATGGCGCAGTCAGATTTCCAGTAAGTATGATATTTTATATTTTATTTGGATTTAAACCAAACACATTCGGGGTGAATTTGCCCAAATCTTATTTCTCAATTTTCCACGGTTTTCATTGCTTGCGCGAGGTTCTAACGACTGTTTCGAGCACCGAGCATCCAAATACGTCGTTTTAATAGAAAAAAAGGCCACATTAATTTTTTACCATTTTTGACAAAAAATAGAAGGCTAACTTTCTTTGACCCTTTGGTGTTTTTTGACCCCAAAAAATGAAAGTTTGAATTTCGCTTATATTTTTGCTGTTTCTTTTGCAACTTGTTGAGAAAATAAGAATGGCGCAGTCAGATTTCCAGTAAGTATGATATTTTATATTTTATTTGGGTTTAAACCAAACACATTCGGGGTGAATTTGCCCAAATCTTATTTCTCAATTTTCCACGGTTTTCATTGCTTGCGCGAGGTTCTGACGACTGTTTCGAGCACCGAGCATCCAAATACGTCGTTATAATAGAAAAAAAGGCCACATTAATTTTTTACCATTTTTGACAAAAAATAGAAGGCTAACTTTCTTTGACCCTTTGGTGTTTTTTGACCCCAAAAAATGAAAGTTTGAATTTCGCTTATATTTTTGCTGTTTCTTTTGCAACTTGTTGAGAAAATAAGAATGGCGCAGTCAGATTTCCAGTAAGTATGATATTTTATATTTTATTTGGGTTTAAACCAAACACATTCGGGGTGAATTTGCCCAAATCTTATTTCTCAATTTTCTACGGTTTTCATTGCTTGCGCGAGGTTCTGACGACTGTTTCGAGCACCGAGCATCCAAATACGTCGTTTTAATAGAAAAAAAGGCCACATTAATTTTTTACCATTTTTGACAAAAAATAGAAGGCTAATTTTCTTTGACCCTTTGGTGTTTTTTGACCCCAAAAAATGAAAGTTTGAATTTCGCTTATATTTTTGCTGTTTCTTTTGCAACTTGTTGAGAAAATAAGAATGGCGCAGTCAGATTTCCAGTAAGTATGATATTTTATATTTTATTTGGGTTTAAACCAAACACATTCGGGGTGAATTTGCCCAAATCTTATTTCTCAATTTTCTACGGTTTTCATTGCTTGCGCGAGGTTCTGACGACTGTTTCGAGCACCGAGCATCCAAATACGTCGTTTTAATAGAAAAAAAGGCCACATTAATTTTTTACCATTTTTGACAAAAAATAGAAGGCTAACTTTATTTGACCCTTTGGTGTTTTTTGACCCCAAAAAATGAAAGTTTGAATTTCGCTTATATTTTTGCTGTTTCTTTTGCAACTTGTTGAGAAAATAAGAATGGCGCAGTCAGATTTCCAGTAAGTATGATATTTTATATTTTATTTGGGTTTAAACCAAACACATTCGGGGTGAATTTGCCCAAATCTTATTTCTCAATTTTCTACGGTTTTCATTGCTTGCGCGAGGTTCTGACGACTGTTTCGAGCACCGAGCATCCAAATACGTCGTTTTAATAGAAAAAAAGGCCACATTAATTTTTTACCATTTTTGACAAAAAATAGAAGGCTAACTTTCTTTGACCCTTTGGTGTTTTTTGACCCCAAAAAATGAAAGTTTGAATTTCGCTTATATTTTTGCTGTTTCTTTTGCAACTTGTTGAGAAAATAAGAATGGCGCAGTCAGATTTCCAGTAAGTATGATATTTTATATTTTATTTGGGTTTAAACCAAACACATTCGGGGTGAATTTGCCCAAATCTTATTTCTCAATTTTCTACGGTTTTCATTGCTTGCGCGAGGTTCTGACGACTGTTTCGAGCACCGAGCATCCAAATACGTCGTTTTAATAGAAAAAAAGGCCATATTAATTTTTTACCATTTTTGACAAAAAATAGAAGGCAAACTTTCTTTGACCCTTTGGTGTTTTTTGACCCCAAAAAATGAAAGTTTGAATTTCGCTTATATTTTTGCTGTTTCTTTTGCAACTTGTTGAGAAAATAAGAATGGCGCAGTCAGATTTCCAGTAAGTATGATATTTTATATTTTATTTGGATTTAAACCAAACACATTCGGGGTGAATTTGCCCAAATCTTATTTCTTAATTTTCCACGGTTTTCATTGCTTGCGCGAGGTTCTAACGACTGTTTCGAGCACCGAGCATCCAAATACGTCGTTTTAATAGAAAAAAAGGCCACATTAATTTTTTACCATTTTTGACAAAAAATAGAAGGCTAACTTTCTTTGACCCTTTGGTGTTTTTTGACCCCAAAAAATGAAAGTTTGAATTTCGCTTATATTTTTGCTGTTTCTTTTGCAACTTGTTGAGAAAATAAGAATGGCGCAGTCAGATTTCCAGTAAGTATGATATTTTATATTATATTTGGGTTTAAACCAAACACATTCGGGGTGAATTTGCCCAAATCTTATTTCTCAATTTTCCACGGTTTTCATTGCTTGCGCGAGGTTCTGACGACTGTTTCGAGCACCGAGCATCCAAATACGTCGTTATAATAGAAAAAAAGGCCACATTAATTTTTTACCATTTTTGACAAAAAATAGAAGGCTAACTTTCTTTGACCCTTTGGTGTTTTTTGACCCCAAAAAATGAAAGTTTGAATTTCGCTTATATTTTTGCTGTTTCTTTTGCAACTTGTTGAGAAAATAAGAATGGCGCAGTCAGATTTCCAGTAAGTATGATATTTTATATTTTATTTGGGTTTAAACCAAACACATTCGGGGTGAATTTGCCCAAATCTTATTTCTCAATTTTCTACGGTTTTCATTGCTTGCGCGAGGTTCTGACGACTGTTTCGAGCACCGAGCATCCAAATACGTCGTTTTAATAGAAAAAAAGGCCACATTAATTTTTTACCATTTTTGACAAAAAATAGAAGGCTAATTTTCTTTGACCCTTTGGTGTTTTTTGACCCCAAAAAATGAAAGTTTGAATTTCGCTTATATTTTTGCTGTTTCTTTTGCAACTTGTTGAGAAAATAAGAATGGCGCAGTCAGATTTCCAGTAAGTATGATATTTTATATTTTATTTGGGTTTAAACCAAACACATTCGGGGTGAATTTGCCCAAATCTTATTTCTCAATTTTCTACGGTTTTCATTGCTTGCGCGAGGTTCTGACGACTGTTTCGAGCACCGAGCATCCAAATACGTCGTTTTAATAGAAAAAAAGGCCACATTAATTTTTTACCATTTTTGACAAAAAATAGAAGGCTAACTTTATTTGACCCTTTGGTGTTTTTTGACCCCAAAAAATGAAAGTTTGAATTTCGCTTATATTTTTGCTGTTTCTTTTGCAACTTGTTGAGAAAATAAGAATGGCGCAGTCAGATTTCCAGTAAGTATGATATTTTATATTTTATTTGGGTTTAAACCAAACACATTCGGGGTGAATTTGCCCAAATCTTATTTCTCAATTTTCTACGGTTTTCATTGCTTGCGCGAGGTTCTGACGACTGTTTCGAGCACCGAGCATCCAAATACGTCGTTTTAATAGAAAAAAAGGCCACAGTAATTTTTTACCCTTTTTGACAAAAAATAGAAGGCTAACTTTCTTTGACCCTTTGGTGTTTTTTGACCCCAAAAAATGAAAGTTTGAATTTCGCTTATATTTTTGCTGTTTCTTTTGCAACTTGTTGAGAAAATAAGAATGGCGCAGTCAGATTTCCAGTAAGTATGATATTTTATATTTTATTTGGGTTTAAACCAAACACATTCGGGGTGAATTTGCCCAAATCTTATTTCTCAATTTTCTACGGTTTTCATTGCTTGCGCGAGGTTCTGACGACTGTTTCGAGCACCGAGCATCCAAATACGTCGTTTTAATAGAAAAAAAGGCCATATTAATTTTTTACCATTTTTGACAAAAAATAGAAGGCAAACTTTCTTTGACCCTTTGGTGTTTTTTGACCCCAAAAAATGAAAGTTTGAATTTCGCTTATATTTTTGCTGTTTCTTTTGCAACTTGTTGAGAAAATAAGAATGGCGCAGTCAGATTTCCAGTAAGTATGATATTTTATATTTTATTTGGATTTAAACCAAACACATTCGGGGTGAATTTGCCCAAATCTTATTTCTCAATTTTCCACGGTTTTCATTGCTTGCGCGAGGTTCTAACGACTGTTTCGAGCACCGAGCATCCAAATACGTCGTTTTAATAGAAAAAAAGGCCACATTAATTTTTTACCATTTTTGACAAAAAATAGAAGGCTAACTTTCTTTGACCCTTTGGTGTTTTTTGACCCCAAAAAATGAAAGTTTGAATTTCGCTTATATTTTTGCTGTTTCTTTTGCAACTTGTTGAGAAAATAAGAATGGCGCAGTCAGATTTCCAGTAAGTATGATATTTTATATTTTATTTGGGTTTAAACCAAACACATTCGGGGTGAATTTGCCCAAATCTTATTTCTCAATTTTCCACGGTTTTCATTGCTTGCGCGAGGTTCTGACGACTGTTTCGAGCACCGAGCATCCAAATACGTCGTTATAATAGAAAAAAAGGCCACATTAATTTTTTACCATTTTTGACAAAAAATAGAAGGCTAACTTTCTTTGACCCTTTGGTGTTTTTTGACCCCAAAAAATGAAAGTTTGAATTTCGCTTATATTTTTGCTGTTTCTTTTGCAACTTGTTGAGAAAATAAGAATGGCGCAGTCAGATTTCCAGTAAGTATGATATTTTATATTTTATTTGGGTTTAAACCAAACACATTCGGGGTGAATTTGCCCAAATCTTATTTCTCAATTTTCTACGGTTTTCATTGCTTGCGCGAGGTTCTGACGACTGTTTCGAGCACCGAGCATCCAAATACGTCGTTTTAATAGAAAAAAAGGCCACATTAATTTTTTACCATTTTTGACAAAAAATAGAAGGCTAATTTTCTTTGACCCTTTGGTGTTTTTTGACCCCAAAAAATGAAAGTTTGAATTTCGCTTATATTTTTGCTGTTTCTTTTGCAACTTGTTGAGAAAATAAGAATGGCGCAGTCAGATTTCCAGTAAGTATGATATTTTATATTTTATTTGGGTTTAAACCAAACACATTCGGGGTGAATTTGCCCAAATCTTATTTCTCAATTTTCTACGGTTTTCATTGCTTGCGCGAGGTTCTGACGACTGTTTCGAGCACCGAGCATCCAAATACGTCGTTTTAATAGAAAAAAAGGCCACATTAATTTTTTACCATTTTTGACAAAAAATAGAAGGCTAACTTTATTTGACCCTTTGGTGTTTTTTGACCCCAAAAAATGAAAGTTTGAATTTCGCTTATATTTTTGCTGTTTCTTTTGCAACTTGTTGAGAAAATAAGAATGGCGCAGTCAGATTTCCAGTAAGTATGATATTTTATATTTTATTTGGGTTTAAACCAAACACATTCGGGGTGAATTTGCCCAAATCTTATTTCTCAATTTTCTACGGTTTTCATTGCTTGCGCGAGGTTCTGACGACTGTTTCGAGCACCGAGCATCCAAATACGTCGTTTTAATAGAAAAAAAGGCCACAGTAATTTTTTACCCTTTTTGACAAAAAATAGAAGGCTAACTTTCTTTGACCCTTTGGTGTTTTTTGACCCCAAAAAATGAAAGTTTGAATTTCGCTTATATTTTTGCTGTTTCTTTTGCAACTTGTTGAGAAAATAAGAATGGCGCAGTCAGATTTCCAGTAAGTATGATATTTTATATTTTATTTGGGTTTAAACCAAACACATTCGGGGTGAATTTGCCCAAATCTTATTTCTCAATTTTCTACGGTTTTCATTGCTTGCGCGAGGTTCTGACGACTGTTTCGAGCACCGAGCATCCAAATACGTCGTTTTAATAGAAAAAAAGGCCACATTAATTTTTTACCATTTTTGACAAAAAATAGAAGGCTAATTTTCTTTGACCCTTTGGTGTTTTTTGAATCCAAAAAATGAAAGTTTGAATTTCGCTTATATTTTTGCTGTTTCTTTTGCAACTTGTTGAGAAAATAAGAATGGCGCAGTCAGATTTCCAGTAAGTATGATATTTTATATTTTATTTGGGTTTAAACCAAACACATTCGGGGTGAATTTGCCCAAATCTTATTTCTCAATTTTCTACGGTTTTCATTGCTTGCGCGAGGTTCTGACGACTGTTTCGAGCACCGAGCATCCAAATACGTCGTTTTAATAGAAAAAAAGGCCACATTAATTTTTTACCATTTTTGACAAAAAATAGAAGGCTAACTTTATTTGACCCTTTGGTGTTTTTTGACCCCAAAAAATGAAAGTTTGAATTTCGCTTATATTTTTGCTGTTTCTTTTGCAACTTGTTGAGAAAATAAGAATGGCGCAGTCAGATTTCCAGTAAGTATGATATTTTATATTTTATTTGGGTTTAAACCAAACACATTCGGGGTGAATTTGCCCAAATCTTATTTCTCAATTTTCTACGGTTTTCATTGCTTGCGCGAGGTTCTGACGACTGTTTCGAGCACCGAGCATCCAAATACGTCGTTTTAATAGAAAAAAAGGCCACATTAATTTTTTACCATTTTTGACAAAAAATAGAAGGCTAATTTTCTTTGACCCTTTGGTGTTTTTTGACCCCAAAAAATGAAAGTTTGAATTTCGCTTATATTTTTGCTGTTTCTTTTGCAACTTGTTGAGAAAATAAGAATGGCGCAGTCAGATTTCCAGTAAGTATGATATTTTATATTTTATTTGGGTTTAAACCAAACACATTCGGGGTGAATTTGTCCAAATCTTATTTCTCAATTTTCCACGGTTTTCATTGCTTGCGCGAGGTTCTGACGACTGTTTCGAGCACCGAGCATCCAAATACGTCGTTTTAATAGAAAAAAAGGCCACATTAATTTTTTACCATTTTTGACAAAAAATAGAAGGCTAACTTTCTTTGACCCTTTGGTGTTTTTTGACCCCAAAAAATGAAAGTTTGAATTTCGCTTATATTTTTGCTGTTCCTTTTGCAACTTGTTGAGAAAATAAGAATGGTGCAGTCAGATTTCCAGTAAGTATGATATTTTATATTTTATTTGGGTTTAAACCAAACACATTCGGGGTGAATTTGCCCAAAACTTATTTCTCAATTTTCCACGGTTTTCATTGCTTGCGCGAGGTTCTGACGACTGTTTCGAGCACCGAGCATCCAAATACGTCGTTTTAATAGAAAAAAAGGCCACATTAATTTTTTACCATTTTTGACAAAAAATAGAAGGCAAACTTTCTTTGACCCTTTGGTGTTTTTTGACCCCAAAAATTGAAAGTTTGAATTTCGCTTATATTTTTGCTGTTTCTTTTGCAACTTGTTGAGAAAATAAGAATGGCGCAGTCAGATTTCCAGTAAGTATGATATTTTATATTTTATTTGGGTTTAAACCAAACACATTCGGGGTGAATTTGCCCAAATCTTATTTCTCAATTTTCTACGGCTTTCATTGCTTGCGCGAGGTTCTGACGACTGTTTCGAGCACCGAGCATCCAAATACGTCGTTTTAATAGAAAAAAAGGCCACATTAATTTTTTACCATTTTTGACAAAAAATAGAAGGCTAACTTTCTTTGACCCTTTGGTGTTTTTTGACCCCAAAAAATGAAAGTTTGAATTTCGCTTATATTTTTGCTGTTTCTTTTGCAACTTGTTGAGAAAATAAGAATGGCGCAGTCAGATTTCCAGTAAGTATGATATTTTATATTTTATTTGGGTTTAAACCAAACACATTCGGGGTGAATTTGCCCAAATCTTATTTCTCAATTTTCCACGGTTTTCATTGCTTGCGCGAGGTTCTGACGACTGTTTCGAGCACCGAGCATCCAAATACGTCGTTTTAATAGAAAAAAAGGCCACATTAATTTTTTACCATTTTTGACAAATAATAGAAGGCTAACTTTCTTTGACCCTTTGGTGTTTTTTGACCCCAAAAAATGAAAGTTTGAATTTCGCTTATATTTTTGCTGTTTCTTTTGCAACTTGTTGAGAAAATAAGAATGGCGCAGTCAGATTTCCAGTAAGTATGATATTTTATATTTTATTTGGGTTTAAACCAAACACATTCGGGGTGAATTTGCCCAAATCTTATTTCTCAATTTTCCACGGTTTTCATTGTTTGCGCGAGGTTCTGACGACTGTTTCGAGCACCGAGCATCCAAATACGTCGTTTTAATAGAAAAAAAGGCCACATTAATTTTTTACCATTTTTGACAAAAAATAGAAGGCTAACTTTCTTTGACCCTTTGGTGTTTTTTGACCCCAAAAAATGAAAGTTTGAATTTCGCTTATATTTTTGCTGTTTCTTTTCAACTTGTTGAGAAAATAAGAATGGCGCAGTCAGATTTCCAGTAAGTATGATATTTTATATTTTATTTGGGTTTAAACCAAACACATTCGGGGTGAATTTGCCCAAATCTTATTTCTCAATTTTCCACGGTTTTCATTGCTTGCGCGAGGTTCTGACGACTGTTTCGAGCACCGAGCATCCAAATACGTCGTTTTAATAGAAAAAAAGGCCACATTAATTTTTTACCATTTTTGACAAAAAATAGAAGGCAAACTTTCTTTGACCCTTTGGTGTTTTTTGACCCCAAAAAATGAAAGTTTGAATTTCGCTTATATTTTTGCTGTTTCTTTTGCAACTTGTTGAGAAAATAAGAATGGCGCAGTCAGATTTCCAGTAAGTATGATATTTTATATTTTATTTGGGTTTAAACCAAACACATTCGGGGTGAATTTGCCCAAATCTTATTTCTCAATTTTCTACGGTTTTCATTGCTTGCGCGAGGTTCTGACGACTGTTTCGAGCACCGAGCATCCAAATACGTCGTTTTAATAGAAAAAAAGGCCACATTAATTTTTTACCATTTTTGACAAAAAATAGAAGGCTAATTTTCTTTGACCCTTTGGTGTTTTTTGACCCCAAAAAATGAAAGTTTGAATTTCGCTTATATTTTTGCTGTTTCTTTTGCAACTTGTTGAGAAAATAAGAATGGCGCAGTCAGATTTCCAGTAAGTATGATATTTTATATTTTATTTGGGTTTAAACCAAACACATTCGGGGTGAATTTGCCCAAATCTTATTTCTCAATTTTCTACGGTTTTCATTGCTTGCGCGAGGTTCTGACGACTGTTTCGAGCACCGAGCATCCAAATACGTCGTTTTAATAGAAAAAAAGGCCACATTAATTTTTTACCATTTTTGACAAAAAATAGAAGGCTAACTTTATTTGACCCTTTGGTGTTTTTTGACCCCAAAAAATGAAAGTTTGAATTTCGCTTATATTTTTGCTGTTTCTTTTGCAACTTGTTGAGAAAATAAGAATGGCGCAGTCAGATTTCCAGTAAGTATGATATTTTATATTTTATTTGGGTTTAAACCAAACACATTCGGGGTGAATTTGCCCAAATCTTATTTCTCAATTTTCTACGGTTTTCATTGCTTGCGCGAGGTTCTGACGACTGTTTCGAGCACCGAGCATCCAAATACGTCGTTTTAATAGAAAAAAAGGCCACAGTAATTTTTTACCCTTTTTGACAAAAAATAGAAGGCTAACTTTCTTTGACCCTTTGGTGTTTTTTGACCCCAAAAAATGAAAGTTTGAATTTCGCTTATATTTTTGCTGTTTCTTTTGCAACTTGTTGAGAAAATAAGAATGGCGCAGTCAGATTTCCAGTAAGTATGATATTTTATATTTTATTTGGGTTTAAACCAAACACATTCGGGGTGAATTTGTCCAAATCTTATTTCTCAATTTTCCACGGTTTTCATTGCTTGCGCGAGGTTCTGACGACTGTTTCGAGCACCGAGCATCCAAATACGTCGTTTTAATAGAAAAAAAGGCCATATTAATTTTTTACCATTTTTGACAAAAAATAGAAGGCAAACTTTCTTTGACCCTTTGGTGTTTTTTGACCCCAAAAAATGAAAGTTTGAATTTCGCTTATATTTTTGCTGTTTCTTTTGCAACTTGTTGAGAAAATAAGAATGGCGCAGTCAGATTTCCAGTAAGTATGATATTTTATATTTTATTTGGATTTAAACCAAACACATTCGGGGTGAATTTGCCCAAATCTTATTTCTCAATTTTCCACGGTTTTCATTGCTTGCGCGAGGTTCTGACGACTGTTTCGAGCACCGAGCATCCAAATACTTCGTTTTAATAGAAAAAAAGGCCACATTAATTTTTTACCATTTTTGACAAAAAATAGAAGGCTAACTTTCTTTGACCCTTTGGTGTTTTTTGACCCCAAAAAATGAAAGTTTGAATTTCGCTTATATTTTTGCTGTTTCTTTTGCAACTTGTTGAGAAAATAAGAATGGCGCAGTCAGATTTCCAGTAAGTATGATATTTTATATTTTATTTGGGTTTAAACCAAACACATTCGGGGTGAATTTGCCCAAATCTTATTTCTCAATTTTCCACGGTTTTCATTGCTTGCGCGAGGTTCTGACGACTGTTTCGAGCACCGAGCATCCAAATACGTCGTTTTAATAGAAAAAAAGGCCACATTAATTTTTTACCATTTTTGACAAATAATAGAAGGCTAACTTTCTTTGACCCTTTGGTGTTTTTTGACCCCAAAAAATGAAAGTTTGAATTTCGCTTATATTTTTGCTGTTTCTTTTGCAACTTGTTGAGAAAATAAGAATGGCGCAGTCAGATTTCCAGTAAGTATGATATTTTATATTTTATTTGGGTTTAAACCAAACACATTCGGGGTGAATTTGCCCAAATCTTATTTCTCAATTTTCCACGGTTTTCATTGTTTGCGCGAGGTTCTGACGACTGTTTCGAGCACCGAGCATCCAAATACGTCGTTTTAATAGAAAAAAAGGCCACATTAATTTTTTACCATTTTTGACAAAAAATAGAAGGCTAACTTTCTTTGACCCTTTGGTGTTTTTTGACCCCAAAAAATGAAAGTTTGAATTTCGCTTATATTTTTGCTGTTTCTTTTCAACTTGTTGAGAAAATAAGAATGGCGCAGTCAGATTTCCAGTAAGTATGATATTTTATATTTTATTTGGGTTTAAACCAAACACATTCGGGGTGAATTTGCCCAAATCTTATTTCTCAATTTTCCACGGTTTTCATTGCTTGCGCGAGGTTCTGACGACTGTTTCGAGCACCGAGCATCCAAATACGTCGTTTTAATAGAAAAAAAGGCCACATTAATTTTTTACCATTTTTGACAAAAAATAGAAGGCAAACTTTCTTTGACGCTTTGGTGTTTTTTGACCCCAAAAAATGAAAGTTTGAATTTCGCTTATATTTTTGCTGTTTCTTTTGCAACTTGTTGAGAAAATAAGAATGGCGCAGTCAGATTTCCAGTAAGTATGATATTTTATATTTTATTTGGGTTTAAACCAAACACATTCGGGGTGAATTTGCCCAAATCTTATTTCTCAATTTTCCACGGTTTTCATTGCTTGCGCGAGGTTCTGACGACTGTTTCGAGCACCGAGCATCCAAATACGTCGTTTTAATAGAAAAAAAGGCCACATTAATTTTTTACCATTTTTGACAAAAAATAGAAGGCTAACTTTCTTTGACCCTTTGGTGTTTTTTGAATCCAAAAAATGAAAGTTTGAATTTCGCTTATATTTTTGCTGTTTCTTTTGCAACTTGTTGAGAAAATAAGAATGGCGCAGTCAGATTTCCAGTAAGTATGATATTTTATATTTTATTTGGGTTTAAACCAAACACATTCGGGGTGAATTTGCCCAAATCTTATTTCTCAATTTTCCACGGTTTTCATTGTTTGCGCGAGGTTCTGACGACTGTTTCGAGCACCGAGCATCCAAATACGTCGTTTTAATAGAAAAAAAGGCCACATTAATTTTTTACCATTTTTGACAAAAAATAGAAGGCTAACTTTCTTTGACCCTTTGGTGTTTTTTGACCCCAAAAAATGAAAGTTTGAATTTCGCTTATATTTTTGCTGTTTCTTTTCAACTTGTTGAGAAAATAAGAATGGCGCAGTCAGATTTCCAGTAAGTATGATATTTTATATTTTATTTGGGTTTAAACCAAACACATTCGGGGTGAATTTGCCCAAATCTTATTTCTCAATTTTCCACGGTTTTCATTGCTTGCGCGAGGTTCTGACGACTGTTTCGAGCACCGAGCATCCAAATACGTCGTTTTAATAGAAAAAAAGGCCACATTAATTTTTTACCATTTTTGACAAAAAATAGAAGGCTAATTTTCTTTGACCCTTTGGTGTTTTTTGAATCCAAAAAATGAAAGTTTGAATTTCGCTTATATTTTTGCTGTTTCTTTTGCAACTTGTTGAGAAAATAAGAATGGCGCAGTCAGATTTCCAGTAAGTATGATATTTTATATTTTATTTGGGTTTAAACCAAACACATTCGGGGTGAATTTGCCCAAATCTTATTTCTCAATTTTCTACGGTTTTCATTGCTTGCGCGAGGTTCTGACGACTGTTTCGAGCACCGAGCATCCAAATACGTCGTTTTAATAGAAAAAAAGGCCACATTAATTTTTTACCATTTTTGACAAAAAATAGAAGGCTAACTTTATTTGACCCTTTGGTGTTTTTTGACCCCAAAAAATGAAAGTTTGAATTTCGCTTATATTTTTGCTGTTTCTTTTGCAACTTGTTGAGAAAATAAGAATGGCGCAGTCAGATTTCCAGTAAGTATGATATTTTATATTTTATTTGGGTTTAAACCAAACACATTCGGGGTGAATTTGCCCAAATCTTATTTCTCAATTTTCTACGGTTTTCATTGCTTGCGCGAGGTTCTGACGACTGTTTCGAGCACCGAGCATCCAAATACGTCGTTTTAATAGAAAAAAAGGCCACATTAATTTTTTACCATTTTTGACAAAAAATAGAAGGCTAACTTTATTTGACCCTTTGGTGTTTTTTGACCCCAAAAAATGAAAGTTTGAATTTCGCTTATATTTTTGCTGTTTCTTTTGCAACTTGTTGAGAAAATAAGAATGGCGCAGTCAGATTTCCAGTAAGTATGATATTTTATATTTTATTTGGGTTTAAACCAAACACATTCGGGGTGAATTTGCCCAAATCTTATTTCTCAATTTTCCACGGTTTTCATTGCTTGCGCGAGGTTCTGACGACTGTTTCGAGCACCGAGCATCCAAATACGTCGTTTTAATAGAAAAAAAGGCCACATTAATTTTTTACCATTTTTGACAAATAATAGAAGGCTAACTTTCTTTGACCCTTTGGTGTTTTTTGACCCCAAAAAATGAAAGTTTGAATTTCGCTTATATTTTTGCTGTTTCTTTTGCAACTTGTTGAGAAAATAAGAATGGCGCAGTCAGATTTCCAGTAAGTATGATATTTTATATTTTATTTGGGTTTAAACCAAACACATTCGGGGTGAATTTGCCCAAATCTTATTTCTCAATTTTCCACGGTTTTCATTGTTTGCGCGAGGTTCTGACGACTGTTTCGAGCACCGAGCATCCAAATACGTCGTTTTAATAGAAAAAAAGGCCACATTAATTTTTTACCATTTTTGACAAAAAATAGAAGGCTAACTTTCTTTGACCCTTTGGTGTTTTTTGACCCCAAAAAATGAAAGTTTGAATTTCGCTTATATTTTTGCTGTTTCTTTTCAACTTGTTGAGAAAATAAGAATGGCGCAGTCAGATTTCCAGTAAGTATGATATTTTATATTTTATTTGGGTTTAAACCAAACACATTCGGGGTGAATTTGCCCAAATCTTATTTCTCAATTTTCCACGGTTTTCATTGCTTGCGCGAGGTTCTGACGACTGTTTCGAGCACCGAGCATCCAAATACGTCGTTTTAATAGAAAAAAAGGCCACATTAATTTTTTACCATTTTTGACAAAAAATAGAAGGCTAACTTTCTTTGACCCTTTGGTGTTTTTTGACCCCAAAAAATGAAAGTTTGAATTTCGCTTATATTTTTGCTGTTTCTTTTGCAACTTGTTGAGAAAATAAGAATGGCGCAGTCAGATTTCCAGTAAGTATGATATTTTATATTTTATTTGGGTTTAAACCAAACACATTCGGGGTGAATTTGTCCAAATCTTATTTCTCAATTTTCCACGGTTTTCATTGCTTGCGCGAGGTTCTGACGACTGTTTCGAGCACCGAGCATCCAAATACGTCGTTTTAATAGAAAAAAAGGCCACATTAATTTTTTACCATTTTTGACAAAAAATAGAAGGCTAACTTTCTTTGACCCTTTGGTGTTTTTTGACCCCAAAAAATGAAAGTTTGAATTTCGCTTATATTTTTGCTGTTTCTTTTGCAACTTGTTGAGAAAATAAGAATGGCGCAGTCAGATTTCCAGTAAGTATGATATTTTATATTTTATTTGGGTTTAAACCAAACACATTCGGGGTGAATTTGCCCAAATCTTATTTCTCAATTTTCCACGGTTTTCATTGCTTGCGCGAGGTTCTGACGACTGTTTCGAGCACCGAGCATCCAAATACGTCGTTTTAATAGAAAAAAAGGCCACATTAATTTTTTACCATTTTTGACAAAAAATAGAAGGCTAACTTTCTTTGACCCTTTGGTGTTTTTTGACCCCAAAAAATGAAAGTTTGAATTTCGTTTATATTTTTGCTGTTTCTTTTGCAACTTGTTGAGAAAATAAGAATGGCGCAGTCAGATTTCCAGTAAGTATGATATTTTATATTTTATTTGGGTTTAAACCAAACACATTCGGGGTGAATTTGCCCAAATCTTATTTCTCAATTTTCCACGGTTTTCATTGTTTGCGCGAGGTTCTGACGACTGTTTCGAGCACCGAGCATCCAAATACGTCGTTTTAATAGAAAAAAAGGCCACATTAATTTTTTACAATTTTTGACAAAAAATAGAAGGCAAACTTTCTTTGACCCTTTGGTGTTTTTTGACCCCAAAAAATGAAAGTTTGAATTTCGCTTATATTTTTGCTGTTTCTTTTGCAACTTGTTGAGAAAATAAGAATGGCGCAGTCAGATTTCCAGTAAGTATGATATTTTATATTTTATTTGGGTTTAAACCAAACACATTCGGGGTGAATTTGCCCAAATCTTAATTCTCAATTTTCCACGGTTTTCATTGCTTGCGCGAGGTTCTGACGACTGTTTCGAGCACCGAGCATCCAAATACGTCGTTTTAATAGAAAAAAAAGCCACATTAATTTTTTACCATTTTTGACAAAAAATAGAAGGCTAACTTTCTTTGACCCTTTGGTGTTTTTTGACCCCAAAAAATGAAAGTTTGAATTTCGCTTATATTTTTGCTGTTTCTTTTGCAACTTGTTGAGAAAATAAGAATGGCGCAGTCAGATTTCCAGTAAGTATGATATTTTATATTTTATTTGGGTTTAAACCAAACACATTCGGGGTGAATTTGCCCAAATCTTATTTCTCAATTTTCCACGGTTTTCATTGCTTGCGCGAGGTTCTGACGACTGTTTCGAGCACCGAGCATCCAAATACGTCGTTTTAATAGAAAAAAAGGCCACATTAATTTTTTACCATTTTTGACAAAAAATAGAAGGCTAACTTTCTTTGACCCTTTGGTGTTTTTTGACCCCAAAAAATGAAAGTTTGAATTTCGCTTATATTTTTGCTGTTTCTTTTGCAACTTGTTGAGAAAATAAGAATGGCGCAGTCAGATTTCCAGTAAGTATGATATTTTATATTTTATTTGGGTTTAAACCAAACACATTCGGGGTGAATTTGCCCAAATCTTATTATTCAATTTTCCACGGTTTTCATTGCTTGCGCGAGGTTCTGACGACTGTTTCGAGCACCGAGCATCCAAATACGTCGTTTTAATAGAAAAAAAGGCCACATTAATTTTTTACCATTTTTGACAAAAAATAGAAGGCTAACTTTCTTTGACCCTTTGGTGTTTTTTGACCCCAAAAAATGAAAGTTTGAATTTCGCTTATATTTTTGCTGTTTCTTTTCAACTTGTTGAGAAAATAAGAATGGCGCAGTCAGATTTCCAGTAAGTATGATATTTTATATTTTATTTGGGTTTAAACCAAACACATTCGGGGTGAATTTGCCCAAATCTTATTTCTCAATTTTCCACGGTTTTCATTGCTTGCGCGAGGTTCTGACGACTGTTTCGAGCACCGAGCATCCAAATACGTCGTTTTAATAGAAAAAAAGGCCACATTAATTTTTTACCATTTTTGACAAAAAATAGAAGGCAAACTTTCTTTGACCCTTTGGTGTTTTTTGACCCCAAAAAATGAAAGTTTGAATTTCGCTTATATTTTTGCTGTTTCTTTTGCAACTTGTTGAGAAAATAAGAATGGCGCAGTCAGATTTCCAGTAAGTATGATATTTTATATTTTATTTGGGTTTAAACTAAACACATTCGGGGTGAATTTGCCCAAATCTTATTTCTCAATTTTCCACGGTTTTCATTGCTTGCGCGAGGTTCTGACGACTGTTTCGAGCACCGAGCATCAAAATACGTCGTTTTAATAGAAAAAAAGGCTACATTAATTGTTTACCATTTTTGACAAAAAATAGAAGGCTAACTTTCTTTGACCCTTTGGTGTTTTTTGACCCCAAAAAATGAAAGTTTGAATTTCGCTTATATTTTTGCTGTTTCTTTTGCAACTTGTTGAGAAAATAAGAATGGCGCAGTCAGATTTCCAGTAAGTATGATATTTTATATTTTATTTGGGTTTAAACCAAACACATTCGGGGTGAATTTGCCCAAATCTTATTATTCAATTTTCCACGGTTTTCATTGCTTGCGCGAGGTTCTGACGACTGTTTCGAGCACCGAGCATCCAAATACGTCGTTTTAATAGAAAAAAAGGCCACATTAATTTTTTACCATTTTTGACAAAAAATAGAAGGCTAACTTTCTTTGACCCTTTGGTGTTTTTTGACCCCAAAAAATGAAAGTTGTTGAGAACTTTGAGAAACTTGTTGAGAAAATAAGAATGGCGCAGTCAGATTTCCAGTAAGTATGATATTTTATATTTTATTTGGATTTAAACCAAACACATTCGGGGTGAATTTGCCCAAATCTTATTTCTCAATTTTCCACGGTTTTCATTGCTTGCGCGAGGTTCTGACGACTGTTTCGAGCACCGAGCATCCAAATACGTCGTTTTAATAGAAAAAAAGGCCACATTAATTTTTTACCATTTTTGACAAAAAATAGAAGGCTAACTTTCTTTGACCCTTTGGTGTTTTTTGACCCCAAAAATGAAAGTTTGAATTTCGCTTATATTTTTGCTGTTTCTTTTGCAACTTGTTGAGAAAATAAGAATGGCGCAGTCAGATTTCCAGTAAGTATGATATTTTATATTTTATTTGGGTTTAAACCAAACACATTCGGGGTGAATTTGCCCAAATCTTATTTCTCAATTTTCCACGGTTTTCATTGCTTGCGCGAGGTTCTGACGACTGTTTCGAGCACCGACCATACAAATACGTCGTTTTAATAGAAAAAAAGGCCACATTAATTTTTTACCATTTTTGACAAAAAATAGAAGGCTAACTTTCTTTGACCCTTTGGTGTTTTTTGACCCCAAAAAATGAAAGTTTGAATTTCGCTTATATTTTTGCTGTTTCTTTTGCAACTTGTTGAGAAAATAAGAATGGCGCAGTCAGATTTCCAGTAAGTATGATATTTTATATTTTATTTGGGTTTAAACCAAACACATTCGGGGTGAATTTGCCCAGATCTTATTTCTCAATTTTCCACGGTTTTCATTGCTTGCGCGAGGTTCTGACGACTGTTTCGAGCACCGAGCATCAAAATACGTCGTTTTAATAGAAAAAAAGGCTACATTAATTGTTTACCATTTTTGACAAAAAATAGAAGGCTAACTTTCTTTGACCCTTTGGTGTTTTTTGACCCCAAAAAATGAAAGTTTGAATTTCGCTTATATTTTTGCTGTTTCTTTTGCAACTTGTTGAGAAAATAAGAATGGCGCAGTCAGATTTCCAGTAAGTATGATATTTTATATTTTATTTGGGTTTAAACCAAACACATTCGGGGTGAATTTGCCCAAATCTTATTTCTCAATTTTCCACGGATTTCATTGCTTGCGCGAGGTTCTGACGACTGTTTCGAGCACCGAGCATCCAAATACGTCGTTTTAATAGAAAAAAAAGCCACATTAATTTCTTACCATTTTTGACAAAAAATAGAAGGCTAACTTTCTTTGACCCTTTGGTGTTTTTTGACCCCAAAAAATGAAAGTTTGAATTTCGCTTATATTTTTGCTGTTTCTTTTGCAACTTGTTGAGAAAATAAGAATGGCGCAGTCAGATTTCCAGTAAGTATGATATTTTATATTTTATTTGGGTTTAAACCAAACACATTCGGGGTGAATTTGCCCAAATCTTAATTCTCAATTTTCCACGGTTTTCATTGCTTGCGCGAGGTTCTGACGACTGTTTCGAGCACCGAGCATCCAAATACGTCGTTTTAATAGAAAAAAAAGCCACATTAATTTTTTACCATTTTTGATAAAAAATAGAAGGCTAACTTTCTTTGACCCTTTGGTGTTTTTTGACCCCAAAAAATGAAAGTTTGAATTTCGCTTATATTTTTGCTGTTTCTTTTGCAACTTGTTGAGAAAATAAGAATGGCGCAGTCAGATTTCCAGTAAGTATGATATTTTATATTTTATTTGGGTTTAAACCAAACACATTCGGGGTGAATTTGCCCAGATCTTATTTCTCAATTTTCCACGGTTTTCATTGCTTGCGCGAGGTTCTGACGACTGTTTCGAGCACCGAGCATCCAAATACGTCGTTTTAATAGAAAAAAAGGCCACATTAATTTTTTACCATTTTTGACAAAAAATAGTAGGCTAACTTTCTTTGACCCTTTGGTGTTTTTTGACCCCAAAAAATGAAAGTTTGAATTTCGCTTATATTTTTGCTGTTTCTTTTGCAACTTGTTGAGAAAATAAGAATGGCGCAGTCAGATTTCCAGTAAGTATGATATTTTATATTTTATTTGGGTTTAAACCAAACACATTCGGGGTGCATTTGCCCAAATCTTATTTCTCAATTTTCCACGGTTTTCATTGCTTGCGCGAGGTTCTGACGACTGTTTCGAGCACCGAGCATCCAAATACGTCGTTTTAATAGAAAAAAAGGCCACATTAATTTTTTACCATTTTTGACAAAAAATAGAAGGCTAACTTTCTTTGACCCTTTGGTGTTTTTTGACCCCAAAAAATGAAAGTTTGAATTTCGCTTATATTTTTGCTGTTTCTTTTGCAACTTGTTGAGAAAATAAGAATGGCGCAGTCAGATTTCCAGTAAGTATGATATTTTATATTTTATTTGGGTTTAAACCAAACACATTCGGGGTGAATTTGCCCAAATCTTATTTCTCAATTTTCCACGGTTTTCATTGCTTGCCCGAGGTTCTGACGACTGTTTCGAGCACCGAGCATCCAAATACGTCGTTTTAATAGAAAAAAAGGCCACATTAATTTTTTACCATTTTTGACAAAAAATAGAAGGCTAACTTTCTTTGACCCTTTGGTGTTTTTTGACCCCAAAAAATGAAAGTTTGAATTTCGCTTATATTTTTGCTGTTTCTTTTGCAACTTGTTGAGAAAATCAGAATGGCGCAGTCAGATTTCCAGTAAGTATGATATTTTAATTTTATTTGGGTTTAAACCAAACACATTCGGGGTGAATTTGCCCAAATCTTATTTCTCAATTTTCCACGGTTTTCATTGCTTGCCCGAGGTTCTGACGACTGTTTCGAGCACCGAGCATCCAAATACGTCGTTTTAATAGAAAAAAAGGCCACATTAATTTTTTACCATTTTTGACAAAAAATAGAAGGCTAACTTTCTTTGACCCTTTGGTGTTTTTTGACCCCAAAAAATGAAAGTTTGAATTTCGCTTATATTTTTGCTGTTTCTTTTGCAACTTGTTGAGAAAATAAGAATGGCGCAGTCAGATTTCCAGTAAGTATGACATTTTATATTTTATTTGGGTTTAAACCAAACACATTCGGGGTGAATTTGCCCAAATCTTATTTCTCAATTTTCCACGGTTTTCATTGCTTGCGCGAGGTTCTGACGAATGTTTCGAGCACCGAGCATCCAAATACGTCGTTTTAATAGAAAAATAGGCCACATTAATTTTTTACCATTTTTGACAAAAAATAGAAGGCTAACTTTCTTTGACCCTTTGGTGTTTATTGACCCCAAAAAATGAAAGTTTGAATTTCGCTTATATTTTTGCTGTTTCTTTTGCAACTTGTTGAGAAAATAAGAATGGCGCAGTCAGATTTCCAGTAAGTATGATATTTTATATTTTATTTGGGTTTAAACCAAACACATTCGGGGTGAATTTGCCCAAATCTTATTTCTCAATTTTCCACGGTTTTCATTGCTTGCGCGAGGTTCTGACGACTGTTTCGAGCACCGAGCATCCAAATACGTCGTTTTAATAGAAAAAAAGGCCACATTAATTTTTTACCATTTTTGACAAAAAATAGAAGGCTAACTTTCTTTGACCCTTTGGTGTTTTTTGACCCCAAAAAATGAAAGTTTGAATTTCGCTTATATTTTTGCTGTTTCTTTTGCAACTTGTTGAGAAAATAAGAATGGCGCAGTCAGATTTCCAGTAAGTATGATATTTTATATTTTATTTGGGTTTAAACCAAACACATTCGGGGTGAATTTGCCCAAATCTTATTTCTCAATTTTCCACGGTTTTCATTGCTTGCGCGAGGTTCTGACGACTGTTTCGAGCACCGAGCATCCAAATACGTCGTTTTAATAGAAAAAAAGGCCACATTAATTTTTTACCATTTTTGACAAAAAATAGAAGGCTAACTTTTTTTGACCCTTTGGTGTTTTTTGACCCCAAAAAATGAAAGTTTGAATTTCGCTTATATTTTTGCTGTTTCTTTTGCAACTTGTTGAGAAAATAAGAATGGCGCAGTCAGATTTCCAGTAAGTATGATATTTTATATTTTATTTGGGTTTAAACCAAACACATTCGGGGTGAATTTGCCCAGATCTTATTTCTCAATTTTCCACGGTTTTTATTGCCTGCGCGAGGTTCTGACGACTGTTTCGAGCACCGAGCATCCAAATACGTCGTTTTAATAGAAAAAAAGGCCACATTAATTTTTTACCATTTTTGACAAAAAATAGAAGGCTAACTTTCTTTGACCCTTTGGTGTTTTTTGACCCCAAAAAATGAAAGTTTGAATTTCGCTTATATTTTTGCTGTTTCTTTTGCAACTTGTTGAGAAAATAAGAATGGCGCAGTCAGATTTCCAGTAAGTATGATATTTTATATTTTATTTGGGTTTAAACCAAACACATTCGGGGTGAATTTGCCCAAATCTTATTTCTCAATTTTCCACGGTTTTCATTGCTTGCGCGAGGTTCTGACGACTGTTTCGAGCACCGAGCATCCAAATACGTCGTTTTAATAGAAAAAAAGGCCACATTAATTTTTTACCATTTTTGACAAAAAATAGAAGGCTAACTTTCTTTGGCCCTTTGGTGTTTTTTGACCCCAAAAAATGAAAGTTTGAATTTCGCTTATATTTTTGCTGTTTCTTTTGCAACTTGTTGAGAAAATAAGAATGGCGCAGTCAGATTTCCAGTAAGTATGATATTTTATATTTTATTTGGGTTTAAACCAAACACATTCGGGGTGAATTTGCCCAAATCTTATTTCTCAATTTTCCACGGATTTCATTGCTTGCGCGAGGTTCTGACGACTGTTTCGAGCACCGAGCATCCAAATACGTCGTTTTAATAGAAAAAAAAGCCACATTAATTTTTTACCATTTTTGACAAAAAATAGAAGGCTAACTTTCTTTGACCCTTTGGTGTTTTTTGACCCCAAAAAATGAAAGTTTGAATTTCGCTTATATTTTTGCTGTTTCTTTTGCAACTTGTTGAGAAAATAAGAATGGCGCAGTCAGATTTCCAGTAAGTATGATATTTTATATTTTATTTGGGTTTAAACCAAACACATTCGGGGTGAATTTGCCCAGATCTTATTTCTCAATTTTCCACGGTTTTCATTGCTTGCGCGAGGTTCTGACGACTGTTTCGAGCACCGAGCATCCAAATACGTCGTTTTAATAGAAAAAAAGGCCACATTAATTTTTTACCATTTTTGACAAAAAATAGAAGGCTAACTTTCTTTGACCCTTTGGTGTTTTTTGACCCCAAAAAATGAAAGTTTGAATTTCGCTTATATTTTTGCTGTTTCTTTTGCAACTTGTTGAGAAAATAAGAATGGCGCAGTCAGATTTCCAGTAAGTATGATATTTTATATTTTATTTGGGTTTAAACCAAACACATTCGGGGTGAATTTGCCCAAATCTTATTTCTCAATTTTCCACGGTTTTCATTGCTTGCGCGAGGTTCTGACGACTGTTTCGAGCACCGAGCATCCAAATACGTCGTTTTAATAGAAAAAAAGGCCACATTAATTATTTACCATTTTTGACAAAAAATAGAAGGCTAACTTTCTTTGACCCTTTGGTGTTTTTTGACCCCAAAAAATGAAAGTTTGAATTTCGCTTATATTTTTGCTGTTTCTTTTGCAACTTGTTGAGAAAATAAGAATGGCGCAGTCAGATTTCCAGTAAGTATGATATTTTATATTTTATTTGGGTTTAAACCAAACACATTCGGGGTGAATTTGCCCAAATCTTATTTCTCAATTTTCCACGGTTTTCATTGCTTGCGCGAGGTTCTGACGACTGTTTCGAGCACCGAGCATCCAAATACGTCGTTTTAATAGAAAAAAAGGCCACATTAATTTTTTACCATTTTTGACAAAAAATAGAAGGCTAACTTTCTTTGACCCTTTGGTGTTTTTTGACCCCAAAAAATGAAAGTTTGAATTTCGCTTATATTTTTGCTGTTTCTTTTGCAACTTGTTGAGAAAATAAGAATGGCGCAGTCAGATTTCCAGTAAGTATGATATTTTATATTTTATTTGGGTTTAAACCAAACACATTCGGGGTGAATTTGCCCAAATCTTATTTCTCAATTTTCCACGGTTTTCATTGCTTGCGCGAGGTTCTGACGACTGTTTCGAGCACCGAGCATCCAAATACGTCGTTTTAATAGAAAAAAAGGCCACATTAATTTTTTACCATTTTTGACAAAAAATCGAAGGCTAACTTTCTTTGACCCTTTGGTGTTTTTTGACCCCAAAAAATGAAAGTTTGAATTTCGCTTATATTTTTGCTGTTTCTTTTGCAACTTGTTGAGAAAATAAGAATGGCGCAGTCAGATTTCCAGTAAGTATGATATTTTATATTTTATTTGGATTTAAACAAAACACATTCGGGGTGCATTTGCCCAAATCTTATTTCTCAATTTTCCACGGTTTTCATTGCTTGCGCGAGGTTCTGACGACTGTTTCGAGCACCGAGCATCCAAATACGTCGTTTTAATAGAAAAAAAGGCCACATTAATTTTTTACCATTTTTGACAAAAAATAGAAGGCTAACTTTCTTTGACCCTTTGGTGTTTTTTGACCCCAAAAAATGAAAGTTTGAATTTCGCTTATATTTTTGCTGTTTCTTTTGCAACTTGTTGAGAAAATAAGAATGGCGCAGTCAGATTTCCAGTAAGTATGATATTTTATATTTTATTTGGGTTTAAACCAAACACATTCGGGGTGAATTTGCCCAAATCTTATTTCTCAATTTTCCACGGTTTTCATTGCTTGCGCGAGGTTCTGACGACTGTTTCGAGCACCGAGCATCCAAATACGTCGTTTTAATAGAAAAAAAGGCCACATTAATTTTTTACCATTTTTGACAAAAAATAGAAGGCTAACTTTCTTTGACCCTTTGGTGTTTTTTGACCCCAAAAAATGAAAGTTTGAATTTCGCTTATATTTTTGCTGTTTCTTTTGCAACTTGTTGAGAAAATAAGAATGGCGCAGTCAGATTTCCAGTAAGTATGATATTTTATATTTTATTTGGGTTTAAACCAAACACATTCGGGGTGAATTTGCCCAAATCTTATTTCTCAATTTTCCACGGTTTTCATTGCTTGCGCGAGGTTCTGACGACTGTTTCGAGCACCGAGCATCCAAATACGTCGTTTTAATAGAAAAAAAGGCCACATTAATTTTTTACCATTTTTGACAAAAAATAGAAGGCTAACTTTCTTTGACCCTTTGGTGTTTTTTGACCCCAAAAAATGAAAGTTTGAATTTCGCTTATATTTTTGCTGTTTCTTTTGCAACTTGTTGAGAAAATAAGAATGGCGCAGTCAGATTTCCAGTAAGTATGATATTTTATATTTTATTTGGGTTTAAACCAAACACATTCGGGGTGAATTTGCCCAAATCTTATTTCTCAATTTTCCACGGTTTTCATTGCTTGCGCGAGGTTCTGACGACTGTTTCGAGCACCGAGCATCCAAATACGTCGTTTTAATAGAAAAAAAGGCCACATTAATTTTTTACCATTTTTGACAAAAAATAGAAGGCTAACTTTCTTTGACCCTTTGGTGTTTTTTGACCCCAAAAAATGAAAGTTTGAATTTCGCTTATATTTTTGCTGTTTCTTTTGCAACTTGTTGAGAAAATAAGAATGGCGCAGTCAGATTTCCAGTAAGTATGATATTTTATATTTTATTTGGGTTTAAACCAAACACATTCGGGGTGAATTTGCCCAAATCTTATTTCTCAATTTTCCACGGTTTTCATTGCTTGCGCGAAGTTCTGACGACTGTTTCGAGCACCGAGCATCCAAATACGTCGTTTTAATAGAAAAAAAGGCCACATTAATTTTTTACCATTTTTGACAAAAAATAGAAGGCTAACTTTCTTTGACCCTTTGGTGTTTTTTGACCCCAAAAAATGAAAGTTTGAATTTCGCTTATATTTTTGCTGTTTCTTTTGCAACTTGTTGAGAAAATAAGAATGGCGCAGTCAGATTTCCAGTAAGTATGATATTTTATATTTTATTTGGGTTTAAACCAAACACATTCGGGGTGAATTTGCCCAGATCTTATTTCTCAATTTTCCACGGTTTTCATTGCTTGCGCGAGGTTCTGACGACTGTTTCGAGCACCGAGCATCCAAATACGTCGTTTTAATAGAAAAAAAGGCCACATTAATTTTTTACCATTTTTGACAAAAAATAGAAGGCTAACTTTCTTTGACCCTTTGGTGTTTTTTGACCCCAAAAAATGAAAGTTTGAATTTCGCTTATATTTTTGCTGTTTCTTTTGCAACTTGTTGAGAAAATAAGAATGGCGCAGTCAGATTTCCAGTAAGTATGATATTTTATATTTTATTTGGATTTAAACAAAACACATTCGGGGTGCATTTGCCCAAATCTTATTTCTCAATTTTCCACGGTTTTCATTGCTTGCGCGAGGTTCTGACGACTGTTTCGAGCACCGAGCATCCAAATACGTCGTTTTAATAGAAAAAAAGGCCACATTAATTTTTTACCATTTTTGACAAAAAATAGAAGGCTAACTTTATTTGACCCTTTGGTGTTTTTTGACCCCAAAAAATGAAAGTTTGAATTTCGCTTATATTTTTGCTGTTTCTTTTGCAACTTGTTGAGAAAATAAGAATGGCGCAGTCAGATTTCCAGTTAGTATGATATTTTATATTTTATTTGGGTTTAAACCAAACACATTCGGGGTGAATTTGCCCAAATCTTATTTCTCAATTTTCCACGGTTTTCATTGCTTGCGCGAGGTTCTGACGACTGTTTCGAGCACCGAGCATCCAAATACGTCGTTTTAATAGAAAAAAAGGCCACATTAATTTTTTACCATTTTTGACAAAAAATAGAAGGCTAACTTTCTTTGACCCTTTGGTGTTTTTTGACCCCAAAAAATGAAAGTTTGAATTTCGCTTATATTGTTGCTGTTTCTTTTGCAACTTGTTGAGAAAATAAGAATGGCGCAGTCAGATTTCCAGTAAGTATGATATTTTATATTTTATTTGGGTTTAAACCAAACACATTCGGGGTGAATTTGCCCAAATCTTATTTCTCAATTTTCCACGGTTTTCATTGCTTGCGCGAGGTTCTGACGACTGTTTCGAGCACCGAGCATCCAAATACGTCGTTTTAATAGAAAAAAAGGCCACATTAATTTTTTACCATTTTTGACAAAAAATAGAAGGCTAACTTTCTTTGACCCTTTGGTGTTTTTTGACCCCAAAAAATGAAAGTTTGAATTTCGCTTATATTTTTGCTGTTTCTTTTGCAACTTGTTGAGAAAATAAGAATGGCGCAGTCAGATTTCCAGTAAGTATGATATTTTATATTTTATTTGGGTTTAAACCAAACACATTCGGGGTGAATTTGCCCAAATCTTATTTCTCAATTTTCCACGGTTTTCATTGCTTGCGCGAGGTTCTGACGACTGTTTCGAGCACCGAGCATCCAAATACGTCGTTTTAATAGAAAAAAAGGCCACATTAATTTTTTACCATTTTTGACAAAAAATAGAAGGCTAACTTTCTTTGACCCTTTGGTGTTTTTTGACCCCAAAAAATGAAAGTTTGAATTTCGCTTATATTTTTGCTGTTTCTTTTGCAACTTGTTGAGAAAATAAGAATGGCGCAGTCAGATTTCCAGTAAGTATGATATTTTATATTTTATTTGGATTTAAACAAAACACATTCGGGGTGCATTTGCCCAAATCTTATTTCTCAATTTTCCACGGTTTTCATTGCTTGCGCGAGGTTCTGACGACTGTTTCGAGCACCGAGCATCCAAATACGTCGTTTTAATAGAAAAAAAGGCCACATTAATTTTTTACCATTTTTGACAAAAAATAGAAGGCTAACTTTCTTTGACCCTTTGGTGTTTTTTGACCCCAAAAAATGAAAGTTTGAATTTCGCTTATATTTTTGCTGTTTCTTTTGCAACTTGTTGAGAAAATAAGAATGGCGCAGTCAGATTTCCAGTAAGTATGATATTTTATATTTTATTTGGGTTTAAACCAAACACATTCGGGGTGAATTTGCCCAGATCTTATTTCTCAATTTTCCACGGTTTTCATTGCTTGCGCGAGGTTCTGACGACTGTTTCGAGCACCGAGCATCCAAATACGTCGTTTTAATAGAAAAAAAGGCCACATTAATTTTTTACCATTTTTGACAAAAAATAGAAGGCTAACTTTCTTTGACCCTTTGGTGTTTTTTGACCCCAAAATATGAAAGTTTGAATTTCGCTTATATTTTTGCTGTTTCTTTTGCAACTTGTTGAGAAAATAAGAATGGCGCAGTCAGATTTCCAGTAAGTATGATATTTTATATTTTATTTGGGTTTAAACCAAACACATTCGGGGTGAATTTGCCCAAATCTTATTTCTCAATTTTCCACGGTTTTCATTGCTTGCGCGAGGTTCTGACGACTGTTTCGAGCACCGAGCATCCAAATACGTCGTTTTAATAGAAAAAAAGGCCACATTAATTTTTTACCATTTTTGACAAAAAATAGAAGGCTAACTTTCTTTGACCCTTTGGTGTTTTTTGACCCCAAAAAATGAAAGTTTGAATTTCGCTTATATTGTTTCTGTTTCTTTTGCAACTTGTTGAGAAAATAAGAATGGCGCAGTCAGATTTCCAGTAAGTATGATATTTTATATTTTATTTGGGTTTAAACCAAACACATTCGGGGTGAATTTGCCCAGATCTTATTTCTCAATTTTCCACGGTTTTCATTGCTTGCGCGAGGTTCTGACGACTGTTTCGAGCACCGAGCATCCAAATACGTCGTTTTAATAGAAAAAAAGGCCACATTAATTTTTTACCATTTTTGACAAAAAATAGAAGGCTAACTTTCTTTGACCCTTTGGTGTTTTTTGACCCCAAAAAATGAAAGTTTGAATTTCGCTTATATTTTTGCTGTTTCTTTTGCAACTTGTTGAGAAAATAAGAATGGCGCAGTCAGATTTCCAGTAAGTATGATATTTTATATTTTATTTGGATTTAAACAAAACACATTCGGGGTGCATTTGCCCAAATCTTATTTCTCAATTTTCCACGGTTTTCATTGCTTGCGCGAGGTTCTGACGACTGTTTCGAGCACCGAGCATCCAAATACGTCGTTTTAATAGAAAAAAAGGCCACATTAATTTTTTACCATTTTTGACAAAAAATAGAAGGCTAACTTTATTTGACCCTTTGGTGTTTTTTGACCCCAAAAAATGAAAGTTTGAATTTCGCTTATATTTTTGCTGTTTCTTTTGCAACTTGTTGAGAAAATAAGAATGGCGCAGTCAGATTTCCAGTTAGTATGATATTTTATATTTTATTTGGGTTTAAACCAAACACATTCGGGGTGAATTTGCCCAAATCTTATTTCTCAATTTTCCACGGTTTTCATTGCTTGCGCGAGGTTCTGACGACTGTTTCGAGCACCGAGCATCCAAATACGTCGTTTTAATAGAAAAAAAGGCCACATTAATTTTTTACCATTTTTGACAAAAAATAGAAGGCTAACTTTCTTTGACCCTTTGGTGTTTTTTGACCCCAAAAAATGAAAGTTTGAATTTCGCTTATATTGTTGCTGTTTCTTTTGCAACTTGTTGAGAAAATAAGAATGGCGCAGTCAGATTTCCAGTAAGTATGATATTTTATATTTTATTTGGGTTTAAACCAAACACATTCGGGGTGAATTTGCCCACATCTTATTTCTCAATTTTCCACGGTTTTCATTGCTTGCGCGAGGTTCTGACGACTGTTTCGAGCACCGAGCATCCAAATACGTCGTTTTAATAGAAAAAAAGGCCACATTAATTTTTTACCATTTTTGACAAAAAAGAGAAGGCTAACTTTCTTTGACCCTTTGGTGTTTTTTGACCCCAAAAAATGAAAGTTTGAATTTCGCTTAGATTTTTGCTGTTTCTTTTGCAACTTGTTGAGAAAATAAGAATGGCGCAGTCAGATTTCCAGTAAGTATGATATTTTATATTTTATTTGGGTTTAAACTAAACACATTCGGGGTGAATTTGCCCAAATCTTATTTCTCAATTTTCCACGGTTTTCATTGCTTGCGCGAGGTTCTGACGACTGTTTCGAGCACCGAGCATCCAAATACGTCGTTTTAATAGAAAAAAAAGCCACATTAATTTTTTACCATTTTTGACAAATAATAGAAGGCTAACTTTCTTTGACCCTTTGGTGTTTTTTGACCCCAAAAAATGAAAGTTTGAATTTCGCTTATATTTTTGCTGTTTCTTTTGCAACTTGTTGAGAAAATAAGAATGGCGCAGTCAGATTTCCAGTAAGTATGATATTTTATATTTTATTTGGGTTTAAACCAAACACATTCGGGGTGAATTTGCCCAGATCTTATTTCTCAATTTTCCACGGTTTTCATTGCTTGCGCGAGGTTCTGACGACTGTTTCGAGCACCGAGCATCCAAATACGTCGTTTTAATAGAAAAAAAGGCCCTACATTAATTTTTTACCATTTTTAACAAAAAATAGAAGGCTAACTTTCTTTGACCCTTTGGTGTTTTTTGACCCCAAAAAATGAAAGTTTGAATTTTGCTTATATTTTTGCTGTTTCTTTTGCAACTTGTTGAGAAAATAAGAATGGCGCAGTCAGATTTCCAGTAAGTATGATATTTTATATTTTATTTGGGTTTAAACCAAACACATTCGGGGTGAATTTGCCCAAATCTTATTTCTCCATTATCCACGGTTTTCATTGCTTGCGCGAGGTTCTGACGACTGTTTCGAGCACCGAGCATCCAAATACGTCGTTTTAATAGAAAAAAAGGCCACATTAATTTTTTACCATTTTTGACAAAAAATAGAAGGCTAACTTTCTTTGACCCTTTGGTGTTTTTTGACCCCAAAAAATGAAAGTTTGAATTTCGCTTATATTTTTGCTGTTTCTTTTGCAACTTGTTGAGAAAATAAGAATGGCGCAGTCAGATTTCCAGTAAGTATGATATTTTATATTTTATTTGGGTTTAAACCAAACACATTCGGGGTGAATTTGCCCAAATCTTATTTCTCAATTTTCCACGGTTTTCATTGCTTGCGCGAGGTTCTGACGACTGTTTCGAGCACCGAGCATCCAAATACGTCGTTTTAATAGAAAAAAAGGCCACATTAATTTTTTACCATTTTTGACAAAAAATAGAAGGCTAACTTTCTTTGACCCTTTGGTGTTTTTTGACCCCAAAAAATGAAAGTTTGAATTTCGCTTATATTGTTGCTGTTTCTTTTGCAACTTGTTGAGAAAATAAGAATGGCGCAGTCAGATTTCCAGTTAGTATGATATTTTATATTTTATTTGGGTTTAAACCAAACACATTCGGGGTGAATTTGCCCAAATCTTATTTCTCAATTTTCCACGGTTTTCATTGCTTGCGCGAGGTTCTGACGACTGTTTCGAGCACCGAGCATCCAAATACGTCGTTTTAATAGAAAAAAAGGCCACATTAATTTTTTACCATTTTTGACAAAAAATAGAAGGCTAACTTTCTTTGACCCTTTGGTGTTTTTTGACCCCAAAAAATGAAAGTTTGAATTTCGCTTATATTGTTGCTGTTTCTTTTGCAACTTGTTGAGAAAATAAGAATGGCGCAGTCAGATTTCCAGTAAGTATGATATTTTATATTTTATTTGGGTTTAAACCAAACACATTCGGGGTGAATTTGCCCACATCTTATTTCTCAATTTTCCACGGTTTTCATTGCTTGCGCGAGGTTCTGACGACTGTTTCGAGCACCGAGCATCCAAATACGTCGTTTTAATAGAAAAAAAGGCCACATTAATTTTTTACCATTTTTGACAAAAAAGAGAAGGCTAACTTTCTTTGACCCTTTGGTGTTTTTTGACCCCAAAAAATGAAAGTTTGAATTTCGCTTAGATTTTTGCTGTTTCTTTTGCAACTTGTTGAGAAAATAAGAATGGCGCAGTCAGATTTCCAGTAAGTATGATATTTTATATTTTATTTGGGTTTAAACTAAACACATTCGGGGTGAATTTGCCCAAATCTTATTTCTCAATTTTCCACGGTTTTCATTGCTTGCGCGAGGTTCTGACGACTGTTTCGAGCACCGAGCATCCAAATACGTCGTTTTAATAGAAAAAAAAGCCACATTAATTTTTTACCATTTTTGACAAATAATAGAAGGCTAACTTTCTTTGACCCTTTGGTGTTTTTTGACCCCAAAAAATGAAAGTTTGAATTTCGCTTATATTTTTGCTGTTTCTTTTGCAACTTGTTGAGAAAATAAGAATGGCGCAGTCAGATTTCCAGTAAGTATGATATTTTATATTTTATTTGGGTTTAAACCAAACACATTCGGGGTGAATTTGCCCAGATCTTATTTCTCAATTTTCCACGGTTTTCATTGCTTGCGCGAGGTTCTGACGACTGTTTCGAGCACCGAGCATCCAAATACGTCGTTTTAATAGAAAAAAAGGCCCTACATTAATTTTTTACCATTTTTAACAAAAAATAGAAGGCTAACTTTCTTTGACCCTTTGGTGTTTTTTGACCCCAAAAAATGAAAGTTTGAATTTTGCTTATATTTTTGCTGTTTCTTTTGCAACTTGTTGAGAAAATAAGAATGGCGCAGTCAGATTTCCAGTAAGTATGATATTTTATATTTTATTTGGGTTTAAACCAAACACATTCGGGGTGAATTTGCCCAAATCTTATTTCTCCATTATCCACGGTTTTCATTGCTTGCGCGAGGTTCTGACGACTGTTTCGAGCACCGAGCATCCAAATACGTCGTTTTAATAGAAAAAAAGGCCACATTAATTTTTTACCATTTTTGACAAAAAATAGAAGGCTAACTTTCTTTGACCCTTTGGTGTTTTTTGACCCCAAAAAATGAAAGTTTGAATTTCGCTTATATTTTTGCTGTTTCTTTTGCAACTTGTTGAGAAAATAAGAATGGCGCAGTCAGATTTCCAGTAAGTATGATATTTTATATTTTATTTGGGTTTAAACCAAACACATTCGGGGTGAATTTGCCCAAATCTTATTTCTCAATTTTCCACGGTTTTCATTGCTTGCGCGAGGTTCTGACGACTGTTTCGAGCACCGAGCATCCAAATACGTCGTTTTAATAGAAAAAAAGGCCACATTAATTTTTTACCATTTTTGACAAAAAATAGAAGGCTAACTTTCTTTGACCCTTTGGTGTTTTTTGACCCCAAAAAATGAAAGTTTGAATTTCGCTTATATTTTTGCTGTTTCTTTTGCAACTTGTTGAGAAAATAAGAATGGCGCAGTCAGATTTCCAGTAAGTATGATATTTTATATTTTATTTGGGTTTAAACCAAACACATTCTGGGTGAATTTGCCCAAATCTTATTTCTCAATTTTCCACGGTTTTCATTGCTTGCGCGAGGTTCTGACGACTGTTTCGAGCACCGAGCATCCAAATACGTCGTTTTAATAGAAAAAAAGGCCACATTAATTTTTTACCATTTTTGACAAAAAATAGAAGGCTAACTTTCTTTGACCCTTTGGTGTTTTTTGACCCCAAAAAATGAAAGTTTGAATTTCGCTTATATATTTGCTGTTTCTTTTGCAACTTGTTGAGAAAATAAGAATGGCGCAGTCAGATTTCCAGTAAGTATGATATTTTATATTTTATTTGGGTTTAAACCAAACACATTCGGGGTGAATTTGCCCAAATCTTATTTCTCAATTTTCCACGGTTTTCATTGCTTGCGCGAGGTTCTGACGACTGTTTCGAGCACCGAGCATCCAAATACGTCGTTTTAATAGAAAAAAAGGCCACATTAATTTTTTACCATTTTTGACAAAAAATAGAAGGCTAACTTTCTTTGACCCTTTGGTGTTTTTTGACCCCAAAAAATGAAAGTTTGAATTTCGCTTATATTGTTGCTGTTTCTTTTGCAACTTGTTGAGAAAATAAGAATGGCGCAGTCAGATTTCCAGTAAGTATGATATTTTATATTTTATTTGGGTTTAAACCAAACACATTCGGGGTGAATTTGCCCAAATCTTATTTCTCAATTTTCCACGGTTTTCATTGCTTGCGCGAGGTTCTGACGACTGTTTCGAGCACCGAGCATCCAAATACGTCGTTTTAATAGAAAAAAAAGCCACATTAATTTTTTACCATTTTTGACAAATAATAGAAGGCTAACTTTCTTTGACCCTTTGGTGTTTTTTGACCCCAAAAAATGAAAGTTTGAATTTCGCTTATATTTTTGCTGTTTCTTTTGCAACTTGTTGAGAAAATAAGAATGGCGCAGTCAGATTTCCAGTAAGTATGATATTTTATATTTTATTTGGGTTTAAACCAAACACATTCGGGGTGAATTTGCCCAGATCTTATTTCTCAATTTTCCACGGTTTTCATTGCTTGCGCGAGGTTCTGACGACTGTTTCGAGCACCGAGCATCCAAATACGTCGTTTTAATAGAAAAAAAGGCCCTACATTAATTTTTTACCATTTTTGACAAAAAATAGAAGGCTAACTTTCTTTGACCCTTTGGTGTTTTTTGACCCCAAAAAATGAAAGTTTGAATTTCGCTTATATTTTTGCTGTTTCTTTTGCAACTTGTTGAGAAAATAAGAATGGCGCAGTCAGATTTCCAGTAAGTATGATATTTTATATTTTATTTGGGTTTAAACCAAACACATTCGGGGTGAATTTGCCCAAATCTTATTTCTCCATTATCCACGGTTTTCATTGCTTGCGCGAGGTTCTGACGACTGTTTCGAGCACCGAGCATCCAAATACGTCGTTTTAATAGAAAAAAAGGCCACATTAATTTTTTACCATTTTTGACAAAAAATAGAAGGCTAACTTTCTTTGACCCTTTGGTGTTTTTTGACCCCAAAAAATGAAAGTTTGAATTTCGCTTATATTTTTGCTGTTTCTTTTGCAACTTGTTGAGAAAATAAGAATGGCGCAGTCAGATTTCCAGTAAGTATGATATTTTATATTTTATTTGGGTTTAAACCAATCACATTCGGGGTGAATTTGCCCAAATCTTATTTCTCAATTTTCCACGGTTTTCATTGCTTGCGCGAGGTTCTGACGACTGTTTCGAGCACCGAGCATCCAAATACGTCGTTTTAATAGAAAAAAAAGCCACATTAATTTTTTACCATTTTTGACAAATAATAGAAGGCTAACTTTCTTTGACCCTTTGGTGTTTTTTGACCCCAAAAAATGAAAGTTTGGATTTCGCTTATATTTTTGCTGTTTCTTTTGCAACTTGTTGAGAAAATAAGAATGGCGCAGTCAGATTTCTAGTAAGTATGATATTTTATATTTTATTTGGGTTTAAACCAAACACATTCGGGGTGAATTTGCCCAAATCTTATTTCTCAATTTTCCACGGTTTTCATTGCTTGCGCGAGGTTCTGATGACTGTTTCGAGCACCGAGCATCCAAATACGTCGTTTTAATAGAAAAAAAGGCCACATTAATTTTTTACCATTTTTGACAAAAAATAGAAGGCTAACTTTCTTTGACCCTTTGGTGTTTTTTGACCCCAAAAAATGAAAGTTTGAATTTCGCTTATATTGTTGCTGCTTCTTTTGCAACTTGTTGAGAAAATAAGAATGGCGCAGTCAGATTTCCAGTAAGTATGATATTTTATATTTTATTTGGGTTTAAACCAAACACATTCGGGGTGAATTTGCCCAAATCTTATTTCTCAATTTTCCACGGTTTTCATTGCTTGCGCGAGGTTCTGACGACTGTTTCGAGCACCGAGCATCCAAATACGTCGTTTTAATAGAAAAAAAGGCCACATTAATTTTTTACCATTTTTGACAAAAAATAGAAGGCTAACTTTCTTTGACCCTTTGGTGTTTTTTGACCCCAAAAAATGAAAGTTTGAATTTCGCTTATATTTTTGCTGTTTCTTTTGCAACTTGTTGAGAAATTAAGAATGGCGCAGTCAGATTTCCAGTAAGTATGATATTTTATATTTTATTTGGGTTTAAACCAAACACATTCGGGGTGAATTTGCCCAAATCTTATTTCTCATTTATCCACGGTTTTCATTGCTTGCGCGAGGTTCTGACGACTGTTTCGAGCACCGAGCATCCAAATACGTCGTTTTAATAGAAAAAAAGGCCACATTAATTTTTTACCATTTTTGACAAAAAATAGAAGGCTAACTTTCTTTGACCCTTTGGTGTTTTTTGACCCCAAAAAATGAAAGTTTGAATTTCGCTTATATTTTTGCTGTTTCTTTTGCAACTTGTTGAGAAAATAAGAATGGCGCAGTCAGATTTCCAGTAAGTATGATATTTTATATTTTATTTGGATTTAAACCAAACACATTCGGGGTGAATTTGCCCAAATCTTATTTCTCCATTATCCACGGTTTTCATTGCTTGCGCGAGGTTCTGACGACTGTTTCGAGCACCGAGCATCCAAATACGTCGTTTTAATAGAAAAAAAGGCCACATTAATTTTTTACCATTTTTGACAAAAAATAGAAGGCTAACTTTCTTTGACCCTTTGGTGTTTTTTGACCCCAAAAAATGAAAGTTTGAATTTCGCTTATATTTTTACTGTTTCTTTTGCAACTTGTTGAGAAAATAAGAATGGCGCAGTCAGATTTCCAGTAAGTATGATATTTTATAATTTATTTGGGTTTAAACCAAACACATTCGGGGTGAATTTGCCCAAATCTTATTTCTCAATTTTCCACGGTTTTCATTGCTTGCGCGAGGTTCTGACGACTGTTTCGAGCACCGACCATCAAAATACGTCGTTTTAATAGAAAAATAGGCCACATTCATTTTTTAACATTTTTGACAAAAAATTGAAGGCTAACTTTCTTTGACCCTTTGGTGTTTTTTGACCCCAAAAAATGAAAGTTTGAATTTCGCTTATATTTTTGCTGTTTCTTTTGCAACTTGTTGAGAAAATAAGAATGGCGCAGTCAGATTTCCAGTAAGTATGATATTTTATATTTTATTTGGGTTTAAACCAAACACATTCGGGGTGAATTTGCCCAAATCTTATTTCTCAATTTTCCACGGTTTTCATTGCTTGCGCGAGGTTCTGACGACTGTTTCGAGCACCGAGCATCCAAATACGTCGTTTTAATAGAAAAAAAGGCCACATTAATTTTTTACCATTTTTGACAAAAAATAGAAGGCTAACTTTCTTTGACCCTTTGGTGTTTTTTGACCCCAAAAAATGAAAGTTTGAATTTCGCTTATATTGTTGCTGCTTCTTTTGCAACTTGTTGAGAAAATAAGAATGGCGCAGTCAGATTTCCAGTAAGTATGATATTTTATATTTTATTTGGGTTTAAACCAAACACATTCGGGGTGAATTTGCCCAAATCTTATTTCTCAATTTTCCACGGTTTTCATTGCTTGCGCGAGGTTCTGACGACTGTTTCGAGCACCGAGCATCCAAATACGTCGTTTTAATAGAAAAAAAGGCCACATTAATTTTTTACCATTTTTGACAAAAAATAGAAGGCTAACTTTCTTTGACCCTTTGGTGTTTTTTGACCCCAAAAAATGAAAGTTTGAATTTCGCTTATATTTTTGCTGTTTCTTTTGCAACTTGTTGAGAAATTAAGAATGGCGCAGTCAGATTTCCAGTAAGTATGATATTTTATATTTTATTTGGGTTTAAACCAAACACATTCGGGGTGAATTTGCCCAAATCTTATTTCTCATTTATCCACGGTTTTCATTGCTTGCGCGAGGTTCTGACGACTGTTTCGAGCACCGAGCATCCAAATACGTCGTTTTAATAGAAAAAAAGGCCACATTAATTTTTTACCATTTTTGACAAAAAATAGAAGGCTAACTTTCTTTGACCCTTTGGTGTTTTTTGACCCCAAAAAATGAAAGTTTGAATTTCGCTTATATTGTTGCTGTTTCTTTTGCAACTTGTTGAGAAAATAAGAATGGCGCAGTCAGATTTCCAGTAAGTATGATATTTTATATTTTATTTGGGTTTAAACCAAACACATTCGGGGTGAATTTGCCCAAATCTTATTTCTCAATTTTCCAAGGTTTTCATTGCTTGCGCGAGGTTCTGACGACTGTTTCGAGCACCGAGCATCCAAATACGTCGTTTTAATAGAAAAATAGGCCACATTCATTTTTTAACATTTTTGACAAAAAATTGAAGGCTAACTTTCTTTGACCCTTTGGTGTTTTTTGACCCCAAAAAATGAAAGTTTGAATTTCGCTTATATTTTTGATATTTCTTATGCAACTTGTTGAGAAAATAAGAATGGCGCAGTCAGATTTCCAGTAAGTATGATATTTTATATTTTATTTGGGTTTAAACCAAACACATTCGGGGTGAATTTGCCCAAATCTTATTTCTCAATTTTCCACGGTTTATATTGCTTGCGCGAGGTTCTGACGACTGTTTCGAGCACCGAGCATCCAAATACGTCGTTTTAATAGAAAAAAAGGCCACATTAATTTTTTACCATTTTTGACAAAAAATAGAAGGCTAACTTTCTTTGACCCTTTGGTGTTTTTTGACCCCAAAAAATGAAAGTTTGAATTTCGCTTATATTTTTGATATTTCTTATGCAACTTGTTGAGAAAATAAGAATGGCGCAGTCAGATTTCCAGTAAGTATGATATTTTATATTTTATTTGGGTTTAAACCAAACACATTCGGGGTGAATTTGCCCAAATCTTATTTCTCACTTTTCCACGGTTTTCATTGCTTGCGCGAGGTTCTGACGACTGTTTCGAGCACCGAGCATCCAAATACGTCGTTTTAATAGAAAAAAAGGCCACATTAATTTTTTACCATTTTTGACAAAAAATAGAAGGCTAACTTTCTTTGACCCTTTGGTGTTTTTTGACCCCAAAAAATGAAAGTTTGTATTTCGCTTATATTGTTGCTGTTTCTTTTGCAACTTGTTGAGAAAATAAGAATGGCGCAGTCAGATTTCCAGTAATTATGATATTTTATATTTTATTTGGGTTTAAACCAAACACATTCGGGGTGAATTTGCCCAAATCTTATTTCTCAATTTTCCAAGGTTTTCATTGCTTGCGCGAGGTTCTGACGACTGTTTCGAGCACCGAGCATCCAAATACGTCGTTTTAATAGAAAAATAGGCCACATTCATTTTTTAACATTTTTGACAAAAAATTGAAGGCTAACTTTCTTTGACCCTTTGGTGTTTTTTGACCCCAAAAAATGAAAGTTTGAATTTCGCTAATATTTTTGATATTTCTTATGCAACTTGTTGAGAAAATAAGAATGGCGCAGTCAGATTTCCAGTAAGTATGATATTTTATATTTTATTTGGGTTTAAACCAAACACATTCGGGGTGAATTTGCCCAAATCTTATTTCTCATTTTTCCACGGTTTTCATTGCTTGCGCGAGGTTCTGACGACTGTTTCGAGCACCGAGCATCCAAATACGTCGTTTTAATAGAAAAAAAGGCCACATTAATTTTTTACCATTTTTGACAAAAAATAGAAGGCTAACTTTCTTTGACCCTTTGGTGTTTTTTGACCCCAAAAAATGAAAGTTTGAATTTCGCTTATATTTTTGCTGTTTCTTTTGCAACTTGTTGAGAAAATAAGAATGGCGCAGTCAGATTTCCAGTAAGTATGATATTTTATATTTTATTTGGGTTTAAACCAAACACATTCGGGGTGAATTTGCCCAAATCTTATTTCTCAATTTTCCACGGTTTTCATTGCTTGCGCGAGGTTCTGACGACTGTTTCGAGCACCGAGCATCCAAATACGTCGTTTTAATAGAAAAAAAGGCCACATTAATTTTTTACCATTTTTGACAAAAAATAGAAGGCTAACTTTCTTTGACCCTTTGGTGTTTTTTGACCCCAAAAAATGAAAGTTTGAATTTCGCTTATATTGTTGCTGTTTCTTTTGCAACTTGTTGAGAAAATAAGAATGGCGCAGTCAGATTTCCAGTAAGTATGATATTTTATATTTTATTTGGGTTTAAACCAAACACATTCGGGGTGAATTTGCCCAAATCTTATTTCTCAATTTTCCAAGGTTTTCATTGCTTGCGCGAGGTTCTGACGACTGTTTCGAGCACCGAGCATCCAAATACGTCGTTTTAATAGAAAAAAAGGCCACATTAATTTTTTACCATTTTTGACAAAAAATAGAAGGCTAACTTTCTTTGACCCTTTGGTGTTTTTTGACCCCAAAAAATGAAAGTTTGTATTTCGCTTATATTGTTGCTGTTTCTTTTGCAACTTGTTGAGAAAATAAGAATGGCGCAGTCAGATTTCCAGTAAGTATGATATTTTATATTTTATTTGGGTTTAAACCAAACACATTCGGGGTGAATTTGCCCAAATCTTATTTCTCAATTTTCCAAGGTTTTCATTGCTTGCGCGAGGTTCTGACGACTGTTTCGAGCACCGAGCATCCAAATACGTCGTTTTAATAGAAAAATAGGCCACATTCATTTTTTAACATTTTTGACAAAAAATTGAAGGCTAACTTTCTTTGACCCTTTGGTGTTTTTTGACCCCAAAAAATGAAAGTTTGAATTTCGCTAATATTTTTGATATTTCTTATGCAACTTGTTGAGAAAATAAGAATGGCGCAGTCAGATTTCCAGTAAGTATGATATTTTATATTTTATTTGGGTTTAAACCAAACACATTCGGGGTGAATTTGCCCAAATCTTATTTCTCATTTTTCCACGGTTTTCATTGCTTGCGCGAGGTTCTGACGACTGTTTCGAGCACCGAGCATCCAAATACGTCGTTTTAATAGAAAAAAAGGCCACATTAATTTTTTACCATTTTTGACAAAAAATAGAAGGCTAACTTTCTTTGACCCTTTGGTGTTTTTTGACCCCAAAAAATGAAAGTTTGAATTTCGCTTATATTTTTGCTGTTTCTTTTGCAACTTGTTGAGAAAATAAGAATGGCGCAGTCAGATTTCCAGTAAGTATGATATTTTATATTTTATTTGGGTTTAAACCAAACACATTCGGGGTGAATTTGCCCAAATCTTATTTCTCAATTTTCCACGGTTTTCATTGCTTGCGCGAGGTTCTGACGACTGTTTCGAGCACCGAGCATCCAAATACGTCGTTTTAATAGAAAAAAAGGCCACATTAATTTTTTACCATTTTTGACAAAAAATAGAAGGCTAACTTTCTTTGACCCTTTGGTGTTTTTTGACCCCAAAAAATGAAAGTTTGAATTTCGCTTATATTGTTGCTGTTTCTTTTGCAACTTGTTGAGAAAATAAGAATGGCGCAGTCAGATTTCCAGTAAGTATGATATTTTATATTTTATTTGGGTTTAAACCAAACACATTCGGGGTGAATTTACCCAAATCTTATTTCTCATTTTTCCACGGTTTTCATTGCTTGCGCGAGGTTCTGACGACTGTTTCGAGCACCGAGCATCCAAATACGTCGTTTTAATAGAAAAAAAGGCCACATTAATTTTTTACCATTTTTGACAAAAAATAGAAGGCTAACTTTCTTTGACCCTTTGGTGTTTTTTGACCCCAAAAAATGAAAGTTTGAATTTCGCTTATATTTTTGCTGTTTCTTTTGCAACTTGTTGAGAAAATAAGAATGGCGCAGTCAGATTTCCAGTAAGTATGATATTTTATATTTTATTTGGGTTTAAACCAAACACATTCGGGGTGAATTTGCCCAAATCTTATTTCTCAATTTTCCACGGTTTTCATTGCTTGCGCGAGGTTCTGACGACTGTTTCGAGCACCGAGCATCCAAATACGTCGTTTTAATAGAAAAAAAGGCCACATTAATTTTTTACCATTTTTGACAAAAAATAGAAGGCTAACTTTCTTTGACCCTTTGGTGTTTTTTGACCCCAAAAAATGAAAGTTTGAATTTCGCTTATATTGTTGCTGCTTCTTTTGCAACTTGTTGAGAAAATAAGAATGGCGCAGTCAGATTTCCAGTAAGTATGATATTTTATATTTTATTTGGGTTTAAACCAAACACATTCGGGGTGAATTTGCCCAAATCTTATTTCTCAATTTTCCACGGTTTTCATTGCTTGCGCGAGGTTCTGACGACTGTTTCGAGCACCGAGCATCCAAATACGTCGTTTTAATAGAAAAAAAGGCCACATTAATTTTTTACCATTTTTGACAAAAAATAGAAGGCTAACTTTCTTTGACCCTTTGGTGTTTTTTGACCCCAAAAAATGAAAGTTTGAATTTCGCTTATATTTTTGCTGTTTCTTTTGCAACTTGTTGAGAAATTAAGAATGGCGCAGTCAGATTTCCAGTAAGTATGATATTTTATATTTTATTTGGGTTTAAACCAAACACATTCGGGGTGAATTTGCCCAAATCTTATTTCTCATTTATCCACGGTTTTCATTGCTTGCGCGAGGTTCTGACGACTGTTTCGAGCACCGAGCATCCAAATACGTCGTTTTAATAGAAAAAAAGGCCACATTAATTTTTTACCATTTTTGACAAAAAATAGAAGGCTAACTTTCTTTGACCCTTTGGTGTTTTTTGACCCCAAAAAATGAAAGTTTGAATTTCGCTTATATTGTTGCTGTTTCTTTTGCAACTTGTTGAGAAAATAAGAATGGCGCAGTCAGATTTCCAGTAAGTATGATATTTTATATTTTATTTGGGTTTAAACCAAACACATTCGGGGTGAATTTGCCCAAATCTTATTTCTCAATTTTCCAAGGTTTTCATTGCTTGCGCGAGGTTCTGACGACTGTTTCGAGCACCGAGCATCCAAATACGTCGTTTTAATAGAAAAATAGGCCACATTCATTTTTTAACATTTTTGACAAAAAATTGAAGGCTAACTTTCTTTGACCCTTTGGTGTTTTTTGACCCCAAAAAATGAAAGTTTGAATTTCGCTTATATTTTTGATATTTCTTATGCAACTTGTTGAGAAAATAAGAATGGCGCAGTCAGATTTCCAGTAAGTATGATATTTTATATTTTATTTGGGTTTAAACCAAACACATTCGGGGTGAATTTGCCCAAATCTTATTTCTCAATTTTCCACGGTTTATATTGCTTGCGCGAGGTTCTGACGACTGTTTCGAGCACCGAGCATCCAAATACGTCGTTTTAATAGAAAAAAAGGCCACATTAATTTTTTACCATTTTTGACAAAAAATAGAAGGCTAACTTTCTTTGACCCTTTGGTGTTTTTTGACCCCAAAAAATGAAAGTTTGAATTTCGCTTATATTTTTGATATTTCTTATGCAACTTGTTGAGAAAATAAGAATGGCGCAGTCAGATTTCCAGTAAGTATGATATTTTATATTTTATTTGGGTTTAAACCAAACACATTCGGGGTGAATTTGCCCAAATCTTATTTCTCACTTTTCCACGGTTTTCATTGCTTGCGCGAGGTTCTGACGACTGTTTCGAGCACCGAGCATCCAAATACGTCGTTTTAATAGAAAAAAAGGCCACATTAATTTTTTACCATTTTTGACAAAAAATAGAAGGCTAACTTTCTTTGACCCTTTGGTGTTTTTTGACCCCAAAAAATGAAAGTTTGTATTTCGCTTATATTGTTGCTGTTTCTTTTGCAACTTGTTGAGAAAATAAGAATGGCGCAGTCAGATTTCCAGTAAGTATGATATTTTATATTTTATTTGGGTTTAAACCAAACACATTCGGGGTGAATTTGCCCAAATCTTATTTCTCAATTTTCCAAGGTTTTCATTGCTTGCGCGAGGTTCTGACGACTGTTTCGAGCACCGAGCATCCAAATACGTCGTTTTAATAGAAAAATAGGCCACATTCATTTTTTAACATTTTTGACAAAAAATTGAAGGCTAACTTTCTTTGACCCTTTGGTGTTTTTTGACCCCAAAAAATGAAAGTTTGAATTTCGCTTATATTTTTGATATTTCTTATGCAACTTGTTGAGAAAATAAGAATGGCGCAGTCAGATTTCCAGTAAGTATGATATTTTATATTTTATTTGGGTTTAAACCAAACACATTCGGGGTGAATTTGCCCAAATCTTATTTCTCACTTTTCCACGGTTTTCATTGCTTGCGCGAGGTTCTGACGACTGTTTCGAGCACCGAGCATCCAAATACGTCGTTTTAATAGAAAAAAAGGCCACATTAATTTTTTACCATTTTTGACAAAAAATAGAAGGCTAACTTTCTTTGACCCTTTGGTGTTTTTTGACCCCAAAAAATGAAAGTTTGTATTTCGCTTATATTGTTGCTGTTTCTTTTGCAACTTGTTGAGAAAATAAGAATGGCGCAGTCAGATTTCCAGTAAGTATGATATTTTATATTTTATTTGGGTTTAAACCAAACACATTCGGGGTGAATTTGCCCAAAACTTATTTCTCAATTTTCCACGGTTTTCATTGCTTGCGCGAGGTTCTGACGACTGTTTCGAGCACCGAGCATCCAAATACGTCGTTTTAATAGAAAAAAAGGCCACATTAATTTTTTACCATTTTTGACAAAAAATAGAAGGCTAACTTTCTTTGACCCTTTGGTGTTTTTTGACCCCAAAAAATGAAAGTTTGAATTTCGCTTATATTGTTGCTGTTTCTTTTGCAACTTGTTGAGAAAATAAGAATGGCGCAGTCAGATTTCCAGTAAGTATGATATTTTATATTTTATTTGGGTTTAAACCAAACACATTCGGGGTGAATTTGCCCAAATCTTATTTCTCAATTTTCCACGGTTTTCATTGCTTGCGCGAGGTTCTGACGACTGTTTCGAGCACCGAGCATCCAAATACGTCGTTTTAATAGAAAAAAAGGCCACATTAATTTTTTACCATTTTTGACAAAAAATAGAAGGCAAACTTTCTTTGACCCTTTGGTGTTTTTTGACCCCAAAAAATGAAAGTTTGAATTTCGCTTATATTTTTGCTGTTTCTTTTGCAACTTGTTGAGAAAATAAGAATGGCGCAGTCAGATTTCCAGTAAGTATGATATTTTATATTTTATTTGGGTTTAAACCAAACACATTCGGGGTGAATTTGCCCAAATCTTATTTCTCATTTTTCCACGGTTTTCATTGCTTGCGCGAGGTTCTGACGACTGTTTCGAGCACCGAGCATCCAAATACGTCGTTTTAATAGAAAAAAAGGCCACATTAATTTTTTACCATTTTTGACAAAAAATAGAAGGCTAACTTTCTTTGACCCTTTGGTGTTTTTTGACCCCAAAAAATGAAAGTTTGAATTTCGCTTATATTTTTGCTGTTTCTTTTGCAACTTGTTGAGAAAATAAGAATGGCGCAGTCAGATTTCCAGTAAGTATGATATTTTATATTTTATTTGGGTTTAAACCAAACACATTCGGGGTGAATTTGCCCAAATCTTATTTCTCAATTTTCCACGGTTTTCATTGCTTGCGCGAGGTTCTGACGACTGTTTCGAGCACCGAGCATCCAAATACGTCGTTTTAATAGAAAAAAAGGCCACATTAATTTTTTACCATTTTTGACAAAAAATAGAAGGCTAACTTTCTTTGACCCTTTGGTGTTTTTTGACCCCAAAAAATGAAAGTTTGAATTTCGCTTATATTGTTGCTGCTTCTTTTGCAACTTGTTGAGAAAATAAGAATGGCGCAGTCAGATTTCCAGTAAGTATGATATTTTATATTTTATTTGGGTTTAAACCAAACACATTCGGGGTGAATTTGCCCAAATCTTATTTCTCAATTTTCCACGGTTTTCATTGCTTGCGCGAGGTTCTGACGACTGTTTCGAGCACCGAGCATCCAAATACGTCGTTTTAATAGAAAAAAAGGCCACATTAATTTTTTACCATTTTTGACAAAAAATAGAAGGCTAACTTTCTTTGACCCTTTGGTGTTTTTTGACCCCAAAAAATGAAAGTTTGAATTTCGCTTATATTTTTGCTGTTTCTTTTGCAACTTGTTGAGAAATTAAGAATGGCGCAGTCAGATTTCCAGTAAGTATGATATTTTATATTTTATTTGGGTTTAAACCAAACACATTCGGGGTGAATTTGCCCAAATCTTATTTCTCATTTATCCACGGTTTTCATTGCTTGCGCGAGGTTCTGACGACTGTTTCGAGCACCGAGCATCCAAATACGTCGTTTTAATAGAAAAAAAGGCCACATTAATTTTTTACCATTTTTGACAAAAAATAGAAGGCTAACTTTCTTTGACCCTTTGGTGTTTTTTGACCCCAAAAAACGAAAGTTTGAATTTCGCTTATATTGTTGCTGTTTCTTTTGCAACTTGTTGAGAAAATAAGAATGGCGCAGTCAGATTTCCAGTAAGTATGATATTTTATATTTTATTTGGGTTTAAACCAAACACATTCGGGGTGAATTTGCCCAAATCTTATTTCTCAATTTTCCAAGGTTTTCATTGCTTGCGCGAGGTTCTGACGACTGTTTCGAGCACCGAGCATCCAAATACGTCGTTTTAATAGAAAAATAGGCCACATTCATTTTTTAACATTTTTGACAAAAAATTGAAGGCTAACTTTCTTTGACCCTTTGGTGTTTTTTGACCCCAAAAAATGAAAGTTTGAATTTCGCTTATATTTTTGATATTTCTTATGCAACTTGTTGAGAAAATAAGAATGGCGCAGTCAGATTTCCAGTAAGTATGATATTTTATATTTTATTTGGGTTTAAACCAAACACATTCGGGGTGAATTTGCCCAAATCTTATTTCTCAATTTTCCACGGTTTATATTGCTTGCGCGAGGTTCTGACGACTGTTTCGAGCACCGAGCATCCAAATACGTCGTTTTAATAGAAAAAAAGGCCACATTAATTTTTTACCATTTTTGACAAAAAATAGAAGGCTAACTTTCTTTGACCCTTTGGTGTTTTTTGACCCCAAAAAATGAAAGTTTGAATTTCGCTTATATTTTTGATATTTCTTATGCAACTTGTTGAGAAAATAAGAATGGCGCAGACAGATTTCCAGTAAGTATGATATTTTATATTTTATTTGGGTTTAAACCAAACACATTCGGGGTGAATTTGCCCAAATCTTATTTCTCACTTTTCCACGGTTTTCATTGCTTGCGCGAGGTTCTGACGACTGTTTCGAGCACCGAGCATCCAAATACGTCGTTTTAATAGAAAAAAAGGCCACATTAATTTTTTACCATTTTTGACAAAAAATAGAAGGCTAACTTTCTTTGACCCTTTGGTGTTTTTTGACCCCAAAAAATGAAAGTTTGTATTTCGCTTATATTGTTGCTGTTTCTTTTGCAACTTGTTGAGAAAATAAGAATGGCGCAGTCAGATTTCCAGTAAGTATGATATTTTATATTTTATTTGGGTTTAAACCAAACACATTCGGGGTGAATTTGCCCAAATCTTATTTCTCACTTTTCCAAGGTTTTCATTGCTTGCGCGAGGTTCTGACGACTGTTTCGAGCACCGAGCATCCAAATACGTCGTTTTAATAGAAAAATAGGCCACATTCATTTTTTAACATTTTTGACAAAAAATTGAAGGCTAACTTTCTTTGACCCTTAGGTGTTTTTTGACCCCAAAAAATGAAAGTTTGAATTTCGCTTATATTTTTGATATTTCTTATGCAACTTGTTGAGAAAATAAGAATGGCGCAGTCAGATTTCCAGTAAGTATGATATTTTATATTTTATTTGGGTTTAAACCAAACACATTCGGGGTGAATTTGCCCAAATCTTATTTCTCATTTTTCCACGGTTTTCATTGCTTGCGCGAGGTTCTGACGACTGTTTCGAGCACCGAGCATCCAAATACGTCGTTTTAATAGAAAAAAAGGCCACATTAATTTTTTACCATTTTTGACAAAAAATAGAAGGCTAACTTTCTTTGACCCTTTGGTGTTTTTTGACCCCAAAAAATGAAAGTTTGAATTTCGCTTATATTTTTGCTGTTTCTTTTGCAACTTGTTGAGAAAATAAGAATGGCGCAGTCAGATTTCCAGTAAGTATGATATTTTATATTTTATTTGGGTTTAAACCAAACACATTCGGGGTGAATTTGCCCAAATCTTATTTCTCAATTTTCCACGGGTTTCATTGCTTGCGCGAGGTTCTGACGACTGTTTCGAGCACCGAGCATCCAAATTCGTCGTTTTAATAGAAAAAAAGGCCACATTAATTTTTTACCATTTTTGACAAAAAATAGAAGGCTAACTTTCTTTGACCCTTTGGTGTTGTTTGACCCCAAAAAATGAAAGTTTGAATTTTGCTTATATTTTTGCTGTTTCTTTTGCAACTTGTTGAGAAAATAAGAATGGCGCAGTCAGATTTCCAGTAAGTATGATATTTTATATTTTATTTGGGTTTAAACCAAACACATTCGGGGTGAATTTGCCCAAATCTTATTTCTCCATTATCCACGGTTTTCATTGCTTGCGTGAGGTTCTGACGACTGTTTCGAGCACCGAGCATCCAAATACGTCGTTTTAATAGAAAAAAAGGCCACATTAATTTTTTACCATTTTTGACAAAAAATAGAAGGCTAACTTTCTTTGACCCTTTGGTGTTTTTTGACCCCAAAAAATGAAAGTTTGAATTTCGCTTATATTTTTGCTGTTTCTTTTGCAACTTGTTGAGAAAATAAGAATGGCGCAGTCAGATTTCCAGTAAGTTTTTTTTTTTCCAGTAATTTTATATTTTATTTGGGTTTAAACCAAACACATTCGGGGTGAATTTGCCCAAATCTTATTTCTCATTTTTCCACGGTTTTCATTGCTTGCGCGAGGTTCTGACGACTGTTTCGAGCACCGAGCATCCAAATACGTCGTTTTAATAGAAAAAAAGGCCACATTAATTTTTTACCATTTTTGACAAAAAATAGAAGGCTAACTTTCTTTGACCCTTTGGTGTTTTTTGACCCCAAAAAATGAAAGTTTGAATTTCGCTTATATTTTTGCTGTTTCTTTTGCAACTTGTTGAGAAAATAAGAATGGCGCAGTCAGATTTCCAGTAAGTATGATATTTTATATTTTATTTGGGTTTAAACCAAACACATTCGGGGTGAATTTGCCCAAATCTTATTTCTCCATTATCCACGGTTTTCATTGCTTGCGCGAGGTTCTGACGACTGTTTCGAGCACCGAGCATCCAAATACGTCGTTTTAATAGAAAAAAAGGCCACATTAATTTTTTACCATTTTTGACAAAAAATAGAAGGCTAACTTTCTTTGACCCTTTGGTGTTTTTTGACCCCAAAAAATGAAAGTTTGAATTTCGCTTATATTTTTGCTGTTTCTTTTGCAACTTGTTGAGAAAATAAGAATGGCGCAGTCAGATTTCCAGTAAGTATGATATTTTATAATTTATTTGGGTTTAAACCAAACACATTCGGGGTGAATTTGCCCAAATCTTATTTCTCAATTTTCCACGGTTTTCATTGCTTGCGCGAGGTTCTGACGACTGTTTCGAGCACCGAGCATCCAAATACGTCGTTTTAATAGAAAAATAGGCCACATTCATTTTTTAACATTTTTGACAAAAAATTGAAGGCTAACTTTCTTTGACCCTTTGGTGTTTTTTGACCCCAAAAAATGAAAGTTTGAATTTCGCTTATATTTTTGCTGTTTCTTTTGCAACTTGTTGAGAAAATAAGAATGGCGCAGTCAGATTTCCAGTAAGTATGATATTTTATATTTTATTTGGGTTTAAACCAAACACATTCGGGGTGAATTTGCCCAAATCTTATTTCTCAATTTTCCACGGTTTTCATTGCTTGCGCGAGGTTCTGACGACTGTTTCGAGCACCGAGCATCCAAATACGTCGTTTTAATAGAAAAAAAGGCCACATTAATTTTTTACCATTTTTGACAAAAAATAGAAGGCTAACTTTCTTTGACCCTTTGGTGTTTTTTGACCCCAAAAAATGAAAGTTTGAATTTCGCTTATATTGTTGCTGTTTCTTTTGCAACTTGTTGAGAAAATAAGAATGGCGCAGTCAGATTTCCAGTAAGTATGATATTTTATATTTTATTTGGGTTTAAACCAAACACATTCGGGGTGAATTTGCCCAAATCTTATTTCTCAATTTTCCAAGGTTTTCATTGCTTGCGCGAGGTTCTGACGACTGTTTCGAGCACCGAGCATCCAAATACGTCGTTTTAATAGAAAAATAGGCCACATTCATTTTTTAACATTTTTGACAAAAAATTGAAGGCTAACTTTCTTTGACCCTTTGGTGTTTTTTGACCCCAAAAAATGAAAGTTTGAATTTCGCTTATATTTTTGATATTTCTTATGCAACTTGTTGAGAAAATAAGAATGGCGCAGTCAGATTTCCAGTAAGTATGATATTTTATATTTTATTTGGGTTTAAACCAAACACATTCGGGGTGAATTTGCCCAAATCTTATTTCTCATTTTTCCACGGTTTTCATTGCTTGCGCGAGGTTCTGACGACTGTTTCGAGCACCGAGCATCCAAATACGTCGTTTTAATAGAAAAAAAGGCCACATTAATTTTTTACCATTTTTGACAAAAAATAGAAGGCTAACTTTCTTTGACCCTTTGGTGTTTTTTGACCCCAAAAAATGAAAGTTTGAATTTCGCTTATATTTTTGCTGTTTCTTTTGCAACTTGTTGAGAAAATAAGAATGGGGCAGTCAGATTTCCAGTAAGTATGATATTTTATATTTTATTTGGGTTTAAACCAAACACATTCGGGGTGAATTTGCCCAAATCTTATTTCTCAATTTTCCACGGTTTTCATTGCTTGCGCGAGGTTCTGACGACTGTTTCGAGCACCGAGCATCCAAATACGTCGTTTTAATAGAAAAAAAAGCCACATTAATTTTTTACCATTTTTGACAAATAATAGAAGGCTAACTTTCTTTGACCCTTTGGTGTTTTTTGACCCCAAAAAATGAAAGTTTGAATTTCGCTTATATTTTTGATATTTCTTATGCAACTTGTTGAGAAAATAAGAATGGCGCAGTCAGATTTCCAGTAAGTATGATATTTTATATTTTATTTGGGTTTAAACCAAACACATTCGGGGTGAATTTGCCCAAATCTTATTTCTCCATTATCCACGGTTTTCATTGCTTGCGCGAGGTTCTGACAACTGTTTCGAGCACCGAGCATCCAAATACGTCGTTTTAATAGAAAAAAAGGCCACATTAATTTTTTACCATTTTTGACAAAAAATAGAAGGCTAACTTTCTTTGACCCTTTGGTGTTTTTTGACCCCAAAAAATGAAAGTTTGAATTTCGCTTATATTTTTGCTGTTTCTTTTGCAACTTGTTGAGAAAATAAGAATGGCGCAGTCAGATTTCCAGTAAGTATGATATTTTATATTTTATTTGGGTTTAAACCAAACACATTCGGGGTGAATTTGCCCAAATCTTATTTCTCAATTTTCCACGGTTTTCATTGCTTGCGCGAGGTTCTGACGACTGTTTCGAGAACCGAGCATCCAAATACGTCGTTTTAATAGAAAAAAAAGCCACATTAATTTTTTACCATTTTTGACAAATAATAGAAGGCTAACTTTCTTTGACCCTTTGGTGTTTTTTAACCCCAAAAAATGAAAGTTTGAATTTCGCTTATATTTTTGCTGTTTCTTTTGCAACTTGTTGAGAAAATAAGAATGGCGCAGTCAGATTTCCAGTAAGTATGATATTTTATATTTTATTTGGGTTTAAACGAAACACATTCGGGGTGAATTTGCCCAAATCTTATTTCTCAATTTTCCATGGTTTTCATTGCTTGCGCGAGGTTCTGACGACTGTTTCGAGCACCGAGCATCCAAATACGTCGTTTTAATAGAAAAAAAGGCCACATTAATTTTTTACCATTTTTGACAAAAAATAGAAGGCTAACTTTCTTTGACCCTTTGGTGTTGTTTGACCCCAAAAAATGAAAGTTTGAATTTCGCTTATATTGTTGCTGTTTCTTTTGCAACTTGTTGAGAAAATAAGAATCACGCAGTCAGATTTCCAGTAAGTATGATATTTTATATTTTATTTGGGTTTAAACCAAACACATTCGGGGTGAACTTGCCCAAATCTTATTTCTCAATTTTCCACGGTTTTCATTGCTTGCGCGAGGTTCTGACGACTGTTTCGAGCACCGAGCATCCAAATACGTCGTTTTAATAGAAAAAAAGGCCACATTAATTTTTTACCATTTTTGACAAAAAATAGAAGGCTAACTTTCTTTGACCCTTTGGTGTTTTTTGACCCCAAAAAATGAAAGTTTGAATTTTGCTTATATTTTTGCTGTTTCTTTTGCAACTTGTTGAGAAAATAAGAATGGCGCAGTCAGATTTCCAGTAAGTATGATATTTTATATTTTATTTGGGTTTAAACCAAACACATTCGGGGTGAATTTGCCCAAATCTTATTTCTCCATTATCCACGGTTTTCATTGCTTGCGCGAGGTTCTGACGACTGTTTCGAGCACCGAGCATCCAAATACGTCGTTTTAATAGAAAAAAAGGCCACATTAATTTTTTACCATTTTTGACAAAAAATAGAAGGCTAACTTTCTTTGACCCTTTGGTGTTGTTTGACCCCAAAAAATGAAAGTTTGAATTTTGCTTATATTTTTGCTGTTTCTTTTGCAACTTGTTGAGAAAATAAGAATGGCGCAGTCAGATTTCCAGTAAGTATGATATTTTATATTTTATTTGGGTTTAAACCAAACACATTCGGGGTGAATTTGCCCAAATCTTATTTCTCCATTATCCACGGTTTTCATTGCTTGCGTGAGGTTCTGACGACTGTTTCGAGCACCGAGCATCCAAATACGTCGTTTTAATAGAAAAAAAGGCCACATTAATTTTTTACCATTTTTGACAAAAAATAGAAGGCTAACTTTCTTTGACCCTTTGGTGTTTTTTGACCCCAAAAAATGAAAGTTTGAATTTCGCTGATATTTTTGCTGTTTCTTTTGCAACTTGTTGAGAAAATAAGAATGGCGCAGTCAGATTTCCAGTAAGTATGATATTTTATATTTTATTTGGGTTTAAACCAAACACATTCGGGGTGAATTTGCCCAAATCTTATTTCTCATTTTTCCACGGTTTTCATTGCTTGCGCGAGGTTCTGACGACTGTTTCGAGCACCGAGCATCCAAATACGTCGTTTTAATAGAAAAAAAGGCCACATTAATTTTTTACCATTTTTGACAAAAAATAGAAGGCTAACTTTCTTTGACCCTTTGGTGTTTTTTGACCCCAAAAAATGAAAGTTTGAATTTCGCTTATATTTTTGCTGTTTCTTTTGCAACTTGTTGAGAAAATAAGAATGGCGCAGTCAGATTTCCAGTAAGTATGATATTTTATATTTTATTTGGGTTTAAACCAAACACATTCGGGGTGAATTTGCCCAAATCTTATTTCTCCATTATCCACGGTTTTCATTGCTTGCGCGAGGTTCTGACGACTGTTTCGAGCACCGAGCATCCAAATACGTCGTTTTAATAGAAAAAAAGGCCACATTAATTTTTTACCATTTTTGACAAAAAATAGAAGGCTAACTTTCTTTGACCCTTTGGTGTTTTTTGACCCCAAAAAATGAAAGTTTGAATTTCGCTTATATTTTTGCTGTTTCTTTTGCAACTTGTTGAGAAAATAAGAATGGCGCAGTCAGATTTCCAGTAAGTATGATATTTTATAATTTATTTGGGTTTAAACCAAACACATTCGGGGTGAATTTGCCCAAATCTTATTTCTCAATTTTCCACGGTTTTCATTGCTTGCGCGAGGTTCTGACGACTGTTTCGAGCACCGAGCATCCAAATACGTCGTTTTAATAGAAAAATAGGCCACATTCATTTTTTAACATTTTTGACAAAAAATTGAAGGCTAACTTTCTTTGACCCTTTGGTGTTTTTTGACCCCAAAAAATGAAAGTTTGAATTTCGCTTATATTTTTGCTGTTTCTTTTGCAACTTGTTGAGAAAATAAGAATGGCGCAGTCAGATTTCCAGTAAGTATGATATTTTATATTTTATTTGGGTTTAAACCAAACACATTCGGGGTGAATTTGCCCAAATCTTATTTCTCTATTTTCCACGGTTTTCATTGCTTGCGCGAGGTTCTGACGACTGTTTCGAGCACCGAGCATCCAAATACGTCGTTTTAATAGAAAAAAAGGCCACATTAATTTTTTACCATTTTTGACAAAAAATAGAAGGCTAACTTTCTTTGACCCTTTGGTGTTTTTTGACCCCAAAAAATGAAAGTTTGAATTTCGCTTATATTGTTGCTGTTTCTTTTGCAACTTGTTGAGAAAATAAGAATGGCGCAGTCAGATTTCCAGTAAGTATGATATTTTATATTTTATTTGGGTTTAAACCAAACACATTCGGGGTGAATTTGCCCAAATCTTATTTCTCAATTTTCCAAGGTTTTCATTGCTTGCGCGAGGTTCTGACGACTGTTTCGAGCACCGAGCATCCAAATACGTCGTTTTAATAGAAAAATAGCCCAACTTTCATTTTTTAACATTTTTGACAAAAAATAGAAGGCTAACTTTCTTTGACCCTTTGGTGTTGTTTGACCCCAAAAAATGAAAGTTTGAATTTCGCTTATATTGTTGCTGTTTCTTTTGCAACTTGTTGAGAAAATAAGAATCACGCAGTCAGATTTCCAGTAAGTATGATATTTTATATTTTATTTGGGTTTAAACCAAACACATTCGGGGTGAACTTGCCCAAATCTTATTTCTCAATTTTCCACGGTTTTCATTGCTTGCGCGAGGTTCTGACGACTGTTTCGAGCACCGAACATCCAAATACGTCGTTTTAATAGAAAAAAAGGCCACATTAATTTTTTACCATTTTTGACAAAAAATAGAAGGCTAACTTTCTTTGACCCTTTGGTGTTTTTTGACCCCAAAAAATGAAAGTTTGAATTTTGCTTATATTTTTGCTGTTTCATTTGCAACTTGTTGAGAAAATAAGAATGGCGCAGTCAGATTTCCAGTAAGTATGATATTTTATATTTTATTTGGGTTTAAACCAAACACATTCGGGGTGAATTTGCCCAAATCTTATTTCTCCATTATCCACGGTTTTCATTGCTTGCGCGAGGTTCTGACGACTGTTTCGAGCACCGAGCATCCAAATACGTCGTTTTAATAGAAAAAAAGGCCACATTAATTTTTTACCATTTTTGACAAAAAATAGAAGGCTAACTTTCTTTGACCCTTTGGTGTTGTTTGACCCCAAAAAATGAAAGTTTGAATTTTGCTTATATTTTTGCTGTTTCTTTTGCAACTTGTTGAGAAAATAAGAATGGCGCAGTCAGATTTCCAGTAAGTATGATATTTTATATTTTATTTGGGTTTAAACCAAACACATTCGGGGTGAATTTGCCCAAATCTTATTTCTCCATTATCCACGGTTTTCATTGCTTGCGTGAGGTTCTGACGACTGTTTCGAGCACCGAGCATCCAAATACGTCGTTTTAATAGAAAAAAAGGCCACATTAATTTTTTACCATTTTTGACAAAAAATAGAAGGCTAACTTTCTTTGACCCTTTGGTGTTTTTTGACCCCAAAAAATGAAAGTTTGAATTTCGCTTATATTGTTGCTGTTTCTTTTGCAACTTGTTGAGAAAAGAAGAATGGCGCAGTCAGATTTCCAGTAAGTATGATATTTTATATTTTATTTGGGTTTAAACCAAACACATTCGGGGTGAATTTGCCCAAATCTTATTTCTCAATTTTCCAAGGTTTTCATTGCTTGCGCGAGGTTCTGACGACTGTTTCGAGCACCGAGCATCCAAATACGTCGTTTTAATAGAAAAATAGGCCACATTCATTTTTTAACATTTTTGACAAAAAATTGAAGGCTAACTTTCTTTGACCCTTTGGTGTTTTTTGACCCCAAAAAATGAAAGTTTGAATTTCGCTTATATTTTTGATATTTCTTATGCAACTTGTTGAGAAAATAAGAATGGCGCAGTCAGATTTCCAGTAAGTATGATATTTTATATTTTATTTGGGTTTAAACCAAACACATTCGGGGTGAATTTGCCCAAATCTTATTTCTCATTTTTCCACGGTTTTCATTGCTTGCGCGAGGTTCTGACGACTGTTTCGAGCACCGAGCATCCAAATACGTCGTTTTAATAGAAAAAAAAGCCACATTAATTTTTTACCATTTTTGACAAAAAATAGAAGGCTAACTTTCTTTGACCCTTTGGTGTTTTTTGACCCCAAAAAATGAAAGTTTGAATTTCGCTTATATTTTTGCTGTTTCTTTTGCAACTTGTTGAGAAAATAAGAATGGCGCAGTCAGATTTCCAGTAAGTATGATATTTTATATTTTATTTGGGTTTAAACCAAACACATTCGGGGTGAATTTGCCCAAATCTTATTTCTCAATTTTCCACGGTTTTCATTGCTTGCGCGAGGTTCTGACGACTGTTTCGAGCACCGAGCATCCAAATACGTCGTTTTAATAGAAAAAAAAGCCACATTAATTTTTTACCATTTTTGACAAATAATAGAAGGCTAACTTTCTTTGACCCTTTGGTGTTTTTTGACCCCAAAAAATGAAAGTTTGAATTTCGCTTATATTGTTGCTGTTTCTTTTGCAACTTGTTGAGAAAATAAGAATCACGCAGTCAGATTTCCAGTAAGTATGATATTTTATATTTTATTTGGGTTTAAACCAAACACATTCGGGGTGAATTTGCCCAAATCTTATTTCTCAATTTTCCACGGTTTTCATTGCTTGCGCGAGGTTCTGACGACTGTTTCGAGCACCGAGCATCCAAATACGTCGTTTTAATAGAAAAAAAGGCCACATTAATTTTTTACCATTTTTGACAAAAAATAGAAGGCTAACTTTCTTTGACCCTTTGGTGTTTTTTGACCCCAAAAAATGAAAGTTTGAATTTCGCTTATATTGTTGCTGTTTCTTTTGCAACTTGTTGAGAAAATAAGAATGGCGCAGTCAGATTTCCAGTAAGTATGATATTTTATATTTTATTTGGGTTTAAACCAAACACATTCGGGGTGAATTTGCCCAAATCTTATTTCTCAATTTTCCAAGGTTTTCATTGCTTGCGCGAGGTTCTGACGACTGTTTCGAGCACCGAGCATCCAAATACGTCGTTTTAATAGAAAAATAGGCCACATTCATTTTTTAAAATTTTTGACAAAAAATTGAAGGCTAACTTTCTTTGACCCTTTGGTGTTTTTTGACCCCAAAAAATGAAAGTTTGAATTTCGCTTATATTTTTGATATTTCTTATGCAACTTGTTGAGAAAATAAGAATGGCGCAGTCAGATTTCCAGTAAGTATGATATTTTATATTTTATTTGGGTTTAAACCAAACACATTCGGGGTGAATTTGCCCAAATCTTATTTCTCATTTTTCCACGGTTTTCATTGCTTGCGCGAGGTTCTGACGACTGTTTCGAGCACCGAGCATCCAAATACGTCGTTTTAATAGAAAAAAAGGCCACATTAATTTTTTACCATTTTTGACAAAAAATAGAAGGCTAACTTTCTTTGACCCTTTGGTGTTTTTTGACCCCAAAAAATGAAAGTTTGAATTTCGCTTATATTTTTGCTGTTTCTTTTGCAACTTGTTGAGAAAATAAGAATGGCGCAGTCAGATTTCCAGTAAGTATGATATTTTATATTTTATTTGGGTTTAAACCAAACACATTCGGGGTGAATTTGCCCAAATCTTATTTCTCAATTTTCCACGGTTTTCATTGCTTGCGCGAGGTTCTGACGACTGTTTCGAGCACCGAGCATCCAAATACGTCGTTTTAATAGAAAAAAAGGCCACATTAATTTTTTACCATTTTTGACAAAAAATAGAAGGCTAACTTTCTTTGACCCTTTGGTGTTGTTTGACCCCAAAAAATGAAAGTTTGAATTTCGCTTAAATTGTTGCTGTTTCTTTTGCAACTTGTTGAGAAAATAAGAATCACGCAGTCAGATTTCCAGTAAGTATGATATTTTATATTTTATTTGGGTTTAAACCAAACACATTCGGGGTGAACTTGCCCAAATCTTATTTCTCAATTTTCCACGGTTTTCATTGCTTGCGCGAGGTTCTGACAACTGTTTCGAGCACCGAGCATCCAAATACGTCGTTTTAATAGAAAAAAAGGCCACATTAATTTTTTACCATTTTTGACAAAAAATAGAAGGCTAACTTTCTTTGACCCTTTGGTGTTTTTTGACCCCAAAAAATGAAAGTTTGAATTTTGCTTATATTTTTGCTGTTTCTTTTGCAACTTGTTGAGAAAATAAGAATGGCGCAGTCAGATTTCCAGTAAGTATGATATTTTATATTTTATTTGGGTTTAAACCAAACACATTCGGGGTGAATTTGCCCAAATCTTATTTCTCCATTATCCACGGTTTTCATTGCTTGCGCGAGGTTCTGACGACTGTTTCGAGCACCGAGCATCCAAATACGTCGTTTTAATAGAAAAAAAGGCCACATTAATTTTTTACCATTTTTGACAAAAAATAGAAGGCTAACTTTCTTTGACCCTTTGGTGTTGTTTGACCCCAAAAAATGAAAGTTTGAATTTTGCTTATATTTTTGCTGTTTCTTTTGCAACTTGTTGAGAAAATAAGAATGGCGCAGTCAGATTTCCAGTAAGTATGATATTTTATATTTTATTTGGGTTTAAACCAAACACATTCGGGGTGAATTTGCCCAAATCTTATTTCTCCATTATCCACGGTTTTCATTGCTTGCGTGAGGTTCTGACGACTGTTTCGAGCACCGAGCATCCAAATACGTCGTTTTAATAGAAAAAAAGGCCACATTAATTTTTTACCATTTTTGACAAAAAATAGAAGGCTAACTTTCTTTGACCCTTTGGTGTTTTTTGACCCCAAAAAATGAAAGTTTGAATTTCGCTTATATTTTTGCTGTTTCTTTTGCAACTTGTTGAGAAAATAAGAATGGCGCAGTCAGATTTCCAGTAAGTATGATATTTTATATTTTATTTGGGTTTAAACCAAACACATTCGGGGTGAATTTGCCCAAATCTTATTTCTCATTTTTCCACGGTTTTCATTGCTTGCGCGAGGTTCTGACGACTGTTTCGAGCACCGAGCATCCAAATACGTCGTTTTAATAGTAAAAAAGGCCACATTAATTTTTTACCATTTTTGACAAAAAATAGAAGGCTAACTTTCTTTGACCCTTTGGTGTTTTTTGACCCCAAAAAATGAAAGTTTGAATTTCGCTTATATTTTTGCTGTTTCTTTTGCAACTTGTTGAGAAAATAAGAATGGCGCAGTCAGATTTCCAGTAAGTATGATATTTTATATTTTATTTGGGTTTAAACCAAACACATTCGGGGTGAATTTGCCCAAATCTTATTTCTCCATTATCCACGGTTTTCATTGCTTGCGCGAGGTTCTGACGACTGTTTCGAGCACCGAGCATCCAAATACGTCGTTTTAATAGAAAAAAAGGCCACATTAATTTTTTACCATTTTTGACAAAAAATAGAAGGCTAACTTTCTTTGACCCTTTGGTGTTTTTTGACCCCAAAAAATGAAAGTTTGAATTTCGCTTATATTTTTGCTGTTTCTTTTGCAACTTGTTGAGAAAATAAGAATGGCGCAGTCAGATTTCCAGTAAGTATGATATTTTATAATTTATTTGGGTTTAAACCAAACACATTCGGGGTGAATTTGCCCAAATCTTATTTCTCAATTTTCCACGGTTTTCATTGCTTGCGCGAGGTTCTGACGACTGTTTCGAGCACCGAGCATCCAAATACGTCGTTTTAATAGAAAAATAGGCCACATTCATTTTTTAACATTTTTGACAAAAAATTGAAGGCTAACTTTCTTTGACCCTTTGGTGTTTTTTGACCCCAAAAAATGAAAGTTTGAATTTCGCTTATATTTTTGCTGTTTCTTTTGCAACTTGTTGAGAAAATAAGAATGGCGCAGTCAGATTTCCAGTAAGTATGATATTTTATATTTTATTTGGGTTTAAACCAAACACATTCGGGGTGAATTTGCCCAAATCTTATTTCTCAATTTTCCACGGTTTTCATTGCTTGCGCGAGGTTCTGACGACTGTTTCGAGCACCGAGCATCCAAATACGTCGTTTTAATAGAAAAAAAGGCCACATTAATTTTTTACCATTTTTGACAAAAAATAGAAGGCTAACTTTCTTTGACCCTTTGGTGTTTTTTGACCCCAAAAAATGAAAGTTTGAATTTCGCTTATATTGTTGCTGTTTCTTTTGCAACTTGTTGAGAAAATAAGAATGGCGCAGTCAGATTTCCAGTAAGTATGATATTTTATATTTTATTTGGGTTTAAACCAAACACATTCGGGGTGAATTTGCCCAAATCTTATTTCTCAATTTTCCAAGGTTTTCATTGCTTGCGCGAGGTTCTGACGACTGTTTCGAGCACCGAGCATCCAAATACGTCGTTTTAATAGAAAAAAAGGCCACATTAATTTTTTACCATTTTTGACAAAAAATAGAAGGCTAACTTTCTTTGACCCTTTGGTGTTTTTTGACCCCAAAAAATGAAAGTTTGAATTTCGCTTATATTGTTGCTGTTTCTTTTGCAACTTGTTGAGAAAATAAGAATCACGCAGTCAGATTTCCAGTAAGTATGATATTTTATATTTTATTTGGGTTTAAACCAAACACATTCGGGGTGAACTTGCCCAAATCTTATTTCTCAATTTTCCACGGTTTTCATTGCTTGCGCGAGGTTCTGACGACTGTTTCGAGCACCGAGCATCCAAATACGTCGTTTTAATAGAAAAAAAGGCCACATTAATTTTTTACCATTTTTGACAAAAAATAGAAGGCTAACTTTCTTTGACCCTTTGGTGTTTTTTGACCCCAAAAAATGAAAGTTTGAATTTTGCTTATATTTTTGCTGTTTCTTTTGCAACTTGTTGAGAAAATAAGAATGGCGCAGTCAGATTTCCAGTAAGTATGATATTTTATATTTTATTTGGGTTTAAACCAAACACATTCGGGGTGAATTTGCCCAAATCTTATTTCTCCATTATCCACGGTTTTCATTGCTTGCGCGAGGTTCTGACGACTGTTTCGAGCACCGAGCATCCAAATACGTCGTTTTAATAGAAAAAAAGGCCACATTAATTTTTTACCATTTTTGACAAAAAATAGAAGGCTAACTTTCTTTGACCCTTTGGTGTTGTTTGACCCCAAAAAATGAAAGTTTGAATTTTGCTTATATTTTTGCTGTTTCTTTTGCAACTTGTTGAGAAATTAAGAATGGCGCAGTCAGATTTCCAGTAAGTATGATATTTTATATTTTATTTGGGTTTAAACCAAACACATTCGGGGTGAATTTGCCCAAATCTTATTTCTCCATTATCCACGGTTTTCATTGCTTGCGTGAGGTTCTGACGACTGTTTCGAGCACCGAGCATCCAAATACGTCGTTTTAATAGAAAAAAAGGCCACATTAATTTTTTACCATTTTTGACAAAAAATAGAAGGCTAACTTTCTTTGACCCTTTGGTGTTTTTTGACCCCAAAAAATGAAAGTTTGAATTTCGCTTATATTTTTGCTGTTTCTTTTGCAACTTGTTGAGAAAATAAGAATGGCGCAGTCAGATTTCCAGTAAGTATGATATTTTATATTTTATTTGGGTTTAAACCAAACACATTCGGGGTGAATTTGCCCAAATCTTATTTCTCATTTTTCCACGGTTTTCATTGCTTGCGCGAGGTTCTGACGACTGTTTCGAGCACCGAGCATCCAAATACGTCGTTTTAATAGAAAAAAAGGCCACATTAATTTTTTACCATTTTTGACAAAAAATAGAAGGCTAACTTTCTTTGACCCTTTGGTGTTTTTTGACCCCAAAAAATGAAAGTTTGAATTTCGCTTATATTTTTGCTGTTTCTTTTGCAACTTGTTGAGAAAATAAGAATGGCGCAGTCAGATTTCCAGTAAGTATGATATTTTATATTTTATTTGGGTTTAAACCAAACACATTCGGGGTGAATTTGCCCAAATCTTATTTCTCCATTATCCACGGTTTTCATTGCTTGCGCGAGGTTCTGACGACTGTTTCGAGCACCGAGCATCCAAATACGTCGTTTTAATAGAAAAAAAGGCCACATTAATTTTTTACCATTTTTGACAAAAAATAGAAGGCTAACTTTCTTTGACCCTTTGGTGTTTTTTGACCCCAAAAAATGAAAGTTTGAATTTCGCTTATATTTTTGCTGTTTCTTTTGCAACTTGTTGAGAAAATAAGAATGGCGCAGTCAGATTTCCAGTAAGTATGATATTTTATAATTTATTTGGGTTTAAACCAAACACATTCGGGGTGAATTTGCCCAAATCTTATTTCTCAATTTTCCACGGTTTTCATTGCTTGCGCGAGGTTCTGACGACTGTTTCGAGCACCGAGCATCCAAATACGTCGTTTTAATAGAAAAATAGGCCACATTCATTTTTTAACATTTTTGACAAAATATTGAAGGCTAACTTTCTTTGACCCTTTGGTGTTTTTTGACCCCAAAAAATGAAAGTTTGAATTTCGCTTATATTTTTGCTGTTTCTTTTGCAACTTGTTGAGAAAATAAGAATGGCGCAGTCAGATTTCCAGTAAGTATGATATTTTATATTTTATTTGGGTTTAAACCAAACACATTCGGGGTGAATTTGCCCAAATCTTATTTCTCAATTTTCCACGGTTTTCATTGCTTGCGCGAGGTTCTGACGACTGTTTCGAGCACCGAGCATCCAAATACGTCGTTTTAATAGAAAAAAAGGCCACATTAATTTTTTACCATTTTTGACAAAAAATAGAAGGCTAACTTTCTTTGACCCTTTGGTGTTTTTTGACCCCAAAAAATGAAAGTTTGAATTTCGCTTATATTGTTGCTGTTTCTTTTGCAACTTGTTGAGAAAATAAGAATGGCGCAGTCAGATTTCCAGTAAGTATGATATTTTATATTTTATTTGGGTTTAAACCAAACACATTCGGGGTGAATTTGCCCAAATCTTATTTCTCAATTTTCCAAGGTTTTCATTGCTTGCGCGAGGTTCTGACGACTGTTTCGAGCACCGAGCATCCAAATACGTCGTTTTAATAGAAAAAAAGGCCACATTAATTTTTTACCATTTTTGACAAAAAATAGAAGGCTAACTTTCTTTGACCCTTTGGTGTTTTTTGACCCCAAAAAATGAAAGTTTGAATTTCGCTTATATTTTTGCTGTTTCTTTTGCAACTTGTTGAGAAAATAAGAATGGCGCAGTCAGATTTCCAGTAAGTATGATATTTTATATTTTATTTGGGTTTAAACCAAACACATTCGGGGTGAATTTGCCCAAATCTTATTTCTCAATTTTCCACGGTTTTCATTGCTTGCGCGAGGTTCTGACGACTGTTTCGAGCACCGAGCATCCAAATACGTCGTTTTAAGAGAAAAAAAGGCCACATTAATTTTTTACCATTTTTGACAAAAAATAGAAGGCTAACTTTCTTTGACCCTTTGGTGTTTTTTGACCCCAAAAAATGAAAGTTTGAATTTCGCTTATATTTTTGCTGTTTCTTTTGCAACTTGTTGAGAAAATAAGAATGGCGCAGTCAGATTTCCAGTAAGTATGATATTTTATATTTTATTTGGGTTTAAACCAAACACATTCGGGGTGAATTTGCCCAAATCTTATTTCTCAATTTTCCACGGTTTTCATTGCTTGCGCGAGGTTCTGACGACTGTTTCGAGCACCGAGCATCCAAATACGTAGTTTTAATAGAAAAAAAGGCCACATTAATTTTTTACCATTTCTGAGAAAAAATAGAAGGCAAACTTTCTTTGACCCTTTGGTGTTTTTTGACCCCAAAAAATGAAAGTTTGAATTTCGCTTATATATTTGCTGTTTCTTTTGCAACTTGTTGAGAAAATAAGAATGGCGCAGTCAGATTTCCAGTAAGTATGATATTTTATATTTTATTTGGGTTTAAACCAAACACATTCGGGGTGAATTTGCCCAAATCTTATTTCTCAATTTTCTACGGTTTTCATTGCTTGCGCGAGGTTCTGACGACTGTTTCGAGCACCGAGCATCCAAATACGTCGTTTTAAGAGAAAAAAAGGCCACATTAATTTTTTACCATTTTTGACAAAAAATAGAAGGCTAACTTTCTTTGACCCATTGGTGTTCTTTGACCCCAAAAAATGAAAGTTTGAATTTCGCTTATATTTTTGCTGTTTCTTTTGCAACATGTTGAGAAAATAAGAATGGCGCAGTCAGATTTCCAGTAAGTATGATATTTTATATTTTATTTGGGTTTAAACCAAACACATTCGGGGTGAATTTGCCCAAATCTTATTTCTCAATTTTCCACGGTTTTCATTGCTTGCGCGAGGTTCTGACGACTGTTTCGAGCACCGAGCATCCAAATACGTCGTTTTAATAGAAAAAAAGGCCACATTAATTTTTTACCATTTTTGACAAAAAATAGAAGGCTAACTTTCTTTGACCCTTTGGTGTTTTTTGACCCCAAAAAATGAAAGTTTGAATTTCGCTTATATTTTAGCTGTTTCTTTTGCAACTTGTTGAGAAAATAAGAATGGCGCAGTCAGATTTCCAGTAAGTATGATATTTTATATTTTATTTGGGTTTAAACCAAAAACATTCGGGGTGAATTTGCCCAAATCTTATTTCTCAATTTTCTACGGTTTTCATTGCTTGCGCGAGGTTCTGACGACTGTTTCGAGCACCGAGCATCCAAATACGTCGTTTTAATAGAAAAATAGGCCACAATAATTTTTTACCATTTTTGACAAAAAATAGAAGGCTAACTTTCTTTGACCCTTTGGTGTTTTTTGACCCCAAAAAATGAAAGTTTGAATTTCGCTTATATTTTTGCTGTTTCTTTTGCAACTTGTTGAGAAAATAAGAATGGCGCAGTCAGATTTCCAGTAAGTATGATATTTTATATTTTATTTGGGTTTAAACCAAACACATTCGGGGTGAATTTGCCCAAATCTTATTTCTCAATTTTCCACGGTTTTCATTGCTTTTCGCGAGGTTCTGACGACTGTTTCGAGCACCGAGCATCCAAATACGTCGTTTTAATAGAAAAAAAGGCCACATTAATTTTTTACCATTTTTGACAAAAAATAGAAGGCTAACTTTCTTTGACCCTTTGGTGTTTTTTGACCCCAAAAAATGGAAGTTTGAATTTCGCTTATATTTTTGCTGTTTCTTTTGCAACTTGTTGAGAAAATAAGAATGGCGCAGTCAGATTTCCAGTAAGTATGATATTTTATATTTTATTTGGGTTTAAACCAAACACATTCGGGGTGAATTTGCCCAAATCTTATTTCTCAATTTTCCACGGTTTTCATTGCTTGCGCGAGGTTCTGACGACTGTTTCGAGCACCGAGCATCCAAATACGTCGTTTTATGAGAAAAAAAGGCCACATTAATTTTTTACCATTTTTGACAAAAAATAGAAGGCTAACTTTCTTTGACCCTTTGGTGTTTTTTGACCCCAAAAAATGAAAGTTTGAATTTCGCTTATATTTTTGCTGTTTCTTTTGCAACTTGTTGAGAAAATAAGAATGGCGCAGTCAGATTTCCAGTAAGTATGATATTTTATATTTTATTTGGGTTTAAACCAAACACATTCGGGGTGAATTTGCCCAAATCTTATTTCTCAATTTTCCACGGTTTTCATTGCTTGCGCGAGGTTCTGACGACTGTTTCGAGCACCGAGCATCCAAATACGTCGTTTTAAGAGAAAAAAAGGCCACATTAATTTTTTACCATTTTTGACAAAAAATAGAAGGCCAACTTTCTTTGACCCTTTGGTGTTTTTTGACCCCAAAAAATGAAAGTTTGAATTTCGCTTATATTTTTGCTGTTTCTTTTGCAACTTGTTGAGAAAATAAGAATGGCGCAGTCAGATTTCCAGTAAGTATGATATTTTATATTTTATTTGGGTTTAAACCAAACACATTCGGGGTGAATTTGCCCAAATCTTATTTCTCAATTTTCCACGGTTTTCATTGCTTGCGCGAGGTTCTGACGACTGTTTCGAGCACCGAGCATCCAAATACGTAGTTTTAATAGAAAAAAAGGCCACATTAATTTTTTACCATTTTTGACAAAAAATAGAAGGCTAACTTTCTTTGACCCTTTGGTGTTTTTTGACCCCAAAAAATGGAAGTTTGAATTTCGCTTATATTTTTGCTGTTTCTTTTGCAACTTGTTGAGAAAATAAGAATGGCGCAGTCAGATTTCCAGTAAGTATGATATTTTATATTTTATTTGGGTTTAAACCAAACACATTCGGGGTGAATTTGCCCAAATCTTATTTCTCAATTTTCCACGGTTTTCATTGCTTGCGCGAGGTTCTGACGACTGTTTCGAGCACCGAGCATCCAAATACGTCGTTTTATGAGAAAAAAAGGCCACATTAATTTTTTACCATTTTTGACAAAAAATAGAAGGCTAACTTTCTTTGACCCTTTGGTGTTTTTTGACCCCAAAAAATGAAAGTTTGAATTTCGCTTATATTTTTGCTGTTTCTTTTGCAACTTGTTGAGAAAATAAGAATGGCGCAGTCAGATTTCCAGTAAGTATGATATTTTATATTTTATTTGGGTTTAAACCAAACACATTCGGGGTGAATTTGCCCAAATCTTATTTCTCAATTTTCCACGGTTTTCATTGCTTGCGCGAGGTTCTGACGACTGTTTCGAGCACCGAGCATCCAAATACGTCGTTTTAAGAGAAAAAAAGGCCACATTAATTTTTTACCATTTTTGACAAAAAATAGAAAAAACTTTAACCAGAAATGACCAACATGTGACATTCGATATCTATAGGAAACCTACACAAACCGACACATTGATCCAAAAAGATTCTAATCATCCAATGAATCAGAAAATGGCCTCGTTCAAGGCATATGTCGATAGAGCTAAGAACCTTCCCCTGACCTCTGAACAAAGGAATAAAGAGCTGGATGTGATCGTTCAGTTGGCAGCCGCTAATGGATTTGAAAGAAGGACAATACAGGGCATCATAGAACCTAAATCAAAAACACCTAGAGACCCGAAAACACCAAACGATGACAACAAACGATACTACGGGTTACCGTATATTGGCCCAGCTACAGGAAGAATAGCCAGAGCCCTTAAGAGGAACCTCGATATCAATTTGTCCTTTAAACCTCAGAGGACGCTAGGAAGTATGCTGACTAACAATAAAGACCCCGTTCCCACCGAGAAAAGATGTGGCATTTATAGATTACAGTGCGGTCATTGCGAAACTAACTACATCGGCCAAACAATAAGAAATTTAGAAACCAGGGTGAAAGAACACCTGAATAGACCCGGAAGCTCTCAATTCGGCCATCACATAAAATTTAACAACCATACAATGGACATCAAGGACGCAAAAATTCTCCATAGCGAAAATAGAAGAGGAAAAGTGCTAGATCTCCTCGAAGAACTGGAGATAACTAAGGCCCTAAAAAAACCTAAATGTTGCAACACACAATTGGGCAACACGAAATTTAAACCAGCCTTCCTACACTTTATTTGAGACCACGCCATGTTTTGTTCGATTTGTTTTACTATCAAACTCGATAACGATTTATTTAGTGAAATTTTTATTTTAATGTCATTTATAAAATAATTAATGTTATGTGTTGGTGCTTACTGTATGTTTCATGGATTACGCATATTCTTTAACATTTGACAAGTGAGAAACTCTTTAAAATGTAATAATGCCTTTTTAGAGCACCTTTTTTTGTAGTTTGCCTTGATGATGGGATTTTCCCGAAACTAGTCGGCAATAATTATCAATAAATATAACACACTATAATAGTGCACATTTTTTATTTCATTGGATGAAAGTGTGTTCCACCAACCCCTAAATATGAAAAAAAAAAAAAAATAGAAGGCCAACTTTCTTTGACCCTTTGGTGTTTTTTGACCCCAAAAAATGAAAGTTTGAATTTCGCTTATATTTTTGCTGTTTCTTTTGCAACTTGTTGAGAAAATAAGAATGGCGCAGTCAGATTTCCAGTAAGTATGATATTTTATATTTTATTTGGGTTTAAACCAAACACATTCGGGGTGAATTTGCCCAAATCTTATTTCTCAATTTTCCACGGTTTTCATTGCTTGCGCGAGGTTCTGACGACTGTTTCGAGCACCGAGCATCCAAATACGTAGTTTTAATAGAAAAAAAGGCCACATTAATTTTTTACCATTTCTGAGAAAAAATAGAAGGCAAACTTTCTTTGACCCTTTGGTGTTTTTTGACCCCAAAAAATGAAAGTTTGAATTTCGCTTATATATTTGCTGTTTCTTTTGCAACTTGTTGAGAAAATAAGAATGGCGCAGTCAGATTTCCAGTAAGTATGATATTTTATATTTTATTTGGGTTTAAACCAAACACATTCGGGGTGAATTTGCCCAAATCTTATTTCTCAATTTTCTACGGTTTTCATTGCTTGCGCGAGGTTCTGACGACTGTTTCGATCACCGAGCATCCAAATACGTCGTTTTAATAGAAAAAAAGGCCACATTAATTTTTTACCATTTTTGACAAAAAATAGAAGGCTAACTTTCTTTGACCCTTTGGTGTTCTTTGACCCCAAAAAATGAAAGTTTGAATTTCGCTTATATTTTTGCTGTTTCTTTTGCAACATGTTGAGAAAATAAGAATGGCGCAGTCAGATTTCCAGTAAGTATGATATTTTATATTTTATTTGGGTTTAAACCAAACACATTCGGGGTGAATTTGCCCAAATCTTATTTCTCAATTTTCCACGGTTTTCATTGCTTGCGCGAGGTTCTGACGACTGTTTCGAGCACCGAGCATCCAAATACGTCGTTTTAAGAGAAAAAAAGGCCACATTAATTTTTTACCATTTTTGACAAAAAATAGAAGGCTAACTTTCTTTGACCCTTTGGTGTTTTTTGACCCCAAAAAATGAAAGTTTGAATTTCGCTTATATTTTAGCTGTTTCTTTTGCAACTTGTTGAGAAAATAAGAATGGCGCAGTCAGATTTCCAGTAAGTATGATATTTTATATTTTATTTGGGTTTAAACCAAAAACATTCGGGGTGAATTTGCCCAAATCTTATTTCTCAATTTTCCACGGTTTTCATTGCTTGCGCGAGGTTCTGACGACTGTTTCGAGCACCGAGCATCCAAATACGTCGTTTTAATAGAAAAAAAGGCCACATTAATTTTTTACCATTTTTGACAAAAAATAGAAGGCAAACTTTCTTTGACCCTTTGGTGTTTTTTGACCCCAAAAAATGAAAGTTTGAATTTCGCTTATATATTTGCTGTTTCTTTTGCAACTTGTTGAGAAAATAAGAATGGCGCAGTCAGATTTCCAGTAAGTATGATATTTTATATTTTATTTGGGTTTAAACCAAACACATTCGGGGTGAATTTGCCCAAATCTTATTTCTCAATTTTCTACGGTTTTCATTGCTTGCGCGAGGTTCTGACGACTGTTTCGAGCACCGAGCATCCAAATACGTCGTTTTAATAGAAAAAAAGGCCACAATAATTTTTTACCATTTTTGACAAAAAATAGAAGGCTAACTTTCTTTGACCCTTTGGTGTTTTTTGACCCCAAAAAATGAAAGTTTGAATTTCGCTTATATTTTTGCTGTTTCTTTTGCAACTTGTTGAGAAAATAAGAATGGCGCAGTCAGATTTCCAGTAAGTATGATATTTTATATTTTATTTGGGTTTAAACCAAACACATTCGGGGTGAATTTGCCCAAATCTTATTTCTCAATTTTCCACGGTTTTCATTGCTTGCGCGAGGTTCTGACGACTGTTTCTAGCACCGAGCATCCAAATACGTCGTTTTAATAGAAAAAAAGGCCACATTAATTTTTTACCATTTTTGACAAAAAATAGAAGGCTAACTTTCTTTGACCCTTTGGTGTTTTTTGACCCCAAAAAATGGAAGTTTGAATTTCGCTTATATTTTTGCTGTTTCTTTTGCAACTTGTTGAGAAAATAAGAATGGCGCAGTCAGATTTCCAGTAAGTATGATATTTTATATTTTATTTGGGTTTAAACCAAACACATTCGGGGTGAATTTGCCCAAATCTTATTTCTCAATTTTCCACGGTTTTCATTGCTTGCGCGAGGTTCTGACGACTGTTTCGAGCACCGAGCATCCAAATACGTCGTTTTATGAGAAAAAAAGGCCACATTAATTTTTTACCATTTTTGACAAAAAATAGAAGGCTAACTTTCTTTGACCCTTTGGTGTTTTTTGACCCCAAAAAATGAAAGTTTGAATTTCGCTTATATTTTTGCTGTTTCTTTTGCAACTTGTTGAGAAAATAAGAATGGCGCAGTCAGATTTCCAGTAAGTATGATATTTTATATTTTATTTGGGTTTAAACCAAACACATTCGGGGTGAATTTGCCCAAATCTTATTTCTCAATTTTCCACGGTTTTCATTGCTTGCGCGAGGTTCTGACGACTGTTTCGAGCACCGAGCATCCAAATACGTCGTTTTAAGAGAAAAAAAGGCCACATTAATTTTTTACCATTTTTGACAAAAAATAGAAGGCCAACTTTCTTTGACCCTTTGGTGTTTTTTGACCCCAAAAAATGAAAGTTTGAATTTCGCTTATATTTTTGCTGTTTCTTTTGCAACTTGTTGAGAAAATAAGAATGGCGCAGTCAGATTTCCAGTAAGTATGATATTTTCTATTTTATTTGGGTTTAAACCAAACACATTCGGGGTGAATTTGCCCAAATCTTATATCTCAATTTTCCACGGTTTTCATTGCTTGCGCGAGGTTCTGACGACTGTTTCGAGCACCGAGCATCCAAATACGTAGTTTTAATAGAAAAAAAGGCCACATTAATTTTTTACCATTTCTGAGAAAAAATAGAAGGCAAACTTTCTTTGACCCTTTGGTGTTTTTTGACCCCAAAAAATGAAAGTTTGAATTTCGCTTATATATTTGCTGTTTCTTTTGCAACTTGTTGAGAAAATAAGAATGGCGCAGTCAGATTTCCAGTAAGTATGATATTTTATATTTTATTTGGGTTTAAACCAAACACATTCGGGGTGAATTTGCCCAAATCTTATTTCTCAATTTTCTACGGTTTTCATTGCTTGCGCGAGGTTCTGACGACTGTTTCGATCACCGAGCATCCAAATACGTCGTTTTAATAGAAAAAAAGGCCACATTAATTTTTTACCATTTTTGACAAAAAATAGAAGGCTAACTTTCTTTGACCCTTTGGTGTTCTTTGACCCCAAAAAATGAAAGTTTGAATTTCGCTTATATTTTTGCTGTTTCTTTTGCAACATGTTGAGAAAATAAGAATGGCGCAGTCAGATTTCCAGTAAGTATGATATTTTATATTTTATTTGGGTTTAAACCAAACACATTCGGGGTGAATTTGCCCAAATCTTATTTCTCAATTTTCCACGGTTTTCATTGCTTGCGCGAGGTTCTGACGACTGTTTCGAGCACCGAGCATCCAAATACGTCGTTTTAAGAGAAAAAAAGGCCACATTAATTTTTTACCATTTTTGACAAAAAATAGAAGGCTAACTTTCTTTGACCCTTTGGTGTTTTTTGACCCCAAAAAATGAAAGTTTGAATTTCGCTTATATTTTTGCTGTTTCTTTTGCAACTTGTTGAGAAAATAAGAATGGCGCAGTCAGATTTCCAGTAAGTATGATATTTTATATTTTATTTGGGTTTAAACCAAAAACATTCGGGGTGAATTTGCCCAAATCTTATTTCTCAATTTTCCACGGTTTTCATTGCTTGCGCGAGGTTCTGACGACTGTTTCGAGCACCGAGCATCCAAATACGTCGTTTTAATAGAAAAAAAGGCCACATTAATTTTTTACCATTTTTGACAAAAAATAGAAGGCAAACTTTCTTTGACCCTTTGGTGTTTTTTGACCCCAAAAAATGAAAGTTTGAATTTCGCTTATATATTTGCTGTTTCTTTTGCAACTTGTTGAGAAAATAAGAATGGCGCAGTCAGATTTCCAGTAAGTATGATATTTTATATTTTATTTGGGTTTAAACCAAACACATTCGGGGTGAATTTGCCCAAATCTTATTTCTCAATTTTCTACGGTTTTCATTGCTTGCGCGAGGTTCTGACGACTGTTTCGAGCACCGAGCATCCAAATACGTCGTTTTAATAGAAAAAAAGGCCACAATAATTTTTTACCATTTTTGACAAAAAATAGAAGGCTAACTTTCTTTGACCCTTTGGTGTTTTTTGACCCCAAAAAATGAAAGTTTGAATTTCGCTTATATTTTTGCTGTTTCTTTTGCAACTTGTTGAGAAAATAAGAATGGCGCAGTCAGATTTCCAGTAAGTATGATATTTTATATTTTATTTGGGTTTAAACCAAACACATTCGGGGTGAATTTGCCCAAATCTTATTTCTCAATTTTCCACGGTTTTCATTGCTTGCGCGAGGTTCTGACGACTGTTTCTAGCACCGAGCATCCAAATACGTCGTTTTAATAGAAAAAAAGGCCACATTAATTTTTTACCATTTTTGACAAAAAATAGAAGGCTAACTTTCTTTGACCCTTTGGTGTTTTTTGACCCCAAAAAATGGAAGTTTGAATTTCGCTTATATTTTTGCTGTTTCTTTTGCAACTTGTTGAGAAAATAAGAATGGCGCAGTCAGATTTCCAGTAAGTATGATATTTTATATTTTATTTGGGTTTAAACCAAACACATTCGGGGTGAATTTGCCCAAATCTTATTTCTCAATTTTCTACGGTTTTCATTGCTTGCGCGAGGTTCTGACGACTGTTTCGAGCACCGAGCATCCAAATACGTCGTTTTAATAAAAAAAAAGGCCACATTAATTTTTTACCATTTTTGACAAAAAATAGAAGGCTAACTTTCTTTGACCCTTTGGTGTTTTTTGACCCCAAAAAATGAAAGTTTGAATTTCGCTTATATTGTTGCTGTTTCTTTTGCAACTTGTTGAGAAAATAAGAATGGCGCAGTCAGATTTCCAGTAAGTATGATATTTTATATTTTATTTGGGTTTAAACCAAACACATTCGGGGTGAATTTGCCCAAATCTTATTTCTCAATTTTCCACGGTTTTCATTGCTTGCGCGAGGTTCTGACGACTGTTTCGAGCACCGAGCATCCAAATACGTCGTTTTAATAGAAAAAAAGGCCACATTAATTTTTTACCATTTTTGACAAAAAATAGAAGGCAAACTTTCTTTGACCCTTTGGTGTTTTTTGACCCCAAAAAATGAAAGTTTGAATTTCGCTTATATATTTGCTGTTTCTTTTGCAACTTGTTGAGAAAATAAGAATGGCGCAGTCAGATTTCCAGTAAGTATGATATTTTATATTTTATTTGGGTTTAAACCAAACACATTCGGGGTGAATTTGCCCAAATCTTATTTCTCAATTTTCTACGGTTTTCATTGCTTGCGCGAGGTTCTGACGACTGTTTCGAGCACCGAGCATCCAAATACGTCGTTTTAATAGAAAAAAAGGCCACATTAATTTTTTACCATTTTTGACAAAAAATAGAAGGCAAACTTTCTTTGACCCTTTGGTGTTTTTTGACCCCAAAAAATGAAAGTTTGAATTTCGCTTATATATTTGCTGTTTCTTTTGCAACTTGTTGAGAAAATAAGAATGGCGCAGTCAGATTTCCAGTAAGTATGATATTTTATATTTTATTTGGGTTTAAACCAAACACATTCGGGGTGAATTTGCCCAAATCTTATTTCTCAATTTTCTACGGTTTTCATTGCTTGCGCGAGGTTCTGACGACTGTTTCGAGCACCGAGCATCCAAATACGTCGTTTTAATAAAAAAAAGGCCACATTAAATTTTTACCATTTTTGACAAAAAATAGAAGGCTAACTTTCTTTGACCCTTTGGTGTTTTTTGACCCCAAAAAATGAAAGTTTGAATTTCGCTAATATTGTTGCTGTTTCTTTTGCAACTTGTTGAGAAAATAAGAATGGCGCAGTCAGATTTCCAGTAAGTATGATATTTTATATTTTATTTGGGTTTAAACCAAACACATTCGGGGTGAATTTGCCCAAATCTCGATTTTCTACGGTTTTCATTGCTTGCGCGAGGTTCTGACGACTGTTTCGAGCACCGAGCATCCAAATACGTCGTTTTAATAGAAAAAAAGGCCACATTAATTTTTTACCATTTTTGACAAAAAATAGAAGGCAAACTTTCTTTGACCCTTTGGTGTTTTTTGACCCCAAAAAATGAAAGTTTGAATTTCGCTTATATATTTGCTGTTTCTTTTGCAACTTGTTGAGAAAATAAGAATGGCGCAGTCAGATTTCCAGTAAGTATGATATTTTATATTTTCTTTGGGTTTAAACCAAACACATTCGGGGTGAATTTGCCCAAATCTTATTTCTCAATTTTCTACGGTTTTCATTGCTTGCGCGAGGTTCTGACGACTGTTTCAAGCACCGAGCATCCAAATACGTCGTTTTAATAGAAAAAAAGGCCACATTAATTTTTTACCATTTTTGACAAAAAATAGAAGGCTAACTTTCTTTGACCCTTTGGTGTTCTTTGACCCCAAAAAATGAAAGTTTGAATTTCGCTTATATTTTTGCTGTTTCTTTTGCAACATGTTGAGAAAATAAGAATGGCGCAGTCAGATTTCCAGTAAGTATGATATTTTATATTTTATTTGGGTTTAAACCAAACACATTCGGGGTGAATTTGCCCAAATCTTATTTCTCAATTTTCTACGGTTTTCATTGCTTGCGCGAGGTTCTGACGACTGTTTCGAGCACCGAGCATCCAAATACGTCGTTTTAATAGAAAAATAGGCCACAATAATTTTTTACCATTTTTGACAAAAAATAGAAGGCTAACTTTCTTTGACCCTTTGGTGTTTTTTGACCCCAAAAAATGAAAGTTTGAATTTCGCTTATATTTTTGCTGTTTCTTTTGCAACTTGTTGAGAAAATAAGAATGGCGCAGTCAGATTTCCAGTAAGTATGATATTTTATATTTTATTTGGGTTTAAACCAAACACATTCGGGGTGAATTTGCCTAAATCTTATTTCTCAATTTTCCACGGTTTTCATTGCTTTTCGCGAGGTTCTGACGACTGTTTCGAGCACCGAGCATCCAAATACGTCGTTTTAATAGAAAAAAAGGCCACATTAATTTTTTACCATTTTTGACAAAAAATAGAAGGCTAACTTTCTTTGACCCTTTGGTGTTTTTTGACCCCAAAAAATGGAAGTTTGAATTTCGCTTATATTTTTGCTGTTTCTTTTGCAACTTGTTGAGAAAATAAGAATGGCGCAGTCAGATTTCCAGTAAGTATGATATTTTATATTTTATTTGGGTTTAAACCAAACACATTCGGGGTGAATTTGCCCAAATCTTATTTCTCAATTTTCCACGGTTTTCATTGCTTGCGCGAGGTTCTGACGACTGTTTCGAGCACCGAGCATCCAAATACGTCGTTTTAAGAGAAAAAAAGGCCACATTAATTTTTTACCATTTTTGACAAAAAATAGAAGGCTAACTTTCTTTGACCCTTTGGTGTTTTTTGACCCCAAAAAATGAAAGTTTGAATTTCGCTTATATTTTTGCTGTTTCTTTTGCAACTTGTTGAGAAAATAAGAATGGCGCAGTCAGATTTCCAGTAAGTATGATATTTTATATTTTATTTGGGTTTAAACCAAACACATTCGGGGTGAATTTGCCCAAATCTTATTTCTCAATTTTCTACGGTTTTCATTGCTTGCGCGAGGTTCTGACGACTGTTTCGAGCACCGAGCATCCAAATACGTCGTTTTAATAAAAAAAAAGGCCACATTAATTTTTTACCATTTTTGACAAAAAATAGAAGGCTAACTTTCTTTGACCCTTTGGTGTTTTTTGACCCCAAAAAATGAAAGTTTGAATTTCGCTTATATTGTTGCTGTTTCTTTTGCAACTTGTTGAGAAAATAAGAATGGCGCAGTCAGATTTCCAGTAAGTATGATATTTTATATTTTATTTGGGTTTAAACCAAACACATTCGGGGTGAATTTGCCCAAATCTTATTTCTCAATTTTCCACGGTTTTCATTGCTTGCGCGAGGTTCTGACGACTGTTTCGAGCACCGAGCATCCAAATACGTCGTTTTAATAGAAAAAAAGGCCACATTAATTTTTTACCATTTTTGACAAAAAATAGAAGGCAAACTTTCTTTGACCCTTTGGTGTTTTTTGACCCCAAAAAATGAAAGTTTGAATTTCGCTTATATATTTGCTGTTTCTTTTGCAACTTGTTGAGAAAATAAGAATGGCGCAGTCAGATTTCCAGTAAGTATGATATTTTATATTTTATTTGGGTTTAAACCAAACACATTCGGGGTGAATTTGCCCAAATCTTATTTCTCAATTTTCTACGGTTTTCATTGCTTGCGCGAGGTTCTGACGACTGTTTCGAGCACCGAGCATCCAAATACGTCGTTTTAATAGAAAAAAAGGCCACATTAATTTTTTACCATTTTTGACAAAAAATAGAAGGCAAACTTTCTTTGACCCTTTGGTGTTTTTTGACCCCAAAAAATGAAAGTTTGAATTTCGCTTATATATTTGCTGTTTCTTTTGCAACTTGTTGAGAAAATAAGAATGGCGCAGTCAGATTTCCAGTAAGTATGATATTTTATATTTTATTTGGGTTTAAACCAAACACATTCGGGGTGAATTTGCCCAAATCTTATTTCTCAATTTTCTACGGTTTTCATTGCTTGCGCGAGGTTCTGACGACTGTTTCGAGCACCGAGCATCCAAATACGTCGTTTTAATAAAAAAAAGGCCACATTAAATTTTTACCATTTTTGACAAAAAATAGAAGGCTAACTTTCTTTGACCCTTTGGTGTTTTTTGACCCCAAAAAATGAAAGTTTGAATTTCGCTAATATTGTTGCTGTTTCTTTTGCAACTTGTTGAGAAAATAAGAATGGCGCAGTCAGATTTCCAGTAAGTATGATATTTTATATTTTATTTGGGTTTAAACCAAACACATTCGGGGTGAATTTGCCCAAATCTCGATTTTCTACGGTTTTCATTGCTTGCGCGAGGTTCTGACGACTGTTTCGAGCACCGAGCATCCAAATACGTCGTTTTAATAGAAAAAAAGGCCACATTAATTTTTTACCATTTTTGACAAAAAATAGAAGGCAAACTTTCTTTGACCCTTTGGTGTTTTTTGACCCCAAAAAATGAAAGTTTGAATTTCGCTTATATATTTGCTGTTTCTTTTGCAACTTGTTGAGAAAATAAGAATGGCGCAGTCAGATTTCCAGTAAGTATGATATTTTATATTTTCTTTGGGTTTAAACCAAACACATTCGGGGTGAATTTGCCCAAATCTTATTTCTCAATTTTCTACGGTTTTCATTGCTTGCGCGAGGTTCTGACGACTGTTTCAAGCACCGAGCATCCAAATACGTCGTTTTAATAGAAAAAAAGGCCACATTAATTTTTTACCATTTTTGACAAAAAATAGAAGGCTAACTTTCTTTGACCCTTTGGTGTTCTTTGACCCCAAAAAATGAAAGTTTGAATTTCGCTTATATTTTTGCTGTTTCTTTTGCAACATGTTGAGAAAATAAGAATGGCGCAGTCAGATTTCCAGTAAGTATGATATTTTATATTTTATTTGGGTTTAAACCAAACACATTCGGGGTGAATTTGCCCAAATCTTATTTCTCAATTTTCTACGGTTTTCATTGCTTGCGCGAGGTTCTGACGACTGTTTCGAGCACCGAGCATCCAAATACGTCGTTTTAATAGAAAAATAGGCCACAATAATTTTTTACCATTTTTGACAAAAAATAGAAGGCTAACTTTCTTTGACCCTTTGGTGTTTTTTGACCCCAAAAAATGAAAGTTTGAATTTCGCTTATATTTTTGCTGTTTCTTTTGCAACTTGTTGAGAAAATAAGAATGGCGCAGTCAGATTTCCAGTAAGTATGATATTTTATATTTTATTTGGGTTTAAACCAAACACATTCGGGGTGAATTTGCCTAAATCTTATTTCTCAATTTTCCACGGTTTTCATTGCTTTTCGCGAGGTTCTGACGACTGTTTCGAGCACCGAGCATCCAAATACGTCGTTTTAATAGAAAAAAAGGCCACATTAATTTTTTACCATTTTTGACAAAAAATAGAAGGCTAACTTTCTTTGACCCTTTGGTGTTTTTTGACCCCAAAAAATGGAAGTTTGAATTTCGCTTATATTTTTGCTGTTTCTTTTGCAACTTGTTGAGAAAATAAGAATGGCGCAGTCAGATTTCCAGTAAGTATGATATTTTATATTTTATTTGGGTTTAAACCAAACACATTCGGGGTGAATTTGCCCAAATCTTATTTCTCAATTTTCCACGGTTTTCATTGCTTGCGCGAGGTTCTGACGACTGTTTCGAGCACCGAGCATCCAAATACGTCGTTTTAAGAGAAAAAAAGGCCACATTAATTTTTTACCATTTTTGACAAAAAATAGAAGGCTAACTTTCTTTGACCCTTTGGTGTTTTTTGACCCCAAAAAATGAAAGTTTGAATTTCGCTTATATTTTTGCTGTTTCTTTTGCAACTTGTTGAGAAAATAAGAATGGCGCAGTCAGATTTCCAGTAAGTATGATATTTTATATTTTATTTGGGTTTAAACCAAACACATTCGGGGTGAATTTGCCCAAATCTTATTTCTCAATTTTCCACGGTTTTCATTGCTTGCGCGAGGTTCTGACGACTGTTTCGAGCACCGAGCATCCAAATACGTCGTTTTAAGAGAAAAAAAGGCCACATTAATTTTTTACCATTTTTGACAAAAAATAGAAGGCCAACTTTCTTTGACCCTTTGGTGTTTTTTGACCCCAAAAAATGAAAGTTTGAATTTCGCTTATATTTTTGCTGTTTCTTTTGCAACTTGTTGAGAAAATAAGAATGGCGCAGTCAGATTTCCAGTAAGTATGATATTTTATATTTTATTTGGGTTTAAACCAAACACATTCGGGGTGAATTTGCCCAAATCTTATTTCTCAATTTTCCACGGTTTTCATTGCTTGCGCGAGGTTCTGACGACTGTTTCGAGCACCGAGCATCCAAATACGTAGTTTTAATAGAAAAAAAGGCCACATTAATTTTTTACCATTTCTGAGAAAAAATAGAAGGCAAACTTTCTTTGACCCTTTGGTGTTTTTTGACCCCAAAAAATGAAAGTTTGAATTTCGCTTATATATTTGCTGTTTCTTTTGCAACTTGTTGAGAAAATAAGAATGGCGCAGTCAGATTTCCAGTAAGTATGATATTTTATATTTTATTTGGGTTTAAACCAAACACATTCGGGGTGAATTTGCCCAAATCTTATTTCTCAATTTTCTACGGTTTTCATTGCTTGCGCGAGGTTCTGACGACTGTTTCGATCACCGAGCATCCAAATACGTCGTTTTAATAGAAAAAAAGGCCACATTAATTTTTTACCATTTTTGACAAAAAATAGAAGGCTAACTTTCTTTGACCCTTTGGTGTTCTTTGACCCCAAAAAATGAAAGTTTGAATTTCGCTTATATTTTTGCTGTTTCTTTTGCAACATGTTGAGAAAATAAGAATGGCGCAGTCAGATTTCCAGTAAGTATGATATTTTATATTTTATTTGGGTTTAAACCAAACACATTCGGGGTGAATTTGCCCAAATCTTATTTCTCAATTTTCCACGGTTTTCATTGCTTGCGCGAGGTTCTGACGACTGTTTCGAGCACCGAGCATCCAAATACGTCGTTTTAAGAGAAAAAAAGGCCACATTAATTTTTTACCATTTTTGACAAAAAATAGAAGGCTAACTTTCTTTGACCCTTTGGTGTTTTTTGACCCCAAAAAATGAAAGTTTGAATTTCGCTTATATTTTAGCTGTTTCTTTTGCAACTTGTTGAGAAAATAAGAATGGCGCAGTCAGATTTCCAGTAAGTATGATATTTTATATTTTATTTGGGTTTAAACCAAAAACATTCGGGGTGAATTTGCCCAAATCTTATTTCTCAATTTTCCACGGTTTTCATTGCTTGCGCGAGGTTCTGACGACTGTTTCGAGCACCGAGCATCCAAATACGTCGTTTTAATAGAAAAAAAGGCCACATTAATTTTTTACCATTTTTGACAAAAAATAGAAGGCAAACTTTCTTTGACCCTTTGGTGTTTTTTGACCCCAAAAAATGAAAGTTTGAATTTCGCTTATATATTTGCTGTTTCTTTTGCAACTTGTTGAGAAAATAAGAATGGCGCAGTCAGATTTCCAGTAAGTATGATATTTTATATTTTATTTGGGTTTAAACCAAACACATTCGGGGTGAATTTGCCCAAATCTTATTTCTCAATTTTCTACGGTTTTCATTGCTTGCGCGAGGTTCTGACGACTGTTTCGAGCACCGAGCATCCAAATACGTCGTTTTAATAGAAAAAAAGGCCACAATAATTTTTTACCTTTTTTGACAAAAAATAGAAGGCTAACTTTCTTTGACCCTTTGGTGTTTTTTGACCCCAAAAAATGAAAGTTTGAATTTCGCTTATATTTTTGCTGTTTCTTTTGCAACTTGTTGAGAAAATAAGAATGGCGCAGTCAGATTTCCAGTAAGTATGATATTTAATATTTTATTTGGGTTTAAACCAAACACATTCGGGGTGAATTTGCCCAAATCTTATTTCTCAATTTTCCACGGTTTTCATTGCTTGCGCGAGGTTCTGACGACTGTTTCGAGCACCGAGCATCCAAATACGTCGTTTTAATAGAAAAAAAGGCCACATTAATTTTTTACCATTTTTGACAAAAAATAGAAGGCTAACTTTCTTTGACCCTTTGGTGTTTTTTGACCCCAAAAAATGGAAGTTTGAATTTCGCTTATATTTTTGCTGTTTCTTTTGCAACTTGTTGAGAAAATAAGAATGGCGCAGTCAGATTTCCAGTAAGTATGATATTTTATATTTTATTTGGGTTTAAACCAAACACATTCGGGGTGAATTTGCCCAAATCTTATTTCTCAATTTTCTACGGTTTTCATTGCTTGCGCGAGGTTCTGACGACTGTTTCGAGCACCGAGCATCCAAATACGTCGTTTTAATAGAAAAAAAGGCCACATTAATTTTTTACCATTTTTGACAAAAAATAGAAGGCTAACTTTCTTTGACCCTTTGGTGTTTTTTGACCCCAAAAAATGGAAGTTTGAATTTCGCTTATATTTTTGCTGTTTCTTTTGCAACTTGTTGAGAAAATAAGAATGGCGCAGTCAGATTTCCAGTAAGTATGATATTTTATATTTTATTTGGGTTTAAACCAAACACATTCGGGGTGAATTTGCCCAAATATTATTTCTCAATTTTCCACGGTTTTCATTGCTTGCGCGAGGTTCTGACGACTGTTTCGAGCACCGAGCATCCAAATACGTCGTTTTAAGAGAAAAAAAGGCCACATTAATTTTTTACCATTTTTGACAAAAAATAGAAGGCTAACTTTCTTTAACCCTTTGGTGTTTTTTGACCCCAAAAAATGAAAGTTTGAATTTCGCTTATATTTTTGCTGTTTCTTTTGCAACTTGTTGAGAAAATAAGAATGGCGCAGTCAGATTTCCAGTAAGTATGATATTTTATATTTTATTTGGGTTTAAACCAAAAACATTCGGGGTGAATTTGCCCAAATCTTATTTCTCAATTTTCCACGGTTTTCATTGCTTGCGCGAGGTTCTGACGACTGCTTCGAGCACCGAGCATCCAAATACGTCGTTTTAATAGAAAAAAAGGCCACATTAATTTTTTACCATTTTTGACAAAAAATAGAAGGCAAACTTTCTTTGACCCTTTGGTGTTTTTTGACCCCAAAAAATGAAAGTTTGAATTTCGCTTATATATTTGCTGTTTCTTTTGCAACTTGTTGAGAAAATATGAATGGCGCAGTCAGATTTCCAGTAAGTATGATATTTTATATTTTATTTGGATTTAAACCAAACACATTCGGGGTGAATTTGCCCAAATCTTATTTCTCAATTTTCTACGGTTTTCATTGCTTGCGCGAGGTTCTGACGACTGTTTCGAGCACCGAGCATCCAAATACGTCGTTTTAATAGAAAAAAAGGCCACATTAATTTTTTACCATTTTTGACAAAAAATAGAAGGCAAACTTTCTTTGACCCTTTGGTGTTTTTTGACCCCAAAAAATGAAAGTTTGAATTTCGCTTATATATTTGCTGTTTCTTTTGCAACTTGTTGAGAAAATATGAATGGCGCAGTCAGATTTCCAGTAAGTATGATATTTTATATTTTATTTGGGTTTAAACCAAAAACATTCGGGGTGAATTTGCCCAAATCTTATTTCTCAATTTTCTACGGTTTTCATTGCTTGCGCGAGGTTCTGACGACTGTTTCGAGCACCGAGCATCCAAATACGTCGTTTTAATAGAAAAAAAGGCCACATTAATTTATTACCATTTTTGACAAAAAATAGAAGGCTAACTTTCTTTGACCCTTTGGTGTTCTTTGACCCCAAAAAATGAAAGTTTGAATTTCGCTTATATTTTTGCTGTTTCTTTTGCAACATGTTGAGAAAATAAGAATGGCGCAGTCAGATTTCCAGTAAGTATGATATTTTATATTTTATTTGGGTTTAAACCAAACACATTCGGGGTGAATTTGCCCAAATCTTATTTCTCAATTTTCCACGGTTTTCATTGCTTGCGCGAGGTTCTGACGACTGTTTCGAGCACCGAGCATCCAAATACGTCGTTTTAAGAGAAAAAAAGGCCACATTAATTTTTTACCATTTTTGACAAAAAATAGAAGGCTAACTTTCTTTGACCCTTTGGTGTTTTTTGACCCCAAAAAATGAAAGTTTGAATTTCGCTTATATTGTTGCTGTTTCTTTTGCAACTTGTTGAGAAAATAAGAATGGCGCAGTCAGATTTCCAGTAAGTATGATATTTTATATTTTATTTGGGTTTAAACCAAACACATTCGGGGTGAATTTGCCCAAATCTTATTTCTCAATTTTCCACGGTTTTCATTGCTTGCGCGAGGTTCTGACGACTGTTTCGAGCACCGAGCATCCAAATACGTCGTTTTAATAGAAAAAAAGGCCACATTAATTTTTTACCATTTTTGACAAAAAATAGAAGGCAAACTTTCTTTGACCCTTTGGTGTTTTTTGACCCCAAAAAATGAAAGTTTGAATTTCGCTTATATATTTGCTGTTTCTTTTGCAACTTGTTGAGAAAATAAGAATGGCGCAGTCAGATTTCCAGTAAGTATGATATTTTATATTTTATTTGGGTTTAAACCAAACACATTCGGGGTGAATTTGCCCAAATCTTATTTCTCAATTTTCTACGGTTTTCATTGCTTGCGCGAGGTTCTGACGACTGTTTCGAGCACCGAGCATCCAAATACGTCGTTTTAATAGAAAAAAAGGCCACATTAATTTTTTACCATTTTTGACAAAAAATAGAAGGCAAACTTTCTTTGACCCTTTGGTGTTTTTTGACCCCAAAAAATGAAAGTTTGAATTTCGCTTATATATTTGCTGTTTCTTTTGCAACTTGTTGAGAAAATAAGAATGGCGCAGTCAGATTTCCAGTAAGTATGATATTTTATATTTTATTTGGGTTTAAACCAAACACATTCGGGGTGAATTTGCCCAAATCTTATTTCTCAATTTTCTACGGTTTTCATTGCTTGCGCGAGGTTCTGACGACTGTTTCGAGCACCGAGCATCCAAATACGTCGTTTTAATAGAAAAAAAGGCCACATTAATTATTTACCATTTTTGACAAAAAATAGAAGGCAAACTTTCTTTGACCCTTTGGTGTTTTTTGACCCCAAAAAATGAAAGTTTGAATTTCGCTTATATATTTGCTGTTTCTTTTGCAACTTGTTGAGAAAATAAGAATGGCGCAGTCAGATTTCCAGTAAGTATGATATTTTATATTTTATTTGGGTTTAAACCAAACACATTCGGGGTGAATTTGCCCAAATCTTATTTCTCAATTTTCTACGGTTTTCATTGCTTGCGCGAGGTTCTGACGACTGTTTCGAGCACCGAGCATCCAAATACGTCGTTTTAATAGAAAAATAGGCCACAATAATTTTTTACCATTTTTGACAAAAAATAGAAGGCTAACTTTCTTTGACCCTTTGGTGTTTTTTGACCCCAAAAAATGAAAGTTTGAATTTCGCTTATATTTTTGCTGTTTCTTTTGCAACTTGTTGAGAAAATAAGAATGGCGCAGTCAGATTTCCAGTAAGTATGATATTTTATATTTTATTTGGGTTTAAACCAAACACATTCGGGGTGAATTTGCCCAAATCTTATTTCTCAATTTTCCACGGTTTTCATTGCTTTTCGCGAGGTTCTGACGACTGTTTCGAGCACCGAGCATCCAAATACGTCGTTTTAATAGAAAAAAAGGCCACATTAATTTTTTACCATTTTTGACAAAAAATAGAAGGCTAACTTTCTTTGACCCTTTGGTGTTTTTTGACCCCAAAAAATGGAAGTTTGAATTTCGCTTATATTTTTGCTGTTTCTTTTGCAACTTGTTGAGAAAATAAGAATGGCGCAGTCAGATTTCCAGTAAGTATGATATTTTATATTTTATTTGGGTTTAAACCAAAAACATTCGGGGTGAATTTGCCCAAATCTTATTTCTCAATTTTCCACGGTTTTCATTGCTTGCGCGAGGTTCTGACGACTGTTTCGAGCACCGAGCATCCAAATACGTCGTTTTAATAGAAAAAAAGGCCACATTAATTTTTTACCATTTTTGACAAAAAATAGAAGGCAAACTTTCTTTGACCCTTTGGTGTTTTTTGACCCCAAAAAATGAAAGTTTGAATTTCGCTTATATATTTGCTGTTTCTTTTGCAACTTGTTGAGAAAATATGAATGGCGCAGTCAGATTTCCAGTAAGTATGATATTTTATATTTTATTTGGATTTAAACCAAACACATTCGGGGTGAATTTGCCCAAATCTTATTTCTCAATTTTCTACGGTTTTCATTGCTTGCGCGAGGTTCTGACGACTGTTTCGAGCACCGAGCATCCAAATACGTCGTTTTAATAGAAAAAAAGGCCACATTAATTTTTTACCATTTTTGACAAAAAATAGAAGGCAAACTTTCTTTGACCCTTTGGTGTTTTTTGACCCCAAAAAATGAAAGTTTGAATTTCGCTTATATATTTGCTGTTTCTTTTGCAACTTGTTGAGAAAATATGAATGGCGCAGTCAGATTTCCAGTAAGTATGATATTTTATATTTTATTTGGGTTTAAACCAAACACATTCGGGGTGAATTTGCCCAAATCTTATTTCTCAATTTTCTACGGTTTTCATTGCTTGCGCGAGGTTCTGACGACTGTTTCAAGCACCGAGCATCCAAATACGTCGTTTTAATAGAAAAAAAGGCCACATTAATTTTTTACCATTTTTGACAAAAAATAGAAGGCTAACTTTCTTTGACCCTTTGGTGTTCTTTGACCCCAAAAAATGAAAGTTTGAATTTCGCTTATATATTTGCTGTTTCTTTTGCAACTTGTTGAGAAAATATGAATGGCGCAGTCAGATTTCCAGTAAGTATGATATTTTATATTTTATTTGGGTTTAAACCAAACACATTCGGGGTGAATTTGCCCAAATCTTATTTCTCAATTTTCTACGGTTTTCATTGCTTGCGCGAGGTTCTGACGACTGTTTCGAGCACCGAGCATCCAAATACGTCGTTTTAATAGAAAAAAAGGCCACATTAATTTTTTACCATTTTTGACAAAAAATAGAAGGCTAACTTTCTTTGACCCTTTGGTGTTCTTTGACCCCAAAAAATGAAAGTTTGAATTTCGCTTATATTTTTGCTGTTTCTTTTGCAACATGTTGAGAAAATAAGAATGGCGCAGTCAGATTTCCAGTAAGTATGATATTTTATATTTTATTTGGGTTTAAACCAAACACATTCGGGGTGAATTTGCCCAAATCTTATTTCTCAATTTTCCACGGTTTTCATTGCTTGCGCGAGGTTCTGACGACTGTTTCGAGCACCGAGCATCCAAATACGTCGTTTTAAGAGAAAAAAAGGCCACATTAATTTTTTACCATTTTTGACAAAAAATAGAAGGCTAACTTTCTTTGACCCTTTGGTGTTTTTTGACCCCAAAAAATGAAAGTTTGAATTTCGCTTATATTGTTGCTGTTTCTTTTGCAACTTGTTGAGAAAATAAGAATGGCGCAGTCAGATTTCCAGTAAGTATGATATTTTATATTTTATTTGGGTTTAAACCAAACACATTCGGGGTGAATTTGCCCAAATCTTATTTCTCAATTTTCCACGGTTTTCATTGCTTGCGCGAGGTTCTGACGACTGTTTCGAGCACCGAGCATCCAAATACGTCGTTTTAATAGAAAAAAAGGCCACATTAATTTTTTACCATTTTTGACAAAAAATAGAAGGCAAACTTTCTTTGACCCTTTGGTGTTTTTTGACCCCAAAAAATGAAAGTTTGAATTTCGCTTATATATTTGCTGTTTCTTTTGCAACTTGTTGAAAAAATAAGAATGGCGCAGTCAGATTTCCAGTAAGTATGATATTTTATATTTTATTTGGGTTTAAACCAAACACATTCGGGGTGAATTTGCCCAAATCTTATTTCTCAATTTTCTACGGTTTTCATTGCTTGCGCGAGGTTCTGACGACTGTTTCGAGCACCGAGCATCCAAATACGTCGTTTTAATAGAAAAAAAGGCCACATTAATTTTTTACCATTTTTGACAAAAAATAGAAGGCAAACTTTCTTTGACCCTTTGGTGTTTTTTGACCCCAAAAAATGAAAGTTTGAATTTCGCTTATATATTTGCTGTTTCTTTTGCAACTTGTTGAGAAAATAAGAATGGCGCAGTCAGATTTCCAGTAAGTATGATATTTTATATTTTATTTGGGTTTAAACCAAACACATTCGGGGTGAATTTGCCCAAATCTTATTTCTCAATTTTCTACGGTTTTCATTGCTTGCGCGAGGTTCTGACGACTGTTTCGAGCACCGAGCATCCAAATACGTCGTTTTAATAGAAAAAAAGGCCACATTAATTATTTACCATTTTTGACAAAAAATAGAAGGCAAACTTTCTTTGACCCTTTGGTGTTTTTTGACCCCAAAAAATGAAAGTTTGAATTTCGCTTATATATTTGCTGTTTCTTTTGCAACTTGTTGAGAAAATAAGAATGGCGCAGTCAGATTTCCAGTAAGTATGATATTTTATATTTTATTTGGGTTTAAACCAAACACATTCGGGGTGAATTTGCCCAAATCTTATTTCTCAATTTTCTACGGTTTTCATTGCTTGCGCGAGGTTCTGACGACTGTTTCGAGCACCGAGCATCCAAATACGTCGTTTTAATAGAAAAATAGGCCACAATAATTTTTTACCATTTTTGACAAAAAATAGAAGGCTAACTTTCTTTGACCCTTTGGTGTTTTTTGACCCCAAAAAATGAAAGTTTGAATTTCGCTTATATTTTTGCTGTTTCTTTTGCAACTTGTTGAGAAAATAAGAATGGCGCAGTCAGATTTCCAGTAAGTATGATATTTTATATTTTATTTGGGTTTAAACCAAACACATTCGGGGTGAATTTGCCCAAATCTTATTTCTCAATTTTCCACGGTTTTCATTGCTTTTCGCGAGGTTCTGACGACTGTTTCGAGCACCGAGCATCCAAATACGTCGTTTTAATAGAAAAAAAGGCCACATTAATTTTTTACCATTTTTGACAAAAAATAGAAGGCTAACTTTCTTTGACCCTTTGGTGTTTTTTGACCCCAAAAAATGGAAGTTTGAATTTCGCTTATATTTTTGCTGTTTCTTTTGCAACTTGTTGAGAAAATAAGAATGGCGCAGTCAGATTTCCAGTAAGTATGATATTTTATATTTTATTTGGGTTTAAACCAAAAACATTCGGGGTGAATTTGCCCAAATCTTATTTCTCAATTTTCCACGGTTTTCATTGCTGGCGCGAGGTTCTGACGACTGTTTCGAGCACCGAGCATCCAAATACGTCGTTTTAATAGAAAAAAAGGCCACATTAATTTTTTACCATTTTTGACAAAAAATAGAAGGCAAACTTTCTTTGACCCTTTGGTGTTTTTTGACCCCAAAAAATGAAAGTTTGAATTTCGCTTATATATTTGCTGTTTCTTTTGCAACTTGTTGAGAAAATATGAATGGCGCAGTCAGATTTCCAGTAAGTATGATATTTTATATTTTATTTGGATTTAAACCAAACACATTCGGGGTGAATTTGCCCAAATCTTCTTTCTCAATTTTCTACGGTTTTCATTGCTTGCGCGAGGTTCTGACGACTGTTTCGAGCACCGAGCATCCAAATACGTCGTTTTAATAGAAAAAAAGGCCACATTAATTTTTTACCATTTTTGACAAAAAATAGAAGGCAAACTTTCTTTGACCCTTTGGTGTTTTTTGACCCCAAAAAATGAAAGTTTGAATTTCGCTTATATATTTGCTGTTTCTTTTGCAACTTGTTGAGAAAATATGAATGGCGCAGTCAGATTTCCAGTAAGTATGATATTTTATATTTTATTTGGGTTTAAACCAAACACATTCGGGGTGAATTTGCCCAAATCTTATTTCTCAATTTTCTACGGTTTTCATTGCTTGCGCGAGGTTCTGACGACTGTTTCAAGCACCGAGCATCCAAATACGTCGTTTTAATAGAAAAAAAGGCCACATTAATTTTTTACCATTTTTGACAAAAAATAGAAGGCTAACTTTCTTTGACCCTTTGGTGTTCTTTGACCCCAAAAAATGAAAGTTTGAATTTCGCTTATATTTTTGCTGTTTCTTTTGCAACATGTTGAGAAAATAAGAATGGCGCAGTCAGATTTCCAGTAAGTATGATATTTTATATTTTATTTGGGTTTAAACCAAACACATTCGGGGTGAATTTGCCCAAATCTTATTTCTCAATTTTCCACGGTTTTCATTGCTTGCGCGAGGTTCTGACGACTGTTTCGAGCACCGAGCATCCAAATACGTCGTTTTAATAGAAAAAAAGGCCACATTAATTTTTTACCATTTTTGACAAAAAATAGAAGGCAAACTTTCTTTGACCCTTTGGTGTTTTTTGACCCCAAAAAATGAAAGTTTGAATTTCGCTTATATATTTGCTGTTTCTTTTGCAACTTGTTGAGAAAATAAGAATGGCGCAGTCAGATTTCCAGTAAGTATGATATTTTATATTTTATTTGGGTTTAAACCAAACACATTCGGGGTGAATTTGCCCAAATCTTATTTCTCAATTTTCTACGGTTTTCATTGCTTGCGCGAGGTTCTGACGACTGTTTCGAGCACCGAGCATCCAAATACGTCGTTTTAATAGAAAAAAAGGCCACATTAATTTTTTACCATTTTTGACAAAAAATAGAAGGCAAACTTTCTTTGACCCTTTGGTGTTTTTTGACCCCAAAAAATGAAAGTTTGAATTTCGCTTATATATTTGCTGTTTCTTTTGCAACTTGTTGAGAAAATAAGAATGGCGCAGTCAGATTTCCAGTAAGTATGATATTTTATATTTTATTTGGGTTTAAACCAAACACATTCGGGGTGAATTTGCCCAAATCTTATTTCTCAATTTTCTACGGTTTTCATTGCTTGCGCGAGGTTCTGACGACTGTTTCGAGCACCGAGCATCCAAATACGTCGTTTTAATAGAAAAAAAGGCCACATTAATTATTTACCATTTTTGACAAAAAATAGAAGGCAAACTTTCTTTGACCCTTTGGTGTTTTTTGACCCCAAAAAATGAAAGTTTGAATTTCGCTTATATATTTGCTGTTTCTTTTGCAACTTGTTGAGAAAATAAGAATGGCGCAGTCAGATTTCCAGTAAGTATGATATTTTATATTTTATTTGGGTTTAAACCAAACACATTCGGAGTGAATTTGCCCAAATCTTATTTCTCAATTTTCTACGGTTTTCATTGCTTGCGCGAGGTTCTGACGACTGTTTCGAGCACCGAGCATCCAAATACGTCGTTTTAATAGAAAAATAGGCCACAATAATTTTTTACCATTTTTGACAAAAAATAGAAGGCTAACTTTCTTTGACCCTTTGGTGTTTTTTGACCCCAAAAAATGAAAGTTTGAATTTCGCTTATATTTTTGCTGTTTCTTTTGCAACTTGTTGAGAAAATAAGAATGGCGCAGTCAGATTTCCAGTAAGTATGATATTTTATATTTTATTTGGGTTTAAACCAAACACATTCGGGGTGAATTTGCCCAAATCTTATTTCTCAATTTTCCACGGTTTTCATTGCTTTTCGCGAGGTTCTGACGACTGTTTCGAGCACCGAGCATCCAAATACGTCGTTTTAATAGAAAAAAAGGCCACATTAATTTTTTACCATTTTTGACAAAAAATAGAAGGCTAACTTTCTTTGACCCTTTGGTGTTTTTTGACCCCAAAAAATGGAAGTTTGAATTTCGCTTATATTTTTGCTGTTTCTTTTGCAACTTGTTGAGAAAATATGAATGGCGCAGTCAGATTTCCAGTAAGTATGATATTTTATATTTTATTTGGGTTTAAACCAAACACATTCGGGGTGAATTTGCCCAAATCTTATTTCTCAATTTTCTACGGTTTTCATTGCTTGCGCGAGGTTCTGACGACTGTTTCAAGCACCGAGCATCCAAATACGTCGTTTTAATAGAAAAAAAGGCCACATTAATTTTTTACCATTTTTGACAAAAAATAGAAGGCTAACTTTCTTTGACCCTTTGGTGTTCTTTGACCCCAAAAAATGAAAGTTTGAATTTCGCTTATATTTTTGCTGTTTCTTTTGCAACATGTTGAGAAAATAAGAATGGCGCAGTCAGATTTCCAGTAAGTATGATATTTTATATTTTATTTGGGTTTAAACCAAACACATTCGGGGTGAATTTGCCCAAATCTTATTTCTCAATTTTCCACGGTTTTCATTGCTTGCGCGAGGTTCTGACGACTGTTTCGAGCACCGAGCATCCAAATACGTCGTTTTAATAGAAAAAAAGGCCACATTAATTTTTTACCATTTTTGACAAAAAATAGAAGGCTAACTTTCTTTGACCCTTTGGTGTTTTTTGACCCCAAAAAATGAAAGTTTGAATTTCGCTTATATATTTGCTGTTTCTTTTGCAACTTGTTGAGAAAATAAGAATGGCGCAGTCAGATTTCCAGTAAGTATGATATTTTATATTTTATTTGGGTTTAAACCAAACACATTCGGGGTGAATTTGCCCAAATCTTATTTCTCAATTTTCTACGGTTTTCATTGCTTGCGCGAGGTTCTGACGACTGTTTCGAGCACCGAGCATCCAAATACGTCGTTTTAATAGAAAAAAAGGCCACATTAATTTTTTACCATTTTTGACAAAAAATAGAAGGCAAACTTTCTTTGACCCTTTGGTGTTTTTTGACCCCAAAAAATGAAAGTTTGAATTTCGCTTATATATTTGCTGTTTCTTTTGCAACTTGTTGAGAAAATAAGAATGGCGCAGTCAGATTTCCAGTAAGTATGATATTTTATATTTTATTTGGGTTTAAACCAAACACATTCGGGGTGAATTTGCCCAAATCTTATTTCTCAATTTTCTACGGTTTTCATTGCTTGCGCGAGGTTCTGACGACTGTTTCGAGCACCGAGCATCCAAATACGTCGTTTTAATAGAAAAAAAGGCCACATTAATTATTTACCATTTTTGACAAAAAATAGAAGGCAAACTTTCTTTGACCCTTTGGTGTTTTTTGACCCCAAAAAATGAAAGTTTGAATTTCGCTTATATATTTGCTGTTTCTTTTGCAACTTGTTGAGAAAATAAGAATGGCGCAGTCAGATTTCCAGTAAGTATGATATTTTATATTTTATTTGGGTTTAAACCAAACACATTCGGGGTGAATTTGCCCAAATCTTATTTCTCAATTTTCTACGGTTTTCATTGCTTGCGCGAGGTTCTGACGACTGTTTCGAGCACCGAGCATCCAAATACGTCGTTTTAATAGAAAAATAGGCCACAATAATTTTTTACCATTTTTGACAAAAAATAGAAGGCTAACTTTCTTTGACCCTTTGGTGTTTTTTGACCCCAAAAAATGAAAGTTTGAATTTCGCTTATATTTTTGCTGTTTCTTTTGCAACTTGTTGAGAAAATAAGAATGGCGCAGTCAGATTTCCAGTAAGTATGATATTTTATATTTTATTTGGGTTTAAACCAAACACATTCGGGGTGAATTTGCCCAAATCTTATTTCTCAATTTTCCACGGTTTTCATTGCTTTTCGCGAGGTTCTGACGACTGTTTCGAGCACCGAGCATCCAAATACGTCGTTTTAATAGAAAAAAAGGCCACATTAATTTTTTACCATTTTTGACAAAAAATAGAAGGCTAACTTTCTTTGACCCTTTGGTGTATTTTGACCCCAAAAAATGGAAGTTTGAATTTCGCTTATATTTTTGCTGTTTCTTTTGCAACTTGTTGAGAAAATAAGAATGGCGCAGTCAGATTTCCAGTAAGTATGATATTTTATATTTTATTTGGGTTTAATCCAAAAACATTCGGGGTGAATTTGCCCAAATCTTATTTCTCAATTTTCCACGGTTTTCATTGCTTGCGCGAGGTTCTGACGACTGTTTCGAGCACCGAGCATCCAAATACGTCGTTTTAATAGAAAAAAAGGCCACATTAATTTTTTACCATTTTTGACAAAAAATAGAAGGCAAACTTTCTTTGACCCTTTGGTGTTTTTTGACCCCAAAAAATGAAAGTTTGAATTTCGCTTATATATTTGCTGTTTCTTTTGCAACTTGTTGAGAAAATATGAATGGCGCAGTCAGATTAATTTTTTACCATTTTTGACAAAAAATAGAAGGCTAACTTTCTTTGACCCTTTGGTGTTTTTTGACCCCAAAAAATGGAAGTTTGAATTTCGCTTATATTTTTGCTGTTTCTTTTGCAACTTGTTGAGAAAATAAGAATGGCGCAGTCAGATTTCCAGTAAGTATGATATTTTATATTTTATTTGGGTTTAAACCAAAAACATTCGGGGTGAATTTGCCCAAATCTTATTTCTCAATTTTCCACGGTTTTCATTGCTTGCGCGAGGTTCTGACGACTGTTTCGAGCACCGAGCATCCAAATACGTCGTTTTAATAGAAAAAAAGGCCACATTAATTTTTTACAATTTTTGACAAAAAATAGAAGGCAAACTTTCTTTGACCCTTTGGTGTTTTTTGACCCCAAAAAATGAAAGTTTGAATTTCGCTTATATATTTGCTGTTTCTTTTGCAACTTGTTGAGAAAATATGAATGGCGCAGTCAGATTTCCAGTAAGTATGATATTTTATATTTTATTTGGATTTAAACCAAACACATTCGGGGTGAATTTGCCCAAATCTTATTTCTCAATTTTCTACGGTTTTCATTGCTTGCGCGAGGTTCTGACGACTGTTTCGAGCACCGAGCATCCAAATACGTCGTTTTAATAGAAAAAAAGGCCACATTAATTTTTTACCATTTTTGACAAAAAATAGAAGGCAAACTTTCTTTGACCCTTTGGTGTTTTTTGACCCCAAAAAATGAAAGTTTGAATTTCGCTTATATATTTGCTGTTTCTTTTGCAACTTGTTGAGAAAATATGAATGGCGCAGTCAGATTTCCAGTAAGTATGATATTTTATATTTTATTTGGGTTTAAACCAAACACATTCGGGGTGAATTTGCCCAAATCTTATTTCTCAATTTTCTACGGTTTTCATTGCTTGCGCGAGGTTCTGACGACTGTTTCAAGCACCGAGCATCCAAATACGTCGTTTTAATAGAAAAAAAGGCCACATTAATTTTTTACCATTTTTGACAAAAAATAGAAGGCTAACTTTCTTTGACCCTTTGGTGTTCTTTGACCCCAAAAAATGAAAGTTTGAATTTCGCTTATATTTTTGCTGTTTCTTTTGCAACATGTTGAGAAAATAAGAATGGCGCAGTCAGATTTCCAGTAAGTATGATATTTTATATTTTATTTGGGTTTAAACCAAACACATTCGGGGTGAATTTGCCCAAATCTTATTTCTCAATTTTCCACGGTTTTCATTGCTTGCGCGAGGTTCTGACGACTGTTTCGAGCACCGAGCATCCAAATACGTCGTTTTAAGAGAAAAAAAGGCCACATTAATTTTTTACCATTTTTGACAAAAAATAGAAGGCTAACTTTCTTTGACCCTTTGGTGTTTTTTGACCCCAAAAAATGAAAGTTTGAATTTCGCTTATATTTTTGCTGTTTCTTTTGCAACTTGTTGAGAAAATAAGAATGGCGCAGTCAGATTTCCAGTAAGTATGATATTTTATATTTTATTTGGGTTTAAACCAAAAACATTCGGGGTGAATTTGCCCAAATCTTATTTCTCAATTTTCCACGGTTTTCATTGCTTGCGCGAGGTTCTGACGACTGTTTCGAGCACCGAGCATCCAAATACGTCGTTTTAATAGAAAAAAAGGCCACATTAATTTTTTACCATTTTTGACAAAAAATAGAAGGCAAACTTTCTTTGACCCTTTGGTGTTTTTTGACCCCAAAAAATGAAAGTTTGAATTTCGCTTATATATTTGCTGTTTCTTTTGCAACTTGTTGAGAAAATAAGAATGGCGCAGTCAGATTTCCAGTAAGTATGATATTTTATATTTTATTTGGGTTTAAACCAAACACTTTCGGGGTGAATTTGCCCAAATCTTATTTCTCAATTTTCTACGGTTTTCATTGCTTGCGCGAGGTTCTGACGACTGTTTCGAGCACCGAGCATCCAAATACGTCGTTTTAATAGAAAAAAAGGCCACAATAATTTTTTACCATTTTTGACAAAAAATAGAAGGCTAACTTTCTTTGACCCTTTGGTGTTTTTTGACCCCAAAAAATGAAAGTTTGAATTTCGCTTATATTTTTGCTGTTTCTTTTGCAACTTGTTGAGAAAATAAGAATGGCGCAGTCAGATTTCCAGTAAGTATGATATTTTATATTTTATTTGGGTTTAAACCAAACACATTCGGGGTGAATTTGCCCAAATCTTATTTCTCAATTTTCCACGGTTTTCATTGCTTGCGCGAGGTTCTGACGACTGTTTCGAGCACCGAGCATCCAAATACGTCGTTTTAATAGAAAAAAAGGCCACATTAATTTTTTACCATTTTTGACAAAAAATAGAAGGCTAACTTTCTTTGACCCTTTGGTGTTTTTTGACCCCAAAAAATGGAAGTTTGAATTTCGCTTATATTTTTGCTGTTTCTTTTGCAACTTGTTGAGAAAATAAGAATGGCGCAGTCAGATTTCCAGTAAGTATGATATTTTATATTTTATTTGGGTTTAAACCAAACACATTCGGGGTGAATTTGCCCAAATCTTATTTCTCAATTTTCCACGGTTTTCATTGCTTGCGCGAGGTTCCGACGACTGTTTCGAGCACCGAGCATTCAAATACGTCGTTTTAATAGAAAAAAAGGCCACATTAATTTTTTACCATTTTTGACAAATAATAGAAGGCTAACTTTCTTTGACCCTTTGGTGTTTTTTGACCCCAAAAAATGAAAGTTTGAATTTCGCTTATATTTCTGCTGTTTCTTTTGCAACTTGTTGAGAAAATAAGAATGGCGCAGTCAGATTTCCAGTAAGTATGATATTTTATATTTTATTTGGGTTTAAACCAAACACATTCGGGGTGAATTTGCCCAAATCTTATTTCTCACTTTTCCACGGTTTTCATTGCTTGCGCGAGGTTCTGACGACTGTTTCGAGCACCGAGCATCCAAATACGTCGTTTTAATAGAAAAAAAGGCCACATTAATTTTTTACCATTTTTGACAAAAAATAGAAGGCTAACTTTCTTTGACCCTTTGGTGTTTTATGACCCCAAAAAATGAAAGTTTGAATTTCGCTTATATTTTTGCTGTTTCTTTTGCAACTTGTTGAGAAAATAAGAATGGCGCAGTCAGATTTCCAGTAAGTATGATATTTTATATTTTATTTGGGTTTAAACCAAACACATTCGGGGTGAATTTGCCCAAATCTTATTTCTCAATTTTCCACGGTTTTCATTGCTTGCGCGAGGTTCTGACGACTGTTTCGAGCACCGAGCATCCAAATACGTCGTTTTAAGAGAAAAAAAGGCCACATTAATTTTTTACCATTTTTGACAAAAAATAGAAGGCTAACTTTCTTTGACCCTTTGGTGTTTTTTGACCCCAAAAAATGAAAGTTTGAATTTCGCTTATATTTTTGCTGTTTCTTTTGCAACTTGTTGAGAAAATAAGAATGGCGCAGTCAGATTTCCAGTAAGTATGATATTTTATATTTTATTTGGGTTTAAACCAAAAACATTCGGGGTGAATTTGCCCAAATCTTATTTCTCAATTTTCCACGGTTTTCATTGCTTGCGCGAGGTTCTGACGACTGTTTCGAGCACCGAGCATCCAAATACGTCGTTTTAATAGAAAAAAAGGCCACATTAATTTTTTACCATTTTTGACAAAAAATAGAAGGCAAACTTTCTTTGACCCTTTGGTGTTTTTTGACCCCAAAAAATGAAAGTTTGAATTTCGCTTATATATTTGCTGTTTCTTTTGCAACTTGTTGAGAAAATAAGAATGGCGCAGTCAGATTTCCAGTAAGTATGATATTTTATATTTTATTTGGGTTTAAACCAAACACATTCGGGGTGAATTTGCCCAAATCTTATTTCTCAATTTTCTACGGTTTTCATTGCTTGCGCGAGGTTCTGACGACTGTTTCGAGCACCGAGCATCCAAATACGTCGTTTTAATAGAAAAAAAGGCCACAATAATTTTTTACCATTTTTGACAAAAAATAGAAGGCTAACTTTCTTTGACCCTTTGGTGTTTTTTGACCCCAAAAAATAAAAGTTTGAATTTCGCTTATATTTTTGCTGTTTCTTTTGCAACTTGTTGAGAAAATAAGAATGGCGCAGTCAGATTTCCAGTAAGTATGATATTTTATATTTTATTTGGGTTTAAACCAAACACATTCGGGGTGAATTTGCCCAAATCTTATTTCTCAATTTTCCACGGTTTTCATTGCTTGCGCGAGGTTCTGACGACTGTTTCGAGCACCGAGCATCCAAATACGTCGTTTTAATAGAAAAAAAGGCCACATTAATTTTTTACCATTTTTGACAAAAAATAGAAGGCTAACTTTCTTTGACCCTTTGGTGTTTTTTGACCCCAAAAAATGAAAGTTTGAATTTCGCTTATATTTTTGCTGTTTCTTTTGCAACTTGTTGAGAAAATAAGAATGGCGCAGTCAGATTTCCAGTAAGTATGATATTTTATATTTTATTTGGGTTTAAACCAAACACATTCGGGGTGAATTTGCCCAAATCTTATTTCTCAATTTTCCACGGTTTTCATTGCTTGCGCGAGGTTCTGACGACTGTTTCGAGCACCGAGCATCCAAATACGTCGTTTTAATAGAAAAAAAGGCCACATTAATTTTTTACCATTTTTGACAAAAAATAGAAGGCTAACTTTCTTTGACCCTTTGGTGTTTTATGACCCCAAAAAATGAAAGTTTGAATTTCGCTTATATTTTTGCTGTTTCTTTTGCAACTTGTTGAGAAAATAAGAATGGCCCAGTCAGATTTCCAGTAAGTATGATATTTTATATTTTATTTGGGTTTAAACCAAACACATTCGGGGTGAATTTGCCCAAATCTTATTTCTCAATTTTCCACGGTTTTCATTGCTTGCGCGAGGTTCTGACGACTGTTTCGAGCACCGAGCATCCAAATACGTCGTTTTAATAGAAAAAAAGGCCACATTAATTTTTTACCATTTTTGACAAAAAATAGAAGGCAAACTTTCTTTGACCCTTTGGTGTTTTTTGACCCCAAAAAATGAAAGTTTGAATTTCGCTTATATTTTTGTTGTTTCTTTTGCAACTTGTTGAGAAAATAAGAATGGCGCAGTCAGATTTCCAGTAAGTATGATATTTTATATTTTATTTGGGTTTAAACCAAACACATTCGGGGTGAATTTGCCCAAATCTTATTTCTCAATTTTCTACGGTTTTCATTGCTTGCGCGAGGTTCTGACGACTGTTTCGAGCACCGAGCATCCAAATACGTCGTTTTAATAGAAAAAAAGGCCACATTAATTTTTTACCATTTTTGACAAAAAATAGAAGGCTAACTTTCTATGACCCTTTGGTGTTTTTTGACCCCAAAAAATGAAAGTTTGAATTTCGCTTATATTGTTGCTGTTTCTTTTGCAACTTGTTGAGAAATTAAGAATGGCGCAGTCAGATTTCCAGTAAGTATGATAGTTTATATTTTATTTGGGTTTAAACCAAACACATTCGGGGTGAATTTGCCCAAATCTTATTTCTCAATTTTCCACGGTTTTCATTGCTTGCGCGAGGTTCTGACGACTGTTTAGAGCACCGAGCATCCAAATACGTCGTTTTAATAGAAAAAAAGGCCACATTAATTTTTTACCATTTTTGACAAAAAATAGAAGGCTAACTTTCTTTGACCCTTTGGTGTTTTTTGACCCCAAAAAATGAAAGTTTGAATTTCGCTTATATTGTTGCTGTTTCTTTTGCAACTTGTTGAGAAAATAAGAATGGCGCAGTCAGATTTCCAGTAAGTATGATATTTTATATTTTATTTGGGTTTAAACCAAACACATTCGGGGTGAATTTGCCCAAATCTTATTTCTCAATTTTCCACGGTTTTCATTGCTTGCGCGAGGTTCTGACGACTGTTTCGAGCACCGAGCATCCAAATACGTCGTTTTAATAGAAAAAAAGGCCACATTAATTTTTTACCATTTTTGACAAAAAATAGAAGGCTAACTTTCTTTGACCCTTTGGTGTTTTTTGACCCCAAAAAATGAAAGTTTGAATTTCGCTTATATTTTTGCTGTTTCTTTTGCAACTTGTTGAGAAAATAAGAATGGCGCAGTCAGATTTCCAGTAAGTATGATATTTTATATTTTATTTGGGTTTAAACCAAACACATTCGGGGTGAATTTGCCCAAATCTTATTTCTCAATTTTCCACGGTTTTCATTGCTTGCGCGAGGTTCTGACGACTGTTTCGAGCACCGAGCATCCAAATACGTCGTTTTAATAGAAAAAAGGCCACATTAATTTTTTACCATTTTTGACAAAAAATAGAAGGCTAACTTTCTTTGACCCTTTGGTATTTTTTGACCCCAAAAAATGAAAGTTTGAATTTCGCTTATATTTTTGCTGTTTCTTTTGCAACTTGTTGAGAAAATAAGAATGGCGCAGTCAGATTTCCAGTAAGTATGATATTTTATATTTTATTTGGGTTTAAACCAAACACATTCGGGGTGAATTTGCCCAAATCTTATTTCTCAATTTTCCACGGTTTTCATTGCTTGCGCGAGGTTCTGACGACTGTTTCGAGCACCGAGCATCCAAATACGTCGTTTTAATAGAAAAAAAGGCCACATTAATTTTTTACCATTTTTGACAAAAAATAGAAGGCTAACTTTCTTTGACCCTTTGGTGTTTTTTGACCCCAAAAAATGAAAGTTTGAATTTCGCTTATATTTTTGCTGTTTCTTTTGCAACTTGTTGAGAAAATAAGAATGGCGCAGTCAGATGTCCATTAAGTATGATATTTTATATTTTATTTGGGTTTAAACCAAACACATTCGGGGTGAATTTGCCCAAATCTTATTTCTCAATTTTCCACGGTTTTCATTGCTTGCGCGAGGTTCTGACGACTGTTTCGAGCACCGAGCATCCAAATACGTCGTTTTAATAGAAAAAAAGGCCACATTAATTTTTTACCATTTTTGACAAAAAATAGAAGGCTAACTTTCTATGACCCTTTGGTGTTTTTTGACCCCAAAAAATGAAAGTTTGATTTTCGCTTATATTTTTGCTGTTTCCTTTGCAACTTGTTGAGAAAATAAGAATGGCGCAGTCAGATTTCCAGTAAGTATGATATTTTATATTTTATTTGGGTTTAAACCAAACACATTCGGGGTGAATTTGCCCAAATCTTATTTCTCAATTTTCCACGGTTTTCATTGCTTGCGCGAGGTTCTGACGACTGTTTCGAGCACCGAGCATCTAAATACGTCGTTTTAATAGAAAAAAAGGCCACATTAATTTTTTACCATTTTTGACAAAAAATAGAAGGCAAACTTTCTTTGACCCTTTGGTGTTTTTTGACCCCAAAAAATGAAAGTTTGAATTTCGCTTATATTTTTGCTGTTTCTTTTGCAACTTGTTGAGAAAATAAGAATGGCGCAGTCAGATTTCCAGTAAGTATGATATTTTATATTTTATTTGGGTTTAAACCAAACACATTCGGGGTGAATTTGCCCAAAACTTATTTCTCAATTTTCTACGGTTTTCATTGCTTGCGCGAGGTTCTGACGACTGTTTCGAGCACCGAGCATCCAAATACGTCGTTTTAATAGAAAAAAAGGCCACATTAATTTTTTACCATTTTTGACAAAAAATAGAAGGCTAACTTTCTTTGACCCTTTGGTGTTTTTTGACCCCAAAAAATGAAAGTTTGAATTTCGCTTATATTGTTGCTGTTTCTTTTGCAACTTGTTGAGAAAATAAGAATGGCGCAGTCAGATTTCCAGTAAGTATGATATTTTATATTTTATTTGGGTTTAAACCAAACACATTCGGGGTGAATTTGCCCAAATCTTATTTCTCAATTTTCCACGGTTTTCATTGCTTGCGCGAGGTTCTGACGACTGTTTCGAGCACCGAGCATCCAAATACGTCGTTTTAATAGAAAAAAAGGCCACATTAATTTTTTACCATTTTTGACAAAAAATAGAAGGCTAACTTTCTTTGACCCTTTGGTGTTTTTTGACCCCAAAAAATGAAAGTTTGAATTTCGCTTATATTTTTGCTGTTTCTTTTGCAACTTGTTGAGAAAATAAGAATGGCGCAGTCAGATTTCCAGTAAGTATGATATTTTATATTTTATTTGGGTTTAAACCAAACACATTCGGGGTGAATTTGCCCAAATCTTATTTCTCAATTTTCCACGGTTTTCATTGCTTGCGCGAGGTTCTGACGACTGTTTCGAGCACCGAGCATCCAAATACGTCGTTTTAATAGAAAAAAAGGCCACATTAATTTTTTACCATTTTTGACAAAAAATAGAAGGCTAACTTTCTTTGACCCTTTGGTGTTTTTTGACCCCAAAAAATGAAAGTTTGAATTTCGCTTATATTGTTGCTGTTTCTTTTGCAACTTGTTGAGAAAATAAGAATGGCGCAGTCAGATTTCCAGTAAGTATGATATTTTATATTTTATTTGGGTTTAAACCAAACACATTCGGGGTGAATTTGCCCAAATCTTATTTCTCAATTTTCCACGGTTTTCATTGCTTGCGCGAGGTTCTGACGACTATTTCGAGCACCGAGCATCCAAATACGTCGTTTTAATAGAAAAAAAGGCCACATTAATTTTTTACCATTTTTGACAAAAAATAGAAGGCTAACTTTCTTTGACCCTTTGGTGTTTTTTGACCCCAAAAAATGAAAGTTTGAATTTCGCTTATATTTTTGCTGTTTCTTTTGCAACTTGTTGAGAAAATAAGAATGGCGCAGTCAGATTTCCAGTAAGTATGATATTTTATATTTTATTTGGGTTTAAACCAAACACATTCGGGGTGAATTTGCCCAAATCTTATTTCTCAATTTTCCACGGTTTTCATTGCTTGCGCGAGGTTCTGACGACTGTTTCGAGCACCGAGCATCCAAATACGTCGTTTTAATAGAAAAAAAGGCCACATTAATTTTTTACCATTTTTGACACAAAATAGAAGGCTAACTTTCTTTGACCCTTTGGTATTTTTTGACCCCAAAAAATGAAAGTTTGAATTTCGCTTATATTTTTGCTGTTTCTTTTGCAACTTGTTGAGAAAATAAGAATGGCGCAGTCAGATTTCCAGTAAGTATGATATTTTATATTTTATTTGGGTTTAAACCAAACACATTCGGGGTGAATTTGCCCAAATCTTATTTCTCAATTTTCCACGGTTTTCATTGCTTGCGCGAGGTTCTGACGACTGTTTCGAGCACCGAGCATCCAAATACGTCGTTTTAATAGAAAAAAAGGCCACATTAATTTTTTACCATTTTTGACAAAAAATAGAAGGCTAACTTTCTTTGACCCTTTGGTGTTTTTTGACCCCAAAAAATGAAAGTTTGAATTTCGCTTATATTTTTGCTGTTTCTTTTGCAACTTGTTGAGAAAATAAGAATGGCGCAGTCAGATGTCCATTAAGTATGATATTTTATATTTTATTTGGGTTTAAACCAAACACATTCGGGGTGAATTTGCCCAAATCTTATTTCTCAATTTTCCACGGTTTTCATTGCTTGCGCGAGGTTCTGACGACTGTTTCGAGCACCGAGCATCCAAATACGTCGTTTTAATAGAAAAAAAGGCCACATTAATTTTTTACCATTTTTGACAAAAAATAGAAGGCTAACTTTCTATGACCCTTTGGTGTTTTTTGACCCCAAAAAATGAAAGTTTGAATTTCGCTTATATTTTTGCTGTTTCCTTTGCAACTTGTTGAGAAATTAAGAATGGCGTAGTCAGATTTCCAGTAAGTATGATATTTTATATTTTATTTGGGTTTAAACCAAACACATTCGGGGTGAATTTGCCCAAATCTTATTTCTCAATTTTCCACGGTTTTCATTGCTTGCGCGAGGTTCTGACGACTGTTTCGAGCACCGAGCATCTAAATACGTCGTTTTAATAGACAAAAAGGCCACATTAATTTTTTACCATTTTTGACAAAAAATAGAAGGCAAACTTTCTTTGACCCTTTGGTGTTTTTTGACCCCAAAAAATGAAAGTTTGAATTTCGCTTATATTTTTGCTGTTTCTTTTGCAACTTGTTGAGAAAATAAGAATGGCGCAGTCAGATTTCCAGTAGGTATGATATTTTATATTTTATTTGGGTTTAAACCAAACACATTCGGGGTGAATTTGCCCAAATCTTATTTCTCAATTTTCTACGGTTTTCATTGCTTGCGCGAGGTTCTGACGACTGTTTCGAGCACCGAGCATCCAAATACGTCGTTTTAATAGAAAAAAAGGCCACATTAATTTTTTACCATTTTTGACAAAAAATAGAAGGCTAACTTTCTTTGACCCTTTGGTGTTTTTTGACCCCAAAAAATGAAAGTTTGAATTTCGCTTATATTGTTGCTGTTTCTTTTGCAACTTGTAGAGAAAATAAGAATGGCGCAGTCAGATTTCCAGTAAGTATGATATTTTATATTTTATTTGGGTTTAAACCAAACACATTCGGGGTGAATTTGCCCAAATCTTATTTATCAATTTTCCACGGTTTTCATTGCTTGCGCGAGGTTCTGACGACTGTTTCGAGCACCGAGCATCCAAATACGTCGTTTAAATAGAAAAAAAGGCCACATTAATTTTTTACCATTTTTGACAAAAAATAGAAGGCTAACTTTCTTTGACCCTTTGGTGTTTTTTGACCCCAAAAAATGAAAGTTTGAATTTCGCTTATATTTTTGCTGTTTCTTTTGCAACTTGTTGAGAAAATAAGAATGGCGCAGTCAGATTTCCAGTAAGTATGATATTTTATATTTTATTTGGGTTTAAACCAAACACATTCGGGGTGAATTTGCCCAAATCTTATTTCTCAATTTTCCACGGTTTTCATTGCTTGCGCGAGGTTCTGACGACTGTTTCGAGCACCGAGCATCCAAATACGTCGTTTTAATAGAAAAAAAGGCCACATTAATTTTTTACCATTTTTGACAAAAAATAGAAGGCTAACTTTCTTTGACCCTTTGGTATTTTTTGACCCCAAAAAATGAAAGTTTGAATTTCGCTTATATTTTTGCTGTTTCTTTTGCAACTTGTTGAGAAAATAAGAATGGCGCAGTCAGATTTCCAGTAAGTATGATATTTTATATTTTATTTGGGTTTAAACCAAACACATTCGGGGTGAATTTGCCCAAATCTTATTTCTCAATTTTCCACGGTTTTCATTGCTTGCGCGAGGTTCTGACGACTGTTTCGAGCACCGAGCATCCAAATACGTCGTTTTAATAGAAAAAAAGGCCACATTAATTATTTACCATTTTTGACAAAAAATAGAAGGCTAACTTTCTTTGACCCTTTGGTGTTTTTTGACCCCAAAAAATGAAAGTTTGAATTTCGCTTATATTGTTGCTGTTTCTTTTGCAACTTGTTGAGAAAATAAGAATGGCGCAGTCAGATTTCCAGTAAGTATGATATTTTATATTTTATTTGGGTTTAAACCAAACACATTCGGGGTGAATTTGCCCAAATCTTATTTCTCAATTTTCCACGGTTTTCATTGCTTGCGCGAGGTTCTGACGACTGTTTCGAGCACCGAGCATCCAAATACGTCGTTTTAATAGAAAAAAAGGCCACATTAATATTTTACCATTTTTGACAAAAAATAGAAGGCTAACTTTCTTTGACCCTTTGGTGTTTTTTGACCCCAAAAAATGAAAGTTTGAATTTCGCTTATATTTTTGCTGTTTCTTTTGCAACTTGTTGATAAAATAAGAATGGCGCAGTCAGATTTCCAGTAAGTATGATATTTTATATTTTATTTGGGTTTAAACCAAACACATTCGGGGTGAATTTGCCCAAATCTTATTTCTCACTTTTCCACGGTTTTCATTGCTTGCGCGAGGTTCTGACGACTGTTTCGAGCACCGAGCATCCAAATACGTCGTTTTAATAGAAAAAAAGGCCACATTAATTTTTTACCATTTTTGACAAAAAATAGAAGGCTAACTTTCTTTGACCCTTTGGTATTTTTTGACCCCAAAAAATGAAAGTTTGAATTTCGCTTATATTTTTGCTGTTTCTTTTGCAACTTGTTGAGAAAATAAGAATGGCGCAGTCAGATTTCCAGTAAGTATGATATTTTATATTTTATTTGGGTTTAAACCAAACACATTCGGGGTGAATTTGCCCAAATCTTATTTCTCAATTTTCCACGGTTTTCATTGCTTGCGCGAGGTTCTGACGACTGTTTCGAGCACCGAGCATCCAAATACGTCGTTTTAATAGAAAAAAAGGCCACATTAATTTTTTACCATTTTTGACAAAAAATAGAAGGCTAACTTTCTTTGACCCTTTGGTGTTTTTTGACCCCAAAAAATGAAAGTTTGAATTTCGCTTATATTGTTGCTGTTTCTTTTGCAACTTGTTGAGAAAATAAGAATGGCGCAGTCAGATTTCCAGTAAGTATGATATTTTATATTTTATTTGGGTTTAAACCAAACACATTCGGGGTGAATTTGCCCAAATCTTATTTCTCAATTTTCTACGGTTTTCATTGCTTGCGCGAGGTTCTGACGACTGTTTCGAGCACCGAGCATCCAAATACGTCGTTTTAATAGAAAAAAAGGCCACATTAATTTTTTACCATTTTTGACAAAAAATAGAAGGCTAACTTTCTTTGACCCTTTGGTGTTTTTTGACCCCAAAAAATGAAAGTTGGAATTTCGCTTATATTTTTGCTGTTTCTTTTGCAACTTGTTGAGAAAATAAGAATGGCGCAGTCAGATTTCCAGTAAGTATGATATTTTATATTTTATTTGGGTTTAAACCAAACACATTCGGGGTGAATTTGCCCAAATCTTATTTCTCAATTTTCCACGGTATTCATTGCTTGCGCGAGGTTCTGACGACTGTTTCGAGCACCGAACATCCAAATACGTCGTTTTAATAGAAAAAAAGGCCACATTTATTTTTTACCATTTTTGACAAAAAATAGAAGGCTAACTTTCTTTGACCCTTTGGTGTTTTTTGACCCCAAAAAATGAAAGTTTGAATTTCGCTTATATTGTTGCTGTTTCTTTTGCAACTTGTTGAGAAAATAAGAATGGCGCAGTCAGATTTCCAGTAAGTATGATATTTTATATTTTATTTGGGTTTAAACCAAACACATTCGGGGTGAATTTGCCCAAATCTTATTTCTCAATTTTCCACGGTTTTCATTGCTTGCGCGAGGTTCTGACGACTGTTTCGAGCACCGAGCATCCAAATACGTCGTTTTAATAGAAAAAAAGGCCACATTAATTTTTTACCATTTTTGACAAAAAATAGAAGGCTAACTTTCTTTGACCCTTTGGTGTTTTTTGACCCCAAAAAATGAAAGTTTGAATTTCGCTTATATTTTTGCTGTTTCTTTTGCAACTTGTTGAGAAAATAAGAATGGCGCAGTCAGATTTCCAGTAAGTATGATATTTTATATTTTATTTGGGTTTAAACCAAACACATTCGGGGTGAATTTGCCCAAATCTTATTTCTCAATTTTCCACGGTTTTCATTGCTTGCGCGAGGTTCTGACGACTGTTTCGAGCACCGTGCATCCAAATACGTCGTTTTAATAGAAAAAAAGGCCACATTAATTTTTTACCATTTTTGACACAAAATAGAAGGCTAACTTTCTTTGACCCTTTGGTATTTTTTGACCCCAAAAAATGAAAGTTTGAATTTCGCTTATATTTTTGCTGTTTCTTTTGCAACTTGTTGAGAAAATAAGAATGGCGCAGTCAGATTTCCAGTAAGTATGATATTTTATATTTTATTTGGGTTTAAACCAAACACATTCGGGGTGAATTTGCCCAAATCTTATTTCTCAATTTTCCACGGTTTTCATTGCTTGCGCGAGGTTCTGACGACTGTTTCGAGCACCGAGCATCCAAATACGTCGTTTTAATAGAAAAAAAGGCCACATTAATTTTTTACCATTTTTGACAAAAAATAGAAGGCTAACTTTCTTTGACCCTTTGGTGTTTTTTGACCCCAAAAAATGAAAGTTTGAATTTCGCTTATATTTTTGCTGTTTCTTTTGCAACTTGTTGAGAAAATAAGAATGGCGCAGTCAGATGTCCATTAAGTATGATATTTTATATTTTATTTGGGTTTAAACCAAACACATTCGGGGTGAATTTGCCCAAATCTTATTTCTCAATTTTCCACGGTTTTCATTGCTTGCGCGAGGTTCTGACGACTGTTTCGAGCACCGAGCATCCAAATACGTCGTTTTAATAGAAAAAAAGGCCACATTAATTTTTTACCATTTTTGACAAAAAATAGAAGGCTAACTTTCTATGACCCTTTGGTGTTTTTTGACCCCAAAAAATGAAAGTTTGAATTTCGCTTATATTTTTGCTGTTTCCTTTGCAACTTGTTGAGAAAATAAGAATGGCGCAGTCAGATTTCCAGTAAGTATGATATTTTATATTTTATTTGGGTTTAAACCAAACACATTCGGGGTGAATTTGCCCAAATCTTATTTCTCAATTTTCCACGGTTTTCATTGCTTGCGCGAGGTTCTAACGACTGTTTCGAGCACCGAGCATCTAAATACGTCGTTTTAATAGAAAAAAAGGCCACATTAATTTTTTACCATTTTTGACAAAAAATAGAAGGCAAACTTTCTTTGACCCTTTGGTGTTTTTTGACCCCAAAAAATGAAAGTTTGAATTTCGCTTATATTTTTGCTGTTTCTTTTGCAACTTGTTGAGAAAATAAGAATGGCGCAGTCAGATTTCCAGTAAGTATGATATTTTATATTTTATTTGGGTTTAAACCAAACACATTCGGGGTGAATTTGTCCAAATCTTATTTCTCAATTTTCTACGGTTTTCATTGCTTGCGCGAGGTTCTGACGACTGTTTCGAGCACCGAGCATCCAAATACGTCGTTTTAATAGAAAAAAAGACCACATTAATTTTTTACCATTTTTGACAAAAAATAGAAGGCTAACTTTCTTTGACCCTTTGGTGTTTTTTGACCCCAAAAAATGAAAGTTTGAATTTCGCTTATATTGTTGCTGTTTCTTTTGCAACTTGTAGAGAAAATAAGAATGGCGCAGTCAGATTTCCAGTAAGTATGATATTTTATATTTTATTTGGGTTTAAACCAAACACATTCGGGGTGAATTTGCCCAAATCTTATTTATCAATTTTCCACGGTTTTCATTGCTTGCGCGAGGTTCTGACGACTGTTTCGAGCACCGAGCATCCAAATACGTCGTTTTAATAGAAAAAAAGGCCACATTAATTTTTTACCATTTTTGACAAAAAATAGAAGGCTAACTTTCTTTGACCCTTTGGTGTTTTTTGACCCCAAAAAATGAAAGTTTGAATTTCGCTTATATTTTTGCTGTTTCTTTTGCAACTTGTTGAGAAAATAAGAATGGCGCTGTCAGATTTCCAGTAAGTATGATATTTTATATTTTATTTGGGTTTAAACCAAACACATTCGGGGTGAATTTGCCCAAATCTTATTTCTCAATTTTCCACGGTTTTCATTGCTTGCGCGAGGTTCTGACGACTGTTTCGAGCACCGAGCATCCAAATACGTCGTTTTAATAGAAAAAAAGGCCACATTAATTTTTTACCATTTTTGACAAAAAATAGAAGGCTAAATTTCTTTGACCCTTTGGTATTTTTTGACCCCAAAAAATGAAAGTTTGAATTTCGCTTATATTTTTGCTGTTTCTTTTGCAACTTGTTGAGAAAATAAGAATGGCGCAGTCAGATTTCCAGTAAGTATGATATTTTATATTTTATTTGGGTTTAAACCAAACACATTCGGGGTGAATTTGCCCAAATCTTATTTCTCAATTTTCCACGGTTTTCATTGCTTGCGCGAGGTTCTGACGACTGTTTCGAGCACCGAGCATCCAAATACGTCGTTTTAATAGAAAAAAAGGCCACATTAATTATTTACCATTTTTGACAAAAAATAGAAGGCTAACTTTCTTTGACCCTTTGGTGTTTTTTGACCCCAAAAAATGAAAGTTTGAATTTCGCTTATATTTTTGCTGTTTCTTTTGCAACTTGTTGAGAAAATAAGAATGGCGCAGTCAGATGTCCATTAAGTATGATATTTTATATTTTATTTGGGTTTAAACCAAACACATTCGGGGTGAATTTGCCCAAATCTTATTTCTCAATTTTCCACGGTTTTCATTGCTTGCGCGAGGTTCTGACGACTGTTTCGAGCACCGAGCATCCAAATACGTCGTTTTAATAGAAAAAAAGGCCACATTAATTTTTTACCATTTTTGACAAAAAATAGAAGGCTAACTTTCTTTGACCCTTTGGTGTTTTTTGACCCCAAAAAATGAAAGTTTGAATTTCGCTTATATTTTTGCTGTTTCTTTTGCAACTTGTTGAGAAAATAAGAATGGCGCAGTCAGATTTCCAGTAAGTATGATATTTTATATTTTATTTGGGTTTAAACCAAACACATTCGGGGTGAATTTGCCCAAATCTTATTTCTCACTTTTCCACGGTTTTCATTGCTTGCGCGAGGTTCTGACGACTGTTTCGAGCACCGAGCATCCAAATACGTCGTTTTAATAGAAAAAAAGGCCACATTAATTTTTTACCATTTTTGACAAAAAATAGAAGGCTAACTTTCTTTGACCCTTTGGTATTTTTTGACCCCAAAAAATGAAAGTTTGAATTTCGCTTATATTTTTGCTGTTTCTTTTGCAACTTGTTGAGAAAATAAGAATGGCGCAGTCAGATTTCCAGTAAGTATGATATTTTATATTTTATTTGGGTTTAAACCAAACACATTCGGGGTGAATTTGCCCAAATCTTATTTCTCAATTTTCCACGGTTTTCATTGCTTGCGCGAGGTTCTGACGACTGTTTCGAGCACCGAGCATCCAAATACGTCGTTTTAATAGAAAAAAAGGCCACATTAATTTTTTACCATTTTGGACAAAAAATGGAAGGCTAACTTTCTTTGACCCTTTGGTGTTTTTTGACCCCAAAAAATGAAAGTTTGAATTTCGCTTATATTGTTGCTGTTTCTTTTGCAACTTGTTGAGAAAATAAGAATGGCGCAGTCAGATTTCCAGTAAGTATGATATTTTATATTTTATTTGGGTTTAAACCAAACACATTCGGGGTGAATTTGCCCAAATCTTATTTCTCAATTTTCCACGGTTTTCATTGCTTGCGCGAGGTTCTGACGACTGTTTCGAGCACCGAGCATCCAAATACGTCGTTTTAATAGAAAAAAAGGCCACATTAATTTTTTACCATTTTTGACAAAAAATAGAAGGCTAACTTTCTTTGACCCTTTGGTGTTTTTTGACCCCAAAAAATGAAAGTTTGAATTTCGCTTATATTTTTGCTGTTTCTTTTGCAACTTGTTGAGAAAATAAGAATGGCGCAGTCAGATTTCCAGTAAGTATGATATTTTATATTTTATTTGGGTTTAAACCAAACACATTCGGGGTGAATTTGCCCAAATCTTATTTCTCAATTTTCTACGGTTTTCATTGCTTGCGCGAGGTTCTGATGACTGTTTCGAGCACCGAGCATCCAAATACGTCGTTTTAATAAAAAAAAAGGCCACATTAATTTTTTACCATTTTTGACAAAAAATAGAAGGCTAACTTTCTTTGACCCTTTGGTGTTTTTTGACCCCAAAAAATGAAAGTTTGAATTTCGCTTATATTGTTGCTGTTTCTTTTGCAACTTGTTGAGAAAATAAGAATGGCGCAGTCAGATTTCCAGTAAGTATGATATTTTATATTTTATTTGGGTTTAAACCAAACACATTCGGGGTGAATTTGCCCAAATCTTATTTCTCAATTTTCCACGGTTTTCATTGCTTGCGCGAGGTTCTGACGACTGTTTCGAGCACCGAGCATCCAAATACGTCGTTTTAATAGAAAAAAAGGCCACATTAATTTTTTACCATTTTTGACAAAAAATAGAAGGCAAACTTTCTTTGACCCTTTGGTGTTTTTTGACCCCAAAAAATGAAAGTTTGAATTTCGCTTATATATTTGCTGTTTCTTTTGCAACTTGTTGAGAAAATAAGAATGGCGCAGTCAGATTTCCAGTAAGTATGATATTTTATATTTTATTTGGGTTTAAACCAAACACATTCGGGGTGAATTTGCCCAAATCTTATTTCTCAATTTTCTACGGTTTTCATTGCTTGCGCGAGGTTCTGACGACTGTTTCGAGCACCGAGCATCCAAATACGTCGTTTTAATAGAAAAAAAGGCCACATTAATTTTTTACCATTTTTGACAAAAAATAGAAGGCAAACTTTCTTTGACCCTTTGGTGTTTTTTGACCCCAAAAAATGAAAGTTTGAATTTCGCTTATATATTTGCTGTTTCTTTTGCAACTTGTTGAGAAAATAAGAATGGCGCAGTCAGATTTCCAGTAAGTATGATATTTTATATTTTATTTGGGTTTAAACCAAACACATTCGGGGTGAATTTGCCCAAATCTTATTTCTCAATTTTCTACGGTTTTCATTGCTTGCGCGAGGTTCTGACGACTGTTTCGAGCACCGAGCATCCAAATACGTCGTTTTAATAGAAAAAAAGGCCACATTAATTTTTTACCATTTTTGACAAAAAATAGAAGGCTAACTTTCTTTGACCCTTTGGTGTTCTTTGACCCCAAAAAATGAAAGTTTGAATTTCGCTTATATTTTTGCTGTTTCTTTTGCAACATGTTGAGAAAATAAGAATGGCGCAGTCAGATTTCCAGTAAGTATGATATTTTATATTTTATTTGGGTTTAAACCAAACACATTCGGGGTGAATTTGCCCAAATCTTATTTCTCAATTTTCCACGGTTTTCATTGCTTGCGCGAGGTTCTGACGACTGTTTCGAGCACCGAGCATCCAAATACGTCGTTTTAAGAGAAAAAAAGGCCACATTAATTTTTTACCATTTTTGACAAAAAATAGAAGGCTAACTTTCTTTGACCCTTTGGTGTTTTTTGACCCCAAAAAATGAAAGTTTGAATTTCGCTTATATTTTTGCTGTTTCTTTTGCAACTTGTAGAGAAAATAAGAATGGCGCAGTCAGATTTCCAGTAAGTATGATATTTTATATTTTATTTGGGTTTAAACCAAAAACATTCGGGGTGAATTAGCCCAAATCTTATTTCTCAATTTTCCACGGTTTTCATTGCTTGCGCGAGGTTCTGATGACTGTTTCGAGCACCGAGCATCCAAATACGTCGTTTTAATAGAAAAAAAGGCCACATTAATTTTTTACCATTTTTGACAAAAAATAGAAGGCAAACTTTCTTTGACCCTTTGGTGTTTTTTGACCCCAAAAAATGAAAGTTTGAATTTCGCTTATATATTTGCGCTTTCTTTTGCAACTTGTTGAGAAAATAAGAATGGCGCAGTCAGATTTCCAGTAAGTATGATATTTTATATTTTATTTGGGTTTAAACCAAACACTTTCGGGGTGAATTTGCCCAAATCTTATTTCTCAATTTTCTACGGTTTTCATTGCTTGCGCGAGGTTCTGACGACTGTTTCGAGCACCGAGCATCCAAATACGTCGTTTTAATAGAAAAAAAGGCCACAATAATTTTTTACCATTTTTGACAAAAAATAGAAGGCTAACTTTCTTTGACCCTTTGGTGTTTTTTGACCCCAAAAAATGAAAGTTTGATTTTCGCTTATATTTTTGCTGTTTCTTTTGCAACTTGTTGAGAAAATAAGAATGGCGCAGTCAGATTTCCAGTAAGTATGATATTTTATATTTTATTTGGGTTTAAACCAAACACATTCGGGGTGAATTTGCCCAAATCTTATTTCTCAATTTTCCACGGTTTTCATTGCTTGCGCGAGGTTCTGACGACTGTTTCGAGCACCGAGCATCCAAATACGTCGTTTTAATAGAAAAAAAGGCCACATTAATTTTTTACCATTTTTGACAAAAAATAGAAGGCTAACTTTCTTTGACCCTTTGGTGTTTTTTGACCCCAAAAAATGGAAGTTTGAATTTCGCTTATATTTTTGCTGTTTCTTTTGCAACTTGTTGAGAAAATAAGAATGGCGCAGTCAGATTTCCAGTAAGTATGATATTTTATATTTTATTTGGGTTTAAACCAAACACATTCGGGGTGAATTTGCCCAAATCTTATTTCTCAATTTTCCACGGTTTTCATTGCTTGCGCGAGGTTCTGACGACTGTTTCGAGCACCGAGCATCCAAATACGTCGTTTTAATAGAAAAAAAGGCCACATTAATTTTTTACCATTTTTGACAAAAAATAGAAGGCTAACTTTCTTTGACCCTTTGGTGTTTTATGACCCCAAAAAATGAAAGTTTGAATTTCGCTTATATTTTTGCTGTTTCTTTTGCAACTTGTTGAGAAAATAAGAATGGCGCAGTCAGATTTCCAGTAAGTATGATATTTTATATTTTATTTGGGTTTAAACCAAACACATTCGGGGTGAATTTGCCCAAATCTTATTTCTCAATTTTCCACGGTTTTCATTGCTTGCGCGAGGTTCTGACGACTGTTTCGAGCACCGAGCATCCAAATACGTCGTTTTAATAGAAAAAAAGGCCACATTAATTTTTTACCATTTTTGACAAAAAATAGAAGGCTAACTTTCTATGACCCTTTGGTGTTTTTTGACCCCAAAAAATGAAAGTTTGAATTTCGCTTATATTGTTGCTGTTTCTTTTGCAACTTGTTGAGAAAATAAGAATGGCGCAGTCAGATTTCCAGTAAGTATGATATTTTATATTTTATTTGGGTTTAAACCAAACACATTCGGGGTGAATTTGCCCAAATCTTATTTCTCAATTTTCCACGGTTTTCATTGCTTGCGCGAGGTTCTGACGACTGTTTCGAGCACCGAGCATCCAAATACGTCGTTTTAATAGAAAAAAAGGCCACATTAATTTTTTACCATTTTTGACAAAAAATAGAAGGCTAACTTTCTTTGACCCTTTGGTGTTTTTTGACCCCAAAAAATGAAAGTTTGAATTTCGCTTATATTTTTGCTGTTTCTTTTGCAACTTGTTGAGAAAATAAGAATGGCGCAGTCAGATTTCCAGTAAGTATGATATTTTATATTTTATTTGGGTTTAAACCAAACACATTCGGGGTGAATTTGCCCAAATCTTATTTCTCAATTTTCCACGGTTTTCATTGCTTGCGCGAGGTTCTGACGACTGTTTCGAGCACCGAGCATCCAAATACGTCGTTTTAATAGAAAAAAAGGCCACATTAATTTTTTACCATTTTTGACACAAAATAGAAGGCTAACTTTCTTTGACCCTTTGGTATTTTTTGACCCCAAAAAATGAAAGTTTGAATTTCGCTTATATTTTTGCTGTTTCTTTTGCAACTTGTTGAGAAAATAAGAATGGCGCAGTCAGATTTCCAGTAAGTATGATATTTTATATTTTATTTGGGTTTAAACCAAACACATTCGGGGTGAATTTGCCCAAATCTTATTTCTCAATTTTCCACGGTTTTCATTGCTTGCGCGAGGTTCTGACGACTGTTTCGAGCACCGAGCATCCAAATACGTCGTTTTAATAGAAAAAAAGGCCACATTAATTTTTTACCATTTTTGACAAAAAATAGAAGGCAAACTTTCTTTGACCCTTTGGTGTTTTTTGACCCCAAAAAATGAAAGTTTGAATTTCGCTTATATATTTGCTGTTTCTTTTGCAACTTGTTGAGAAAATAAGAATGGCGCAGTCAGATTTCCAGTAAGTATGATATTTTATATTTTATTTGGGTTTAAACCAAACACATTCGGGGTGAATTTGCCCAAATCTTATTTCTCAATTTTCTACGGTTTTCATTGCTTGCGCGAGGTTCTGACGACTGTTTCGAGCACCGAGCATCCAAATACGTCGTTTTAATAGAAAAAAAGGCCACATTAATTTTTTACCATTTTTGACAAAAAATAGAAGGCAAACTTTCTTTGACCCTTTGGTGTTTTTTGACCCCAAAAAATGAAAGTTTGAATTTCGCTTATATATTTGCTGTTTCTTTTGCAACTTGTTGAGAAAATAAGAATGGCGCAGTCAGATTTCCAGTAAGTATGATATTTTATATTTTATTTGGGTTTAAACCAAACACATTCGGGGTGAATTTGCCCAAATCTTATTTCTCAATTTTCTACGGTTTTCATTGCTTGCGCGAGGTTCTGACGACTGTTTCGAGCACCGAGCATCCAAATACGTCGTTTTAATAGAAAAAAAGGCCACATTAATTTTTTACCATTTTTGACAAAAAATAGAAGGCTAACTTTCTTTGACCCTTTGGTGTTCTTTGACCCCAAAAAATGAAAGTTTGAATTTCGCTTATATTTTTGCTGTTTCTTTTGCAACATGTTGAGAAAATAAGAATGGCGCAGTCAGATTTCCAGTAAGTATGATATTTTATATTTTATTTGGGTTTAAACCAAACACATTCGGGGTGAATTTGCCCAAATCTTATTTCTCAATTTTCCACGGTTTTCATTGCTTGCGCGAGGTTCTGACGACTGTTTCGAGCACCGAGCATCCAAATACGTCGTTTTAAGAGAAAAAAAGGCCACATTAATTTTTTACCATTTTTGACAAAAAATAGAAGGCTAACTTTCTTTGACCCTTTGGTGTTTTTTGACCCCAAAAAATGAAAGTTTGAATTTCGCTTATATTTTTGCTGTTTCTTTTGCAACTTGTAGAGAAAATAAGAATGGCGCAGTCAGATTTCCAGTAAGTATGATATTTTATATTTTATTTGGGTTTAAACCAAAAACATTCGGGGTGAATTAGCCCAAATCTTATTTCTCAATTTTCCACGGTTTTCATTGCTTGCGCGAGGTTCTGATGACTGTTTCGAGCACCGAGCATCCAAATACGTCGTTTTAATAGAAAAAAAGGCCACATTAATTTTTTACCATTTTTGACAAAAAATAGAAGGCAAACTTTCTTTGACCCTTTGGTGTTTTTTGACCCCAAAAAATGAAAGTTTGAATTTCGCTTATATATTTGCGCTTTCTTTTGCAACTTGTTGAGAAAATAAGAATGGCGCAGTCAGATTTCCAGTAAGTATGATATTTTATATTTTATTTGGGTTTAAACCAAACACTTTCGGGGTGAATTTGCCCAAATCTTATTTCTCAATTTTCTACGGTTTTCATTGCTTGCGCGAGGTTCTGACGACTGTTTCGAGCACCGAGCATCCAAATACGTCGTTTTAATAGAAAAAAAGGCCACAATAATTTTTTACCATTTTTGACAAAAAATAGAAGGCTAACTTTCTTTGACCCTTTGGTGTTTTTTGACCCCAAAAAATGAAAGTTTGATTTTCGCTTATATTTTTGCTGTTTCTTTTGCAACTTGTTGAGAAAATAAGAATGGCGCAGTCAGATTTCCAGTAAGTATGATATTTTATATTTTATTTGGGTTTAAACCAAACACATTCGGGGTGAATTTGCCCAAATCTTATTTCTCAATTTTCCACGGTTTTCATTGCTTGCGCGAGGTTCTGACGACTGTTTCGAGCACCGAGCATCCAAATACGTCGTTTTAATAGAAAAAAAGGCCACATTAATTTTTTACCATTTTTGACAAAAAATAGAAGGCTAACTTTCTTTGACCCTTTGGTGTTTTTTGACCCCAAAAAATGGAAGTTTGAATTTCGCTTATATTTTTGCTGTTTCTTTTGCAACTTGTTGAGAAAATAAGAATGGCGCAGTCAGATTTCCAGTAAGTATGATATTTTATATTTTATTTGGGTTTAAACCAAACACATTCGGGGTGAATTTGCCCAAATCTTATTTCTCAATTTTCCACGGTTTTCATTGCTTGCGCGAGGTTCTGACGACTGTTTCGAGCACCGAGCATCCAAATACGTCGTTTTAATAGAAAAAAAGGCCACATTAATTTTTTACCATTTTTGACAAAAAATAGAAGGCTAACTTTCTTTGACCCTTTGGTGTTTTATGACCCCAAAAAATGAAAGTTTGAATTTCGCTTATATTTTTGCTGTTTCTTTTGCAACTTGTTGAGAAAATAAGAATGGCGCAGTCAGATTTCCAGTAAGTATGATATTTTATATTTTATTTGGGTTTAAACCAAACACATTCGGGGTGAATTTGCCCAAATCTTATTTCTCAATTTTCCACGGTTTTCATTGCTTGCGCGAGGTTCTGACGACTGTTTCGAGCACCGAGCATCCAAATACGTCGTTTTAATAGAAAAAAAGGCCACATTAATTTTTTACCATTTTTGACAAAAAATAGAAGGCTAACTTTCTATGACCCTTTGGTGTTTTTTGACCCCAAAAAATGAAAGTTTGAATTTCGCTTATATTGTTGCTGTTTCTTTTGCAACTTGTTGAGAAAATAAGAATGGCGCAGTCAGATTTCCAGTAAGTATGATATTTTATATTTTATTTGGGTTTAAACCAAACACATTCGGGGTGAATTTGCCCAAATCTTATTTCTCAATTTTCCACGGTTTTCATTGCTTGCGCGAGGTTCTGACGACTGTTTCGAGCACCGAGCATCCAAATACGTCGTTTTAATAGAAAAAAAGGCCACATTAATTTTTTACCATTTTTGACAAAAAATAGAAGGCTAACTTTCTTTGACCCTTTGGTGTTTTTTGACCCCAAAAAATGAAAGTTTGAATTTCGCTTATATTTTTGCTGTTTCTTTTGCAACTTGTTGAGAAAATAAGAATGGCGCAGTCAGATTTCCAGTAAGTATGATATTTTATATTTTATTTGGGTTTAAACCAAACACATTCGGGGTGAATTTGCCCAAATCTTATTTCTCAATTTTCCACGGTTTTCATTGCTTGCGCGAGGTTCTGACGACTGTTTCGAGCACCGAGCATCCAAATACGTCGTTTTAATAGAAAAAAAGGCCACATTAATTTTTTACCATTTTTGACACAAAATAGAAGGCTAACTTTCTTTGACCCTTTGGTATTTTTTGACCCCAAAAAATGAAAGTTTGAATTTCGCTTATATTTTTGCTGTTTCTTTTGCAACTTGTTGAGAAAATAAGAATGGCGCAGTCAGATTTCCAGTAAGTATGATATTTTATATTTTATTTGGGTTTAAACCAAACACATTCGGGGTGAATTTGCCCAAATCTTATTTCTCAATTTTCCACGGTTTTCATTGCTTGCGCGAGGTTCTGACGACTGTTTCGAGCACCGAGCATCCAAATACGTCGTTTTAATAGAAAAAAAGGCCACATTAATTTTTTACCATTTTTGACAAAAAATAGAAGGCTAACTTTCTTTGACCCTTTGGTGTTTTTTGACCCCAAAAAATGAAAGTTTGAATTTCGCTTATATTGTTGCTGTTTCTTTTGCAACTTGTAGAGAAAATAAGAATGGCGCAGTCAGATTTCCAGTAAGTATGATATTTTATATTTTATTTGGGTTTAAACCAAACACATTCGGGGTGAATTTGCCCAAATCTTATTTATCAATTTTCCACGGTTTTCATTGCTTGCGCGAGGTTCTGACGACTGTTTCGAGCACCGAGCATCCAAATACGTCGTTTTAATAGAAAAAAAGGCCACATTAATTTTTTACCATTTTTGACAAAAAATAGAAGGCTAACTTTCTATGACCCTTTGGTGTTTTTTGACCCCAAAAAATGAAAGTTTGAATTTCGCTTATATTTTTGCTGTTTCCTTTGCAACTTGTTGAGAAATTAAGAATGGCGTAGTCAGATTTCCAGTAAGTATGATATTTTATATTTTATTTGGGTTTAAACCAAACACATTCGGGGTGAATTTGCCCAAATCTTATTTCTCAATTTTCCACGGTTTTCATTGCTTGCGCGAGGTTCTGACGACTGTTTCGAGCACCGAGCATCTAAATACGTCGTTTTAATAGACAAAAAGGCCACATTAATTTTTTACCATTTTTGACAAAAAATAGAAGGCAAACTTTCTTTGACCCTTTGGTGTTTTTTGACTCCAAAAAATGAAAGTTTGAATTTCGCTTATATTTTTGCTGTTTCTTTTGCAACTTGTTGAGAAAATAAGAATGGCGCAGTCAGATTTCCAGTAAGTATGATATTTTATATTTTATTTGGGTTTAAACCAAACACATTCGGGGTGAATTTGCCCAAATCTTATTTCTCAATTTTCTACGGTTTTCATTGCTTGCGCGAGGTTCTGACGACTGTTTCGAGCACCGAGCATCCAAATACGTCGTTTTAATAGAAAAAAAGGCCACATTAATTTTTTACCATTTTTGACAAAAAATAGAAGGCTAACTTTCTTTGACCCTTTGGTGTTTTTTGACCCCAAAAAATGAAAGTTTGAATTTCGCTTATATTGTTGCTGTTTCTTTTGCAACTTGTAGAGAAAATAAGAATGGCGCAGTCAGATTTCCAGTAAGTATGATATTTTATATTTTATTTGGGTTTAAACCAAACACATTCGGGGTGAATTTGCCCAAATCTTATTTATCAATTTTCCACGGTTTTCATTGCTTGCGCGAGGTTCTGACGACTGTTTCGAGCACCGAGCATCCAAATACGTCGTTTTAATAGAAAAAAAGGCCACATTAATTTTTTACCATTTTTGACAAAAAATAGAAGGCTAACTTTCTTTGACCCTTTGGTGTTTTTTGACCCCAAAAAATGAAAGTTTGAATTTCGCTTATATTTTTGCTGTTTCTTTTGCAACTTGTTGAGAAAATAAGAATGGCGCAGTCAGATTTCCAGTAAGTATGATATTTTATATTTTATTTGGGTTTAAACCAAACACATTCGGGGTGAATTTGCCCAAATCTTATTTCTCAATTTTCCACGGTTTTCATTGCTTGCGCGAGGTTCTGACGACTGTTTCGAGCACCGAGCATCCAAATACGTCGTTTTAATAGAAAAAAAGGCCACATTAATTTTTTACCAATTTTGACAAAAAATAGAAGGCTAACTTTCTTTGACCCTTTGGTATTTTTTGACCCCAAAAAATGAAAGTTTGAATTTCGCTTATATTTTTGCTGTTTCTTTTGCAACTTGTTGAGAAAATAAGAATGGCGCAGTCAGATTTCCAGTAAGTATGATATTTTATATTTTATTTGGGTTTAAACCAAACACATTCGGGGTGAATTTGCCCAAATCTTATTTCTCAATTTTCCACGGTTTTCATTGCTTGCGCGAGGTTCTGACGACTGTTTCGAGCACCGAGCATCCAAATACGTCGTTTTAATAGAAAAAAAGGCCACATTAATTTTTTACCATTTTTGACAAAAAATAGAAGGCTAACTTTCTTTGACCCTTTGGTATTTTTTGACCCCAAAAAATGAAAGTTTGAATTTCGCTTATATTTTTGCTGTTTCTTTTGCAACTTGTTGAGAAAATAAGAATGGCGCAGTCAGATTTCCAGTAAGTATGATATTTTATATTTTATTTGGGTTTAAACCAAACACATTCGGGGTGAATTTGCCCAAATCTTATTTCTCAATTTTCCACGGTTTTCATTGCTTGCGCGAGGTTCTGACGACTGTTTCGAGCACCGAGCATCCAAATACGTCGTTTTAATAGAAAAAAAGGCCACATTAATTTTTTACCATTTTTGACAAAAAATAGAAGGCTAACTTTCTTTGACCCTTTGGTGTTTTTTGACCCCAAAAAATGAAAGTTTGAATTTCGCTTATATTGTTGCTGTTTCTTTTGCAACTTGTTGAGAAAATAAGAATGGCGCAGTCAGATTTCCAGTAAGTATGATATTTTATATTTTATTTGGGTTTAAACCAAACACATTCGGGGTGAATTTGCCCAAATCTTATTTCTCAATTTTCCACGGTTTTCATTGCTTGCGCGAGGTTCTGACGACTGTTTCGAGCACCGAGCATCCAAATACGTCGTTTTAATAGAAAAAAAGGCCACATTAATTTTTTACCATTTTTGACACAAAATAGAAGGCTAACTTTCTTTGACCCTTTGGTATTTTTTGACCCCAAAAAATGAAAGTTTGAATTTCGCTTATATTTTTGCTGTTTCTTTTGCAACTTGTTGAGAAAATAAGAATGGCGCAGTCAGATTTCCAGTAAGTATGATATTTTATATTTTATTTGGGTTTAAACCAAACACATTCGGGGTGAATTTGCCCAAATCTTATTTCTCAATTTTCCACGGTTTTCATTGCTTGCGCGAGGTTCTGACGACTGTTTCGAGCACCGAGCATCCAAATACGTCGTTTTAATAGAAAAAAAGGCCACATTAATTTTTTACCATTTTTGACACAAAATAGAAGGCTAACTTTCTTTGACCCTTTGGTATTTTTTGACCCCAAAAAATGAAAGTTTGAATTTCGCTTATATTTTTGCTGTTTCTTTTGCAACTTGTTGAGAAAATAAGAATGGCGCAGTCAGATTTCCAGTAAGTATGATATTTTATATTTTATTTGGGTTTAAACCAAACACATTCGGGGTGAATTTGCCCAAATCTTATTTCTCAATTTTCCACGGTTTTCATTGCTTGCGCGAGGTTCTGACGACTGTTTCGAGCACCGAGCATCTAAATACGTCGTTTTAATAGAAAAAAAGGCCACATTAATTTTTTACCATTTTTGACAAAAAATAGAAGGCAAACTTTCTTTGACCCTTTGGTGTTTTTTGACCCCAAAAAATGAAAGTTTGAATTTCGCTTATATTTTTGCTGTTTCTTTTGCAACTTGTTGAGAAAATAAGAATGGCGCAGTCAGATTTCCAGTAAGTATGATATTTTATATTTTATTTGGGTTTAAACCAAACACATTCGGGGTGAATTTGCCCAAATCTTATTTCTCAATTTTCTACGGTTTTCATTGCTTGCGCGAGGTTCTGACGACTGTTTCGAGCACCGAGCATCCAAATACGTCGTTTTAATAGAATAAAAGGCCACATTAATTTTTTACCATTTTTGACAAAAAATAGAAGGCAAACTTTCTTTGACCCTTTGGTGTTTTTTGACCCCAAAAAATGAAAGTTTGAATTTCGCTTATATTTTTGCTGTTTCTTTTGCAACTTGTTGAGAAAATAAGAATGGCGCAGTCAGATTTCCAGTAAGTATGATATTTTATATTTTATTTGGGTTTAAACCAAACACATTCGGGGTGAATTTGCCCAAATCTTATTTCTCAATTTTCCACGGTTTTCATTGCTTGCGCGAGGTTCTGACGACTGTTTCGAGCACCGAGCATCCAAATACGTCGTTTTAATAGAAAAAAAGGCCACATTAATTTTTTACCATTTTTGACAAAAAATAGAAGGCTAACTTTCTTTGACCCTTTGGTGTTTTTTGACCCCAAAAAATGAAAGTTTGAATTTCGCTTATATTTTTGCTGTTTCTTTTGCAACTTGTTGAGAAAATAAGAATGGCGCAGTCAGATTTCCAGTAAGTATGATATTTGATATTATATTTGGGTTTAAACCAAACACATTCGGGGTGAATTTGCCCAAATCTTATTTCTCAATTTTCCACGGTTTTCATTGCTTGCGCGAGGTTCTGACGACTGTTTCGAGCACCGAGCATCCAAATACGTCGTTTTAATAGAAAAAAAGGCCACATTAATTTTTTACCATTTTTGACAAAAAATAGAAGGCTAACTTTCTTTGACCCTTTGGTGTTTTTTGACCCCAAAAAATGAAAGTTTGAATTTCGCTTATATTTTTGCTGTTTCTTTTGCAACTTGTTGAGAAAATAAGAATGGCGCAGTCAGATTTCCAGTAAGTATGATATTTTATATTTTATTTGGGTTTAAACCAAACACATTCGGGGTGAATTTGCCCAAATCTTATTTCTCAATTTTCCACGGTTTTCATTGCTTGCGCGAGGTTCTGACGACTGTTTCGAGCACCGAGCATCCAAATACGTCGTTTTAATAGAAAAAAAGGCCACATTAATTTTTTACCATTTTTGACACAAAATAGAAGGCTAACTTTCTTTGACCCTTTGGTATTTTTTGACCCCAAAAAATGAAAGTTTGAATTTCGCTTATATTTTTGCTGTTTCTTTTGCAACTTGTTGAGAAAATAAGAATGGCGCAGTCAGATTTCCAGTAAGTATGATATTTTATATTTTATTTGGGTTTAAACCAAACACATTCGGGGTGAATTTGCCCAAATCTTATTTCTCAATTTTCCACGGTTTTCATTGCTTGCGCGAGGTTCTGACGACTGTTTCGAGCACCGAGCATCCAAATACGTCGTTTTAATAGAAAAAAAGGCCACATTAATTTTTTACCATTTTTGACAAAAAATAGAAGGCTAACTTTCTTTGACCCTTTGGTGTTTTTTGACCCCAAAAAATGAAAGTTTGAATTTCGCTTATATTTTTGCTGTTTCTTTTGCAACTTGTTGAGAAAATAAGAATGGCGCAGTCAGATTTCCAGTAAGTATGATATTTTATATTTTATTTGGGTTTAAACCAAACACATTCGGGGTGAATTTGCCCAAATCTTATTTCTCAATTTTCTACGGTTTTCATTGCTTGCGCGAGGTTCTGACGACTGTTTCGAGCACCGAGCATCCAAATACGTCGTTTTAATAGAAAAAAAGGCCACATTAATTTTTTACCATTTTTGACAAAAAATAGAAGGCTAACTTTCTTTGACCCTTTGGTGTTTTTTGACCCCAAAAAATGAAAGTTTGAATTTCGCTTATATTGTTGCTGTTTCTTTTGCAACTTGTTGAGAAAATAAGAATGGCGCAGTCAGATTTCCAGTAAGTATGATATTTTATATTTTATTTGGGTTTAAACCAAACACATTCGGGGTGAATTTGCCCAAATCTTATTTCTCAATTTTCCACGGTTTTCATTGCTTGCGCGAGGTTCTGACGACTGTTTCGAGCACCGAGCATCCAAATACGTCGTTTTAATAGAAAAAAAGGCCACATTAATTTTTTACCATTTTTGACAAAAAATAGAAGGCTAACTTTCTTTGACCCTTTGGTGTTTTTTGACCCCAAAAAATGAAAGTTTGAATTTCGCTTATATTGTTGCTGTTTCTTTTGCAACTTGTTGAGAAAATAAGAATGGCGCAGTCAGATTTCCAGTAAGTATGATATTTGATATTATATTTGGGTTTAAACCAAACACATTCGGGGTGAATTTCGCTTATATTTTTGCTGTTTCTTTTGCAACTTGTTGAGAAAATAAGAATGGCGCAGTCAGATTTCTAGTAAGTATGATATTTTATATTTTATTTAGGTTTAAACCAAACACATTCGGGGTGAATTTGCCCAAATCTTATTTCTCAATTTTCCACGGTTTTCATTGCTTGCGCGAGGTTCTGACGACTGTTTCGAGCACCGAGCATCCAAATACGTCGTTTTAATAGAAAAAAAGGCCACATTAATTTTTTACCATTTTTGACAAAAAATAGAAGGCTAACTTTCTTTGACCCTTTGGTGTTTTTTGACCCCAAAAAATGAAAGTTTGAATTTCGCTTATATTTTTGCTGTTTCTTTTGCAACTTGTTGAGAAAATAAGAATGGCGCAGTCAGATTTCTAGTAAGTATGATATTTTATATTTTATTTAGGTTTAAACCAAACACATTCGGGGTGAATTTGCCCAAATCTTATTTCTCAATTTTCCACGGTTTTCATTGCTTGCGCGAGGTTCTGACGACTGTTTCGAGCACCGAGCATCCAAATACGTCGTTTTAATAGAAAAAAAGGCCACATTAATATTTTACCATTTTTGACAAAAAATAGAAGGCTAACTTTCTTTGACCCTTTGGTGTTTTTTGACCCCAAAAAATGAAAGTTTGAATTTCGCTTATATTTTTGCTGCTTCTTTTGCAACTTGTTGATAAAATAAGAATGGCGCAGTCAGATTTCCAGTAAGTATGATATTTTATATTTTATTTGGGTTTAAACCAAACACATTCGGGGTGAATTTGCCCAAATCTTATTTCTCAATTTTCCACGGTTTTCATTGCTTGCGCGAGGTTCTGACGACTGTTTCGAGCACCGAGCATCCAAATACGTCGTTTTAATAGAAAAAAAGGCCACATTAATTTTTTACCATTTTTGACAATAAATAGAAGGCTAACTTTCTTTGACCCTTTGGTGTTTTTTGACCCCAAAAAATGAAAGTTTGAATTTCGCTTATATTGTTGCTGTTTCTTTTGCAACTTGTTGAGAAAATAAGAATGGCGCAGTCAGATTTCCAGTAAGTATGATATTTTATATTTTATTTGGGTTTAAACCAAACACATTCGGGGTGAATTTGCCCAAATCTTATTTCTCAATTTTCCACGGTTTTCATTGCTTGCGCGAGGTTCTGACGACTGTTTCGAGCACCGAGCATCCAAATACGTCGTTTTAATAGAAAAAAAGGCCACATTAATTTTTTACCATTTTTGACAAAAAATAGAAGGCTAACTTTCTTTGACCCTTTGGTGTTTTTTGACCCCAAAAAATGAAAGTTTGAATTTCGCTTATATTGTTGCTGTTTCTTTTGCAACTTGTTGAGAAAATAAGAATGGCGCAGTCAGATTTCCAGTAAGTATGATATTTGATATTATATTTGGGTTTAAACCAAACACATTCGGGGTGAATTTGCCCAAATCTTATTTCTCAATTTTCCACGGTTTTCATTGCTTGCGCGAGGTTCTGACGACTGTTTCGAGCACCGAGCATCCAAATACGTCGTTTTAATAGAAAAAAAGGCCACATTAATTTTTTACCATTTTTGACAAAAAATAGAAGGCTAACTCTCTTTGACCCTTTGGTGTTTTTTGACCCCAAAAAATGAAAGTTTGAATTTCGCTTATATTTTTGCTGTTTCTTTTGCAACTTGTTGAGAAAATAAGAATGGCGCAGTCAGATTTCCAGTAAGTATGATATTTTATAATTTATTTGGGTTTAAACCAAACACATTCGGGGTGAATTTGCCCAAATCTTATTTCTCAATTTTCCACGGTTTTCATTGCTTGCGCGAGGTTCTGACGACTGTTTCGAGCACCGAGCATCCAAATACGTCGTTTTAATAGAAAAAAAGGCCACATTAATTTTTTACCATTTTTGACAAAAAATAGAAGGCTAACTTTCTTTGACCCTTTGGTGTTTTTTGACCCCAAAAAATGAAAGTTTGAATTTCGCTTATATTTTTGCTGTTTCTTTTGCAACTTGTTGAGAAAATAAGAATGGCGCAGTCAGATTTCTAGTAAGTATGATATTTTATATTTTATTTAGGTTTAAACCAAACACATTCGGGGTGAATTTGCCCAAATCTTATTTCTCAATTTTCCACGGTTTTCATTGCTTGCGCGAGGTTCTGACGACTGTTTCGAGCACCGAGCATCCAAATACGTCGTTTTAATAGAAAAAAAGGCCACATTAATATTTTACCATTTTTGACAAAAAATAGAAGGCTAACTTTCTTTGACCCTTTGGTGTTTTTTGACCCCAAAAAATGAAAGTTTGAATTTCGCTTATATTTTTGCTGCTTCTTTTGCAACTTGTTGATAAAATAAGAATGGCGCAGTCAGATTTCCAGTAAGTATGATATTTTATATTTTATTTGGGTTTAAACCAAACACATTCGGGGTGAATTTGCCCAAATCTTATTTCTCAATTTTCCACGGTTTTCATTGCTTGCGCGAGGTTCTGACGACTGTTTCGAGCACCGAGCATCCAAATACGTCGTTTTAATAGAAAAAAAGGCCACATTAATTTTTTACCATTTTTGACAAAAAATAGAAGGCTAACTTTCTTTGACCCTTTGGTGTTTTTTGACCCCAAAAAATGAAAGTTTGAATTTCGCTTATATTGTTGCTGTTTCTTTTGCAACTTGTTGAGAAAATAAGAATGGCGCAGTCAGATTTCCAGTAAGTATGATATTTGATATTATATTTGGGTTTAAACCAAACACATTCGGGGTGAATTTGCCCAAATCTTATTTCTCAATTTTCCACGGTTTTCATTGCTTGCGCGAGGTTCTGACGACTGTTTCGAGCACCGAGCATCCAAATACGTCGTTTTAATAGAAAAAAAGGCCACATTAATTTTTTACCATTTTTGACAAAAAATAGAAGGCTAACTCTCTTTGACCCTTTGGTGTTTTTTGACCCCAAAAAATGAAAGTTTGAATTTCGCTTATATTTTTGCTGTTTCTTTTGCAACTTGTTGAGAAAATAAGAATGGCGCAGTCAGATTTCCAGTAAGTATGATATTTTATAATTTATTTGGGTTTAAACCAAACACATTCGGGGTGAATTTGCCCAAATCTTATTTCTCAATTTTCCACGGTTTTCATTGCTTGCGCGAGGTTCTGACGACTGTTTCGAGCACCGAGCATCCAAATACGTCGTTTTAATAGAAAAAAAGGCCACATTAATTTTTTACCATTTTTGACAAAAAATAGAAGGCTAACTTTCTTTGACCCTTTGGTGTTTTTTGACCCCAAAAAATGAAAGTTTGAATTTCGCTTATATTTTTGCTGTTTCTTTTGCAACTTGTTGAGAAAATAAGAATGGCGCAGTCAGATTTCTAGTAAGTATGATATTTTATATTTTATTTAGGTTTAAACCAAACACATTCGGGGTGAATTTGCCCAAATCTTATTTCTCAATTTTCCACGGTTTTCATTGCTTGCGCGAGGTTCTGACGACTGTTTCGAGCACCGAGCATCCAAATACGTCGTTTTAATAGAAAAAAAGGCCACATTAATATTTTACCATTTTTGACAAAAAATAGAAGGCTAACTTTCTTTGACCCTTTGGTGTTTTTTGACCCCAAAAAATGAAAGTTTGAATTTCGCTTATATTTTTGCTGCTTCTTTTGCAACTTGTTGAGAAAATAAGAATGGCGCAGTCAGATTTCTAGTAAGTATGATATTTTATATTTTATTTAGGTTTAAACCAAACACATTCGGGGTGAATTTGCCCAAATCTTATTTCTCAATTTTCCACGGTTTTCATTGCTTGCGCGAGGTTCTGACGACTGTTTCGAGCACCGAGCATCCAAATACGTCGTTTTAATAGAAAAAAAGGCCACATTAATATTTTACCATTTTTGACAAAAAATAGAAGGCTAACTTTCTTTGACCCTTTGGTGTTTTTTGACCCCAAAAAATGAAAGTTTGAATTTCGCTTATATTTTTGCTGCTTCTTTTGCAACTTGTTGATAAAATAAGAATGGCGCAGTCAGATTTCCAGTAAGTATGATATTTTATATTTTATTTGGGTTTAAACCAAACACATTCGGGGTGAATTTGCCCAAATCTTATTTCTCAATTTTCCACGGTTTTCATTGCTTGCGCGAGGTTCTGACGACTGTTTCGAGCACCGAGCATCCAAATACGTCGTTTTAATAGAAAAAAAGGCCACATTAATTTTTTACCATTTTTGACAAAAAATAGAAGGCTAACTTTCTTTGACCCTTTGGTGTTTTTTGACCCCAAAAAATGAAAGTTTGAATTTCGCTTATATTGTTGCTGTTTCTTTTGCAACTTGTTGAGAAAATAAGAATGGCGCAGTCAGATTTCCAGTAAGTATGATATTTGATATTATATTTGGGTTTAAACCAAACACATTCGGGGTGAATTTGCCCAAATCTTATTTCTCAATTTTCCACGGTTTTCATTGCTTGCGCGAGGTTCTGACGACTGTTTCGAGCACCGAGCATCCAAATACGTCGTTTTAATAGAAAAAAAGGCCACATTAATTTTTTACCATTTTTGACAAAAAATAGAAGGCTAACTTTCTTTGACCCTTTGGTGTTTTTTGACCCCAAAAAATGAAAGTTTGAATTTCGCTTATATTTTTGCTGTTTCTTTTGCAACTTGTTGAGAAAATAAGAATGGCGCAGTCAGATTTCCAGTAAGTATGATATTTTATATTTTATTTGGGTTTAAACCAAACACATTCGGGGTGAATTTGCCCAAATCTTATTTCTCAATTTTCCACGGTTTTCATTGCTTGCGCGAGGTTCTGACGACTGTTTCGAGCACCGAGCATCCAAATACGTCGTTTTAATAGAAAAAAAGGCCACATTAATTTTTTACCATTTTTGACACAAAATAGAAGGCTAACTTTCTTTGACCCTTTGGTATTTTTTGACCCCAAAAAATGAAAGTTTGAATTTCGCTTATATTTTTGCTGTTTCTTTTGCAACTTGTTGAGAAAATAAGAATGGCGCAGTCAGATTTCCAGTAAGTATGATATTTTATATTTTATTTGGGTTTAAACCAAACACATTCGGGGTGAATGCCCAAATCTTATTTCTCAATTTTCCACGGTTTTCATTGCTTGCGCGAGGTTCTGACGACTGTTTCGAGCACCGAGCATCCAAATACGTCGTTTTAATAGAAAAAAAGGCCACATTAATTTTTTACCATTTTTGACAAAAAATAGAAGGCTAACTTTCTTTGACCCTTTGGTGTTTTTTGACCCCAAAAAATGAAAGTTTGAATTTCGCTTATATTTTTGCTGTTTCTTTTGCAACTTGTTGAGAAAATAAGAATGGCGCAGTCAGATTTCCAGTAAGTATGATATTTTATATTTTATTTGGGTTTAAACCAAACACATTCGGGGTGAATTTGCCCAAATCTTATTTCTCAATTTTCTACGGTTTTCATTGCTTGCGCGAGGTTCTGACGACTGTTTCGAGCACCGAGCATCCAAATACGTCGTTTTAATAGAAAAAAAGGCCACATTAATTTTTTACCATTTTTGACAAAAAATAGAAGGCTAACTTTCTTTGACCCTTTGGTGTTTTTTGACCCCAAAAAATGAAAGTTTGAATTTCGCTTATATTGTTGCTGTTTCTTTTGCAACTTGTTGAGAAAATAAGAATGGCGCAGTCAGATTTCCAGTAAGTATGATATTTTATATTTTATTTGGGTTTAAACCAAACACATTCGGGGTGAATTTGCCCAAATCTTATTTCTCAATTTTCCACGGTTTTCATTGCTTGCTCGAGGTTCTGACGACTGTTTCGAGCACCGAGCATCCAAATACGTCGTTTTAATAGAAAAAAAGGCCACATTAATTTTTTACCATTTTTGACAAAAAATAGAAGGCTAACTTTCTTTGACCCTTTGGTGTTTTTTGACCCCAAAAAATGAAAGTTTGAATTTCGCTTATATTTTTGCTGTTTCTTTTGCAACTTGTTGAGAAAATAAGAATGGCGCAGTCAGATTTCCAGTAAGTATGATATTTTATATTTTATTTGGGTTTAAACCAAACACATTCGGGGTGAATTTGCCCAAATCTTATTTCTCAATTTTCCACGGTTTTCATTGCTTGCGCGAGGTTCTGACGACTGTTTCGAGCACCGAGCATCCAAATACGTCGTTTTAATAGAAAAAAAGGCCACATTAATTTTTTACCATTTTTGACACAAAATAGAAGGCTAACTTTCTTTGACCCTTTGGTATTTTTTGACCCCAAAAAATGAAAGTTTGAATTTCGCTTATATTTTTGCTGTTTCTTTTGCAACTTGTTGAGAAAATAAGAATGGCGCAGTCAGATTTCCAGTAAGTATGATATTTTATATTTTATTTGGGTTTAAACCAAACACATTCGGGGTGAATTTGCCCAAATCTTATTTCTCAATTTTCCACGGTTTTCATTGCTTGCGCGAGGTTCTGACGACTGTTTCGAGCACCGAGCATCTAAATACGTCGTTTTAATAGAAAAAAAGGCCACATTAATTTTTTACCATTTTTGACAAAAAATAGAAGGCTAACTTTCTTTGACCCTTTGGTGTTTTTTGACCCCAAAAAATGAAAGTTTGAATTTCGCTTATATTTTTGCTGTTTCTTTTGCAACTTGTTGAGAAAATAAGAATGGCGCAGTCAGATTTCCAGTAAGTATGATATTTTATATTTTATTTGGGTTTAAACCAAACACATTCGGGGTGAATTTGCCCAAATCTTATTTCTCAATTTTCTACGGTTTTCATTGCTTGCGCGAGGTTCTGACGACTGTTTCGAGCACCGAGCATCCAAATACGTCGTTTTAATAGAAAAAAAGGCCACATTAATTTTTTACCATTTTTGACAAAAAATAGAAGGCTAACTTTCTTTGACCCTTTGGTGTTTTTTGACCCCAAAAAATGAAAGTTTGAATTTCGCTTATATTGTTGCTGTTTCTTTTGCAACTTGTAGAGAAAATAAGAATGGCGCAGTCAGATTTCCAGTAAGTATAACTTTTTATATTTTATTTGGGTTTAAACCAAACACATTCGGGGTGAATTTGCCCAAATCTTATTTATCAATTTTCCACGGTTTTCATTGCTTGCGCGAGGTTCTGACGACTGTTTCGAGCACCGAGCATCCAAATACGTCGTTTTAATAGAAAAAAAGGCCACATTAATTTTTTACCATTTTTGACAAAAAATAGAAGGCTAACTTTCTTTGACCCATTGGTGTTTTTTGACCCCAAAAAATGAAAGTTTGAATTTCGCTTATATTTTTGCTGTTTCTTTTGCAACTTGTTGAGAAAATAAGAATGGCGCAGTCAGATTTCCAGTAAGTATGATATTTTATATTTTATTTGGGTTTAAACCAAACACATTCGGGGTGAATTTGCCCAAATCTTATTTCTCAATTTTCCACGGTTTTCATTGCTTGCGCGAGGTTCTGACGACTGTTTCGAGCACCGAGCATCCAAATACGTCGTTTTAATAGAAAAAAAGGCCACATTAATTTTTTACCATTTTTGACAAAAAATAGAAGGCTAACTTTCTTTGACCCTTTGGTATTTTTTGACCCCAAAAAATGAAAGTTTGAATTTCGCTTATATTTTTGCTGTTTCTTTTGCAACTTGTTGAGAAAATAAGAATGGCGCAGTCAGATTTCCAGTAAGTATGATATTTTATATTTTATTTGGGTTTAAACCAAACACATTCGGGGTGAATTTGCCCAAATCTTATTTCTCAATTTTCCACGGTTTTCATTGCTTGCGCGAGGTTCTGACGACTGTTTCGAGCACCGAGCATCCAAATACGTCGTTTTAATAGAAAAAAAGGCCACATTAATTATTTACCATTTTTGACAAAAAATAGAAGGCTAACTTTCTTTGACCCTTTGGTGTTTTTTGACCCCAAAAAATGAAAGTTTGAATTTCGCTTATATTTTTGCTGTTTCTTTTGCAACTTGTTGAGAAAATAAGAATGGCGCAGTCAGATGTCCATTAAGTATGATATTTTATATTTTATTTGGGTTTAAACCAAACACATTCGGGGTGAATTTGCCCAAATCTTATTTCTCAATTTTCCACGGTTTTCATTGCTTGCGCGAGGTTCTGACGACTGTTTCGAGCACCGAGCATCCAAATACGTCGTTTTAATAGAAAAAAAGGCCACATTAATATTTTACCATTTTTGACAAAAAATAGAAGGCTAACTTTCTTTGACCCTTTGGTGTTTTTTGACCCCAAAAAATGAAAGTTTGAATTTCGCTTATATTTTTGCTGCTTCTTTTGCAACTTGTTGATAAAATAAGAATGGCGCAGTCAGATTTCCAGTAAGTATGATATTTTATATTTTATTTGGGTTTAAACCAAACACATTCGGGGTGAATTTGCCCAAATCTTATTTCTCACTTTTCTACGGTTTTCATTGCTTGCGCGAGGTTCTGACGACTGTTTCGAGCACCGAGCATCCAAATACGTCGTTTATTAGAAAAAAAGGCCACATTAATTTTTTACCATTTTTGACAAAAAATAGAAGGCTAACTTTCTTTGACCCTTTGGTATTTTTTGACCCCAAAAAATGAAAGTTTGAATTTCGCTTATATTTTTACTGTTTCTTTTGCAACTTGTTGAGAAAATAAGAATGGCGCAGTCAGATTTCCAGTAAGTATGATATTTTATATTTTATTTGGGTTTAAACCAAACACATTCGGGGTGAATTTGCCCAAATCTTATTTCTCAATTTTCCACGGTTTTCATTGCTTGCGCGAGGTTCTGACGACTGTTTCGAGCACCGAGCATCCAAATACGTCGTTTTAATAGAAAAAAAGGCCACATTAATTTTTTACCATTTTTGACAAAAAATAGAAGGCTAACTTTCTTTGACCCTTTGGTGTTTTTTGACCCCAAAAAATGAAAGTTTGAATTTCGCTTATATTTTTGCTGTTTCTTTTGCAACTTGTTGAGAAAATAAGAATGGCGCAGTCAGATTTCCAGTAAGTATGATATTTTATATTTTATTTGGGTTTAAACCAAACACATTCGGGGTGAATTTGCCCAAATCTTATTTCTCAATTTTCCACGGTTTTCATTGCTTGCGCGAGGTTCTGACGACTGTTTCGAGCACCGAGCATCCAAATACGTCGTTTTAATAGAAAAAAAGGCCACATTAATTTTTTACCATTTTTGACAAAAAATAGAAGGCTAACTTTCTTTGACCCTTTGGTGTTTTTTGACCCCAAAAAATGAAAGTTTGAATTTCGCTTATATTTTTGCTGTTTCTTTTGCAACTTGTTGAGAAAATAAGAATGGCGCAGTCAGATGTCCATTAAGTATGATATTTTATATTTTATTTGGGTTTAAACCAAACACATTCGGGGTGAATTTGCCCAAATCTTATTTCTCAATTTTCCACGGTTTTCATTGCTTGCGCGAGGTTCTGACGACTGTTTCGAGCACCGAGCATCCAAATACGTCGTTTTAATAGAAAAAAAGGCCACATTAATATTTTACCATTTTTGACAAAAAATAGAAGGCTAACTTTCTTTGACCCTTTGGTGTTTTTTGACCCCAAAAAATGAAAGTTTGAATTTCGCTTATATTTTTGCTGTTTCTTTTGCAACTTGTTGAGAAAATAAGAATGGCGCAGTCAGATTTCCAGTAAGTATGATATTTTATATTTTATTTGGGTTTAAACCAAACACATTCGGGGTGAATTTGCCCAAATCTTATTTCTCAATTTTCCACGGTTTTCATTGCTTGCGCGAGGTTCTGACGACTGTTTCGAGCACCGAGCATCCAAATACGTCGTTTTAATAGAAAAAAAGGCCACATTAATTTTTTACCATTTTTGACAAAAAATAGAAGGCTAACTTTCTTTGACCCTTTGGTATTTTTTGACCCCAAAAAATGAAAGTTTGAATTTCGCTTATATTTTTGCTGTTTCTTTTGCAACTTGTTGAGAAAATAAGAATGGCGCAGTCAGATTTCCAGTAAGTATGATATTTTATATTTTATTTGGGTTTAAACCAAACACATTCGGGGTGAATTTGCCCAAATCTTATTTCTCAATTTTCCACGGTTTTCATTGCTTGCGCGAGGTTCTGACGACTGTTTCGAGCACCGAGCATCCAAATACGTCGTTTTAATAGAAAAAAAGGCCACATTAATTTTTTACCATTTTTGACAAAAAATAGAAGGCTAACTTTCTTTGACCCTTTGGTGTTTTTTGACCCCAAAAAATGAAAGTTTGAATTTCGCTTATATTTTTGCTGTTTCTTTTGCAACTTGTTGAGAAAATAAGAATGGCGCAGTCAGATGTCCATTAAGTATGATATTTTATATTTTATTTGGGTTTAAACCAAACACATTCGGGGTGAATTTGCCCAAATCTTATTTCTCAATTTTCCACGGTTTTCATTGCTTGCGCGAGGTTCTGACGACTGTTTCGAGCACCGAGCATCCAAATACGTCGTTTTAATAGAAAAAAAGGCCACATTAATATTTTACCATTTTTGACAAAAAATAGAAGGCTAACTTTCTTTGACCCTTTGGTGTTTTTTGACCCCAAAAAATGAAAGTTTGAATTTCGCTTATATTTTTGCTGTTTCTTTTGCAACTTGTTGAGAAAATAAGAATGGCGCAGTCAGATATCCAGTAAGTATGATATTTTATATTTTATTTGGGTTTAAACCAAACACATTCGGGGTGAATTTGCCCAAATCTTATTTCTCAATTTTCCACGGTTTTCATTGCTTGCGCGAGGTTCTGACGACTGTTTCGAGCACCGAGCATCCAAATACGTCGTTTTAATAGAAAAAAAGGCCACATTAATTTTTTACCATTTTTGACAAAAAATAGAAGGCTAACTTTCTTTGACCCTTTGGTATTTTTTGACCCCAAAAAATGAAAGTTTGAATTTCGCTTATATTTTTGCTGTTTCTTTTGCAACTTGTTGATAAAATAAGAATGGCGCAGTCAGATTTCCAGTAAGTATGATATTTTATATTTTATTTGGGTTTAAACCAAACACATTCGGGGTGAATTTGCCCAAATCTTATTTCTCAATTTTCCACGGTTTTCATTGCTTGCGCGAGGTTCTGACGACTGTTTCGAGCACCGAGCATCCAAATACGTCGTTTTAATAGAAAAAAAGGCCACATTAATTTTTTACCATTTTTGACAAAAAATAGAAGGCTAACTTTCTTTGACCCTTTGGTGTTTTTTGACCCCAAAAAATGAAAGTTTGAATTTCGCTTATATTTTTGCTGTTTCTTTTGCAACTTGTTGAGAAAATAAGAATGGCGCAGTCAGATTTCCAGTAAGTATGATATTTTATATTTTATTTGGGTTTAAACCAAACACATTCGGGGTGAATTTGCCCAAATCTTATTTCTCAATTTTCCACGGTTTTCATTGCTAGCGCGAGGTTCTGACGACTGTTTCGAGCACCGAGCATCCAAATACGTCGTTTTAATAGAAAAAAAGGCCACATTAATTTTTTACCATTTTTGACAAAAAATAGAAGGCTAACTTTCTTTGACCCTTTGGTGTTTTTTGACCCCAAAAAATGAAAGTTTGAATTTCGCTTATATTTTTGCTGTTTCTTTTGCAACTTGTTGAGAAAATAAGAATGGCGCAGTCAGATTTCCAGTAAGTATGATATTTTATATTTTATTTGGGTTTAAACCAAACACATTCGGGGTGAATTTGCCCAAATCTTATTTCTCAATTTTCCACGGTTTTCATTGCTTGCGCGAGGTTCTGACGACTGTTTCGAGCACCGAGCATCCAAATACGTCGTTTTAATAGAAAAAAAGGCCACATTAATTTTTTACCATTTTTGACAAAAAATAGAAGGCTAACTTTCTTTGACCCTTTGGTATTTTTTGACCCCAAAAAATGAAAGTTTGAATTTCGCTTATATTTTTGCTGTTTCTTTTGCAACTTGTTGAGAAAATAAGAATGGCGCAGTCAGATTTCCAGTAAGTATGATATTTTATATTTTATTTGGGTTTAAACCAAACACATTCGGGGTGAATTTGCCCAAATCTTATTTCTCAATTTTCCACGGTTTTCATTGCTTGCGCGAGGTTCTGACGACTGTTTCGAGCACCGAGCATCCAAATACGTCGTTTTAATAGAAAAAAAGGCCACATTAATTATTTACCATTTTTGACAAAAAATAGAAGGCTAACTTTCTTTGACCCTTTGGTGTTTTTTGACCCCAAAAAATGAAAGTTTGAATTTCGCTTATATTTTTGCTGTTTCTTTTGCAACTTGTTGAGAAAATAAGAATGGCGCAGTCAGATGTCCATTAAGTATGATATTTTATATTTTATTTGGGTTTAAACCAAACACATTCGGGGTGAATTTGCCCAAATCTTATTTCTCAATTTTCCACGGTTTTCATTGCTTGCGCGAGGTTCTGACGACTGTTTCGAGCACCGAGCATCCAAATACGTCGTTTTAATAGAAAAAAAGGCCACATTAATATTTTACCATTTTTGACAAAAAATAGAAGGCTAACTTTCTTTGACCCTTTGGTGTTTTTTGACCCCAAAAAATGAAAGTTTGAATTTCGCTTATATTTTTGCTGCTTCTTTTGCAACTTGTTGATAAAATAAGAATGGCGCAGTCAGATTTCCAGTAAGTATGATATTTTATATTTTATTTGGGTTTAAACCAAACACATTCGGGGTGAATTTGCCCAAATCTTATTTCTCACTTTTCTACGGTTTTCATTGCTTGCGCGAGGTTCTGACGACTGTTTCGAGCACCGAGCATCCAAATACGTCGTTTATTAGAAAAAAAGGCCACATTAATTTTTTACCATTTTTGACAAAAAATAGAAGGCTAACTTTCTTTGACCCTTTGGTATTTTTTGACCCCAAAAAATGAAAGTTTGAATTTCGCTTATATTTTTACTGTTTCTTTTGCAACTTGTTGAGAAAATAAGAATGGCGCAGTCAGATTTCCAGTAAGTATGATATTTTATATTTTATTTGGGTTTAAACCAAACACATTCGGGGTGAATTTGCCCAAATCTTATTTCTCAATTTTCCACGGTTTTCATTGCTTGCGCGAGGTTCTGACGACTGTTTCGAGCACCGAGCATCCAAATACGTCGTTTTAATAGAAAAAAAGGCCACATTAATTTTTTACCATTTTTGACAAAAAATAGAAGGCTAACTTTCTTTGACCCTTTGGTGTTTTTTGACCCCAAAAAATGAAAGTTTGAATTTCGCTTATATTTTTGCTGTTTCTTTTGCAACTTGTTGAGAAAATAAGAATGGCGCAGTCAGATTTCCAGTAAGTATGATATTTTATATTTTATTTGGGTTTAAACCAAACACATTCGGGGTGAATTTGCCCAAATCTTATTTCTCAATTTTCCACGGTTTTCATTGCTTGCGCGAGGTTCTGACGACTGTTTCGAGCACCGAGCATCCAAATACGTCGTTTTAATAGAAAAAAAGGCCACATTAATTTTTTACCATTTTTGACAAAAAATAGAAGGCAAACTTTCTTTGACCCTTTGGTGTTTTTTGACCCCAAAAAATGAAAGTTTGAATTTCGCTTATATTTTTGCTGTTTCTTTTGCAACTTGTTGAGAAAATAAGAATGGCGCAGTCAGATGTCCATTAAGTATGATATTTTATATTTTATTTGGGTTTAAACCAAACACATTCGGGGTGAATTTGCCCAAATCTTATTTCTCAATTTTCCACGGTTTTCATTGCTTGCGCGAGGTTCTGACGACTGTTTCGAGCACCGAGCATCCAAATACGTCGTTTTAATAGAAAAAAAGGCCACATTAATATTTTACCATTTTTGACAAAAAATAGAAGGCTAACTTTCTTTGACCCTTTGGTGTTTTTTGACCCCAAAAAATGAAAGTTTGAATTTCGCTTATATTTTTGCTGTTTCTTTTGCAACTTGTTGAGAAAATAAGAATGGCGCAGTCAGATTTCCAGTAAGTATGATATTTTATATTTTATTTGGGTTTAAACCAAACACATTCGGGGTGAATTTGCCCAAATCTTATTTCTCAATTTTCCACGGTTTTCATTGCTTGCGCGAGGTTCTGACGACTGTTTCGAGCACCGAGCATCCAAATACGTCGTTTTAATAGAAAAAAAGGCCACATTAATTTTTTACCATTTTTGACAAAAAATAGAAGGCTAACTTTCTTTGACCCTTTGGTATTTTTTGACCCCAAAAAATGAAAGTTTGAATTTCGCTTATATTTTTGCTGTTTCTTTTGCAACTTGTTGAGAAAATAAGAATGGCGCAGTCAGATTTCCAGTAAGTATGATATTTTATATTTTATTTGGGTTTAAACCAAACACATTCGGGGTGAATTTGCCCAAATCTTATTTCTCAATTTTCCACGGTTTTCATTGCTTGCGCGAGGTTCTGACGACTGTTTCGAGCACCGAGCATCCAAATACGTCGTTTTAATAGAAAAAAAGGCCACATTAATTTTTTACCATTTTTGACAAAAAATAGAAGGCTAACTTTCTTTGACCCTTTGGTGTTTTTTGACCCCAAAAAATGAAAGTTTGAATTTCGCTTATATTTTTGCTGTTTCTTTTGCAACTTGTTGAGAAAATAAGAATGGCGCAGTCAGATGTCCATTAAGTATGATATTTTATATTTTATTTGGGTTTAAACCAAACACATTCGGGGTGAATTTGCCCAAATCTTATTTCTCAATTTTCCACGGTTTTCATTGCTTGCGCGAGGTTCTGACGACTGTTTCGAGCACCGAGCATCCAAATACGTCGTTTTAATAGAAAAAAAGGCCACATTAATATTTTACCATTTTTGACAAAAAATAGAAGGCTAACTTTCTTTGACCCTTTGGTGTTTTTTGACCCCAAAAAATGAAAGTTTGAATTTCGCTTATATTTTTGCTGTTTCTTTTGCAACTTGTTGAGAAAATAAGAATGGCGCAGTCAGATATCCAGTAAGTATGATATTTTATATTTTATTTGGGTTTAAACCAAACACATTCGGGGTGAATTTGCCCAAATCTTATTTCTCAATTTTCCACGGTTTTCATTGCTTGCGCGAGGTTCTGACGACTGTTTCGAGCACCGAGCATCCAAATACGTCGTTTTAATAGAAAAAAAGGCCACATTAATTTTTTACCATTTTTGACAAAAAATAGAAGGCTAACTTTCTTTGACCCTTTGGTATTTTTTGACCCCAAAAAATGAAAGTTTGAATTTCGCTTATATTTTTGCTGTTTCTTTTGCAACTTGTTGAGAAAATAAGAATGGCGCAGTCAGATTTCCAGTAAGTATGATATTTTATATTTTATTTGGGTTTAAACCAAACACATTCGGGGTGAATTTGCCCAAATCTTATTTCTCAATTTTCCACGGTTTTCATTGCTTGCGCGAGGTTCTGACGACTGTTTCGAGCACCGAGCATCCAAATACGTCGTTTTAATAGAAAAAAAGGCCACATTAATTTTTTACCATTTTTGACAAAAAATAGAAGGCTAACTTTCTTTGACCCTTTGGTGTTTTTTGACCCCAAAAAATGAAAGTTTGAATTTCGCTTATATTTTTGCTGTTTCTTTTGCAACTTGTTGAGAAAATAAGAATGGCGCAGTCAGATTTCCAGTAAGTATGATATTTTATATTTTATTTGGGTTTAAACCAAACACATTCGGGGTGAATTTGCCCAAATCTTATTTCTCAATTTTCCACGGTTTTCATTGCTTGCGCGAGGTTCTGACGACTGTTTCGAGCACCGAGCATCCAAATACGTCGTTTTAATAGAAAAAAAGGCCACATTAATTTTTTACCATTTTTGACAAAAAATAGAAGGCTAACTTTCTTTGACCCTTTGGTGTTTTTTGACCCCAAAAAATGAAAGTTTGAATTTCGCTTATATTTTTGCTGTTTCTTTTGCAACTTGTTGAGAAAATAAGAATGGCGCAGTCAGATTTCCAGTAAGTATGATATTTTATATTTTATTTGGGTTTAAACCAAACACATTCGGGGTGAATTTGCCCAAATCTTATTTCTCAATTTTCCACGGTTTTCATTGCTTGCGCGAGGTTCTGACGACTGTTTCGAGCACCGAGCATCCAAATACGTCGTTTTAATAGAAAAAAAGGCCACATTAATTTTTTACCATTTTTGACAAAAAATAGAAGGCTAACTCTCTTTGACCCTTTGGTGTTTTTTGACCCCAAAAAATGAAAGTTTGAATTTCGCTTATATTTTTGCTGTTTCTTTTGCAACTTGTTGAGAAAATAAGAATGGCGCAGTCAGATTTCCAGTAAGTATGATATTTTATAATTTATTTGGGTTTAAACCAAACACATTCGGGGTGAATTTGCCCAAATCTTATTTCTCAATTTTCCACGGTTTTCATTGCTTGCGCGAGGTTCTGACGACTGTTTCGAGCACCGAGCATCCAAATACGTCGTTTTAATAGAAAAAAAGGCCACATTAATTTTTTACCATTTTTGACAAAAAATAGAAGGCTAACTTTCTTTGACCCTTTGGTGTTTTTTGACCCCAAAAAATGAAAGTTTGAATTTCGCTTATATTTTTGCTGTTTCTTTTGCAACTTGTTGAGAAAATAAGAATGGCGCAGTCAGATTTCCAGTAAGTATGATATTTTATATTTTATTTGGGTTTAAACCAAACACATTCGGGGTGAATTTGCCCAAATCTTATTTCTCATTTTCCACGGTTTTCATTGCTTGCGCGAGGTTCTGACGACTGTTTCGAGCACCGAGCATCCAAATACGTCGTTTTAATAGAAAAAAAGGCCACATTAATTTTTTACCATTTTTGACAAAAAATAGAAGGCTAACTTTCTTTGACCCTTTGGTGTTTTTCAACCCCAAAAAAAGGAAAGTTTGAATTTCGCTTATATTTTTGCTTTTTCTTTTGCAACTTGTTGAGAAAATAAGAATGGCGCAGTCAGATTTCCAGTAAGTATGATATTTTATAATTTATTTGGGCTTAAACCAAACACATTCGGGGTGAATTTGCCCAAATCTTATTTCTCAATTTTCCACGGTTTTCATTGCTTGCGCGAGGTTCTGACGACTGTTTCGAGCACCGAGCATCCAAATACGTCGTTTTAATAGAAAAAAAGGCCACATTAATTTTTTACCATTTTTGACAAAAAATAGAAGGTTTCTTTGACCCTTTGGTGTTTTTTGACCCCAAAAATTGAAAGTTTGAATTTCGCTTATATTTCTGCTGTTTCTTTTGCAACTTGTTGAGAAAATAAGAATGGCGCAGTCAGATTTCTAGTAAGTATGATATTTTATATTTTATTTGGGTTTAAACCAAACACATTCGGGGTGAATTTGTCAAAATCTTATTGCTCAATTTTCCACGGTTTTCATTGCTTGCGCGAGGTTCTGACGACTGTTTCGAGCACCGAGCATCCAAATACGTCGTTTTAATAGAAAAAAAGGCCACATTAATTTTTTACCATTTTTGACAAAAAATAGAAGGCTAACTTTCTTTGACCCTTTGGTGTTTTTTGACCCCAAAAAATGAAAGTTTGAATTTCGCTTATATTTTTGCTGTTTCTTTTGCAACTTGTTGAGAAAATAAGAATGGCGCAGTCAGATTTCCAGTAAGTAATTAGATATTTTATAATTTATTTGGGTTTAAACCAAACACATTCGGGGTGAATTTGCCCAAATCTTATTTCTCAATTTTCCACGGTTTTCATTGCTTGCGCGAGGTTCTGACGACTGTTTCGAGCACCGAGCATCCAAATACGTCGTTTTAATAGAAAAAAAGGCCACATTAATTTTTTACCATTTTTGACAAAAAATAGAAGGCTAACTTTCTTTGACCCTTTGGTGTTTTTTGACCCCAAAAAATGAAAGTTTGAATTTCGCTTATAGTTTTGCTGTTTCTTTTGCAACTTGTTGAGAAAATAAGAATGGCGCAGTCAGATTTCTAGTAAGTATGATATTTTATATTTTATTTAGGTTTAAACCAAACACATTCGGGGTGAATTTGCCAAAATCTTATTGCTCAATTTTCCACGGTTTTCATTGCTTTCGCGAGGTTCTGACGACTGTTTCGAGCACCGAGCATCCAAATACGTCGTTTTAATAGAAAAAAAGGCCACATTAATTTTTTACCATTTTTGACAAAAAATAGAAGGCTAACTTTCTTTGACCCTTTGGTGTTTTTTGACCCCAAAAAATGAAAGTTTGAATTTCGCTTATATTTTTGCTGTTTCTTTTGCAACTTGTTGAGAAAATAAGAATGGCGCAGTCAGATTTCCAGTAAGTATGATATTTTATATTTTATTTGGGTTTAAACCAAACACATTCGGGGTGAATTTGCCCAAATCTTATTTCTCAATTTTCCACGGTTTTCATTGCTTGCGCGAGGTTCTGACGACTGTTTCGAGCACCGAGCATCCAAATACGTCGTTTTAATAGAAAAAAAGGCCACATTAATTTTTTACCATTTTTGACAAAAAATAGAAGGCTAACTTTCTTTGACCCTTTGGTGTTTTTTGACCCCAAAAAATGAAAGTTTGAATTTCGCTTATAGTTTTGCTGTTTCTTTTGCAACTTGTTGAGAAAATAAGAATGGCGCAGTCAGATTTCTAGTAAGTATGATATTTTATATTTTATTTAGGTTTAAACCAAACACATTCGGGGTGAATTTGCCAAAATCTTATTGCTCAATTTTCCACGGTTTTCATTGCTTTCGCGAGGTTCTGACGACTGTTTCGAGCACCGAGCATCCAAATACGTCGTTTTAATAGAAAAAAAGGCCACATTAATTTTTTACCATTTTTGACAAAAAATAGAAGGCTAACTTTCTTTGACCCTTTGGTGTTTTTTGACCGCAAAAAATGAAAGTTTGAATTTCGCTTATATTTTTGCTGTTTCTTTTGCAACTTGTTGAGAAAATAAGAATGGCGCAGTCAGATTTCCAGTAAGTATGATATTTTATATTTTATTTGGGTTTAAACCAAACACATTCGGGGTGAATTTGCCCAAATCTTATTTCTCAATTTTCCACGGTTTTCAATGCTTGCGCGAGGTTCTGACGACTGTTTCGAGCACCGAGCATCCAAATACGTCGTTTTAATAGAAAAAAAGGCCACATTAATTTTTTACCATTTTTGACAAAAAATAGAAGGCTAACTTTCTTTGACCCTTTGGTGTTTTTTGACCCCAAAAAATGAAAGTTTGAATTTCGCTTATATTTTTGCTGTTTCTTTTGCAACTTGTTGAGAAAATAAGAATGGCGCAGTCAGATTTCCAGTAAGTATGATATTTTATATTTTATTTGGGTTTATACCAAACACATTCGGGGTGAATTTGCCCAAATCTTATTTCTCAATTTTCCACGGTTTTCATTGCTTGCGCGAGGTTCTGACGACTGTTTCGAGCACCGAGCATCCAAATACGTCGTTTTAATAGAAAAAAAGGCCACATTAATTTTTTACCATTTTTGACAAAAAATAGAAGGCTAACTTTCTTTGACCCTTTGATGATTTTTAACCCCAAAAAAAGGAAAGTTTGAATTTCGCTTATATTTTTGCTGTTTCTTTTGCAACTTGTTGAGAAAATAAGAATGGCGCAGTCAGATTTCCAGTAAGTATGATATTTTATAATTTATTTGGGTTTAAACCAAACACATTCGGGGTGAATTTGCCCAAATCTTATTTCTCATTTTTCCACGGTTTTCATTGCTTGCGCGAGGTTCTGACGACTGTTTCGAGCACCGAGCATCCAAATACGTCGTTTTAATAGAAAAAAAGGCCACATTAATTTTTTACCATTTTTGACAAAAAATAGAAGGCTTCTTTGACCCTTTGGTGTTTTTTGACCCCAAAAAATGAAAGTTTGAATTTCGCTTATATTTTTGCTGTTTCTTTTGCAACTTGTTGAGAAAATAAGAATGGCGCAGTCAGATTTCTAGTAAGTATGATATTTTATATTTTATTTGGGTTTAAACCAAACACATTCGGGGTGAATTTGCCCAAATCTTATTTCTCAATTTTCCACGGTTTTCATTGCTTGCGCGAGGTTCTGACGACTGTTTTGAGCACCGAGCATCCAAATACGTCGTTTTAATAGAAAAAAAGGCCACATTAATTTTTTACCATTTTTGACAAAAAATAGAAGGCTAACTTTCTTTGACCCTTTGGTGTTTTTTAACCCCAAAAAAAGGAAAGTTTGAATTTCGCTTATATTTTTGCTGTTTCTTTTGCAACTTGTTGAGAAAATAAGAATGGCGCAGTCAGATTTCCAGTAAGTATGATATTTTATAATTTATTTGGGTTTAAACCAAACACATTCGCGGTGAATTTTCCCAAATCTTATTTCTCAATTTTCCACGGTTTTCATTGCTTGCGCGAGGTTCTGACGACTGTTTCGAGCACCGAGCATCCAAATACGTCGTTTTAATAGAAAAAAAGGCCACATTAATTTTTTACCATTTTTGACAAAAAATAGAAGGCTTACTTTCTTTGACCCTTTGGTGTTTTTTGACCCCAAAAAATGAAAGTTTGAATTTCGCTTATATTTTTGCTGTTTCTTTTGCAACTTGTTGAGAAAATAAGAATGGCGCAGTCAGATTTCCAGTAAGTATGATATTTTATATTTTATTTGGGTTTATACCAAACACATTCGGGGTGAATTTGCCCAAATCTTATTTCTCAATTTTCCACGGTTTTCATTGCTTGCGCGAGGTTCTGACGACTGTTTCGAGCACCGAGCATCCAAATACGTCGTTTTAATAGAAAAAAAGGCCACATTAATTTTTTACCATTTTTGACAAAAAATAGAAGGCTAACTTTCTTTGACCCTTTGGTGATTTTTAACCCCAAAAAAAGGAAAGTTTGAATTTCGCTTATATTTTTGCTGTTTCTTTTGCAACTTGTTGAGAAAATAAGAATGGCGCAGTCAGATTTCCAGTAAGTATGATATTTTATAATTTATTTGGGTTTAAACCAAACACATTCGGGGTGAATTTGCCCAAATCTTATTTCTCATTTTTCCACGGTTTTCATTGCTTGCGCGAGGTTCTGACGACTGTTTCGAGCACCGAGCATCCAAATACGTCGTTTTAATAGAAAAAAAGGCCACATTAATTTTTTACCATTTTTGACAAAAAATAGAAGGCTAACTTTCTTTGACCCTTTGGTGTTTTTTGACCCCAAAAAATGAAAGTTTGAATTTCGCTTATAGTTATGCTGTTTCTTTTGCAACTTGTCGAGAAAATAAGAATGGCGCAGTCAGATTTCCAGTAAGTATGATATTTTATATTTTATTTGGGTTTAAACCAAACACATTCGGGGTGAATTTGCCCAAATCTTATTTCTCAATTTTCCACGGTTTTCATTGCTTGCGCGAGGTTCTGACGACTGTTTCGAGCACCGAGCATCCAAATACGTCGTTTTAATAGAAAAAAAGGCCACATTAATTTTTTACCATTTTTGACAAAAAAAAGAAGGCTAACTTTCTATGACCCTTTGGTGTTTTTTGACCCCAAAAAATGAAAGTTTGAATTTCGCTTATAGTTTTGCTGTTTCTTTTGCAACTTGTTGAGAAAATAAGAATGGCGCAGTCAGATTTCCAGTAAGTATGATATTTTATATTTTATTTGGGTTTAAACCAAACACATTCGGGGTGAATTTGCCCAAATCTTATTTCTCAATTTTCCACGGTTTTCATTGCTTGCGCGAGGTTCTGACGACTGTTTCGAGCACCGAGCATCCAAATACGTCGTTTTATTAGAAAAAAAGGCCACATTAATTTTTTACCATTTTTGACAAAAAATAGAAGGCTAACTTTCTTTGACCCTTTGGTGTTTTTCAACCCCAAAAAAAGGAAAGTTTGAATTTCGCTTATATTTTTGCTTTTTCTTTTGCAACTTGTTGAGAAAATAAGAATGGCGCAGTCAGATTTCCAGTAAGTATGATATTTTATAATTTATTTGGGCTTAAACCAAACACATTCGGGGTGAATTTGCCCAAATCTTATTTCTCAATTTTCCACGGTTTTCATTGCTTGCGCGAGGTTCTGACGACTGTTTCGAGCACCGAGCATCCAAATACGTCGTTTTAATAGAAAAAAAGGCCACATTAATTTTTTACCATTTTTGACAAAAAATAGAAGGCTTCTTTGACCCTTTGGTGTTTTTTGACCCCAAAAATTGAAAGTTTGAATTTCGCTTATATTTCTGCTGTTTCTTTTGCAACTTGTTGAGAAAATAAGAATGGCGCAGTCAGATTTCTAGTAAGTATGATATTTTATATTTTATTTAGGTTTAAACCAAACACATTCGGGGTGAATTTGCCAAAATCTTATTGCTCAATTTTCCACGGTTTTCATTGCTTTCGCGAGGTTCTGACGACTGTTTCGAGCACCGAGCATCCAAATACGTCGTTTTAATAGAAAAAAAGGCCACATTAATTTTTTACCATTTTTGACAAAAAATAGAAGGCTAACTTTCTTTGACCCTTTGGTGTTTTTTGACCCCAAAAAATGAAAGTTTGAATTTCGCTTATATTTTTGCTGTTTCTTTTGCAACTTGTTGAGAAAATAAGAATGGCGCAGTCAGATTTCCAGTAAGTAATTAGATATTTTATAATTTATTTGGGTTTAAACCAAACACATTCGGGGTGAATTTGCCCAAATCTTATTTCTCAATTTTCCACGGTTTTCATTGCTTGCGCGAGGTTCTGACGACTGTTTCGAGCACCGAGCATCCAAATACGTCGTTTTAATAGAAAAAAAGGCCACATTAATTTTTTACCATTTTTGACAAAAAATAGAAGGCTTACTTTCTTTGACCCTTTGGTGTTTTTTGACCCCAAAAAATGAAAGTTTGAATTTCGCTTATAGTTTTGCTGTTTCTTTTGCAACTTGTTGAGAAAATAAGAATGGCGCAGTCAGATTTCCAGTAAGTATGATATTTTATATTTTATTTGGGTTTAAACCAAACACATTCGGGGTGAATTTGCCCAAATCTTATTTCTCAATTTTCCACGGTTTTCATTGCTTGCGCGAGGTTCTGACGACTGTTTCGAGCACCGAGCATCCAAATACGTCGTTTTAATAGAAAAAAAGGCCACATTAATTTTTTACCATTTTTGACAAAAAATAGAAGGCTAACTTTCTTTGACCCTTTGGTGTTTTTTGACCCCAAAAAATGAAAGTTTGAATTTCGCTTATAGTTTTGCTGTTTCTTTTGCAACTTGTTGAGAAAATAAGAATGGCGCAGTCAGATTTCCAGTAAGTATGATATTTTATATTTTATTTGGGTTTAAACCAAACACATTCGGGGTGAATTTGCCCAAATCTTATTTTTCAATTTTCCACGGTTTTCATTGCTTGCGCGAGGTTCTGACGACTGTTTCGAGCACCGAGCATCCAAATACGTCGTTTTATTAGAAAAAAAGGCCACATTAATTTTTTACCATTTTTGACAAAAAATAGAAGGCTAACTTTCTTTGACCCTTTGGTGTTTTTCAACCCCAAAAAAAGGAAAGTTTGAATTTCGCTTATATTTTTGCTTTTTCTTTTGCAACTTGTTGAGAAAATAAGAATGGCGCAGTCAGATTTCCAGTAAGTATGATATTTTATAATTTATTTGGGCTTAAACCAAACACATTCGGGGTGAATTTGCCCAAATCTTATTTCTCAATTTTCCACGGTTTTCATTGCTTGCGCGAGGTTCTGACGACTGTTTCGAGCACCGAGCATCCAAATACGTCGTTTTAATAGAAAAAAAGGCCACATTAATTTTTTACCATTTTTGACAAAAAATAGAAGGTTTCTTTGACCCTTTGGTGTTTTTTGACCCCAAAAATTGAAAGTTTGAATTTCGCTTATATTTCTGCTGTTTCTTTTGCAACTTGTTGAGAAAATAAGAATGGCGCAGTCAGATTTCTAGTAAGTATGATATTTTATATTTTATTTGGGTTTAAACCAAACACATTCGGGGTGAATTTGTCAAAATCTTATTGCTCAATTTTCCACGGTTTTCATTGCTTGCGCGAGGTTCTGACGACTGTTTCGAGCACCGAGCATCCAAATACGTCGTTTTAATAGAAAAAAAGGCCACATTAATTTTTTACCATTTTTGACAAAAAATAGAAGGCTAACTTTCTTTGACCCTTTGGTGTTTTTTGACCCCAAAAAATGAAAGTTTGAATTTCGCTTATATTTTTGCTGTTTCTTTTGCAACTTGTTGAGAAAATAAGAATGGCGCAGTCAGATTTCCAGTAAGTATGATATTTTATATTTTATTTGGGTTTAAACCAAACACATTCGGGGTGAATTTGCCCAAATCTTATTTCTCAATTTTCCACGGTTTTCATTGCTTGCGCGAGGTTCTGACGACTGTTTCGAGCACCGAGCATCCAAATACGTCGTTTTAATAGAAAAAAAGGCCACATTAATTTTTCACCATTTTTGACAAAAAATAGAAGGCTAACTTTCTTTGACCCTTTGGTGTTTTTTGACCCCAAAAAATAAAAGTTTGAATTTCGCTTATATTTTTGCTGTTTCTTTTGCAACTTGTTGAGAAAATAAGAATGGCGCAGTCAGATTTCCAGTAAGTATGATATTTTATAATTTATTTGGGTTTAAACCAAACACATTCGGGGTGAATTTGCCCAAATCTTATTTCTCAATTTTCCACGGTTTTCATTGCTTGCGCGAGGTTCTGACGACTGTTTCGAGCACCGAGCATCCAAATACGTCGTTTTAATAGAAAAAAAGGCCACATTAATTTTTTACCATTTTTGACAAAAAATAGAAGGCTAACTTTCTTTGACCCTTTGGTGTTTTTTGACCCCAAAAAATGAAAGTTTGAATTTCGCTTATATTTTTGCTGTTTCTTTTGCAACTTGTTGAGAAAATAAGAATGGCGCAGTCAGATTTCCAGTAAGTATGATATTTTATATTTTATTTGGGTTTAAACCAAACACATTCGGGGTGAATTTGCCCAAATCTTATTTCTCAATTTTCCACGGTTTTCATTGCTTGCGCGAGGTTCTGACGACTGTTTCGAGCACCGAGCATCCAAATACGTCGTTTTAATAGAAAAAAAGGCCACATTAATTTTTTACCATTTTTGACAAAAAATTGAAGGCTAACTTTCTTTGACCCTTTGGTGTTTTTTGACCCCAAAAAATGAAAGTTTGAATTTCGCTTATATTTTTGCTGTTTCTTTTGCAACTTGTTGAGAAAATAAGAATGGCGCAGTCAGATTTCCAGTAAGTATGATATTTTATATTTTATTTGGGTTTAAACCAAACACATTCGGGGTGAATTTGCCCAAATCTTATTTCTCAATTTTCCACGGTTTTCATTGCTTGCGCGAGGTTCTGACGACTGTTTCGAGCACCGAGCATCCAAATACGTCGTTTTATTAGAAAAAAAGGCCACATTAATTTTTTACCATTTTTGACAAAAAATAGAAGGCTAACTTTCTTTGACCCTTTGGTGTTTTTCAACCCCAAAAAAAGGAAAGTTTGAATTTCGCTTATATTTTTGCTTTTTCTTTTGCAACTTGTTGAGAAAATAAGAATGGCGCAGTCAGATTTCCAGTAAGTATGATATTTTATAATTTATTTGGGCTTAAACCAAACACATTCGGGGTGAATTTGCCCAAATCTTATTTCTCAATTTTCCACGGTTTTCATTGCTTGCGCGAGGTTCTGACGACTGTTTCGAGCACCGAGCATCCAAATACGTCGTTTTAATAGAAAAAAAGGCCACATTAATTTTTTACCATTTTTGACAAAAAATAGAAGGCTTCTTTGACCCTTTGGTGTTTTTTGACCCCAAAAATTGAAAGTTTGAATTTCGCTTATAGTTCTGCTGTTTCTTTTGCAACTTGTTGAGAAAATAAGAATGGCGCAGTCAGATTTCTAGTAAGTATGATATTTTATATTTTATTTGGGTTTAAACCAAACACATTCGGGGTGAATTTGCCAAAATCTTATTGCTCAATTTTCTACGGTTTTCATTGCTTGCGCGAGGTTCTGACGACTGTTTCGAGCACCGAGCATCCAAATACGTCGTTTTAATAGAAAAAAAGGCCACATTAATTTTTTACCATTTTTGACAAAAAATAGAAGGCTAACTTTCTTTGACCATTTGGTGTTTTTTGACCCCAAAAAATGAAAGTTTGAATTTCGCTTATATTTTTGCTGTTTCTTTTGCAACTTGTTGAGAAAATAAGAATGGCGCAGTCAGATTTCCAGTAAGTATGATATTTTATATTTTATTTGGGTTTAAACCAAACACATTCGGGGTGAATTTGCCCAAATCTTATTTCTCAATTTTCCACGGTTTTCATTGCTTGCGCGAGGTTCTGACGACTGTTTCGAGCACCGAGCATCCAAATACGTCGTTTTAATAGAAAAAAAGGCCACATTAATTTTTTACCATTTTTGACAAAAAATAGAAGGCTTCTTTGACCCTTTGGTGTTTTTTGACCCCAAAAATTGAAAGTTTGAATTTCGCTTATATTTCTGCTGTTTCTTTTGCAACTTGTTGAGAAAATAAGAATGGCGCAGTCAGATTTCCAGTAAGTATGATATTTTATAATTTATTTGGGCTTAAACCAAACACATTCGGGGTGAATTTGCCCAAATCTTATTTCTCAATTTTCCACGGTTTTCATTGCTTGCGCGAGGTTCTGACGACTGTTTCGAGCACCGAGCATCCAAATACGTCGTTTTAATAGAAAAAAAGGCCACATTAATTTTTTACCATTTTTGACAAAAAATAGAAGGCTTCTTTGACCCTTTGGTGTTTTTTGACCCCAAAAATTGAAAGTTTGAATTTCGCTTATATTTCTGCTGTTTCTTTTGCAACTTGTTGAGAAAATAAGAATGGCGCAGTCAGATTTCTAGTAAGTATGATATTTTATATTTTATTTGGGTTTAAACCAAACACATTCGGGGTGAATTTGCCAAAATCTTATTGCTCAATTTTCCACGGTTTTCATTGCTTGCGCGAGGTTCTGACGACTGTTTCGAGCACCGAGCATCCAAATACGTCGTTTTAATAGAAAAAAAGGCCACATTAATTTTTTACCATTTTTGACAAAAAATAGAAGGCTAACTTTCTTTGACCCTTTGGTGTTTTTTGACCCCAAAAAATGAAAGTTTGAATTTCGCTTATATTTTTGCTGTTTCTTTTGCAACTTGTTGAGAAAATAAGAATGGCGCAGTCAGATTTCCAGTAAGTATGATATTTTATATTTTATTTGGGTTTAAACCAAACACATTCGGGGTGAATTTGCCCAAATCTTATTTCTCAATTTTCCACGGTTTTCATTGCTTGCGCGAGGTTCTGACGACTGTTTCGAGCACCGAGCATCCAAATACGTCGTTTTAATAGAAAAAAAGGCCACATTAATTTTTTACCATTTTTGACAAAAAATAGAAGGCTAACTTTCTTTGACCCTTTGGTGTTTTTTGACCCCAAAAAATGAAAGTTTGAATTTCGCTTATAGTTTTGCTGTTTCTTTTGCAACTTGTTGAGAAAATAAGAATGGCGCAGTCAGATTTCCAGTAAGTATGATATTTTATATTTTATTTGGGTTTAAACCAAACACATTCGGGGTGAATTTGCCCAAATCTTATTTCTCAATTTTCCACGGTTTTCATTGCTTGCGCGAGGTTCTGACGACTGTTTCGAGCACCGAGCATCCAAATACGTCGTTTTATTAGAAAAAAAGGCCACATTAATTTTTTACCATTTTTGACAAAAAATAGAAGGCTAACTTTCTTTGACCCTTTGGTGTTTTTCAACCCCAAAAAAAGGAAAGTTTGAATTTCGCTTATATTTTTGCTTTTTCTTTTGCAACTTGTTGAGAAAATAAGAATGGCGCAGTCAGATTTCCAGTAAGTATGATATTTTATAATTTATTTGGGCTTAAACCAAACACATTCGGGGTGAATTTGCCCAAATCTTATTTCTCAATTTTCCACGGTTTTCATTGCTTGCGCGAGGTTCTGACGACTGTTTCGAGCACCGAGCATCCAAATACGTCGTTTTAATAGAAAAAAAGGCCACATTAATTTTTTACCATTTTTGACAAAAAATAGAAGGCTTCTTTGACCCTTTGGTGTTTTTTGACCCCAAAAATTGAAAGTTTGAATTTCGCTTATATTTCTGCTGTTTCTTTTGCAACTTGTTGAGAAAATAAGAATGGCGCAGTCAGATTTCTAGTAAGTATGATATTTTATATTTTATTTGGGTTTAAACCAAACACATTCGGGGTGAATTTGCCAAAATCTTATTGCTCAATTTTCCACGGTTTTCATTGCTTGCGCGAGGTTCTGACGACTGTTTCGAGCACCGAGCATCCAAATACGTCGTTTTAATAGAAAAAAAGGCCACATTAATTTTTTACCATTTTTGACAAAAAATAGAAGGCTAACTTTCTTTGACCCTTTGGTGTTTTTTGACCCCAAAAAATGAAAGTTTGAATTTCGCTTATATTTTTGCTGTTTCTTTTGCAACTTGTTGAGAAAATAAGAATGGCGCAGTCAGATTTCCAGTAAGTATGATATTTTATATTTTATTTGGGTTTAAACCAAACACATTCGGGGTGAATTTGCCCAAATCTAATTTCTCAATTTTCCACGGTTTTCATTGCTTGCGCGAGGTTCTGACGACTGTTTCGAGCACCGAGCATCCAAATACGTCGTTTTAATAGAAAAAAAGGCCACATTAATTTTTTACCATTTTTGACAAAAAATAGAAGGCTAACTTTCTTTGACCCTTTGGTGTTTTTTGACCCCAAAAAATGAAAGTTTGGATTTCGATTATATTTTTGCTGTTTCTTTTGCAACTTGTTGAGAAAATAAGAATGGCGCAGTCAGATTTCTAGTAAGTATGATATTTTATATTTTATTTGGGTTTAAACCAAACACATTCGGGGTGAATTTGCCCAAATCTAATTTCTCAATTTTCCACGGTTTTCATTGCTTGCGCGAGGTTCTGACGACTGTTTCGAGCACCGAGCATCCAAATACGTCGTTTTAATAGAAAAAAAGGCCACATTAATTTTTTACCATTTTTGACAAAAAATAGAAGGCTAACTTTCTTTGACCCTTTGGTGTTTTTTGACCCCAAAAAATGAAAGTTTGGATTTCGCTTATATTTTTGCTGTTTCTTTTGCAACTTGTTGAGAAAATAAGAATGGCGCAGTCAGATTTCTAGTAAGTATGATATTTTATATTTTATTTGGGTTTAAACCAAACACATTCGGGGTGAATTTGCCCAAATCTTATTTCTCAATTTTCCACGGTTTTCATTGCTTGCGCGAGGTTCTGACGACTGTTTTGAGCACCGAGCATCCAAATACGTCGTTTTAATAGAAAAAAAGGCCACATTAATTTTTTACCATTTTTGACAAAAAATAGAAGGCTAACTTTCTTTGACCCTTTGGTGTTTTTTAACCCCAAAAAAAGGAAAGTTTGAATTTCGCTTATATTTTTGCTGTTTCTTTTGCAACTTGTTGAGAAAATAAGAATGGCGCAGTCAGATTTCCAGTAAGTATGATATTTTATAATTTATTTGGGTTTAAACCAAACACATTCGCGGTGAATTTGCCCAAATCTTATTTCTCAATTTTCCACGGTTTTCATTGCTTGCGCGAGGTTCTGACGACTGTTTCGAACACCGAGCATCCAAATACGTCGTTTTAATAGAAAAAAAGGCCACATTAATTTTTTACCATTTTTGACAAAAAATAGAAGGCTAACTTTCTTTGACCCTTTGGTGTTTTTTGACCCCAAAAAATGAAAGTTTGAATTTCGCTTATATTTTTGCTGTTTCTTTTGCAACTTGTTGAGAAAATAAGAATGGCGCAGTCAGATTTCCAGTAAGTATGATATTTTATATTTTATTTGGGTTTAAACCAAACACATTCGGGGTGAATTTGCCCAAATCTTATTTCTCAATTTTCCACGGTTTTCATTGCTTGCGCGAGGTTCTGACGACTGTTTCGAGCACCGAGCATCCAAATACGTCGTTTTAATAGAAAAAAAGGCCACATTAATTTTTTACCATTTTTGACAAAAAATAGAAGGCTAACTTTCATTGACCCTTTGGTGTTTTTTGACCCCAAAAAATGAAAGTTTGAATTTCGTTTATATTTTTGCTGTTTCTTTTGCAACTTGTTGAGAAAATAAGAATGGCGCAGTCAGATTTCCAGTAAGTATGATATTTTATATTTTATTTGGGTTTAAACCAAACACATTCGGGGTGAATTTGCCCAAATCTTATTTCTCAATTTTCCACGGTTTATATTGCTTGCGCGAGGTTCTGACGACTGTTTCGAGCACCGAGCATCCAAATACGTCGTTATAATAGAAAAAAAGGCCACATTAATTTTTTACCATTTTTGACAAAAAATAGAAGGCTAACTTTATTTGACCCTTTGGTGTTTTTTGACCCCAAAAAATGAAAGTTTGAATTTCGCTTATATTTTTGCTGTTTCTTTTGCAACTTGTTGAGAAAATAAGAATGGCGCAGTCAGATTTCCAGTAAGTATGATATTTTATATTTTATTTGGGTTTAAACCAAACACATTCGGGGTGAATTTGCCCAAATCTTATTTCTCAATTTTCCACGGTTTTCATTGCTTGCGCGAGGTTCTGACGACTGTTTCGAGCACCGAGCATCCAAATACGTCGTTTTAATAGAAAAAAAGGCCACATTAATTTTTTACCATTTTTGACAAAAAATAGAAGGCTAACTTTCTTTGACCCTTTGGTGTTTTTTGACCCCAAAAAATGAAAGTTTGAATTTCGCTTATATTTTTGCTGTTTCTTTTGCAACTTGTTGAGAAAATAAGAATGGCGCAGTCAGATTTCCAGTAAGTATGATATTTTATATTTTATTTGGGTTTAAACCAAACACATTCGGGGTGAATTTGCCCAAATCTTATTTCTCAATTTTCCACGGTTTTCATTGCTTGCGCGAGGTTCTGACGACTGTTTCGAGCACCGAGCATCCAAATACGTGGTTTTAATAGAAAAAAATGCCACATTAATTTTTTACCATTTTTGACAAAAAATAGAAGGCTAACTTTCTTTGACCCTTTGGTGTTTTTTGACCCCAAAAAATGAAAGTTTGAATTTCGCTTATATTTTTGCTGTTTCTTTTGCAACTTGTTGAGAAAATAAGAATGGCGCAGTCAGATTTCCAGTAAGTATGATATTTTATATTTTATTTGGGTTTAAACCAAACACATTCGGGGTGAATTTGCCCAAATCTTATTTCTCAATTTTCCACGGTTTATATTGCTTGCGCGAGGTTCTGACGACTGTTTCGAGCACCGAGCATCCAAATACGTCGTTTTAATAGAAAAAAAGGCCACATTAATTTTTTACCATTTTTGACAAAAAATAGAAGGCTAACTTTCTTTGACCCTTTGGTGTTTTTTGACCCCAAAAAATGAAAGTTTGAATTTCGCTTATAGTTTTGCTGTTTCTTTTGCAACTTGTCGAGAAAATAAGAATGGCGCAGTCAGATTTCCAGTAAGTATGATATTTTATATTTTATTTGGGTTTAAACCAAACACATTCGGGGTGAATTTGCCCAAATCTTATTTCTCAATTTTCCACGGTTTTCATTGCTTGCGCGAGGTTCTGACGACTGTTTCGAGCACCGAGCATCCAAATACGTCGTTTTAATAGAAAAAAAGGCCACATTAATTTTTTACCATTTTTGACAAAAAATAGAAGGCTAACTTTCTTTGACCCTTTGGTGTTTTTTAACCCCAAAAAAAGGAAAGTTTGAATTTCGCTTATATTTTTGCTGTTTCTTTTGCAACTTGTTGAGAAAATAAGAATGGCGCAGTCAGATTTCCAGTAAGTATGATATTTTATATTTTATTTGGGTTTAAACCAAACACATTCGGGGTGAATTTGCCCAAATCTTATTTCTCAATTTTCCACGGTTTTCATTGCTTGCGCGAGGTTCTGACGACTGTTTCGAGCACCGAGCATCCAAATACGTCGTTTTAATAGAAAAAAAGGCCACATTAATTTTTTACCATTTTTGACAAAAAATAGAAGGCTAACTTTCTTTGACCCTTTGGTGTTTTTTGACCCCAAAAAATGAAAGTTTGAATTTCGCTTATATTTTTGCTGTTTCTTTTGCAACTTGTTGAGAAAATAAGAATGGCGCAGTCAGATTTCCAGTAAGTATGATATTTTATATTTTATTTGGGTTTAAACCAAACACATTCGGGGTGAATTTGCCCAAATTTTATTTCTCAATTTTCCACGGTTTTCATTGCTTGCGCGAGGTTCTGACGACTGTTTCGAGCACCGAGCATCCAAATACGTCGTTTTAATAGAAAAAAAGGCCACATTAATTTTTTACCATTTTTGACAAAAAATAGAAGGCTAACTTTCTTTGACCCTTTGGTGTTTTTTGACCCCAAAAAATGAAAGTTTGAATTTCGCTTATATTTTTGCTGTTTCTTTTGCAACTTGTTGAGAAAATAAGAATGGCGCAGTCAGATTTCCAGTAAGTATGATATTTTATATTTTATTTGGGTTTAAACCAAACACATTCGGGGTGAATTTGCCCAAATCTTATTTCTCAATTTTCCACGGTTTATATTGCTTGCGCGAGGTTCTGACGACTGTTTCGAGCACCGAGCATCCAAATACGTCGTTTTAATAGAAAAAAAGGCCACATTAATTTTTTACCATTTTTGACAAAAAATAGAAGGCTAACTTTCTTTGACCCTTTGGTGTTTTTTGACCCCAAAAAATGAAAGTTTGAATTTCGCTTATAGTTTTGCTGTTTCTTTTGCAACTTGTCGAGAAAATAAGAATGGCGCAGTCAGATTTCCAGTAAGTATGATATTTTATATTTTATTTGGGTTTAAACCAAACACATTCGGGGTGAATTTGCCCAAATCTTATTTCTCAATTTTCCACGGTTTTCATTGCTTGCGCGAGGTTCTGACGACTGTTTCGAGCACCGAGCATCCAAATACGTCGTTTTAATAGAAAAAAAGGCCACATTAATTTTTTACCATTTTTGACAAAAAATAGAAGGATAACTTTCTTTGACCCTTTGGTGTTTTTTAACCCCAAAAAAAGGAAAGTTTGAATTTCGCTTATATTTTTGCTGTTTCTTTTGCAACTTGTCGAGAAAATAAGAATGGCGCAGTCAGATTTCCAGTAAGTATGATATTTTATAATTTATTTGGGTTTAAACCAAACACATTCGGGGTGAATTTGCCCAAATCTTATTTCTCAATTTTCCACGGTTTTCATTGCTTGCGCGAGGTTCTGACGACTGTTTCGAGCACCGAGCATCCAAATACGTCGTTTTAATAGAAAAAAAGGCCACATTAATTTTTTAACATTTTTGACAAAAAATAGAAGACTAACTTTCTTTGACCCTTTGGTGTTTTTTGACCCCAAAAAATGAAAGTTTGAATTTCGCTTATATTTTTGCTGTTTCTTTTGCAACTTGTTGAGAAAATAAGAATGGCGCAGTCAGATTTCCAGTAAGTATGATATTTTATATTTTATTTGGGTTTAAACCAAACACATTCGGGGTGAATTTGCCCAAATCTTACTTCTCAATTTTCCACGGTTTTCAATGCTTGCGCGAGGTTCTGACGACTGTTTCGAGCACCGAGCATCCAAATACGTCGTTTTAATAGAAAAAAAGGCCACATTAATTTTTTACCATTTTTGACAAAAAATAGAAGGCTAACTTTCTTTGACCCTTTGGTGTTTTTTGACCCCAAAAAATGAAAGTTTGAATTTCGCTTATATTTTTGCTGTTTCTTTTGCAACTTGTTGAGAAAATAAGAATGGCGCAGTCAGATTTCCAGTAAGTATGATATTTTATATTTTATTTGGGTTTATACCAAACACATTCGGGGTGAATTTGCCCAAATCTTATTTCTCAATTTTCCACGGTTTTCATTGCTTGCGCGAGGTTCTGACGACTGTTTCGAGCACCGAGCATCCAAATACGTCGTTTTAATAGAAAAAAAGGCCACATTAATTTTTTACCATTTTTGACAAAAAATAGAAGGCTTACTTTCTTTGACCCTTTGGTGATTTTTAACCCCAAAAAAAGGAAAGTTTGAATTTCGCTTATATTTTTGCTGTTTCTTTTGCAACTTGTTGAGAAAATAAGAATGGCGCAGTCAGATTTCCAGTAAGTATGATATTTTATAATTTATTTGGGTTTAAACCAAACACATTCGGGGTGAATTTGCCCAAATCTTATTTCTCATTTTTCCACCGTTTTCATTGCTTGCGCGAGGTTCTGACGACTGTTTCGAGCACCGAGCATCCAAATACGTCGTTTTAATAGAAAAAAAGGCCACATTAATTTTTTACCATTTTTGACAAAAAATAGAAGGCTTCTTTGACCCTTTGGTGTTTTTTGACCCCAAAAAATGAAAGTTTGGATTTCGCTTATAATTTTGCTGTTTCTTTTGCAACTTGTTGAGAAAATAAGAATGGCGCAGTCAGATTTCTAGTAAGTATGATATTTTATATTTTATTTGGGTTTAAACCAAACACATTCGGGGTGAATTTGCCCAAATCTTATTTCTCAATTTTCCACGGTTTTCATTGCTTGCGCGAGGTTCTGACGACTGTTTCGAGCACCGAGCATCCAAATACGTCGTTTTAATAGAAAAAAAGGCCACATTAATTTTTTACCATTTTTGACAAAAAATAGAAGGCTAACTTTCTTTGACCCTTTGGTGTTTTTTGACCTCAAAAAATGAAAGTTTGAATTTCGCTTATATTTTTGCTGTTTCTTTTGCAACTTGTTGAGAAAATAAGAATGGCGCAGTCAGATTTCCAGTAAGTATGATATTTTATATTTTATTTGGGTTTAAACCAAACACATTCGGGGTGTATTTGCCCAAATCTTATTTCTCAATTTTCCACGGTTTTCATTGCTTGCGCGAGGTTCTGACGACTGTTTCGAGCACCGAGCATCCAAATACGTCGTTTTAATAGAAAAAAAGGCCACATTAATTTTTTACCATTTTTGACAAAAAATAGAAGGCTAACTTTCTTTGACCCTTTGGTGTTTTTTGACCCCAAAAAATGAAAGTTTGAATTTCGCTTATAGTTTTGCTGTTTCTTTTGCAACTTGTCGAGAAAATAAGAATGGCGCAGTCAGATTTCCAGTAAGTATGATATTTTATATTTTATTTGGGTTTAAACCAAACACATTCGGGGTGAATTTGCCCAAATCTTATTTCTCAATTTTCCACGGTTTTCATTGCTTGCGCGAGGTTCTGACGACTGTTTCGAGCACCGAGCATCCAAATACGTCGATTTAATAGAAAAAAAGGCCACATTAATTTTTTACCATTTTTGACAAAAAATAGAAGGCTAACTTTCTTTGACCCTTTGGTGTTTTTTAACCCCAAAAAAAGGAAAGTTTGAATTTCGCTTATATTTTTGCTGTTTCTTTTGCAACTTGTTGAGAAAATAAGAATGGCGCAGTCAGATTTCCAGTAAGTATGATATTTTATATTTTATTTGGGTTTAAACCAAACACATTCGGGGTGAATTTGCCCAAATCTTATTTCTCAATTTTCCACGGTTTTCATTGCTTGCGCGAGGTTCTGACGACTGTTTCGAGCACCGAGCATCCAAATACGTCGTTTTAATAGAAAAAAAGGCCACATTAATTTTTTACCATTTTTGACAAAAAATAGAAGGCTAACTTTCTTTGACCCTTTGGTGTTTTTTGACCCCAAAAAATGAAAGTTTGAATTTCGCTTATATTTTTGCTGTTTCTTTTGCAACTTGTTGAGAAAATAAGAATGGCGCAGTCAGATTTCCAGTAAGTATGATATTTTATATTTTATTTGGGTTTAAACCAAACACATTCGGGGTGAATTTGCCCAAATCTTATTTCTCAATTTTCCACGGTTTTCATTGCTTGCGCGAGGTTCTGACGACTGTTTCGAGCACCGAGCATCCAAATACGTCGTTTTAATAGAAAAAAAGGCCACATTAATTTTTTACCATTTTTGACAAAAAATAGAAGGCTAACTTTCTTTGACCCTTTGGTGTTTTTTGACCCCAAAAAATGAAAGTTTGAATTTCGCTTATAGTTTTGCTGTTTCTTTTGCAACTTGTCGAGAAAATAAGAATGGCGCAGTCATATTTCCAGTAAGTATGATATTTTATATTTTATTTGGGTTTAAACCAAACACATTCGGGGTGAATTTGCCCAAATCTTATTTCTCAATTTTCCACGGTTTTCATTGCTTGCGCGAGGTTCTGACGACTGTTTCGAGCACCGAGCATCCAAATACGTCGTTTTAATAGAAAAAAAGACCACATTAATTTTTTACCATTTTTGACAAAAAATAGAAGGCTAACTTTCTTTGACCCTTTGGTGTTTTTTAACCCCAAAAAAAGGAAAGTTTGAATTTCGCTTATATTTTTGCTGTTTCTTTTGCAACTTGTTGAGAAAATAAGAATGGCGCAGTCAGATTTCCAGTAAGTATGATATTTTATAATTTATTTGGGTTTAAACCAAACACATTCGGGGTGAATTTGCCCAAATCTTATTTCTCAATTTTCCACGGTTTTCATTGCTTGCGCGAGGTTCTGACGACTGTTTCGAGCACCGAGCATCCAAATACGTCGTTTTAATAGAAAAAAAGGCCACATTAATTTTTTACCATTTTTGACAAAAAATAGAAGGCTTCTTTGACCCTTTGGTGTTTTTTGACCCCAAAAAATGAAAGTTTGAATTTCGCTTATATTTTGGCTGTTTCTTTTGCAACTTGTTGAGAAAATAAGAATGGCGCAGTCAGATTTCCAGTAAGTATGATATTTTATATTTTATTTGGGTTTAAACCAACAACATTCGGGGTGAATTTGCCCAAATCTTATTTCTCAATTTTCCACGGTTTTCATTGCTTGCGCGAGGTTCTGACGACTGTTTCGAGCACCGAGCATCCAAATACGTCGTTTTAATAGAAAAAAAGGTCACATTAATTTTTTACCATTTTTGACAAAAAATAGAAGGCTAACTTTCTTTGACCCTTTGGTGTTTTTTAACCCCAAAAAAAGGAAAGTTTGAATTTCGCTTATATTTTTGCTTTTTCTTTTGCAACTTGTTGAGAAAATAAGAATGGCGCAGTCAGATTTCCAGTAAGTATGATATTTTATAATTTATTTGGGTTTAAACCAAACACATTCGGGGTGAATTTGCCCAAATCTTATTTCTCAATTTTCCACGGTTTTCATTGCTTGCGCGAGGTTCTGACGACTGTTTCGAGCACCGAGCATCCAAATACGTCGTTTTAATAGAAAAAAAGGCCACATTAATTTTTTACCATTTTTGACAAAAAATAGAAGGCTAACTTTCTTTGACCCTTTGGTGTTTTTTGACCCCAAAAAATGAAAGTTTGAATTTCGCTTATATTTTTGCTGTTTCTTTTGCAACTTGTTGAGAAAATAAGAATGGCGCAGTCAGATTTCCAGTAAGTATGATATTTTATATTTTATTTGGGTTTAAACCAAACACATTCGGGGTGAATTTGTCCAAATCTTATTTCTCAATTTTCCACGGTTTTCATTGCTTGCGCGAGGTTCTGACGACTGTTTCGAGCACCGAGCATCCAAATACGTCGTTTTAATAGAAAAAAAGGCCACATTAATTTTTTACCATTTTTGACAAAAAATAGAAGGCTAACTTTCTTTGACCCTTTGGTGTTTTTTGACCCCAAAAAATGAAAGTTTGAATTTCGCTTATAGTTTTGCTGTTTCTTTTGCAACTTGTTGAGAAAATAAGAATGGCGCAGTCAGATTTCCAGTAAGTATGATATTTTATATTTTATTTGGGTTTAAACCAAACACATTCGGGGTGAATTTGCCCAAATCTTATTTCTCAATTTTCCACGGTTTTCATTGCTTGCGCGAGGTTCTGACGACTGTTTCGAGCACCGAGCATCCAAATACGTCGTTTTAATAGAAAAAAAGGCCACATTAATTTTTTACCATTTTTGACAAAAAGTAGAATGCTAACTTTCTTTGACCCTTTGGTGTTTTTTGACCTCAAAAAATGAAAGTTTGAATTTCGCTTATATTTTTGCTGTTTCTTTTGCAACTTGTTGAGAAAATAAGAATGGCGCAGTCAGATTTCCAGTAAGTATGATATTTTATATTTTATTTGGGTTTAAACCAAACACATTCGGGGTGAATTTGCCCAAATCTTATTTCTCAATTTTCCACGGTTTTCATTGCTTGCGCGAGGTTCTGACGACTGTTTCGAGCACCGAGCATCCAAATACGTCGTTTTAATAGAAAAAAAGGCCACATTAATTTTTTGCCATTTTTGACAAAAAATAGAAGGCTTCTTTGACCCTTTGGTGTTTTTTGACCCCAAAAAATGAAAGTTTGAATTTCGCTTATATTTTAGCTGTTTCTTTTGCAACTTGTTGAGAAAATAAGAATGGCGCAGTCAGATTTCTAGTAAGTATGATATTTTATATTTTATTTGGGTTTAAACCAAACTCATTCGGGGTGAATTTGCCCAAATCTTATTTCTCAATTTTCCACGGTTTTCATTGCTTGCGCGAGGTTCTGACGACTGTTTCGAGCACCGAGCATCCAAATACGTCGTTTTAATAGAAAAAAAGGCCACATTAATTTTTTACCATTTTTGACAAAAAATAGAAGGCTTCTTTGACCCTTTGGTGTTTTTTGACCCCAAAAAATGAAAGTTTGAATTTCGCTTATATTTTAGCTGTTTCTTTTGCAACTTGTTGAGAAAATAAGAATGGCGCAGTCAGATTTCCAGTAAGTATGATATTTTATATTTTATTTGGGTTTAAACCAAACACATTCGGGGTGAATTTGCCCAAATCTTATTTCTCAATTTACGACGGTTTTCATTGCTTGCGCGAGGTTCTGACGACTGTTTCGAACACCGAGCATCCAAATACGTCGTTTTAATAGAAAAAAAGGCCACATTAATTTTTTACCATTTTTGACAAAAAATAGAAGGCTAACTTTCTTTGACCCTTTGGTGTTTTTTGACCCCAAAAAATGAAAGTTTGAATTTCCTTTATATTTTTGCTGTTTCTTTTGCAACTTGTTGAGAAAATAAGAATGGCGCAGTCAGATTTCCAGTAAGTATGATATTTTATATTTTATTTGGGTTTAAACCAAACACATTCGGGGTGAATTTGCCCAAATCTTATTTCTCAATTTTCCACGGTTTTCATTGCTTGCGCGAGGTTCTGACGACTGTTTCGAGCACCGAGCATCCAAATACGTCGTTTTAATAGAAAAAAAGGCCACATTAATTTTTTACCATTTTTGACAAAAAATAGAAGGCTAACTTTCTTTGACCCTTTGGTGTTTTTTGACCCCAAAAAATGAAAGTTTGAATTTCGCTTATATTTTTGCTGTTTCTTTTGCAACTTGTTGAGAAAATAAGAATGGCGCAGTCAGATTTCCAGTAAGTTTGATATTTTATATTTTATTTGGGTTTAAACCAAACACATTCGGGGTGAATTTGCCCAAATCTTATTTCTCAATTTTCCACGGTTTTCATTGCTTGCGCGAGGTTCTGACGACTGTTTCGAGCACCGAGCATCCAAATACGTCGTTTTAATAGAAAAAAAGGCCACATTAATTTTTTACCATTTTTGACAAAAAATAGAAGGCTAACTTTCTTTGACCTTTTGATGTTTTTTGACCCCAAAAAATGAAAGTTTGAATTTCGCTTATAGTTTTGCTGTTTCTTTTGCAACTTGTTGAGAAAATAAGAATGGCGCAGTCAGATTTCCAGTAAGTATGATATTTTATATTTTATTTGGGTTTAAACCAAACACATTCGGGGTGAATTTGCCCAAATCTTATTTCTCAATTTTCCACGGTTTTCATTGCTTGCGCAAGGTTCTGACCACTGTTTCGAGCACCGAGCATCCAAATACGTCGTTTTAATTGAAAAAAAGGCCACATTAATTTTTTACCATTTTTGACAAAAAATAGAAGGCTAACTTTCTTTGACCCTTTGGTGTTTTTTGACCCCAAAAAATGAAAGTTTGAATTTCGCTTATATTTTTGCTGTTTCTTTTGCAACTTGTTGAGAAAATAAGATTGGCGCAGTCAGATTTCCAGTATGTATGATATTTTATATTTTATTTGGGTTTAAACCAAACACATTCGGGGTGAATTTGCCCAAATCTTATTTCTCAATTTTCCACGGTTTTCATTGCTTGCGCGAGGTTCTGACGACTGTTTCGAGCACCGAGCATCCAAATACGTCGTTTTAATAGAAAAAAAGGCCACATTAATTTTTTACCATTTTTGACAAAAAATAGAAGGCTAACTTTCTTTGACCCTTTGGTGTTTTTTGACCCCAAAAAATGAAAGTTTGAATTTCGCTTATATTTTTGCTGTTTCTTTTGCAACTTGTTGAGAAAATAAGAATGGCGCAGTCAGATTTCCAGTAAGTATGATATTTTATATATTATTTGGGTTTAAACCAAACACATTCGGGGTGAATTTGCCCAAATCTTATTTCTCAATTTTCCACGGTTTTCATTGCTTGCGCGAGGTTCTGACGACTGTTTCGATCACCGAGCATCCAAATACGTCGTTTTAATAGAAAAAAAGGCCACATTAATTTTTTACCAATTTTGACAAAAAATAGAAGGCTAACTTTCTATGACCCTTTGGAGTTTTTTGACCCCAAAAAATGAAAGGTTGAGTTTCGCTTATATTTTTGATATTTCTTTTGCAACTTGTTGAGAAAATAAGAATGGCGCAGTCAGATTTCCAGTAAGTATGATATTTTATATTTTATTTGGGTTTAAACCAAACACATTCGGGGTGAATTTGCCCAGATCTTATTTCTCAATTTTCCACGGTTTTCATTGCTTTCGCAAGGTTCTGACGACTGTTTCGAGCACCGAGCATCCAAATACGACGTTTTAATAGAAAAAAAGGCCACATTAATTTTTTACCATTTTTGACAAAAAATAGAAGGCTAACTTTCTTTGACCCTTTGGTGTTTTTTGACCCCAAAAAATGAAAGTTTGAATTTCGCTTATATTTTTGCTGTTTCTTTTGCAAGTTGTTGAGAAAATAAGAATGGCGCTGTCAGATTTCCAGTAAGTATGATATTTTATATTTTATTTGGGTTTAAACCAAACACATTCGGGGTGAATTTGCCAAAAATCTTATTTCTCAATTTTCCACGGTTTTCATTGCTTGCGCGAGGTTCTGACGACTGTTTCGAGCACCGAGCATCCAAATACGTCGTTGTAATATAAAAAAAGGCCACATTAATGTTTTACCATTTTTGACCAAAAATAGAACGCTAACTTTCTTTGACCCTTTGGAGCTTTTGACCCCAAAAAATGAAAGTTTGAATTTCGCTTATATTTTTGCTGTTACTTTTGCAACTTGTTGAAAAAATATGAATGGCGCAGTCAGATTTCCAGTAAGTAAGATATTTTATATTTTATTTGGGTTTAAACCAAAAACATTCGGGGTGATTTTGCCCAAATCGTATTTCTCAATTTTCCACGTTTTTAAGTGCTTGCGTGAGGTTCTGACGACTGTTTCGAGCACCGAGCATCCAAATACGTCGTTTTAAAGAAAAAAAGGCCACATTAATTTTTTACCATTTTTGACAAAAAATAGAAGGCTAACTTTCTTTGACCCTTTGGTGTATTTTGACCCCAAAAAATGAAAGTTTGAGTTTCGCTTATATTTTTCATATTTCTTTTGCAACTTGTTGAGAAAATAAGAATGGCGCAGTCAGATATCCAGTAAGTATGATATTTTATATTTTATTTGGGTTTAAACCAAACACATTCGGGGTGAATTTGCCCAAATCTTATTTCTCAATTTTCCACGGTTTTCATTGCTTGCGCAAGGTGCTGACGACTGTTTCGAGCACCGAGCATCCAAATACGTCGTTTTAATAGAAAAAAAGGCCACATTAATATTTTACCATTTTTGACAAAAAATAGAAGGCTAACTTTCTTTGACCCTTTGGTGTTTTTTGACCCCAAAAAATGAAAGTTTGAATTTCGCTTATATTTTTGCTGTTTCTTTTGCAACTTGTTGAGAAAATAAGAATGGCGCAGTCAGATTTCCAGTAAGTATGATATTTTATATTTTATTTGGGTTTAAACCAAACACATTGGGGAGAATTTGCCCAAATCTTATTTCTCAATTTTCCACGGTTTTCATTGCTTGCGTGAGGTTCTGACGACTGTTTCGAGCACCGAGCATCCAAATACGTCGTTTTAATAGAAAAAAAGGCCACATTAATTTTTTACCAATTTTGACAAAAAAATAGAAGGCTAACTTTCTTTGACCCTTTGGTGTTTTTTGACCCCAAAAAATGAAAGTTTGAGTTTCGCTTATATTTTTCATATTTCTTTTGCAACTTGTTGAGAAAATAATAATGGCGCAGTCAGATTTCCAGTAAGTATGATATTGTATATTTTATTTGGGTTTAAACCAAACACATTCGGGGTGAATTTGCCCAAATCTTATTTCTCAATTTTCCACGGTTTTCATTGCTTGCGCGAGGTTCTGACGACTGTTTCGAGCACCGAGCATCCAAATACGTCGTTTTAATATAAAAAAAGGCCACATTAATGTTTTACCATTTTTGACCAAAAATAGACCGCTAACTTTCTTTGACCCTTTGGAGTTTTTTGACCCCAAAAAATGAAAGTTTGAATTTCGCTTATATTTTTGCTGTTTCTTTTGCAACTTGTTGAGAAAATAAGAATGGCGCAGTCAGATTTCCAGTAAGTATGATATTTTATATTTTATTTGGGTTTAAACCAAACACATTCGGGGTGAATTTGCCCAAATCTTATTTCTCAATTTTCCACGGTTTTCATTGCTTGCGCGAGGTTCTGACGACTGTTTCGATCACCGAGCATTCAAAGACGTCGTTTTAATAGAAAAAAAGGCCACATTAATTTTTTACCAATTTTGACAAAAAATAGAAGGCTAACTTTCTATGACCCTTTGGTGTTTTTGACCCCAAAAAATGAAAGGTTGAATTTCGCTTATATTTTTGATATTTCTTTTGCAACTTGTTGAGAAAATAAGAATGGCGCAGTCAGATTTCCAGTAAGTATGATATTTTATATTTTATTTGGGTTTAAACCAAACACATTCGGGGTGAATTTGCCCAAATCTTATTTCTCAATTTTCCACGGTTTTCATTGCTTGCGCGAGGTTCTGACGACTGTTTCGAGCACCGAGCATCCAAATACGTCGTTTTAATAGAAAAAAAGGCCACATTAATTTTGTACCAATTTTGACAAAAAATAGAAGGCTAACTTTCTATGACCCTTTGGTGTTTTTTGACCCCAAAAAATGAAAGTTTGAATTTCGCTTATATTTTTGCTGTTTCTTTTGCAACTTGTTGAGAAAATAAGAATGGCGCAGTCAGATTTCAAGTAAGTATGATATTTTATATTTTATTTGGGTTTAAACCAAACACATTCGGGGTGAATTTGCCCAGATCTTATTTCTCAATTTTCCACGGTTTTCATTGCTTGCGCGAGGTTCTGACGACTGTTTCGACCACCGAGCATCCAAATACGTCGTTTTAATAGAAAAAAAGGCCACATTAATTTTTTACCATTTTTGACAAAAAATAGAAGGCTAACTTTCTTTGACCCTTTGGTGTTTTTTGACCCCAAAAAATGAAAGTTTGAATTTCGCTTATATTTTTGCTGTTTCTTTTGCAAGTTGTTGAGAAAATAAGAATGGCGCTGTCAGATTTCCAGTAAGTATGATATTTTGTATTTTATTTGGGTTTAAACCAAACACATTCGGGGTGAATTTGCCCAAATCTTATTTCTCAATTTTCCACGGTTTTCATTGCTTGCGCGAGGTTCTGACGACTGTTTCGATCACCGAGCATTCAAAGACGTCGTTTTAATAGAAAAAAAGGCCACATTAATTTTTTACCAATTTTGACAAAAAATAGAAGGCTAACTTTCTATGACCCTTTGGTGTTTTTTGACCCCAAAAAATGAAAGGTTGAATTTCGCTTATATTTTTGATATTTCTTTTGCAACTTGTTGAGAAAATAAGAATGGCGCAGTCAGATTTCCAGTAAGTATGATATTTTATATTTTATTTGGGTTTAAACCAAATACAAGCGGGGTGAATTAGCCCAAATCTTATTTCTCAATTTTCCACGGTTTTCATTGCTTGCGCGAGGTTCTGACGACTGTTTCGAGCACCGAGCATCCAAATACGTCGTTTTAATAGAAAAAATGGCCACATTAATTTTTTACCATTTTTGACAAAAAATAGAAGGCTAACTTTCCTTGACCCTTTGGTGTTTTTTGAACCCAAAAAATGAAAGTTTGAATTTCGCTTATATTTTTGATATTTCTTTTGCAACTTGTTGAGAAAATAAGAATGGCGCAGTCAGATTTCCAGTAAGAATGATATTTTATATTTTATTTGGGTTTAAACCAAACACATTCGGGGTGAATTTGCCCAAATCTTATTTCTCAATTTTCCACGGTTTTCATTGCTTGCGCGAGGTTCTGACGACTGTTTCGAGCACCGAGCATCCAAATACGTCGTTTTAATAGAAAAAAAGGCCACATTAATTTTGTACCAATTTTGACAAAAAATAGAAGGCTAACTTTCTATGACCCTTTGGTGTTTTTTGACCCCAAAAAATGAAAGTTTGAATTTCGCTTATATTTTTGCTGTTTCTTTTGCAACTTGTTGAGAAAATAAGAATGGCGCAGTCAGATTTCAAGTAAGTATGATATTTTATATTTTATTTGGGTTTAAACCAAACACATTCGGGGTGAATTTGCCCAGATCTTATTTCTCAATTTTCCACGGTTTTCATTGCTTGCGCGAGGTTCTGACGACTGTTTCGACTACCGAGCATCCAAATACGTCGTTTTAATAGAAAAAAAGGCCACATTAATTTTTTACCATTTTTGACAAAAAATAGAAGGCTAACTTTCTTTGACCCTTTGGTGTTTTTTGACCCCAAAAAATGAAAGTTTGAATTTCGCTTATATTTTTGCTGTTTCTTTTGCAAGTTGTTGAGAAAATAAGAATGGCGCTGTCAGATTTCCAGTAAGTAAGATATTTTATATTTTATTTGGGTTTAAACCAAACACATTCGGGGTGAATTTGCCCAAATCTTATTTCTCAATTTTCCACGGTTTTCATTGCTTGCGCGAGGTTCTGACGACTGTTTCGAGCACCGAGCATCCAAATACGTCGTTTTAATAGAAAAAAAGGCCACATTAATTTTTTACCATTTTTGACAAAAAATCTACGGCTAACTTTCTTTGACCCTTTGGTGTTTTTTGACCCCAAAAAATGAAAGTTTGAGTATCGCTTATATTTTTCATATTTCTTTTGCAACTTGTTGAGAAAATAAGAATGGCGCAGTCAGATTTCCAGTAAGTATGATATTTTATATTTTATTTGGGTTTAAACCAAACACATTCGGGGTGAATTTGCCCAAATCTTATTTCTCAATTTTCCACGGTTTTCATTGCTTGCGCAAGGTGCTGACGACTGTTTCGAGCACCGAGCATCCAAATACGTCGTTTTAATAGAAAAAAAGTCCACATTAATTTTTTACCATTTTTGACAAAAAATAGAAGGCTAACTTTCTTTGACCCTTTGGTGTTTTTTGACCCCAAAAAATGAAAGTTTGAATTTCGCTTATATTTTTGCTGTTTCTTTTGCAAGTTGTTGAGAAAATAAGAATGGCGCAGTCAGATTTCCAGTAAGTATGATATTTTATATTTTAGTTGGGTTTAAACCAAACACATTCGGGGTGAATTTGCCCAAATCTTATTTCTCAATTTTCCACGGTTTTCATTGCTTGCGCGAGGTTCTGACGACTGTTTCGAGCACCGAGCATCCAAATACGTCGTTTTAATAGAAAAAAAGGCCACATTAATCTTTTACCATTTTTGACAAAAAATAGAAGGCTAACTTTCTTTGACCCTTTGGTGTTTTTTGACCCCAAAAAATGAAAGTTTGAATTTCGCTTATATTTTTGCTGTTTCTTTTGCAACTTGTTGAGAAAATAAGAATGGCGCAGTCAGATTTCCAGTAAGTATGATATTTTATATTTTATTTGGGTTTAAACCAAACACATTCGGGGTGAATTTGCCCAAATCTTATTTCTCAATTTTCCACGGTTTTAATTGCTTGCGTGAGGTTCTGACGACTGTTTCGAGCACCGAGCATCTAAATACGTCGTTTTAATAGAAAAAAAGGCCAAATTAATTTTTTACCATTTTTGACAAAAAATAGAAGGCTAACTTTCTTTGACCCTTTGGTGTTTTTTGACCCTAAAATATGAAAGTTTGAATTTCGCTTATATTTTTGATATTTCTTTTGCAACTTGTTGAGAAAATAAGAATGGCGCAGTCAGATTTCCAGTAAGTATGATATTTTATATTTTATTTGGGTTTAAACCAAACACATTCGGGGTGAATTTGCCCAAATCTTATTTCTCAATTTTCCACGGTTTTCATTGCTTGCGCGAGGTTCTGACGACTGTTTCGAGCACCGAGCATCCAAATACGTCGTTTTAATAGAAAAAAAGGCCACATTAATTTTTTACCATTTTTGACAAAAAAAGAAGGCTAACTTTCTTTGACCCTTTGGTGTTTTTTGACCCCAAAAAATGAAAGTTTGAATTTCGCTTATATTTTTGCTGTTTCTTTTGCAACTTGTTGAGAAAATAAAAATGGCGCAGTCAGATTTCCAGTAAGTATGATATTTTATATTTTATTTGGGTTTAAACCAAACACATTCGGGGTGAATTTGCCCAAATCTTATTTCTCAATTTTCCACGGTTTTCATTGCTTGCGCGAGGTTCTGACGACTGTTTCGAGCACCGAGCATCCAAATACGTCGTTTTAATAGAAAAAAAGGCCACATTAATTTTTTACCATTTTTGACAAACAATAGAAGGCTAACTTTCTTTGACCCTTTGGTGTTTTTTGACCCCAAAAAATGAAAGTTTGAATTTCGCTTATATTTTTGCTGTTTCTTTTGCAACTTGTTGAGAAAATAAGAATGGCGCAGTCAGATTTCCAGTAAGTATGATATTTTATATTTTATTTGGGTTTAAACCAAACACATTCGGGGTGAATTTGCCCAAATCTTATTTCTCAATTTTCCACGGTTTTCATTGCTTGCGCGAGGTTCTGACGACTGTTTCGAGCACCGAGCATCCAAATACGTCGTTTTAATAGAAAAAAAGGCCACATTAATTTTTTACCATTTTTGACAAAAAATAGAAGGCTAACTTTCTTTGACCCTTTGGTGTTTTTTGACCCCAAAAAATGAAAGTTTGAATTTCGCTTATATTTTTGCTGTTTCTTTTGCAACTTGTTGAGAAAATAAGAATGGCGCAGTCAGATTTCCAGTAAGTATGATATTTTATATTTTATTTGGGTTTAAACCAAACACATTCGGGGTGAATTTGCCCAAATCTTATTTCTCAATTTTCCACGGTTTTCATTGCTTGCGCGAGGTTCTGACGACTGTTTCGAGCACCGAACATCCAAATACGTCGTTTTAATAGAAAAAAAGGCCACATTAATTTTTTACCATTTTTGACAAAAAATAGAAGGCTAACTTTCTTTGACCCTTTGGTGTTTTTTGACCCCAAAAAATGAAAGTTTGAATTTCGCTTATATTTTTGCTGTTTCTTTTGCAACTTGTTGAGAAAATAAGAATGGCGCAGTCAGATTTCCAGTAAGTATGATATTTTATATTTTATTTGGGTTTAAACCAAACACATTCGGGGTGAATTTGCCCAAATCTTATTTCTCAATTTTCCACGGTTTTCATTGCTTGCGCGAGGTTCTGACGACTGTTTCGAGCACCGAGCATCCAAATACGTCGTTTTAATAGAAAAAAAGGCCACATTAATTTTTTACCATTTTTGACAAAAAATAGAAGGCTAACTTTCTTTGACCCTTTGGTGTTTTTTGACCCCAAAAAATGAAAGTTTGAATTTCGCTTATATTTTTGCTGTTTCTTTTGCAACTTGTTGAGAAAATAAGAATGGCGCAGTCAGATTTCCAGTAAGTATGATATTTTATATTTTATTTGGGTTTAAACCAAACACATTCGGAGTGAATTTGCCCAAATCTTATTTCTCAATTTTCCACGGTTTTCATTGCTTGCGCGAGGTTCTGACGACTGTTTCGAGCACCGAGCATCCAAATACGTCGTTTTAATAGAAAAAAAGGCCACATTAATTTTTTACCATTTTTGACAAAAAATAGAAGGCTAACTTTCTTTGACCCTTTGGTGTTTTTTGACCCCAAAAAATGAAAGTTTGAATTTCGCTTATATTTTTGCTGTTTCTTTTGCAACTTGTTGAGAAAATAAGAATGGCGCAGTCAGATTTCCAGTAAGTATGATATTTTATATTTTATTTGGGTTTAAACCAAACACATTCGGGGTGCATTTGCCCAAATCTTATTTCTCAATTTTCCACGGTTTTCATTGCTTGCGCGAGGTTCTGACGACTGTTTCGATCACCGAGCATTCAAAGACGTCGTTTTAATAGAAAAAAAGGCCACATTAATTTTTTACCAATTTTGACAAAAAATAGAAGGCTAACTTTCTATGACCCTTTGGTGTTTTTTGACCCCAAAAAATGAAAGGTTGAATTTCGCTTATATTTTTGATATTTCTTTTGCAACTTGTTGAGAAAATAAGAATGGCGCAGTCAGATTTCCAGTAAGTATGATATTTTATATTTTATTTGGGTTTAAACCAAATACAAGCGGGGTGAATTAGCCCAAATCTTATTTCTCAATTTTCCACGGTTTTCATTGCTTGCGCGAGGTTCTGACGACTGTTTCGAGCACCGAGCATCCAAATACGTCGTTTTAATAGAAAAAATGGCCACATTAATTTTTTACCATTTTTGACAAAAAATAGAAGGCTAACTTTCTTTGACCCTTTGGTGTTTTTTGAACCCAAAAAATGAAAGTTTGAATTTCGCTTATATTTTTGATATTTCTTTTGCAACTTGTTGAGAAAATAAGAATGGCGCAGTCAGATTTCCAGTAAGTATGATATTTTATATTTTATTTGGGTTTAAACCAAACACATTCGGGGTGAATTTGCCCAAATCTTATTTCTCAATTTTCCACGGTTTTCATTGCTTGCGCGAGGTTCTGACGACTGTTTCGAGCACCGAGCATCCAAATACGTCGTTTTAATAGAAAAAAAGGCCACATAAATTTTGTACCAATTTTGACAAAAAATAGAAGGATAACTTTCTATGACCCTTTGGTGTTTTTTGACCCCAAAAAATGAAAGTTTGAATATCGCTTATATTTTTGCTGTTTCTTTTGCAACTTGTTGAGAAAATAAGAATGGCGCAGTCAGATTTCAAGTAAGTATGATATTTTATATTTTATTTGGGTTTAAACCAAACACATTCGGGGTGAATTTGCCCAGATCTTATTTCTCAATTTTCCACGGTTTTCATTGCTTGCGCGAGATTCTGACGACTGTTTCGACCACCGAGCATCCAAATACGTCGTTTTAATAGAAAAAAAGACCACATTAATTTTTTACCATTTTTGACAAAAAATAGAAGGCTAACTTTCTTTGACCCTTTGGTGTTTTTTGACCCCAAAAAATGAAAGTTTGAATTTCGCTTATATTTTTGCTGTTTCTTTTGCAAGTTGTTGAGAAAATAAGAATGGCGCTGTCAGATTTCCAGTAAGTAAGATATTTTATATTTTATTTGGGTTTAAACCAAAAACATTCGTGGTGATTTTGCCCAAATCTTATTTCTCAATTTTCCACGTTTTTAATTGCTTGCGTGAGGTTCTGACGACTGTTTCGAGCACCGAGCATCCAAATACGTCGTTTTAAAGAAAAAAAGGCCACATTAATTTTTTACCATTTTTGACAAAAAATAGAAGGCTTCTTTGACCCTTTGGTGTTTTTTGACCCCAAAAATTGAAAGTTTGAATTTCGCTTATATTTCTGCTGTTTCTTTTGCAACTTGTTGAGAAAATAAGAATGGCGCAGTCAGATCTCTAGTAAGTATGATATTTTATATTTTATTTGGGTTTAAACCAAACACATTCGGGGTGAATTTGCCAAAATCTTATTGCTCAATTTTCCACGGTTTTCATTGCTTGCGCGAGGTTCTGACGACTGTTTCGAGCACCGAGCATCCAAATACGTCGTTTTAATAGAAAAAAAGGCCACATTAATTTTTTACCATTTTTGACAAAAAATAGAAGGCTAACTTTCTTTGACCCTTTGGTGTTTTTTGACCCCAAAAAATGAAAGTTTGAATTTCGCTTATATTTTTGCTGTTTCTTTTGCAACTTGTTGAGAAAATAAGAATGGCGCAGTCAGATTTCCAGTAAGTATGATATTTTATATTTTATTTGGGTTTAAACCAAACACATTCGGGGTGAATTTGCCCAAATCTTATTTCTCAATTTTCCACGGTTTTCATTGCTTGCGCGAGGTTCTGACGACTGTTTCGAGCACCGAGCATCCAAATACGTCGTTTTAATAGAAAAAAAGGCCACATTAATTTTTTACCATTTTTGACAAAAAATCTACGGCTAACTTTCTTTGACCCTTTGGTGTTTTTTGACCCCAAAAAATGAAAGTTTGAGTATCGCTTATATTTTTCATATTTCTTTTGCAACTTGTTGAGAAAATAAGAATGGCGCAGTCAGATTTCCAGTAAGTATGATATTTTATATTTTATTTGGGTTTAAACCAAACACATTCGGGGTGAATTTGCCCAAATCTTATTTCTCAATTTTCCACGGTTTTCATTGCTTGCGCAAGGTGCTGACGACTGTTTCGAGCACCGAGCATCCAAATACGTCGTTTTAATAGAAAAAAAGGCCACATTAATTTTTTACCATTTTTGACAAAAAATAGAAGGCTAACTTTCTTTGACCCTTTGGTGTTTTTTGACCCCAAAAAATGAAAGTTTGAATTTCGCTTATATTTTTGCTGTTTCTTTTGCAAGTTGTTGAGAAAATAAGAATGGCGCAGTCAGATTTCCAGTAAGTATGATATTTTATATTTTAGTTGGGTTTAAACCAAACACATTCGGGGTGAATTTGCCCAAATCTTATTTCTCAATTTTCCACGGTTTTCATTGCTTGCGCGAGGTTCTGACGACTGTTTCGAGCACCGAGCATCCAAATACGTCGTTTTAATAGAAAAAAAGGCCACATTAATTTTTTACCATTTTTGACAAAAAATAGAAGGCTAACTTTCTTTGACCCTTTGGTGTTTTTTGACCCCAAAAAATGAAAGTTTGAATTTCGCTTATATTTTTGCTGTTTCTTTTGCAACTTGTTGAGAAAATAAGAATGGCGCAGTCAGATTTCCAGTAAGTATGATATTTTATATTTTATTTGGGTTTAAACCAAACACATTCGGGGTGAATTTGCCCAAATCTTATTTCTCAATTTTCCACGGTTTTAATTGCTTGCGTGAGGTTCTGACGACTGTTTCGAGCACCGAGCATCCAAATACGTCGTTTTAATAGAAAAAAAGGCCAAATTAATTTTTTACCATTTTTGAAAAAAAATAGAAGGCTAACTTTCTTTGACCCTTTGGTGTTTTTTGACCCTAAAATATGAAAGTTTGAATTTCGCTTATATTTTTGATATTTCTTTTGCAACTTGTTGAGAAAATAAGAATGGCGCAGTCAGATTTCCAGTAAGTATGATATTTTATATTTTATTTGGGTTTAAACCAAACACATTCGGGGTGAATTTGCCCAAATCTTATTTCTCAATTTTCCACGGTTTTCATTGCTTGCGCGAGGTTCTGACGACTGTTTCGAGCACCGAGCATCCAAATACGTCGTTTTATTAGAAAAAAAGGCCACATTAATTTTTTACCATTTTTGACAAAAAAAGAAGGCTAACTTTCTTTGACCCCAAAAAATGAAAGTTTGAATTTCGCTTATATTTTTGCTGTTTCTTTTGCAAGTTGTTGAGAAAATAAGAATGGCGCTGTCAGATTTCCAGTAAGTAAGATATTTTATATTTTATTTGGGTTTAAACCAAAAACATTCGTGGTGATTTTGCCCAAATCTTATTTCTCAATTTTCCACGTTTTTAATTGCTTGCGTGAGGTTCTGACGACTGTTTCGAGCACCGAGCATCCAAATACGTCGTTTTAAAGAAAAAAAGGCCACATTAATTTTTTACCATTTTTGACAAAAAATAGAAGGCTTCTTTGACCCTTTGGTGTTTTTTGACCCCAAAAATTGAAAGTTTGAATTTCGCTTATATTTCTGCTGTTTCTTTTGCAACTTGTTTAGAAAATAAGAATGGCGCAGTCAGATTTCTAGTAAGTATGATATTTTATATTTTATTTGGGTTTAAACCAAACACATTCGGGGTGAATTTGCCAAAATCTTATTGCTCAATTTTCCACGGTTTTCATTGCTTGCGCGAGGTTCTGACGACTGTTTCGAGCACCGAGCATCCAAATACGTCGTTTTAATAGAAAAAAAGGCCACATTAATTTTTTACCATTTTTGACAAAAAATAGAAGGCTAACTTTCTTTGACCCTTTGGTGTTTTTTGACCCCAAAAAATGAAAGTTTGAATTTCGCTTATATTTTTGCTGTTTCTTTTGCAACTTGTTGAGAAAATAAGAATGGCGCAGTCAGATTTCCAGTAAGTATGATATTTTATATTTTATTTGGGTTTAAACCAAACACATTCGGGGTGAATTTGCCCAAATCTTATTTCTCAATTTTCCACGGTTTTCATTGCTTGCGCGAGGTTCTGACGACTGTTTCGAGCACCGAGCATCCAAATACGTCGTTTTAATAGAAAAAAAGGCCACATTAATTTTTTACCATTTTTGACAAAAAATCTACGGCTAACTTTCTTTGACCCTTTGGTGTTTTTTGACCCCAAAAAATGAAAGTTTGAGTATCGCTTATATTTTTCATATTTCTTTTGCAACTTGTTGAGAAAATAAGAATGGCGCAGTCAGATTTCCAGTAAGTATGATATTTTATATTTTATTTGGGTTTAAACCAAACACATTCGGGGTGAATTTGCCCAAATCTTATTTCTCAATTTTCCACGGTTTTCATTGCTTGCGCAAGGTGCTGACGACTGTTTCGAGCACCGAGCATCCAAATACGTCGTTTTAATAGAAAAAAAGGCCACATTAATTTTTTACCATTTTTGACAAAAAATAGAAGGCTAACTTTCTTTGACCCTTTGGTGTTTTTTGACCCCAAAAAATGAAAGTTTGAATTTCGCTTATATTTTTGCTGTTTCTTTTGCAAGTTGTTGAGAAAATAAGAATGGCGCAGTCAGATTTCCAGTAAGTATGATATTTTATATTTTAGTTGGGTTTAAACCAAACACATTCGGGGTGAATTTGCCCAAATCTTATTTCTCAATTTTCCACGGTTTTCATTGCTTGCGCGAGGTTCTGACGACTGTTTCGAGCACCGAGCATCCAAATACGTCGTTTTAATAGAAAAAAAGGCCACATTAATTTTTTACCATTTTTGACAAAAAATAGAAGGCTAACTTTCTTTGACCCTTTGGTGTTTTTTGACCCCAAAAAATGAAAGTTTGAATTTCGCTTATATTTTTGCTGTTTCTTTTGCAACTTGTTGAGAAAATAAGAATGGCGCAGTCAGATTTCCAGTAAGTATGATATTTTATATTTTATTTGGGTTTAAACCAAACACATTCGGGGTGAATTTGCCCAAATCTTATTTCTCAATTTTCCACGGTTTTAATTGCTTGCGTGAGGTTCTGACGACTGTTTCGAGCACCGAGCATCCAAATACGTCGTTTTAATAGAAAAAAAGGCCAAATTAATTTTTTACCATTTTTGAAAAAAAATAGAAGGCTAACTTTCTTTGACCCTTTGGTGTTTTTTGACCCTAAAATATGAAAGTTTGAATTTCGCTTATATTTTTGATATTTCTTTTGCAACTTGTTGAGAAAATAAGAATGGCGCAGTCAGATTTCCAGTAAGTATGATATTTTATATTTTATTTGGGTTTAAACCAAACACATTCGGGGTGAATTTGCCCAAATCTTATTTCTCAATTTTCCACGGTTTTCATTGCTTGCGCGAGGTTCTGACGACTGTTTCGAGCACCGAGCATCCAAATACGTCGTTTTATTAGAAAAAAAGGCCACATTAATTTTTTACCATTTTTGACAAAAAAAGAAGGCTAACTTTCTTTGACCCCAAAAAATGAAAGTTTGAATTTCGCTTATATTTTTGCTGTTTCTTTTGCAAGTTGTTGAGAAAATAAGAATGGCGCTGTCAGATTTCCAGTAAGTAAGATATTTTATATTTTATTTGGGTTTAAACCAAAAACATTCGTGGTGATTTTGCCCAAATCTTATTTCTCAATTTTCCACGTTTTTAATTGCTTGCGTGAGGTTCTGACGACTGTTTCGAGCACCGAGCATCCAAATACGTCGTTTTAAAGAAAAAAAGGCCACATTAATTTTTTACCATTTTTGACAAAAAATAGAAGGCTTCTTTGACCCTTTGGTGTTTTTTGACCCCAAAAATTGAAAGTTTGAATTTCGCTTATATTTCTGCTGTTTCTTTTGCAACTTGTTTAGAAAATAAGAATGGCGCAGTCAGATTTCCAGTAAGTATGATATTTTATATTTTAGTTGGGTTTAAACCAAACACATTCGGGGTGAATTTGCCCAAATCTTATTTCTCAATTTTCCACGGTTTTCATTGCTTGCGCAAGGTGCTGACGACTGTTTCGAGCACCGAGCATCCAAATACGTCGTTTTAATAGAAAAAAAGGCCACATTAATTTTTTACCATTTTTGACAAAAAATAGAAGGCTAACTTTCTTTGACCCTTTGGTGTTTTTTGACCCCAAAAAATGAAAGTTTGAATTTCGCTTATATTTTTGCTGTTTCTTTTGCAAGTTGTTGAGAAAATAAGAATGGCGCAGTCAGATTTCCAGTAAGTATGATATTTTATATTTTAGTTGGGTTTAAACCAAACACATTCGGGGTGAATTTGCCCAAATCTTATTTCTCAATTTTCCACGGTTTTCATTGCTTGCGCGAGGTTCTGACGACTGTTTCGAGCACCGAGCATCCAAATACGTCGTTTTAATAGAAAAAAAGGCCACATTAATTTTTTACCATTTTTGACAAAAAATAGAAGGCTAACTTTCTTTGACCCTTTGGTGTTTTTTGACCCCAAAAAATGAAAGTTTGAATTTCGCTTATATTTTTGCTGTTTCTTTTGCAACTTGTTGAGAAAATAAGAATGGCGCAGTCAGATTTCCAGTAAGTATGATATTTTATATTTTATTTGGGTTTAAACCAAACACATTTGGGGTGAATTTGCCCAAATCTTATTTCTCAATTTTCCACGGTTTTCATTGCTTGCGCGAGGTTCTGACGACTGTTTCGAGCACCGAGCATCCAAATACGTCGTTTTATTAGAAAAAAAGGCCACATTAATTTTTTACCATTTTTGACAAAAAAAGAAGGCTAACTTTCTTTGACCCCAAAAAATGAAAGTTTGAATTTCGCTTATATTTTTGCTGTTTCTTTTGCAAGTTGTTGAGAAAATAAGAATGGCGCTGTCAGATTTCCAGTAAGTAAGATATTTTATATTTTATTTGGGTTTAAACCAAAAACATTCGTGGTGATTTTGCCCAAATCTTATTTCTCAATTTTCCACGTTTTTAATTGCTTGCGTGAGGTTCTGACGACTGTTTCGAGCACCGAGCATCCAAATACGTCGTTTTAAAGAAAAAAAGGCCACATTAATTTTTTACCATTTTTGACAAAAAATAGAAGGCTTCTTTGACCCTTTGGTGTTTTTTGACCCCAAAAATTGAAAGTTTGAATTTCGCTTATATTTCTGCTGTTTCTTTTGCAACTTGTTGAGAAAATAAGAATGGCGCAGTCAGATTTCTAGTAAGTATGATATTTTATATTTTATTTGGGTTTAAACCAAACACATTCGGGGTGAATTTGCCAAAATCTTATTGCTCAATTTTCCACGGTTTTCATTGCTTGCGCGAGGTTCTGACGACTGTTTCGAGCACCGAGCATCCAAATACGTCGTTTTAATAGAAAAAAAGGCCACATTAATTTTTTACCATTTTTGACAAAAAATAGAAGGCTAACTTTCTTTGACCCTTTGGTGTTTTTTGACCCCAAAAAATGAAAGTTTGAATTTCGCTTATATTTTTGCTGTTTCTTTTGCAACTTGTTGAGAAAATAAGAATGGCGCAGTCAGATTTCCAGTAAGTATGATATTTTATATTTTATTTGGGTTTAAACCAAACACATTCGGGGTGAATTTGCCCAAATCTTATTTCTCAATTTTCCACGGTTTTCATTGCTTGCGCGAGGTTCTGACGACTGTTTCGAGCACCGAGCATCCAAATACGTCGTTTTAATAGAAAAAAAGGCCACATTAATTTTTTACCATTTTTGACAAAAAATCTACGGCTAACTTTCTTTGACCCTTTGGTGTTTTTTGACCCCAAAAAATGAAAGTTTGAGTATCGCTTATATTTTTCATATTTCTTTTGCAACTTGTTGAGAAAATAAGAATGGCGCAGTCAGATTTCCAGTAAGTATGATATTTTATATTTTATTTGGGTTTAAACCAAACACATTCGGGGTGAATTTGCCCAAATCTTATTTCTCAATTTTCCACGGTTTTCATTGCTTGCGCAAGGTGCTGACGACTGTTTCGAGCACCGAGCATCCAAATACGTCGTTTTAATAGAAAAAAAGGCCACATTAATTTTTTACCATTTTTGACAAAAAATAGAAGGCTAACTTTCTTTGACCCTTTGGTGTTTTTTGACCCCAAAAAATGAAAGTTTGAATTTCGCTTATATTTTTGCTGTTTCTTTTGCAAGTTGTTGAGAAAATAAGAATGGCGCAGTCAGATTTCCAGTAAGTATGATATTTTATATTTTAGTTGGGTTTAAACCAAACACATTCGGGGTGAATTTGCCCAAATCTTATTTCTCAATTTTCCACGGTTTTCATTGCTTGCGCGAGGTTCTGACGACTGTTTCGAGCACCGAGCATCCAAATACGTCGTTTTAATAGAAAAAAAGGCCACATTAATTTTTTACCATTTTTGACAAAAAATAGAAGGCTAACTTTCTTTGACCCTTTGGTGTTTTTTGACCCCAAAAAATGAAAGTTTGAATTTCGCTTATATTTTTGCTGTTTCTTTTGCAACTTGTTGAGAAAATAAGAATGGCGCAGTCAGATTTCCAGTAAGTATGATATTTTATATTTTATTTGGGTTTAAACCAAACACATTCGGGGTGAATTTGCCCAAATCTTATTTCTCAATTTTCCACGGTTTTAATTGCTTGCGTGAGGTTCTGACGACTGTTTCGAGCACCGAGCATCCAAATACGTCGTTTTAATAGAAAAAAAGGCCAAATTAATTTTTTACCATTTTTGACAAAAAATAGAAGGCTAACTTTCTTTGACGCTTTGGTGTTTTTTGACCCTAAAATATGAAAGTTTGAATTTCGCTTATATTTTTGATATTTCTTTTGCAACTTGTTGAGAAAATAAGAATGGCGCAGTCAGATTTCCAGTAAGTATGATATTTTATATTTTATTTGGGTTTAAACCAAACACATTCGGGGTGAATTTGCCCAAATCTTATTTCTCAATTTTCCACGGTTTTAATTGCTTGCGTGAGGTTCTGACGACTGTTTCGAGCACCGAGCATCCAAATACGTCGTTTTAATAGAAAAAAAGGCCAAATTAATTTTTTACCATTTTTGACAAAAAATAGAAGGCTAACTTTCTTTGACCCTTTGGTGTTTTTTGACCCTAAAATATGAAAGTTTGAATTTCGCTTATATTTTTGATATTTCTTTTGCAACTTGTTGAGAAAATAAGAATGGCGCAGTCAGATTTCCAGTAAGTATGATATTTTATATTTTATTTGGGTTTAAACCAAACACATTCGGGGTGAATTTGCCCAAATCTTATTTCTCAATTTTCCACGGTTTTCATTGCTTGCGCGAGGTTCTGACGACTGTTTCGAGCACCGAGCATCCAAATACGTCGTTTTATTAGAAAAAAAGGCCACATTAATTTTTTACCATTTTTGACAAAAAAAGAAGGCTAACTTTCTTTGACCCCAAAAAATGAAAGTTTGAATTTCGCTTATATTTTTGCTGTTTCTTTTGCAAGTTGTTGAGAAAATAAGAATGGCGCTGTCAGATTTCCAGTAAGTAAGATATTTTATATTTTATTTGGGTTTAAACCAAAAACATTCGTGGTGATTTTGCCCAAATCTTATTTCTCAATTTTCCACGTTTTTAATTGCTTGCGTGAGGTTCTGACGACTGTTTCGAGCACCGAGCATCCAAATACGTCGTTTTAAAGAAAAAAAGGCCACATTAATTTTTTACCATTTTTGACAAAAAATAGAAGGCTTCTTTGACCCTTTGGTGTTTTTTGACCCCAAAAATTGAAAGTTTGAATTTCGCTTATATTTCTGCTGTTTCTTTTGCAACTTGTTGAGAAAATAAGAATGGCGCAGTCAGATTTCTAGTAAGTATGATATTTTATATTTTATTTGGGTTTAAACCAAACACATTCGGGGTGAATTTGCCAAAATCTTATTGCTCAATTTTCCACGGTTTTCATTGCTTGCGCGAGGTTCTGACGACTGTTTCGAGCACCGAGCATCCAAATACGTCGTTTTAATAGAAAAAAAGGCCACATTAATTTTTTACCATTTTTGACAAAAAATAGAAGGCTAACTTTCTTTGACCCTTTGGTGTTTTTTGACCCCAAAAAATGAAAGTTTGAATTTCGCTTATATTTTTGCTGTTTCTTTTGCAACTTGTTGAGAAAATAAGAATGGCGCAGTCAGATTTCCAGTAAGTATGATATTTTATATTTTATTTGGGTTTAAACCAAACACATTCGGGGTGAATTTGCCCAAATCTTATTTCTCAATTTTCCACGGTTTTCATTGCTTGCGCGAGGTTCTGACGACTGTTTCGAGCACCGAGCATCCAAATACGTCGTTTTAATAGAAAAAAAGGCCACATTAATTTTTTACCATTTTTGACAAAAAATCTACGGCTAACTTTCTTTGACCCTTTGGTGTTTTTTGACCCCAAAAAATGAAAGTTTGAGTATCGCTTATATTTTTCATATTTCTTTTGCAACTTGTTGAGAAAATAAGAATGGCGCAGTCAGATTTCCAGTAAGTATGATATTTTATATTTTATTTGGGTTTAAACCAAACACATTCGGGGTGAATTTGCCCAAATCTTATTTCTCAATTTTCCACGGTTTTCATTGCTTGCGCAAGGTGCTGACGACTGTTTCGAGCACCGAGCATCCAAATACGTCGTTTTAATAGAAAAAAGGCCACATTAATTTTTTACCATTTTTGACAAAAAATAGAAGGCTAACTTTCTTTGACCCTTTGGTGTTTTTTGACCCCAAAAAATGAAAGTTTGAATTTCGCTTATATTTTTGCTGTTTCTTTTGCAAGTTGTTGAGAAAATAAGAATGGCGCAGTCAGATTTCCAGTAAGTATGATATTTTATATTTTAGTTGGGTTTAAACCAAACACATTCGGGGTGAATTTGCCCAAATCTTATTTCTCAATTTTCCACGGTTTTCATTGCTTGCGCGAGGTTCTGACGACTGTTTCGAGCACCGAGCATCCAAATACGTCGTTTTAATAGAAAAAAAGGCCACATTAATTTTTTACCATTTTTGACAAAAAATAGAAGGCTAACTTTCTTTGACCCTTTGGTGTTTTTTGACCCCAAAAAATGAAAGTTTGAATTTCGCTTATATTTTTGCTGTTTCTTTTGCAACTTGTTGAGAAAATAAGAATGGCGCAGTCAGATTTCCAGTAAGTATGATATTTTATATTTTATTTGGGTTTAAACCAAACACATTCGGGGTGAATTTGCCCAAATCTTATTTCTCAATTTTCCACGGTTTTAATTGCTTGCGTGAGGTTCTGACGACTGTTTCGAGCACCGAGCATCCAAATACGTCGTTTTAATAGAAAAAAAGGCCAAATTAATTTTTTACCATTTTTGACAAAAAATAGAAGGCTAACTTTCTTTGACGCTTTGGTGTTTTTTGACCCTAAAATATGAAAGTTTGAATTTCGCTTATATTTTTGATATTTCTTTTGCAACTTGTTGAGAAAATAAGAATGGCGCAGTCAGATTTTCAGTAAGTATGATATTTTATATTTTATTTGGGTTTAAACCAAACACATTCGGGGTGAATTTTCCCAAATCTTATTTCTCAATTTTCCACGGTTTTCATTGCTTGCGCGAGGTTCTGACGACTGTTTCGAGCACCGAGCATCCAAATACGTCGTTTTATTAGAAAAAAAGGCCACATTAATTTTTTACCATTTTTGACAAAAAAAGAAGGCTAACTTTCTTTGACCCTTTGGTGTTTTTTGACCCCAAAAAATGAAAGTTTGAATTTCGCTTATATTTTTGCTGTTTCTTTTGCAACTTGTTGAGAAAATAAAAATGGCGCAGTCAGATTTCCAGTAAGTATGATATTTTATATTTTATTTGGGTTTAAACCAAACACATTCGGGGTGAATTTGCCCAAATCTTATTTCTCAATTTTCCACGGTTTTCATTGCTTGCGCGAGGTTCTGACGACTGTTTCGAGCACCGAGCATCCAAATACGTCGTTTTAATAGAAAAAAAGGCCACATTAATTTTTTACCATTTTTGACAATAAATAGAAGGCTAACTTTCTTTGACCCTTTGGTGTTTTTTGACCCCAAAAAATGAAAGTTTGAATTTCGCTTATATTTTTGCTGTTTCTTTTGCAACTTGTTGAGAAAATAAGAATGGCGCAGTCAGATTTCCAGTAAGTATGATATTTTATATTTTATTTGGGTTTAAACCAAACACATTCGGGGTGAATTTGCCCAAATCTTATTTCTCAATTTTCCACGGTTTTCATTGCTTGCGCGAGGTTCTGACGACTGTTTCGAGCACCGAGCATCCAAATACGTCGTTTTAATAGAAAAAAAGGCCACATTAATTTTTTACCATTTTTGACAATAAATAGAAGGCTAACTTTCTTTGACCCTTTGGTGTTTTTTGACCCCAAAAAATGAAAGTTTGAATTTCGCTTATATTTTTGCTGTTTCTTTTGCAACTTGTTGAGAAAATAAGAATGGCGCAGTCAGATTTCCAGTAAGTATGATATTTTATATTTTATTTGGGTTTAAACCAAACACATTCGGGGTGAATTTGCCCAAATCTTATTTCTCAATTTTCCACGGTTTTCATTGCTTGCGCGAGGTTCTGACGACTGTTTCGAGCACCGAGCATCCAAATACGTCGTTTTAATAGAAAAAAAGGCCACATTAATTTTTTACCATTTTTGACATAAAATAGAAGGCTAACTTTCTTTGACCCTTTGGTGTTTTTTGACCCCAAAAAATGAAAGTTTGAATTTCGCTTATATTTTTGCTGTTTCTTTTGCAACTTGTTGAGAAAATAAGAATGGCGCAGTCAGATTTCCAGTAAGTATGATATTTTATATTTTATTTGGGTTTAAACCAAACACATTCGGGGTGAATTTGCCCAAATCTTATTTCTCAATTTTCCACGGTTTTAATTGCTTGCGTGAGGTTCTGACGACTGTTTCGAGCACCGAGCATCCAAATACGTCGTTTTAATAGAAAAAAAGGCCAAATTAATTTTTTACCATTTTTGACAAAAAATAGAAGGCTAACTTTCTTTGACCCTTTGGTGTTTTTTGACCCTAAAATATGAAAGTTTGAATTTCGCTTATATTTTTGATATTTCTTTTGCAACTTGTTGAGAAAATAAGAATGGCGCAGTCAGATTTCCAGTAAGTATGATATTTTATATTTTATTTGGGTTTAAACCAAACACATTCGGGGTGAATTTTCCCAAATCTTATTTCTCAATTTTCCACGGTTTTCATTGCTTGCGCGAGGTTCTGACGACTGTTTCGAGCACCGAGCATCCAAATACGTCGTTTTATTAGAAAAAAAGGCCACATTAATTTTTTACCATTTTTGACAAAAAAAGAAGGCTAACTTTCTTTGACCCTTTGGTGTTTTTTGACCCCAAAAAATGAAAGTTTGAATTTCGCTTATATTTTTGCTGTTTCTTTTGCAACTTGTTGAGAAAATAAAAATGGCGCAGTCAGATTTCCAGTAAGTATGATATTTTATATTTTATTTGGGTTTAAACCAAACACATTCGGGGTGAATTTGCCCAAATCTTATTTCTCAATTTTCCACGGTTTTCATTGCTTGCGCGAGGTTCTGACGACTGTTTCGAGCACCGAGCATCCAAATACGTCGTTTTAATAGAAAAAAAGGCCACATTAAATTTTTACCATTTTTGACAATAAATAGAAGGCTAACTTTCTTTGACCCTTTGGTGTTTTTTGACCCCAAAAAATGAAAGTTTGAATTTCGCTTATATTTTTGCTGTTTCTTTTGCAACTTGTTGAGAAAATAAGAATGGCGCAGTCAGATTTCCAGTAAGTATGATATTTTATATTTTATTTGGGTTTAAACCAAACACATTCGGGGTGAATTTGCCCAAATCTTATTTCTCAATTTTCCACGGTTTTCATTGCTTGCGCGAGGTTCTGACGACTGTTTCGAGCACCGAGCATCCAAATACGTCGTTTTAATAGAAAAAAAGGCCACATTAATTTTTTACCATTTTTGACAATAAATAGAAGGCTAACTTTCTTTGACCCTTTGGTGTTTTTTGACCCCAAAAAATGAAAGTTTGAATTTCGCTTATATTTTTGCTGTTTCTTTTGCAACTTGTTGAGAAAATAAGAATGGCGCAGTCAGATTTCCAGTAAGTATGATATTTTATATTTTATTTGGGTTTAAACCAAACACATTCGGGGTGAATTTGCCCAAATCTTATTTCTCAATTTTCCACGGTTTTCATTGCTTGCGCGAGGTTCTGACGACTGTTTCGAGCACCGAGCATCCAAATACGTCGTTTTAATAGAAAAAAAGGCCACATTAATTTTTTACCATTTTTGACAAAAAATAGAAGGCTAACTTTCTTTGACCCTTTGGTGTTTTTTGACCCCAAAAAATGAAAGTTTGAATTTCGCTTATATTTTTGCTGTTTCTTTTGCAACTTGTTGAGAAAATAAGAATGGCGCAGTCAGATTTCCAGTAAGTATGATATTTTATATTTTATTTGGGTTTAAACCAAACACATTCGGGGTGAATTTGCCCAAATCTTATTTCTCAATTTTCCACGGTTTTAATTGCTTGCGTGAGGTTCTGACGACTGTTTCGAGCACCGAGCATCCAAATACGTCGTTTTAATAGAAAAAAAGGCCAAATTAATTTTTTACCATTTTTGACAAAAAATAGAAGGCTAACTTTCTTTGACCCTTTGGTGTTTTTTGACCCTAAAATATGAAAGTTTGAATTTCGCTTATATTTTTGATATTTCTTTTGCAACTTGTTGAGAAAATAAGAATGGCGCAGTCAGATTTCCAGTAAGTATGATATTTTATATTTTATTTGGGTTTAAACCAAACACATTCGGGGTGAATTTGCCCAAATCTTATTTCTCAATTTTCCACGGTTTTCATTGCTTGCGCGAGGTTCTGACGACTGTTTCGAGCACCGAGCATCCAAATACGTCGTTTTATTAGAAAAAAAGGCCACATTAATTTTTTACCATTTTTGACAAAAAAAGAAGGCTAACTTTCTTTGACCCTTTGGTGTTTTTTGACCCCAAAAAATGAAAGTTTGAATTTCGCTTATATTTTTGCTGTTTCTTTTGCAACTTGTTGAGAAAATAAAAATGGCGCAGTCAGATTTCCAGTAAGTATGATATTTTATATTTTATTTGGGTTTAAACCAAACACATTCGGGGTGAATTTGCCCAAATCTTATTTCTCAATTTTCCACGGTTTTCATTGCTTGCGCGAGGTTCTGACGACTGTTTCGAGCACCGAGCATCCAAATACGTCGTTTTAATAGAAAAAAAGGCCACATTAATTTTTTACCATTTTTGACAAACAATAGAAGGCTAACTTTCTTTGACCCTTTGGTGTTTTTTGACCCCAAAAAATGAAAGTTTGAATTTCGCTTATATTTTTGCTGTTTATTTTGCAACTTGTTGAGAAAATAAGAATGGCGCAGTCAGATTTCCAGTAAGTATGATATTTTATATTTTATTTGGGTTTAAACCAAACACATTCGGGGTGAATTTGCCCAAATCTTATTTCTCAATTTTCCACGGTTTTCATTGCTTGCGCGAGGTTCTGACGACTGTTTCGAGCACCGAGCATCCAAATACGTCGTTTTAATAGAAAAAAAGGCCACATTAATTTTTTACCATTTTTGACAAAAAATAGAAGGCTAACTTTCTTTGACCCTTTGGTGTTTTTTGACCCCAAAAAATGAAAGTTTGAATTTCGCTTATATTTTTGCTGTTTCTTTTGCAACTTGTTGAGAAAATAAGAATGGCGCAGTCAGATTTCCAGTAAGTATGATATTTTATATTTTATTTGGGTTTAAACCAAACACATTCGGGGTGAATTTGCCCAAATCTTATTTCTCAATTTTCCACGGTTTTCATTGCTTGCGCGAGGTTCTGACGACTGTTTCGAGCACCGAGCATCCAAATACGTCGTTTTAATAGAAAAAAAGGCCACATTAATTTTTTACCATTTTTGACAAAAAATAGAAGGCTAACTTTCTTTGACCCTTTGGTGTTTTTTGACCCCAAAAAATGAAAGTTTGAATTTCGCTTATATTTTTGCTGTTTCTTTTGCAACTTGTTGAGAAAATAAGAATGGCGCAGTCAGATTTCCAGTAAGTATGATATTTTATATTTTATTTGGGTTTAAACCAAACACATTCGGGGTGAATTTGCCCAAATCTTATTTCTCAATTTTCCACGGTTTTCATTGCTTGCGCGAGGTTCTGACGACTGTTTCGAGCACCGAGCATCCAAATACGTCGTTTTAATAGAAAAAAAGGCCACATTAATTTTTTACCATTTTTGACAAAAAATAGAAGGCTAACTTTCTTTGACCCTTTGGTGTTTTTTGACCCCAAAAAATGAAAGTTTGAATTTCGCTTATATTTTTGCTGTTTCTTTTGCAACTTGTTGAGAAAATAAGAATGGCGCAGTCAGATTTCCAGTAAGTATGATATTTTATATTTTATTTGGGTTTAAACCAAACACATTCGGGGTGAATTTGCCCAAATCTTATTTCTCAATTTTCCACGGTTTTCATTGCTTGCGCGAGGTTCTGACGACTGTTTCGAGCACCGAGCATCCAAATACGTCGTTTTAATAGAAAAAAAGGCCACATTAATTTTTTACCATTTTTGACAAAAAATAGAAGGCTAACTTTCTTTGACCCTTTGGTGTTTTTTGACCCCAAAAAATGAAAGTTTGAATTTCGCTTATATTTTTGCTGTTTCTTTTGCAACTTGTTGAGAAAATAAGAATGGCGCAGTCAGATTTCCAGTAAGTATGATATTTTATATTTTATTTGGGTTTAAACCAAACACATTCGGGGTGAATTTGCCCAAATCTTATTTCTCAATTTTCCACGGTTTTCATTGCTTGCGCGAGGTTCTGACGACTGTTTCGAGCACCGAGCATCCAAATACGTCGTTTTAATAGAAAAAAAGGCCACATTAATTTTTTACCATTTTTGACAAAAAATAGAAGGCTAACTTTCTTTGACCCTTTGGTGTTTTTTGACCCCAAAAAATGAAAGTTTGAATTTCGCTTATATTTTTGCTGTTTCTTTTGCAACTTGTTGAGAAAATAAGAATGGCGCAGTCAGATTTCCAGTAAGTATGATATTTTATATTTTATTTGGGTTTAAACCAAACACATTCGGGGTGAATTTGCCCAAATCTTATTTCTCAATTTTCCACGGTTTTCATTGCTTGCGCGAGGTTCTGACGACTGTTTCGAGCACCGAGCATCCAAATACGTCGTTTTAATAGAAAAAAAGGCCACATTAATTTTTTACCATTTTTGACAAAAAATAGAAGGCTAACTTTCTTTGACCCTTTGGTGTTTTTTGACCCCAAAAAATGAAAGTTTGAATTTCGCTTATATTTTTGCTGTTTCTTTTGCAACTTGTTGAGAAAATAAGAATGGCGCAGTCAGATTTCCAGTAAGTATGATATTTTATATTTTATTTGGGTTTAAACCAAACACATTCGGAGTGAATTTGCTCAAATCTTATTTCTCAATTTTCCACGGTTTTCATTGCTTGCGCGAGGTTCTGACGACTGTTTCGAGCACCGAGCATCCAAATACGTCGTTTTAATAGAAAAAAAGGCCACATTAATTTTTTACCATTTTTGACAAAAAATAGAAGGCTAACTTTCTTTGACCCTTTGGTGTTTTTTGACCCCAAAAAATGAAAGTTTGAATTTCGCTTATATTTTTGATATTTCTTTTGCAACTTGTTGAGAAAATAAGAATGGCGCAGTCAGATTTCCAGTAAGTATGATATTTTATATTTTATTTGGGTGTAAACCAAACACATTCGGGGTGAATTTGCCCAAATCTTATTTCTCAATTTTCCACGGTTTTCATTGCTTGCGCGAGGTTCTGACGACTGTTTCGAGCACCGAGCATCCAAATACGTCGTTTTAATAGAAAAAAAGGCCACATTAATTTTTTACCATTTTTGACAAAAAATAGAAGGCTAACTTTCTTTGACCCTTTGGTGTTTTTTGACCCCAAAAAATGAAAGTTTGAATTTCGCTTATATTTTTGCTGTTTCTTTTGCAACTTGTTGAGAAAATAAGAATGGCGCAGTCAGATTTCCAGTAAGTATGATATTTTATATTTTATTTGGGTTTAAACCAAACACATTCGGAGTGAATTTGCTCAAATCTTATTTCTCAATTTTCCACGGTTTTCATTGCTTGCGCGAGGTTCTGACGACTGTTTCGAGCACCGAGCATCCAAATACGTCGTTTTAATAGAAAAAAAGGCCACATTAATTTTTTACCATTTTTGACAAAAAATAGAAGGCTAACTTTCTTTGACCCTTTGGTGTTTTTTGACCCCAAAAAATGAAAGTTTGAATTTCGCTTATATTTTTGATATTTCTTTTGCAACTTGTTTAGAAAATAAGAATGGCGCAGTCAGATTTCCAGTAAGTATGATATTTTATATTTTATTTGGGTGTAAACCAAACACATTCGGGGTGAATTTGCCCAAATCTTATTTCTCAATTTTCCACGGTTTTCATTGCTTGCGCGAGGTTCTGACGACTGTTTCGAGCACCGAGCATCCAAATACGTCGTTTTAATAGAAAAAAAGGCCACATTAATTTTTTACCATTTTTGACAAAAAATAGAAGGCTAACTTTCTTTGACCCTTTGGTGTTTTTTGACCCCAAAAAATGAAAGTTTGAATTTCGCTTATATTTTTGCTGTTTCTTTTGCAACTTGTTGAGAAAATAAGAATGGCGCAGTCAGATTTCCAGTAAGTATGATATTTTATATTTTATTTGGGTTTAAACCAAACACATTCGGGGTGAATTTGCCCAAATCTTATTTCTCAATTTTCCACGGTTTTCATTGCTTGCGCGAGGTTCTGACGACTGTTTCGAGCACCGAGCATCCAAATACGTCGTTTTAATAGAAAAAAAGGCCACATTAATTTTTTACCATTTTTGACAAAAAATAGAAGGCTAACTTTCTTTGACCCTTTGGTGTTTTTTGACCCCAAAAAATGAAAGTTTGAATTTCGCTTATATTTTTGCTGTTTCTTTTGCAACTTGTTGAGAAAATAAGAATGGCGCAGTCAGATTTCCAGTAAGTATGATATTTTATATTTTATTTGGGTTTAAACCAAACACATTCGGGGTGAATTTGCCCAAATCTTATTTCTCAATTTTCCACGGTTTTCATTGCTTGCGCGAGGTTCTGACGACTGTTTCGAGCACCGAGCATCCAAATACGTCGTTTTAATAGAAAAAAAGGCCACATTAATTTTTTACCATTTTTGACAAAAAATAGAAGGCTAACTTTCTTTGACCCTTTGGTGTTTTTTGACCCCAAAAAATGAAAGTTTGAATTTCGCTTATATTTTTGCTGTTTCTTTTGCAACTTGTTGAGAAAATAAGAATGGCGCAGTCAGATTTCCAGTAAGTATGATATTTTATATTTTATTTGGGTTTAAACCAAACACATTCGGGGTGAATTTGCCCAAATCTTATTTCTCAATTTTCCACGGTTTTCATTGCTTGCGCGAGGTTCTGACGACTGTTTCGAGCACCGAGCATCCAAATACGTCGTTTTAATAGAAAAAAAGGCCACATTAATTTTTTACCATTTTTGACAAAAAATAGAAGGCTAACTTTCTTTGACCCTTTGGTGTTTTTTGACCCCAAAAAATGAAAGTTTGAATTTCGCTTATATTTTTGCTGTTTCTTTTGCAACTTGTTGAGAAAATAAGAATGGCGCAGTCAGATTTCCAGTAAGTATGATATTTTATATTTTATTTGGGTTTAAACCAAACACATTCGGGGTGAATTTGCCCAAATCTTATTTCTCAATTTTCCACGGTTTTCATTGCTTGCGCGAGGTTCTGACGACTGTTTCGAGCACCGAGCATCCAAATACGTCGTTTTAATAGAAAAAAAGGCCACATTAATTTTTTACCATTTTTGACAAAAAATAGAAGGCTAACTTTCTTTGACCCTTTGGTGTTTTTTGACCCCAAAAAATGAAAGTTTGAATTTCGCTTATATTTTTGCTGTTTCTTTTGCAACTTGTTGAGAAAATAAGAATGGCGCAGTCAGATTTCCAGTAAGTATGATATTTTATATTTTATTTGGGTTTAAACCAAACACATTCGGGGTGAATTTGCCCAAATCTTATTTCTCAATTTTCCACGGTTTTCATTGCTCGCGCGAGGTTCTGACGACTGTTTCGAGCACCGAGCATCCAAATACGTCGTTTTAATAGAAAAAAAGGCCACATTAATTTTTTACCATTTTTGACAAAAAATAGAAGGCTAACTTTCTTTGACCCTTTGGTGTTTTTTGACCCCAAAAAATGAAAGTTTGAATTTCGCTTATATTTTTGCTGTTTCTTTTGCAACTTGTTGAGAAAATAAGAATGGCGCAGTCAGATTTCCAGTAAGTATGATATTTTATATTTTATTTGGGTTTAAACCAAACACATTCGGAGTGAATTTGCTCAAATCTTATTTCTCAATTTTCCACGGTTTTCATTGCTTGCGCGAGGTTCTGACGACTGTTTCGAGCACCGAGCATCCAAATACGTCGTTTTAATAGAAAAAAAGGCCACATTAATTTTTTACCATTTTTGACAAAAAATAGAAGGCTAACTTTCTTTGACCCTTTGGTGTTTTTTGACCCCAAAAAATGAAAGTTTGAATTTCGCTTATATTTTTGATATTTCTTTTGCAACTTGTTGAGAAAATAAGAATGGCGCAGTCAGATTTCCAGTAAGTATGATATTTTATATTTTATTTGGGTGTAAACCAAACACATTCGGGGTGAATTTGCCCAAATCTTATTTCTCAATTTTCCACGGTTTTCATTGCTTGCGCGAGGTTCTGACGACTGTTTCGAGCACCGAGCATCCAAATACGTCGTTTTAATAGAAAAAAAGGCCACATTAATTTTTTACCATTTTTGACAAAAAATAGAAGGCTAACTTTCTTTGACCCTTTGGTGTTTTTTGACCCCAAAAAATGAAAGTTTGAATTTCGCTTATATTTTTGCTGTTTCTTTTGCAACTTGTTGAGAAAATAAGAATGGCGCAGTCAGATTTCCAGTAAGTATGATATTTTATATTTTATTTGGGTTTAAACCAAACACATTCGGAGTGAATTTGCTCAAATCTTATTTCTCAATTTTCCACGGTTTTCATTGCTTGCGCGAGGTTCTGACGACTGTTTCGAGCACCGAGCATCCAAATACGTCGTTTTAATAGAAAAAAAGGCCACATTAATTTTTTACCATTTTTGACAAAAAATAGAAGGCTAACTTTCTTTGACCCTTTGGTGTTTTTTGACCCCAAAAAATGAAAGTTTGAATTTCGCTTATATTTTTGATATTTCTTTTGCAACTTGTTTAGAAAATAAGAATGGCGCAGTCAGATTTCCAGTAAGTATGATATTTTATATTTTATTTGGGTGTAAACCAAACACATTCGGGGTGAATTTGCCCAAATCTTATTTCTCAATTTTCCACGGTTTTCATTGCTTGCGCGAGGTTCTGACGACTGTTTCGAGCACCGAGCATCCAAATACGTCGTTTTAATAGAAAAAAAGGCCACATTAATTTTTTACCATTTTTGACAAAAAATAGAAGGCTAACTTTCTTTGACCCTTTGGTGTTTTTTGACCCCAAAAAATGAAAGTTTGAATTTCGCTTATATTTTTGCTGTTTCTTTTGCAACTTGTTGAGAAAAAAAGAATGGCGCAGTCAGATTTCCAGTAAGTATGATATTTTCTATTTTATTTGGGTGTAAACCAAACACATTCGGGGTGAATTTGCCCAAATCTTATTTCTCAATTTTCCTCGGTTTTCATTGCTTGCGCGAGGTTCTGACGACTGTTTCGAGCACCGAGCATCCAAATACGTCGTTTTAATAGAAAAAAAGGCCACATTAATTTTTTACCATTTTTAACAAAAAATAGAAGGCTAACTTTCTTTGACCCTTTGGTGTTTTTTGACCCCAAAAAATGAAAGTTTGAATTTCGCTTATATTTTTGCTGTTTCTTTTGCAACTTGTTGAGAAAATAAGAATGGCGCAGTCAGATTTCCAGTAAGTATGATATTTTATATTTTATTTGGGTGTAAACCAAACACATTCGGGGTGAATTTGCCCAAATCTTATTTCTCAATTTTCCTCGGTTTTCATTGCTTGCGCGAGGTTCTGAAGATTGTTTCGAGCACCGAGCATCCAAATACGTCGTTTTAATAGAAAAAAAGGCCACATTAATTTTTTACCATTTTTAACAAAAAATAGAAGGCTAACTTTCTTTGACCCTTTGGTGTTTTTTGACCCCAAAAAATGAAAGTTTGAATTTCGCTTATATTTTTGCTGTTTCTTTTGCAACTTGTTGAGAAAATAAGAATGGCGCAGTCAGATTTCCAGTAAGTATGATATTTTATATTTTATTTGGGTGTAAACCAAACACATTCGGGGTGAATTTGCCCAAATCTTATTTCTCAATTTTCCTCGGTTTTCATTGCTTGCGCGAGGTTCTGACGACTGTTTCGAGCACCGAGCATCCAAATACGTCGTTTTAATAGAAAAAAAGGCCACATTAATTTTTTACCATTTTTGACAAAAAATAGAAGGTTAACTTTCTTTGACCCTTTGGTGTTTTTTGACCCCAAAAAATGAAAGTTTGAATTTCGCTTATATTTTTGCTGTTTCTTTTGCAACTTGTTGAGAAAATAAGAATGGCGCAGTCAGATTTCCAGTAAGTATGATATTTTATATTTTATTTGGGTGTAAAACAAACACATTCGGGGTGAATTTGCCCAAATCTTATTTCTCAATTTTCCACGGTTTTCATTGCTTGCGCGAGGTTCTGACGACTGTTTCGAGCACCGAGCATCCAAATACGTCGTTTTAATAGAAAAAAAGGCCACATTAATTTTTTACCATTTTTGACAAAAAATAGAAGGTTAACTATCTTTGACCCTTTGGTGTTTTTTGACCCCAAAAAATGAAAGTTTGAATTTCGCTTATATTTTTGCTGTTTCTTTTGCAACTTGTTGAGAAAATAAGAATGGCGCAGTCAGATTTCCAGTAAGTATGATATTTTATATTTTATTTGGGTTTAAACCAAACACATTCGGGGTGAATTTGCCCAAATCTTATTTCTCAATCTTCCACGGTTTTCATTGCTTGCGCGAGGTTCTGACGACTGTTTCGAGCACCGAGCATCCAAATACGTCGTTTTAATAGAAAAAAAGGCCACATTTATGTTTTACCATTTTTGACCAAAAATAGAACGCTAACTTTCTTTGACCCTTTGGAGTTTTATGACCCCAAAAAATGAAAGTTTGAATTTCGCTTATATTTTTGCAGTTTCTTTTGCAACTTGTTGAGAAAATAAGAATGGCGCAGTCAGATTTCCAGTAAGTATGATATTTTATATTTTATTTGGGTTTAAACCAAACACATTCGGGGTGAATTTGCCCAAATATTATTTCTCAATCTTCCACGGTTTTCATTGCTTGCGCGAGGTTCTGACGACTGTTTCGAGCACCGAGCATCCAAATACGTCGTTTTAATAGAAAAAAAGGCCACATTTAAGTTTTACCATTTTTGACCAAAAATGGAACGCTAACTTTCTTTGACCCTTTGGTGTTTTTTGACCCCAAAAAGTGAAAGTTTGAATTTCGCTTATATTTTTGATATTTCTTTTGCAACTTGTTGAGAAAATAAGAATGGCGCAGTCAGATTTCCAGTAAGTATGATATTTTATATTTTATTTGGGTTTAAACCAAACACATTCGGGGTGAATTTGCCCAAATCTTATTTCTCAATTTTCCACGGTTTTCATTGCTTGCGCGAGGTTCTGACGACTGTTTCGAGCACCGAGCATCCAAATACGTCGTTTTAATAGAAAAAAAGGCCACATTAATTTTTTACCATTTTTGACAAAAAATAGAAGGCTAACTTTCTTTGACCCTTTGGTGTTTTTTGACCCCAACAAATGAAAGTTTGAATTTCAATTATATTTTTGCTGTTTCTTTTGCAACTTGTTGAGAAAATAAGAATGGCGCAGTCAGATTTCCAGTAAATATGATATTTTATATTTTATTTGGGTTTAAACCAAACACATTCGGGGTGAATTTGCCCAAATCTTATTTCTCAATTTTCCACGGTTTTCATTGCTTGCGCGAGGTTCTGACGACTGTTTCGAGCACCGAGCATCCAAATACGTCGTTTTAATAGAAAAAAAGGCCACATTAATTTTTTACCATTTTTGACAAAAAATAGAAGGCTAACTTTCTTTGACCCTTTGGTGTTTTTTGACCCCAAAAAATGAAAGTTTGAATTTCGCTTATATTTTTGCTGTTTCTTTTGCAACTTGTTGAGAAAATAAGAATGGCGCAGTCAGATTTCCAGTAAGTATGATATTTTATATTTTATTTGGGTGTAAACCAAACACATTCGGGGTGAATTTGCCCAAATCTTATTTCTCAATTTTCCACGGTTTTCATTGCTTGCGCGAGGTTCTGACGACTGTTTCGAGCACCGAGCATCCAAATACGTCGTTTTAATAGAAAAAAAGGCCACATTAATTTTTTACCATTTTTGACAAAAAATAGAAGGCTAACTTTCTTTGACCCTTTGGTGTTTTTTGACCCCAAAAAATGAAAGTTTGAATTTCAATTATATTTTTGCTGTTTCTTTTGCAACTTGTTGAGAAAATAAGAATGGCGCAGTCAGATTTCCAGTAAATATGATATTTTATATTTTATTTGGGTTTAAACCAAACACATTCGGGGTGAATTTGCCCAAATCTTATTTCTGAATGTTCAACGGTTTTCATTGCTTGCGCGGGGTTCTGACGACTGTTTCGAGCACCGAGCTTCCAAATACGTCGTTTTAATAGAAAAAAAGGCCACGTTAATTTTTTACCATTTTTGACAAAAATAGAAGGCTAACTTTCTTTGACCCTTTGGTGTTTTTTGACCCCAAAAAATGAAAGTTTGAATTTCGCTTATATTTTTGCTGTTTCTTTTGCAACTTGTTGAGAAAATAAGAATGGCGCAGTCAGATTTCCAGTAAGTATGATATTTGATATTATATTTGGGTTTAAACCAAACACATTCGGGGTGAATTTGCCCAAATCTTATTTCTCAATTTTCCACGGTTTTCATTGCTTGCGCGAGGTTCTGACGACTGTTTCGAGCACCGAGCATCCAAATACGTCGTTTTAATAGAAAAAAAGGCCACATTAATTTTTTACCATTTTTGACAAAAAATAGAAGGCTAACTCTCTTTGACCCTTAGGAGTTTTTTGACCCCAAAAAATGAAAGTTTGAATTTCGCTTATATTTTTGATATTTCTTTTGCAACTTGTTGAGAAAATAAGAATGGCGCAGTCAGATTTTCAGTAAGTATGATATTTTATATTTTATTTGGGTTTAAACCAAACACATTTGGGGTGAATTTGCCCAAACCTTATTTCTCAATTTTCCACGGTTTTCATTGCTTGCGCGAGGTTCTGACGACTGTTTCGAGCACCGAGCATCCAAATACGTCGTTTTAATAGAAAAAAAGGCCACATTAATTTTTTACCATTTTTGACAAAAAATAGAAGGCTAACCTTCTTTGACCCTTTGGTGTTTTTTGACCCCAAAAAATGAAAGTTTGAATTTCGCTTATATTTTTGCTGTTTCTTTTGCAACTTGTTGAGAAAATAAGAATGGCGCAGTCAGATTTCCAGTAAGTATGATATTTTATATTATATTTGGGTTTAAACCAAACACATTCGGGGTGAATTTGCCCAAATCTTATTTCTCAATTTTCAACGGTTTTCATTGCTTGCGCGAGTTTTTGACGACTGTTTCGAGCACCGAGCTTCCAAATACGTCGTTTTAATAGAAAAAAAGGCCACGTTAATTTTTTACCATTTTTGACAAAAAATAGAAGGCTAACTTTCTTTGACCCTTTGGTGTTATTTGACCCCAAAAAATGAAAGTTTGAATTTCGCTTATATTTTTGATATTTCTTTTGCAACTTGTTGAGAAAATAAGTATGGCGCAGTCAGATTTCCAGTAAGTATGATATTTTATATTATATTTGGGTTTAAACCAAACACATTCGGGGTTAATTTGCCCAAATCTTATTTATCAATTTTCCACGGTTTTCATTGCTTGCGCGAGGTTCTGACGACTGTTTCGAGCACCGAGCTTCCAAATACGTCGTTTTAATAGAAAAAAAGGCCACGTTAATTTTTTACCATTTTTGACAAAAAATAGAAGGCTAACTTTCTTTGACCCTTTGGTGTTTTTTGACCCCAAAAAATGAAAGTTTGAATTTCGCTTATATTTTTGCTGTTTCTTTTGCAACTTGTTGAGAAAATAAGAATGGCGCAGTCAGATTTCCAGTAAGTATGATATTTGATATTATATTTGGGTTTAAACCAAACACATTCGGGGTGAATTTGCCCAAATCTTATTTCTCAATTTTCCACGGTTTTCATTGCTTGCGCGAGGTTCTGACGACTGTTTCGAGCACCGAGCATCCAAATACATCGTTTTAATAGAAAAAAAGGCCACATTAATTTTTTACCATTTTTGACAAAAAATAGAAGGCTAACTTTCTTTGACCCTTTGGTGTTTTTTGACCCCAAAAAATGAAAGTTTGAATTTCAATTATATTTTTGCCGTTTCTTTTGCAACTTGTTGAGAAAATAAGAATGGCGCAGTCAGATTTTCAGTAAATATGATATTTTATATTTTATTTGGGTTTAAACCAAACATATTCGGGGTGAATTTGCCCAAATCTTATTTCTCAATTTTCCACGGTTTTCATTGCTTGCGCGAGGTTCTGACGCCTGTTTCGAGCACCGAGCATCCAAATACGTCGTTTTAATAGAAAAAAAGGCCACATTAATTTTTTACCATTTTTGACAAAAAATAGAAGGCTAACTTTCTTTGACCCTTTGGAGTTTTTTGACCCCAAAAAATGAAAGTTTGAATTTCGCTTATATTTTTGATATTTCTTTTGCAACTTGTTGAGAAAATAAGAATGGCGCTGTCAGATTTCCAGTAAGTATGATATTTTATATTTTATTTGGGTTTAAACCAAACACATTTGGGGTGAATTTGCCCAAACCTCATTTCTCAATTTTCCACGGTTTTCATTGCTTGCGCGAGGTTCTGACGACTGTTTGGAGCACCGAGCATCCAAATACGTCGTTTTAATAGAAAAAAAGGCCACATTAATTTTTTACCATTTTTGACAAAAAATAGAAGGCTAACCTTCTTTGACCCTTTGGTGTTTTTTGACCCCAAAAAATGAAAGTTTGAATTTCGCTTATATTTTTGATATTTCTTTTGCAACTTGTTGAGAAAATAAGAATGGCGCAGTCAGATTTCCAGTAAGTATGATATTTTATATTTTATTTGGGTTTAAACCAAACACATTCGGGGTGAATTTGCCCAAATCTTATTTCTCAATTTTCCACGGTTTTCATTGCTTGCGCGAGGTTCTGACGACTGTTTCGAGCACCGAGCATCCAAATACGTCGTTTTAATAGAAAAAAAAGACCACATTAATTTTTTACCATTTTTGACAAAAAATAGAAGGCTAACTTTCTTTGACCCTTTGGTGTTTTTTGACCCCAAAAAATGAAAGTTTGAATTTCAATTATATTTTTGCTGTTTCTTTTGCAACTTGTTGAGAAAATAAGAATGGCGCAGTCAGATTTCCAGTAAATATGATATTTTATATTTTATTTGGGTTTAAACCAAACACATTCGGGGTGAATTTGCCCAAATCTTATTTCTCAATTTTCCACGGTTTTCATTGCTTGCGCGAGGTTCTGACGACTGTTTCGAGCACCGAGCATCCAAATACGTCGTTTTAATAGAAAAAAAGGCCACATTAATTTTTTACCATTTTTGACAAAAAATAGAAGGCTAACTTTCTTTGACCCTTTGGAGTTTTTTGACGCCAAAAAATGAAAGTTTGAATTTCGCTTATATTTTTGATATTTCTTTTGCAACTTGTTGAGAAAATAAGAATGGCGCAGTCAGATTTCCAGTAAGTATGATATTTTATATTTTATTTGGGTTTAAACCAAACACATTCGGGGTGAATTTGCCCAAATCTTATTTCTCAATTTTCCACGGTTTTCATTGCTTGCGCGAGGTTCTGACGACTGTTTCGAGCACCGAGCATCCAAATACGTCGTTTTAATAGAAAAAAAGGCCACATTAATTTTTTACCATTTTTGACAAAAAATAGAAGGCTAACTTTCTTTGACCCTTTGGTGTTTTTTGACCCCAAAAAATGAAAGTTTGAATTTCAATTATATTTTTGCTGTTTCTTTTGCAACTTGTTGAGAAAATAAGAATGGCGCAGTCAGATTTCCAGTAAATATGATATTTTATATTTTATTTGGGTTTAAACCAAACACATTCGGGGTGAATTTGCCCAAATCTTATTTCTGAATGTTCAACGGTTTTCATTGCTTGCGCGAGGTTCTGACGACTGTTTCGAGCACCGAGCATCCAAATACGTCGTTTTAATAGAAAAAAAGGCCATATTAATTTTTACCATTTTTGACAAAAAATAGAAGGCTAACTTTCTTTGACCCTTTGGAGTTTTTTGACCCCAAAAAATGAAAGTTTGAATTTCGCTTATATTTTTGATATTTCTTTTGCAACTTGTTGAGAAAATAAGAATGGCGCAGTCAGATTTCCAGTAAGTATGATATTTTATATTTTATTTGGGTTTAAACCAAACACATTTGGGGTGAATTTGCCCAAACCTCATTTCTCAATTTTCCACGGTTTTCATTGCTTGCGCGAGGTTCTGACGACTGTTTCGAGCACCGAGCATCCAAATACGTCGTTTTAATAGAAAAAAAGGCCACATTAATTTTTTACCATTTTTGACAAAAAATAGAAGGCTAACCTTCTTTGACCCTTTGGTGTTTTTTGACCCCAAAAAATGAAAGTTTGAATTTCGCTTATATTTTTGATATTTCTTTTGCAACTTGTTGAGAAAATAAAATGGCGCAGTCAGATTTCCAGTAAGTATGATATTTTATATTTTATTTGGGTTTAAACCAAACACATTCGGGGTGAATTTGCCCAAATCTTATTTCTCAATTTTCAACGGTTTTCATTGCTTGCGCGAGGTTCTGACGACTGTTTCGAGCACCGAGCATCCAAATACGTCGTTTTAATAGAAAAAAAGGCCACATTAATTTTTTACCATTTTTGACAAAAAATAGAAGGCTAACTTTCTTTGACCCTTTGGTGTTTTTTGACCCCAAAAAATGAAAGTTTGAATTTCAATTATATTTTTGCTGTTTCTTTTGCAACTTGTTGAGAAAATAAGAATGGCGCAGTCAGATTTCCAGTAAATATGATATTTTATATTTTATTTGGGTTTAAACCAAACACATTCGGGGTGAATTTGCCCAAATCTTATTTCTCAATTTTCCACGGTTTTCATTGCTTGCGCGAGGTTCTGACGACTGTTTCGAGCACCGAGCATCCAAATACGTCGTTTTAATAGAAAAAAAGGCCACATTAATTTTTTACCATTTTTGACAAAAAATAGAAGGCTAACTTTCTTTGACCCTTTGGTGTTTTTTGACCCCAAAAAATGAAAGTTTGAATTTCGCTTATATTTTTGCTGTTTCTTTTGCAACTTGTTGAGAAAATAAGAATGGCGCAGTCAGATTTCCAGTAAGTATGATATTTGATATTATATTTGGGTTTAAACCAAACACATTCGGGGTGAATTTGCCCAAATCTTATTTCTCAATTTTCCACGGTTTTCATTGCTTGCGCGAGGTTCTGACGACTGTTTCGAGCACCGAGCATCCAAATACGTCGTTTTAATAGAAAAAAAGGCCACATTAATTTTTTACCATTTTTGACAAAAAATAGAAGGCTAACTCTCTTTGACCCTTTGGAGTTTTTTGACCCCAAAAAATGAAAGTTTGAATTTCGCTTATATTTTTGATATTTCTTTTGCAACTTGTTGAGAAAATAAGAATGGCGCAGTCAGATTTCCAGTAAGTATGATATTTTATATTTTATTTGGGTTTAAACCAAACACATTTGGGGTGAATTTGCCCAAACCTTATTTCTCAATTTTCCACGGTTTTCATTGCTTGCGCGAGGTTCTGACGACTGTTTCGAGCACCGAGCATCCAAATACGTCGTTTTAATAGAAAAAAAGGCCACATTAATTTTTTACCATTTTTGACAAAAAATAGAAGGCTAACCTTCTTTGACCCTTTGGTGTTTTTTGACCCCAAAAAATGAAAGTTTGAATTTCGCTTATATTTTTGCTGTTTCTTTTGCAACTTGTTGAGAAAATAAGAATGGCGCAGTCAGATTTCCAGTAAGTATGATATTTTATATTAAATTTGGGTTTAAACCAAACACATTCGGGGTGAATTTGCCCAAATCTTATTTCTCAATGTTCAACGGTTTTCATTGCTTGCGCGAGGTTCTGACGACTGTTTCGAGCACCGAGCTTCCAAATACGTCGTTTTAATAGAAAAAAAGGCCACGTTAATTTTTTACCATTTTTGACAAAAAATAGAAGGCTAACTTTCTTTGACCCTTTGGTGTTATTTGACCCCAAAAAATGAAAGTTTGAATTTCGCTTATATTTTTGATATTTCTTTTGCAACTTGTTGAGAAAATAAGTATGGCGCAGTCAGATTTCCAGTAAGTATGATATTTTATATTATATTTGGGTTTAAACCAAACACATTCGGGGTGAATTTGCCCAAATCTTATTTCTCAATGTTCAACGGTTTTCATTGCTTGCGCGAGGTTCTGACGACTGTTTCGAGCACCGAGCTTCCAAATACGTCGTTTTAATAGAAAAAAAGGCCACGTTAATTTTTTACCATTTTTGACAAAAAATAGAAGGCTAACTTTCTTTGACCCTTTGGTGTTTTTTGACCCCAAAAAATGAAAGTTTGAATTTCGCTTATATTTTTGCTGTTTCTTTTGCAACTTGTTGAGAAAATAAGAATGGCGCAGTCAGATTTCCAGTAAGTATGATATTTGATATTATATTTGGGTTTAAACCAAACACATTCGGGGTGAATTTGGCCAAATCTTATTTCTCAATGTTCAACGGTTTTCATTGCTTGCGCGAGGTTCTGATGACTGTTTCGAGCACCGAGCTTCCAAATACGTCGTTTTAATAGAAAAAAAGGCCACGTTAATTTTTTACCATTTTTGACAAAAAATAGAAGGCTAACTTTCTTTGACCCTTTGGTGTTATTTGACCCCAAAAAATGAAAGTTTGAATTTCGCTTATATTTTTGATATTTCTTTTGCAACTTGTTGAGAAAATAAGTATGGCGCAGTCAGATTTCCAGTAAGTATGATATTTTATATTATATTTGGGTTTAAACCAAACACATTCGGGGTGAATTTGCCCAAATCTTATTTCTCAATGTTCAACGGTTTTCATTGCTTGCGCGAGGTTCTGACGACTGTTTCGAGCACCGAGCTTCCAAATACGTCGTTTTAATCGAAAAAAAGGCCACGTTAATTTTTTACCATTTTTGACAAAAAATAGAAGGCTAACTTTCTTTGACCCTTTGATGTTTTTTGACCCCAAAAAATGAAAGTTTGAATTTCGCTTATATTTTTGCTGTTTCTTTTGCAACTTGTTGAGAAAATAAGAATGGCGCAGTCAGATTTCCAGTAAGTATGATATTTGATATTATATTTGGGTTTAAACCAAACACATTCGGGGTGAATTTGCCCAAATCTTATTTCTCAATTTTCCACGGTTTTCATTGCTTGCGCGAGGTTCTGACGACTGTTTCGAGCACCGAGCATCCAAATACGTCGTTTTAATAGAAAAAAAGGCCACATTAATTTTTTACCATTTTTGACAAAAAATAGAAGGCTAACTTTCTTTGACCCTTTGGAGTTTTTTGACCCCAAAAAATGAAAGTTTGAATTTCAATTATATTTTTGCTATTTCTTTTGCAACTTGTTGAGAAAATAAGAATGGCGCAGTCAGATTTCCAGTAAATATGATATTTTATATTTTATTTGGGTTTAAACCAAACATATTCGGGGTGAATTTGCCCAAATCTTATTTCTCAATTTTCCACGGTTTTCATTGCTTGCGCGAGGTTCTGACGCCTGTTTCGAGCACCGAGCATCCAAATACGTCGTTTTAATAGAAAAAAAGGCCACATTAATTTTTTACCATTTTTGACAAAAAATAGAAGGCTAACTTTCTTTGACCCTTTGGAGTTTTTTGACCCCAAAAAATGAAAGTTTGAATTTCGCTTATATTTTTGATATTTCTTTTGCAACTTGTTGAGAAAATAAGAATGGCGCAGTCAGATTTCCAGTAAGTATGATATTTTATATTTTATTTGGGTTTAAACCAAACACATTTGGGGTGAATTTGCCCAAACCTCATTTCTCAATTTTCCACGGTTTTCATTGCTTGCGCGAGGTTCTGACGACTGTTTCGAGCACCGAGCATCCAAATACGTCGTTTTAATAGAAAAAAAGGCCACATTAATTTTTTACCATTTTTGACAAAAAATAGAAGGCTAACTTTCTTTGACCCTTTGGTGTTTTTTGACCCCAAAAAATGAAAGTTTGAATTTCAATTATATTTTTGCTGTTTCTTTTGCAACTTGTTGAGAAAATAAGAATGGCGCAGTCAGATTTCCAGTAAATATGATATTTTATATTTTATTTGGGTTTAAACCAAACACATTCGGGGTGAATTTGCCCAAATCTTATTTCTCAATTTTCCACGGTTTTCATTGCTTGCGCGAGGTTCTGACGACTGTTTCGAGCACCGAGCATCCAAATACGTCGTTTTAATAGAAAAAAAGGCCACATTAATTTTTTACCATTTTTGACAAAAAATAGAAGGCTAACTTTCTTTGACCCTTTGGTGTTATTTGACCCCAAAAAATGAAATTTTGAATTTCGCTTATATTTTTGATATTTCTTTTGCAACTTGTTGAGAAAATAAGTATGGCGCAGTCAGATTTCCAGTAAGTATGATATTTTATATTTTATTTGGGTTGAAACCAAACACATTCGGGGTGAATTTGCCCAAATCTTATTTCTCAATGTTCAACGGTTTTCATTGCTTGCGCGAGGTTCTGACGACTGTTTCGAGCACCGAACTTCCAAATACGTCGTTTTAATAGAAAAAAAGGCCACGTTAATTTTTTACCATTTTTGACAAAAAATAGAAGGCTAACTTTCTTTGACCCTTTGGTGTTTTTTGACCCCAAAAAATGAAAGTTTGAATTTCGCTTATATTTTTGATATTTCTTTTGCAACTTGTTGAGAAAATAAGTATGGCGCAGTCAGATTTCCAGTAAGTATGATATTTGATATTATATTTGGGTTTAAACCAAACACATTCGGGGTGAATTTGCCCAAATCTTATTTCTCAATTTTCCACGGTTTTCATTGCTTGCGCGAGGTTCTGACGACTGTTTCGAGCACCGAGCATCCAAATACGTCGTTGTATAAGAAAAAAAGGCCACAATAATTTTTTAAATTTTTGACAAAAAATAGAAGGCTAACTTTCTTTGACCCTTTGGTGTTTTTTGACCCCAAAAAATGAAAGTTTGGATTTCGCTTATATTTTTGCTGTTTCCTTTGCAACTTGTTGAGAAAATAAGAATGGCGCAGTCAGATTTCCAGTAGGTATGATATTTTATATTTTATTTGGGTTTAAACCAAACACATTCGGAGTGAATTGGCCCAAATCTTATTTCTCAATTTTCCACGGTTTTCATTGCTTGCGCGAGGTTCTGACGACTGTTTCGAGCACCGAGCATCCAAATACGTCGTTTTAATAGAAAAAAAGGCCACATTAATTTTTTAAAATTTTGACAAAAAATAGAAGGCTAACTTTCTTTGACCCTTTGGTGTTTTTTGACCCCAAAAAATGAAAGTTTGAATTTCGCTTATATTTTTGCTGTTTCTTTTGCAACTTGTTGAGAAAATAAGAATGGCGCAGTCAGATTTCCAGTAAGTATGATATTTTATATTTTATTTGGGTTTAAACCAAACACATTCGGGGTGAATTTGCCCAAATCTTATTTCTCAATTTTCCACGGTTTTCATTGCTTGCGCGAGGTTCTGACGACTGTTTCGAGCACCGAGCATCCAAATACGTCGTTTTAATAGAAAAAAAGGCCACATTAATTTTTTACCATTTTTGACAAAAAATAGAAGGCTAACTTTCTTTGACCCTTTGGTGTTATTTGACCCCAAAAAATGAAATTTTGAATTTCGCTTATATTTTTGATATTTCTTTTGCAACTTGTTGAGAAAATAAGTATGGCGCAGTCAGATTTCCAGTAAGTATGATATTTTATATTTTATTTGGGTTGAAACCAAACACATTCGGGGTGAATTTGCCCAAATCTTATTTCTCAATGTTCAACGGTTTTCATTGCTTGCGCGAGGTTCTGACGACTGTTTCGAGCACCGAACTTCCAAATACGTCGTTTTAATAGAAAAAAAGGCCACGTTAATTTTTTACCATTTTTGACAAAAAATAGAAGGCTAACTTTCTTTGACCCTTTGGTGTTTTTTGACCCCAAAAAATGAAAGTTTGAATTTCGCTTATATTTTTGATATTTCTTTTGCAACTTGTTGAGAAAATAAGTATGGCGCAGTCAGATTTCCAGTAAGTATGATATTTGATATTATATTTGGGTTTAAACCAAACACATTCGGGGTGAATTTGCCCAAATCTTATTTCTCAATTTTCCACGGTTTTCATTGCTTGCGCGAGGTTCTGACGACTGTTTCGAGCACCGAGCATCCAAATACGTCGTTTTAATTGAAAAAAAGGCCACAATAATTTTTTAAATTTTTGACAAAAAATAGAAGGCTAACTTTCTTTGACCCTTTGGTGTTTTTTGACCCCAAAAAATGAAAGTTTGAATTTCGCTTATATTTTTGATATTTCTTTTGCAACTTGTTGAGAAAATAAGAATGGCGCAGTCAGATTTCCAGTAGGTATGATATTTTATATTTTATTTGGGTTTAAACCAAACACATTCGGAGTGAATTGGCCCAAATCTTATTTCTCAATTTTCCACGGTTTTCATTGCTTGCGCGAGGTTCTGACGACTGTTTCGAGCACCGACCATCCAAATACGTCGTTTTAATAGAAAAAAAGGCCACATTAATTTTTTAAAATTTTGACAAAAAATAGAAGGCTAACTTTCTTTGACCCTTTGGTGTTTTTTGAGCCCAAAAAATGAAAGTTTGAATTTTGCTTATATTTTTGATATTTCTTTTGCAACTTGTTGAGAAAATAAGAATGGTGCAGTCAGATTTCCAGTAAGTATGATATTTTATATTTTATTTGGGTTTAAACCAAACACATTTGGGGTGAATTTGCCCAAACCTTATTTCTCAATTTTCCACGGTTTTCATTGCTTGCGCGAGGTTCTGACGACTGTTTCGAGCACCGAGCATCCAAATACGTCGTTTTAATAGAAAAAAAGGCCACATTAATTTTTTACCATTTTTGACAAAAAATAGAAGGCTAACCTTCTTTGACCCTTTGGTGTTTTTTGACCCCAAAAAATGAAAGTTTGAATTTCGCTTATATTTTTGCTGTTTCTTTTGCAACTTGTTGAGAAAATAAGAATGGCGCAGTCAGATTTCCAGTAAGTATGATATTTTATATTTTATTTGGGTTTAAACCAAACACATTTGGGGTGAATTTGCCCAAACCTTATTTCTCAATTTTCCACGGTTTTCATTGCTTGCGCGAGGTTCTGACGAGTGTTTCGAGCACCGAGCATCCAAATACGTCGTTTTAATAGAAAAAAAGGCCACATTAATTTTTTACCATTTTTGACAAAAAATAGAAGGCTAACTTTCTTTGACCCTTTGGTGTTTTTTGACCCCAAAAAATGAAAGTTTGAATTTCGCTTATATTTTTGATATTTCTTTTGCAACTTGTTGAGAAAATAAGTATGGCGCAGTCAGATTTCCAGTAAGTATGATATTTTATATTTTATTTGGGTTTAAACCAAACACATTCGGGGTGAATTTGCCCAAATCTTATTTCTCAATTTTCCACGGTTTTCATTGCTTGCGCGAGGTTCTGACGCCTGTTTCGAGCACCGAGCATCCAAATACGTCGTTTTAATAGAAAAAAAGGCCACATTAATTTTTTACCATTTTTGACAAAAAATAGAAGGCTAACTTTCTTTGACCCTTTGGAGTTTTTTGACCCCAAAAAATGAAAGTTTGAATTTCGCTTATATTTTGGATATTTCTTTTGCAACTTGTTGAGAAAATAAGAATGGCGCAGTCAGATTTCCAGTAAGTATGATATTTTATATTTTATCTGGGTTTAAACCAAACACATTTGGGGTGAATTTGCCCAAACCTCATTTCTCAATTTTCCACGGTTTTCATTGCTTGCGCGAGGTTCTGACGACTGTTTCGAGCACCGAGCATCCAAATACGTCGTTTTAATAGAAAAAAAGGCCACATTAATTTTTTACCATTTTTGACAAAAAATAGAAGGCTAACTTTCTTTGACCCTTTGGAGTTTTTTGACCCCAAAAAATGAAAGTTTGAATTTCGCTTATATTTTTGATATTTCTTTTGCAACTTGTTGAGAAAATAAGAATGGCGCAGTCAGATTTCCAGTAAGTATGATATTTTATATTTTATTTGGGTTTAAACCAAACACATTCGGGGTGCATTTGCCCAAATCTTATTTCTCAATTTTCCACGGTTTTCATTGCTTGCGCGAGGTTCTGACGACTGTTTCGAGCACCGAGCATCCAAATACGTCGTTTTAATAGAAAAAAAGGCCACATTAGTTTTTTACCATTTTTGACAAAAAATAGAAGGCTAACTTTCTTTGACCCTTTGGTGTTTTTTGACCCCAAAAAATGAAAGTTTGAATTTCAATTATATTTTTGCTGTTTCTTTTGCAACTTGTTGAGAAAATAAGAATGGCGCAGTCAGATTTCCAGTAAATATGATATTTTATATTTTATTTGGGTTTAAACCAAACACATTCGGGGTGAATTTGCCCAAATCTTATTTCTGAATGTTCAACGGTTTTCATTGCTTGCGCGAGGTTCTGACGACTGTTTCGAGCACCGAGCATCCAAATACGTCGTTTTAATAGAAAAAAAGGCCACATTAATTTTTTACAATTTTTGACAAAAAATAGAAGGCTAACTTTCTTTGACCCTTTGGAGTTTTTTGACCCCAAAAAATGAAAGTTTGAATTTCGCTTATATTTTTGATATTTCTTTTGCAACTTGTTGAGAAAATAAGAATGGCGCAGTCAGATTTCCAGTAAGTATGATATTTTATATTTTATTTGGGTTTAAACCAAACACATTTGGGGTGAATTTGCCCAAACCTTATTTCTCAATTTTCCATGGTTTTCATTGCTTGCGCGAGGTTCTGACGACTGTTTCGAGCACCGAGCATCCAAATACGTCGTTTTAATAGAAAAAAAGGCCACATTAATTTTTTACCATTTTTGACAAAAAATAGAAGGCTAACCTTCTTTGACCCTTTGGTGTTTTTTGACCCCAAAAAATGAAAGTTTGAATTTCGTTTATATTTTTGATATTTCTTTTGCAACTTGTTGAGAAAATAAGAATGGCGCAGTCAGATTTCCAGTAAGTATGATATTTTATATTTTATTTGGGTTTAAACCAAACACATTCGGGGTGAATTTGCCCAAATCTTATTTCTCAATTTTCCACGGTTTTCATTGCTTGCGCGAGATTCTGACGACTGTTTCGAGCACCGAGCATCCAAATACGTCGTTTTAATAGAAAAAAAGGCCACATTAATTTTTTACCATTTTTGACAAAAAATAGAAGGCTAACTTTCTTTGACCCTTTGGTGTTTTTTGACCCCAAAAAATGAAAGTTTGAATTTCAATTATATTTTTGCTGTTTCTTTTGCAACTTGTTGAGAAAATAAGAATGGCGCAGTCAGATTTCCAGTAAATATGATATTTTATATTTTATTTGGGTTTAAACCAAACACATTCGGGGTGAATTTGCCCAAATCTTATTTCTGAATGTTCAACGGTTTTCATTGCTTGCGCGAGGTTCTGACGACTGTTTCGAGCACCGAGCATCCAAATACGTCGTTTTAATAGAAAAAAAGGCCACATTAATTTTTTACAATTTTTGACAAAAAATAGAAGGCTAACTTTCTTTGACCCTTTGGAGTTTTTTGACCCCAAAAAATGAAAGTTTGAATTTCGCTTATATTTTTGATATTTCTTTTGCAACTTGTTGAGAAAATAAGAATGGCGCAGTCAGATTTCCAGTAAGTATGATATTTTATATTTTATTTGGGTTTAAACCAAACACATTTGGGGTGAATTTCCCCAAACCTTATTTCTCAATTTTCCACGGTTTTCATTGCTTGCGCGAGGTTCTGACGACTGTTTCGAGCACCGAGCATCCAAATACGTCGTTTTAATAGAAAAAAAGGCCACATTAATTTTTTACCATTTTTGACAAAAAATAGAAGGCTAACCTTTTTTGACCCTTTGGTGTTTTTTGACCCCAAAAAATGAAAGTTTGAATTTCGTTTATATTTTTGATATTTCTTTTGCAACTTGTTGAGAAAATAAGAATGGCGCAGTCAGATTTCCAGTAAGTATGATATTTTATATTTTATTTGGGTTTAAACCAAACACATTCGGGGTGAATTTGCCCAAATCTTATTTCTCAATTTTCCACGGATTTTCATTGCTTGCGCGAGGTTCTGACGACTGTTTCGAGCACCGAGCATCCAAATACGTCGTTTTAATAGAAAAAAAGTCCACATTAATTTTTTACCATTTTTGACAAAAAATAGAAGGCTAACTTTCTTTGACCCTTTGGTGTTTTTTGACCCCAAAAAATGAAAGTTTGAATTTCAATTATATTTTTGCTGTTTCTTTTGCAACTTGTTGAGAAAATAAGAATGGCGCAGTCAGATTTCCAGTAAATATGATATTTTATATTTTATTTGGGTTTAAACCAAACACATTCGGGGTGAATTTGCCCAAATCTTATTTCTCAATTTTCCACGGTTTTCATTGCTTGCGCGAGGTTCTGACGACTGTTTCGAGCACCGAGCATCCAAATACGTCGTTTTAATAGAAAAAAAGGCCACATTAATTTTTTACCATTTTTGACAAAAAATAGAAGGCTAACTTTCTTTGACCCTTTGGAGTTTTTTGACCCCAAAAATTGAAAGTTTCAATTTCGCTTATATTTTTGATATTTCTTTTGCAACTTGTTGAGAAAATAAGAATGGCGCAGTCAGATTTCCAGTAAGTATGATATTTTATATTTTATTTGGGTTTAAACCAAACACATTCGGGGTGAATTTGCCCAAATCTTATTTCTCAATTTTCCACGGTTTTCATTGCTTGCGCGAGGTTCTGACGAATGTTTCGGGCACCGAGCATCCAAATACGTCGTTTTAATAGAAAAAAAGGCCACATTAATTTTTTACCATTTTTGACAAAAAATAGAAGGCTAACTTTCTTTGACCCTTTGGTGTTTTTTGACCCCAAAAAATGAAAGTTTGAATTTCAATTATATTTTTGCTGTTTCTTTTGCAACTTGTTGAGAAAATAAGAATGGCGCAGTCAGATTTCCAGTAAATATGATATTTTATATTTTATTTGGGTTTAAACCAAACACATTCGGGGTGAATTTGCCCAAATCTTATTTCTCAATTTTCCACGGTTTTCATTGCTTGCGCGAGGTTCTGACGACTGTTTCGAGCACCGAGCATCCAAATACGTCATTTTAATAGAAAAAAAGGCCACGTTAATTTTTTACCATTTTTGACAAAAATAGAAGGCTAACTTTCTTTGACCCTTTGGTGTTTTTTGACCCCAAAAAATGAAAGTTTGAATTTCGCTTATATTTTTGCTGTTTCTTTTGCAACTTGTTGAGAAAATAAGAATGGCGCAGTCAGATTTCCAGTAAGTATGATATTTGATATTATATTTGGGTTTAAACCAAACACATTCGGGGTGAATTTGCCCAAATCTTATTTCTCAATTTTCCACGGTTTTCATTGCTTGCGCGAGGTTCTGACGACTGTTTCGAGCACCGAGCATCCAAATACGTCGTTTTAATAGAAAAAAAGGCCACATTAATTTTTTACCATTTTTGACAAAAAATAGAAGGCTAACTTTCTTTGACCCTTTGGAGTTTTTTGACCCCAAAAAATGAAAGTTTGAATTTCGCTTATATTTTTGCTGTTTCTTTTGCAACTTGTTGAGAAAATAAGAATGGCGCAGTCAGATTTCCAGTAAGTATGATATTTTATATTATATTTGGGTTTAAACCAAACACATTCGGGGTGAATTTGCCCAAATCTTATTTCTCAATGTTCAACGGTTTTCATTGCTTGCGCGAGGTTCTGACGACTGTTTCGAGCACCGAGCTTCCAAATACGTCGTTTTAATAGAAAAAAAGGCCACGTTAATTTTTTACCATTTTTGACAAAAAATAGAAGGCTAACTTTCTTTGACCCTTTGGTGTTATTTGACCCCAAAAAATGAAAGTTTGAATTTCGCTTATATTTTTGATATTTCTTTTGCAACTTGTTGAGAAAATAAGTATGGCGCAGTCAGATTTCCAGTAAGTATGATATTTTATATTATATTTGGGTTTAAACCAAACACATTCGGGGTGAATTTGCCCAAATCTTATTTCTCAATGTTCAACGGTTTTCATTGCTTGCGCGAGGTTCTGACGACTGTTTCGAGCACCGAGCTTCCAAATACGTCGTTTTAATAGAAAAAAAGGCCACGTTAATTTTTTACCATTTTTGACAAAAAATAGAAGGCTAACTTTCTTTGACCCTTTGGTGTTTTTTGACCCCAAAAAATGAAAGTTTGAATTTCGCTTATATTTTTGCTGTTTCTTTTGCAACTTGTTGAGAAAATAAGAATGGCGCAGTCAGATTTCCAGTAAGTATGATATTTGATATTATATTTGGGTTTAAACCAAACACATTCGGGGTGAATTTGGCCAAATCTTATTTCTCAATGTTCAACGGTTTTCATTGCTTGCGCGAAGTTCTGACGACTGTTTCGAGCACCGAGCTTCCAAATACGTCGTTTTAATAGAAAAAAAGGCCACGTTAATTTTTTACCATTTTTGACAAAAAATAGAAGGCTAACTTTCTTTGACCCTTTGATGTTTTTTGACCCCAAAAAATGAAAGTTTGAATTTCGCTTATATTTTTGCTGTTTCTTTTGCAACTTGTTGAGAAAATAAGAATGGCGCAGTCAGATTTCCAGTAAGTATGATATTTGATATTATATTTGGGTTTAAACCAAACACATTCGGGGTGAATTTGCCCAAATCTTATTTCTCAATTTTCCACGGTTTTCATTGCTTGCGCGAGGTTCTGACGACTGTTTCGAGCACCGAGCATCCAAATACGTCGTTTTAATAGAAAAAAAGGCCACATTAATTTTTTACCATTTTTGACAAAAAATAGAAGGCTAACTTTCTTTGACCCTTTGGAGTTTTTTGACCCCAAAAAATGAAAGTTTGAATTTCAATTATATTTTTGCTATTTCTTTTGCAACTTGTTGAGAAAATAAGAATGGCGCAGTCAGATTTCCAGTAAATATGATATTTTATATTTTATTTGGGTTTAAACCAAACATATTCGGGGTGAATTTGCCCAAATCTTATTTCTCAATTTTCCACGGTTTTCATTGCTTGCGCGAGGTTCTGACGCCTGTTTCGAGCACCGAGCATCCAAATACGTCGTTTTAATAGAAAAAAAGGCTACATAATTTTTTACCATTTTTGACAAAAAATAGAAGGCTAACTTTCTTTGACCCTTTGGAGTTTTTTGACCCCAAAAAATGAAAGTTTGAATTTCGCTTATATTTTTGATATTTCTTTTGCAACTTGTTGAGAAAATAAGAATGGCGCAGTCAGATTTCCAGTAAGTATGATATTTTATATTTTATTTGGGTTTAAACCAAACACATTTGGGGTGAATTTGCCCAAACCTTATTTCTCAATTTTCCACGGTTTTCATTGCTTGCGCGAGGTTCTGACGACTGTTTCGAGCACCGAGCATCCAAATACGTCGTTTTAATAGAAAAAAAGGCCACATTAATTTTTTACCATTTTTGACAAAAAATAGAAGGCTAACTTTCTTTGACCCTTTGGTGTTTTTTGACCCCAAAAAATGAAAGTTTGAATTTCAATTATATTTTTGCTGTTTCTTTTGCAACTTGTTGAGAAAATAAGAATGGCGCAGTCAGATTTCCAGTAAATATGATATTTTATATTTTATTTGGGTTTAAACCAAACACATTCGGGGTGAATTTGCCCAAATCTTATTTCTCAATTTTCCACGGTTTTCATTGCTTGCGCGAGGTTCTGACGACTGTTTCGAGCACCGAGCATCCAAATACGTCGTTTTAATAGAAAAAAAGGCCACATTAATTTTTTACCATTTTTGACAAAAAATAGAAGGCTAACTTTCTTTGACCCTTTGGAGTTTTTTGACCCCTAAATGAAAGTTTGAATTTCGCATATATTTTTGATATTTCTTTTGCAACTTGTTGAGAAAATAAGAATGGCGCAGTCAGATTTCCAGTAAATATGATATTTTATATTTTATTTGGGTTTAAACCAAACACATTCGGGGTGAATTTGCCCAAATCTTATTTCTCAATTTTCCACGGTTTTCATTGCTTGCGCGAGGTTCTGACGACTGTTTCGAGCACCGAGCATCCAAATACGTCGTTTTAATAGAAAAAAAGGCCACATTAATTTTTTACCATTTTTGACAAAAAATAGAAGGCTAACCTTCTTTGACCCTTTGGTGTTTTTTGACCCCAAAAAATGAAAGTTTGAATTTCGCTTATAATTTTGATATTTCTTTTGCAACTTGTTGAGAAAATAAGAATGGCGCAGTCAGATTTCCAGTAAGTATGATATTTTATATTTTATTTGGGTTTAAACCAAACACATTTGGGGTGAATTTGCCCAAACCTTATTTCTCAATTTTCCACGGTTTTCATTGCTTGCGCGAGGTTCTGACGACTGTTTCGAGCACCGAGCATCCAAATACGTCGTTTTAATAGAAAAAAAGGCCACATTAATTTTTTACCATTTTTGACAAAAAATAGAAGGCTAACCTTCTTTGACTCTTTGGTGTTTTTTGACCCCAAAAAATGAAAGTTTGAATTTCGCTTATATTTTTGATATTTCTTTTGCAACTTGTTGAGAAAATAAGAATGGCGCAGTCAGATTTCCAGTATGATATTTTATATTTTATTTGGGTTTAAACCAAACACATTTGGGGTGAATTTGCCCAAACCTTATTTCTCAATTTTCCACGGTTTTCATTGCTTGCGCGAGGTTCTGACGACTGTTTCGAGCACCGAGCATCCAAATACGTCGTTTTAATAGAAAAAAAGGCCACATTAATTTTTTACCATTTTTGACAAAAAATAGAAGGCTAACTTTCTTTGACCCTTTGGTGTTTTTTGACCCCAAAAAATGAAAGTTTGAATTTCAATTATATTTTTGCTGTTTCTTTTGCAACTTGTTGAGAAAATAAGAATGGCGCAGTCAGATTTCCAGTAAATATGATATTTTATATTTTATTTGGGTTTAAACCAAACACATTCGGGGTGAATTTGCCCAAATCTTATTTCTCAATTTTCCACGGTTTTCATTGCTTGCGCGAGGTTCTGACGACTGTTTCGAGCACCGAGCATCCAAATACGTCGTTTTAATAGAAAAAAAGGCCACATTAATTTTTTACCATTTTTGACAAAAAATAGAAGGCTAACTTTCTTTGACCCTTTGGTGTTATTTGACCCCAAAAAATGAAATTTTGAATTTCGCTTATAATTTTGATATTTCTTTTGCAACTTGTTGAGAAAATAAGTATGGCGCAGTCAGATTTCCAGTAAGTATGATATTTTATATTTTATTTGGGTTGAAACCAAACACATTCGGGGTGAATTTGCCCAAATCTTATTTCTCAATGTTCAACGGTTTTCATTGCTTGCGCGAGGTTCTGACGACTGTTTCGAGCACCGAGCATCCAAATACGTCGTTTTAATAGAAAAAAAGGCCACATTAATTTTTTTAAATTTTGACAAAAAATAGAAGGCTAACTTTCTTTGACCCTTTGGTGTTTTTTGACCCCAAAAAATGAAAGTTTGAATTTCGCTTATATTTTTGATATTTCTTTTGCAACTTGTTGAGAAAATAAGAATGGTGCAGTCAGATTTCCAGTAAGTATGATATTTTATATTTTATTTGGGTTTAAACCAAACACATTTGGGGTGAATTTGCCCAAACCTTATTTCTCAATTTTCCACGGTTTTCATTGCTTGCGCGAGGTTCTGACGACTGTTTCGAGCACCGAGCATCCAAATACGTCGTTTTAATAGAAAAAAAGGCCACATTAATTTTTTACCATTTTTGACAAAAAATAGAAGGCTAACCTTCTTTGACCCTTTGGTGTTTTTTGACCCCAAAAAATGAAAGTTTGAATTTCGCTTATATTTTTGCTGTTTCTTTTGCAACTTGTTGAGAAAATAAGAATGGCGCAGTCAGATTTCCAGTAAGTATGATATTTTATATTTTATTTGGGTTTAAACCAAACACATTCGGGGTGAATTTGCCCAAATCTTATTTCTCAATTTTCCACGGTTTTCATTGCTTGCGCGAGGTTCTGACGACTGTTTCGAGCACCGAGCATCCAAATACGTCGTTTTAATAGAAAAAAAGGCCACATTAATTTTTTACCATTTTTGACAAAAAATAGAAGGCTAACTTTCTTTGACCCTTTGGTGTTATTTGACCCCAAAAAATGAAATTTTGAATTTCGCTTTTATTTTTGATATTTCTTTTGCAACTTGTTGAGAAAATAAGTATGGCGCAGTCAGATTTCCAGTAAGTATGATATTTTATATTTTATTTGGGTTGAAACCAAACACATTCGGGGTGAATTTGCCCAAATCTTATTTCTCAATGTTCAACGGTTTTCATTGCTTGCGCGAGGTTCTGACGACTGTTTCGAGCACCGAACTTCCAAATACGTCGTTTTAATAGAAAAAAAGGCCACGTTAATTTTTTACCATTTTTGACAAAAAATAGAAGGCTAACTTTCTTTGACCCTTTGGTGTTTTTTGACCCCAAAAAATGAAAGTTTGAATTTCGCTTATATTTTTGATATTTCTTTTGCAACTTGTTGAGAAAATAAGTATGGCGCAGTCAGATTTCCAGTAAGTATGATATTTGCTATTATATTTGGGTTTAAACCAAACACATTCGGGGTGAATTTGCCCAAATCTTATTTCTCAATTTTCCACGGTTTTCATTGCTTGCGCGAGGTTCTGACGACTGTTTCGAGCACCGAGCATCCAAATACGTCGTTTTAATAGAAAAAAAGGCCACATTAATTTTTTACCATTTTTGACAAAAAATAGAAGGCTAACTTTCTTTGACCCTTTGGTGTTATTTGACCCCAAAAAATGAAAGTTTGAATTTCGCTTATATTTTTGCTGTTTCTTTTGCAACTTGTTGAGAAAATAAGAATGGCGCAGTCAGATTTCCAGTAAGTATGATATTTTATATTTTATTTGGGTTTAAACCAAACACATTCGGGGTGAATTTGCCCAAATCTTATTTCTCAATTTTCCACGGTTTTCATTGCTTGCGCGAGGTTCTGACGACTGTTTCGAGCACCGAGCATCCAAATACGTCGTTTTAATAGAAAAAAAGGCCACATTAATTTTTTACCATTTTTGACAAAAAATAGAAGGCTAACTTTCTTTGACCCTTTGGTGTTATTTGACCCCAAAAAATGAAATTTTGAATTTCGCTTATATTTTTGATATTTCTTTTGCAACTTGTTGAGAAAATAAGTATGGCGCAGTCAGATTTCCAGTAAGTATGATATTTTATATTTTATTTGGGTTGAAACCAAACACATTCGGGGTGAATTTGCCCAAATCTTATTTCTCAATTTTCCACGGTTTTCATTGCTTGCGCGAGGTTCTGACGACTGTTTCGAGCACCGAGCATCCAAATACGTCGTTTTAATAGAAAAAAAGGCCACATTAATTTTTTACCATTTTTGACAAAAAATAGAAGGCTAACTTTCTTTGACCCTTTGGTGTTTTTTGAAAGTTTGGATTTCGCTTATATTTTTGCTGTTTCCTTTGCAACTTGTTGAGAAAATAAGAATGGCGCAGTCAGATTTCCAGTAGGTATGATATTTTATATTTTATTTGGGTTTAAACCAAACACATTCGGGGTGAATTTGCCCAAATCTTATTTCTCAATTTTCCACGGTTTTCATTGCTTGCGCGAGGTTCTGACGACTGTTTCGAGCACCGAGCATCCAAATACGTCGTTTTAATAGAAAAAAAGGCCACATTAATTTTTTACCATTTTTGACAAAAAATAGAAGGCTAACTTTCTTTGACCCTTTGGTGTTATTTGACCCCAAAAAATGAAAGTTTGAATTTAGCTTATATTTTTGATATTTCTTTTGCAACTTGTTGAGAAAATAAGTATGGCGCAGTCAGATTTCCAGTAAGTATGATATTTTATATTTTATTTGGGTTTAAACCAAACACATTCGGGGTGAATTTGCCCAAATCTTATTTCTCAATGTTCAACGGTTTTCATTGCTTGCGCGAGGTTCTGACGACTGTTTCGAGCACCGAGCTTCCAAATACGTCGTTTTAATAGAAAAAAAGGCCACGTTAATTTTTTACCAATTTTGACAAAAAAATAGAAGGCTAACTTTCTTTGACCCTTTGGTGTTTTTTGACCCCAAAAAATGAAAGTTTGAATTTTGCTTATATTTTTCATATTTCTTTTGCAACTTGTTGAGAAAATAATAATGGCACAGTCAGATTTCCAGTAAGTATGATATTGTATATTTTATTTGGGTTTAAACCAAACACATTCGGGGTGAATTTGCCCAAATCTTATTTCTCAATTTTCCACGGTTTTCATTGCTTGCGCGAGGTTCTGACGACTGTTTCGAGCACCGAGCATCCAAATACATCGTTTTAATAGAAAAAAAGGCCACATTAATTTTTTAAATTTTTGACAAAAAATAGAAGGCTAACTTTCTTTGACCCTTTGGTGTTTTTTGACCCCAAAAAATGAAAGTTTGAATTTCGCTTATATTTTTGATATTTCTTTTGCAACTTGTTGAGAAAATAAGAATGGCGCAGTCAGATTTCCAGTTAGTATGATATTTTATATTTTATTTGGGTTTAAACCAAACACATTCGGGGTGAATTTGCCCAAATCTTATTTCTCAATTTTCCACGGTTTTCATTGCTTGCGCGAGGTTCTGACGACTGTTTCGAGCACCGAGCATCCAAATACGTCGTTTTAATAGAAAAAAAGGCAACATTAATTTTTTACCATTTTTGACAAAAAATAGAAGGCTAACTTTCTTTGACCCTTTGGTGTTTTTTGACCCCAAAAAATGAAAGTTTGAATTTCAATTATATTTTTGCTGTTTCTTTTGCAACTTGTTGAGAAAATAAGAATGGCGCAGTCAGATTTCCAGTAAATATGATATTTTATATTTTATTTGGGATTAAACCAAACACATTCGGGGTGAATTTGCCCAAATCTTATTTCTCAATTTTCCACGGTTTTCATTGCTTGCGCGAGGTTCTGACGACTGTTTCGAGCACCGAGCATCCAAATACGTCGTTTTAATAGAAAAAAAGGCCACATTAATTTTTTACCATTTTTGACAAAAAATAGAAGGCTAACTTTCTTTGACCCTTTGGTGTTATTTGACCCCAAAAAATGAAATTTTGAATTTCGCTTTTATTTTTGATATTTCTTTTGCAACTTGTTGAGAAAATAAGTATGGCGCAGTCAGATTTCCAGTAAGTATGATATTTTATATTTTATTTGGGTTGAAACCAAACACATTCGGGGTGAATTTGCCCAAATCTTATTTCTCAATGTTCAACGGTTTTCATTGCTTGCGCGAGGTTCTGACGACTGTTTCGAGCACCGAACTTCCAAATACGTCGTTTTAATAGAAAAAAAGGCCACATTAATTTTTTACCATTTTTGACAAAAAATAGAAGGCTAACTTTCTTTGACCCTTTGGTGTTATTTGACCCCAAAAAATGAAATTTTGAATTTCGCTTTTATTTTTGATATTTCTTTTGCAACTTGTTGAGAAAATAAGTATGGCGCAGTCAGATTTCCAGTAAGTATGATATTTTATATTTTATTTGGGTTGAAACCAAACACATTCGGGGTGAATTTGCCCAAATCTTATTTCTCAATGTTCAACGGTTTTCATTGCTTGCGCGAGGTTCTGACGACTGTTTCGAGCACCGAACTTCCAAATACGTCGTTTTAATAGAAAAAAAGGCCACGTTAATTTTTTACCATTTTTGACAAAAAATAGAAGGCTAACTTTCTTTGACCCTTTGGTGTTTTTTGACCCCAAAAAATGAAAGTTTGAATTTCGCTTATATTTTTGATATTTCTTTTGCAACTTGTTGAGAAAATAAGTATGGCGCAGTCAGATTTCCAGTAAGTATGATATTTGCTATTATATTTGGGTTTAAACCAAACACATTCGGGGTGAATTTGCCCAAATCTTATTTCTCAATTTTCCACGGTTTTCATTGCTTGCGCGAGGTTCTGACGACTGTTTCGAGCACCGAGCATCCAAATACGTCGTTTTAATAGAAAAAAAGGCCACATTAATTTTTTAAATTTTTGACAAAAAATAGAAGGCTAACTTTCTTTGACCCTTTGGTGTTATTTGACCCCAAAAAATGAAAGTTTGAATTTCGCTTATATTTTTGCTGTTTCTTTTGCAACTTGTTGAGAAAATAAGAATGGCGCAGTCAGATTTCCAGTAAGTATGATATTTTATATTTTATTTGGGTTTAAACCAAACACATTCGGGGTGAATTTGCCCAAATCTTATTTCTCAATTTTCCACGGTTTTCATTGCTTGCGCGAGGTTCTGACGACTGTTTCGAGCACCGAGCATCCAAATACGTCGTTTTAATAGAAAAAAAGGCCACATTAATTTTTTACCATTTTTGACAAAAAATAGAAGGCTAACTTTCTTTGACCCTTTGGTGTTTTTTGAAAGTTTGGATTTCGCTTATATTTTTGCTGTTTCCTTTGCAACTTGTTGAGAAAATAAGAATGGCGCAGTCAGATTTCCAGTAGGTATGATATTTTATATTTTATTTGGGTTTAAACCAAACACATTCGGGGTGAATTTGCCCAAATCTTATTTCTCAATTTTCCACGGTTTTCATTGCTTGCGCGAGGTTCTGACGACTGTTTCGAGCACCGAGCATCCAAATACGTCGTTTTAATAGAAAAAAAGGCCACATTAATTTTTTACCATTTTTGACAAAAAATAGAAGGCTAACTTTCTTTGACCCTTTGGTGTTATTTGACCCCAAAAAATGAAAGTTTGAATTTAGCTTATATTTTTGATATTTCTTTTGCAACTTGTTGAGAAAATAAGTATGGCGCAGTCAGATTTCCAGTAAGTATGATATTTTATATTTTATTTGGGTTTAAACCAAACACATTCGGGGTGAATTTGCCCAAATCTTATTTCTCAATGTTCAACGGTTTTCATTGCTTGCGCGAGGTTCTGACGACTGTTTCGAGCACCGAGCTTCCAAATACGTCGTTTTAATAGAAAAAAAGGCCACGTTAATTTTTTACCAATTTTGACAAAAAAATAGAAGGCTAACTTTCTTTGACCCTTTGGTGTTTTTTGACCCCAAAAAATGAAATTTTGAATTTCGCTTATATTTTTGATATTTCTTTTGCAACTTGTTGAGAAAATAAGTATGGCGCAGTCAGATTTCCAGTAAGTATGATATTTTATATTTTATTTGGGTTGAAACCAAACACATTCGGGGTGAATTTGCCCAAATCTTATTTCTCAATTTTCCACGGTTTTCATTGCTTGCGCGAGGTTCTGACGACTGTTTCGAGCACCGAGCATCCAAATACGTCGTTTTAATAGAAAAAAAGGCCACATTAATTTTTTACCATTTTTGACAAAAAATAGAAGGCTAACTTTCTTTGACCCTTTGGTGTTATTTGACCCCAAAAAATGAAAGTTTGAATTTAGCTTATATTTTTGATATTTCTTTTGCAACTTGTTGAGAAAATAAGTATGGCGCAGTCAGATTTCCAGTAAGTATGATATTTTATATTTTATTTGGGTTGAAACCAAACACATTCAGGGTGAATTTGCCCAAATCTTATTTCTCAATGTTCAACGGTTTTCATTGCTTGCGCGAGGTTCTGACGACTGTTTCGAGCACCGAACTTCCAAATACGTCGTTTTAATAGAAAAAAAGGCCACGTTAATTTTTTACCATTTTTGACAAAAAATAGAAGGCTAACTTTCTTTGACCCTTTGGTGTTTTTTGACCCCAAAAAATGAAAGTTTGAATTTCGCTTATATTTTTGATATTTCTTTTGCAACTTGTTGAGAAAATAAGTATGGCGCAGTCAGATTTCCAGTAAGTATGATATTTGCTATTATATTTGGGTTTAAACCAAACACATTCGGGGTGAATTTGCCCAAATCTTATTTCTCAATTTTCCACGGTTTTCATTGCTTGCGCGAGGTTCTGACGACTGTTTCGAGCACCGAGCATCCAAATACGTCGTTTTAATAGAAAAAAAGGCCACATTAATTTTTTACCATTTTTGACAAAAAATAGAAGGCTAACTTTCTTTGACCCTTTGGTGTTATTTGACCCCAAAAAATGAAAGTTTGAATTTCGCTTATATTTTTGCTGTTTCTTTTGCAACTTGTTGAGAAAATAAGAATGGCGCAGTCAGATTTCCAGTAAGTATGATATTTTATATTTTATTTGGGTTTATACCAAACACATTCGGGGTGAATTTGCCCAAATCTTATTTCTCAATTTTCCACGGTTTTCATTGCTTGCGCGAGGTTCTGACGACTGTTTCGAGCACCGAGCATCCAAATACGTCGTTTTAATAGAAAAAAAGGCCACATTAATTTTTTACCATTTTTGACAAAAAATAGAAGGCTAACTTTCTTTGACCCTTTGGTGTTTTTTGAAAGTTTGGATTTCGCTTATATTTTTGCTGTTTCCTTTGCAACTTGTTGAGAAAATAAGAATGGCGCAGTCAGATTTCCAGTAGGTATGATATTTTATATTTTATTTGGGTTTAAACCAAACACATTCGGGGTGAATTTGCCCAAATCTTATTTCTCAATTTTCCACGGTTTTCATTGCTTGCGCGAGGTTCTGACGACTGTTTCGAGCACCGAGCATCCAAATACGTCGTTTTAATAGAAAAAAAGGCCACATTAATTTTTTACCATTTTTGACAAAAAATAGAAGGCTAACTTTCTTTGACCCTTTAGTGTTATTTGACCCCAAAAAATGAAAGTTTGAATTTAGCTTATATTTTTGATATTTCTTTTGCAACTTGTTGAGAAAATAAGTATGGCGCAGTCAGATTTCCAGTAAGTATGATATTTTATATTTTATTTGGGTTTAAACCAAACACATTCGGGGTGAATTTGCCCAAATCTTATTTCTCAATTTTCCACGGTTTTCATTGCTTGCGCGAGGTTCTGACGACTGTTTCGAGCACCGAGCATCCAAATACGTCGTTTTAATAGAAAAAAAGGCCACATTAATTTTTTACCATTTTTGACAAAAAATAGAAGGCTAACTTTCTTTGACCCTTTGGTGTTTTTTGAAAGTTTGGATTTCGCTTATATTTTTGCTGTTTCCTTTGCAACTTGTTGAGAAAATAAGAATGGCGCAGTCAGATTTCCAGTAGGTATGATATTTTATATTTTATTTGGGTTTAAACCAAACACATTCGGGGTGAATTTGCCCAAATCTTATTTCTCAATTTTCCACGGTTTTCATTGCTTGCGCGAGGTTCTGACGACTGTTTCGAGCACCGAGCATCCAAATACGTCGTTTTAATAGAAAAAAAGGCCACATTAATTTTTTACCATTTTTGACAAAAAATAGAAGGCTAACTTTCTTTGACCCTTTGGTGTTATTTGACCCCAAAAAATGAAAGTTTGAATTTAGCTTATATTTTTGATATTTCTTTTGCAACTTGTTGAGAAAATAAGTATGGCGCAGTCAGATTTCCAGTAAGTATGATATTTTATATTTTATTTGGGTTTAAACCAAACACATTCGGGGTGAATTTGCCCAAATCTTATTTCTCAATGTTCAACGGTTTTCATTGCTTGCGCGAGGTTCTGACGACTGTTTCGAGCACCGAGCTTCCAAATACGTCGTTTTAATAGAAAAAAAGGCCACGTTAATTTTTTACCAATTTTGACAAAAAAATAGAAGGCTAACTTTCTTTGACCCTTTGGTGTTTTTTGACCCCAAAAAATGAAAGTTTGGATTTCGCTTATATTTTTCATATTTCTTTTGCAACTTGTTGAGAAAATAATAATGGCACAGTCAGATTTCCAGTAAGTATGATATTGTATATTTTATTTGGGTTTAAACCAAACACATTCGGGGTGAATTTGCCCAAATCTTATTTCTCAATTTTCCACGGTTTTCATTGCTTGCGCGAGGTTCTGACGACTGTTTCGAGCACCGAGCATCCAAATACATCGTTTTAATAGAAAAAAAGGCCACATTAATTTTTTAAATTTTTGACAAAAAATAGAAGGCTAACTTTCTTTGACCCTTTGGTGTTTTTTGACCCCAAAAAATGAAAGTTTGAATTTCGCTTATATTTTTGATATTTCTTTTGCAACTTGTTGAGAAAATAAGAATGGCGCAGTCAGATTTCCAGTAAGTATGATATTTTATATTTTATTTGGGTTTAAACCAAACACATTCGGGGTGAATTTGCCCAAATCTTATTTCTCAATTTTCCACGGTTTTCATTGCTTGCGCGAGGTTCTGACGACTGTTTCGAGCACCGAGCATCCAAATACGTCGTTTTAATAGAAAAAAAGGCAACATTAATTTTTTACCATTTTTGACAAAAAATAGAAGGCTAACTTTCTTTGACCCTTTGGTGTTTTTTGACCCCAAAAAATGAAAGTTTGAATTTCAATTATATTTTTGCTGTTTCTTTTGCAACTTGTTGAGAAAATAAGAATGGCGCAGTCAGATTTCCAGTAAATATGATATTTTATATTTTATTTGGGATTAAACCAAACACATTCGGGGTGAATTTGCCCAAATCTTATTTCTCAATTTTCCACGGTTTTCATTGCTTGCGCGAGGTTCTGACGACTGTTTCGAGCACCGAGCATCCAAATACGTCGTTTTAATAGAAAAAAAGGCCACATTAATTTTTTACCATTTTTGACAAAAAATAGAAGGCTAACTTTCTTTGACCCTTTGGTGTTATTTGACCCCAAAAAATGAAAGTTTGAATTTCGCTTATATTTTTGATATTTCTTTTGCAACTTGTTGAGAAAATAAGTATGGCGCAGTCAGATTTCCAGTAAGTATGATATTTTATATTTTATTTGGGTTTAAACCAAACACATTCGGGGTGAATTTGCCCAAATCTTATTTCTCAATGTTCAACGGTTTTCATTGCTTGCGCGAGGTTCTGACGACTGTTTCGAGCACCGAGCTTCCAAATACGTCGTTTTAATAGAAAAAAAGGCCACGTTAATTTTTTACCAATTTTGACAAAAAAATAGAAGGCTAACTTTCTTTGACCCTTTGGTGTTTTTTGACCCCAAAAAATGAAAGTTTGAATTTCGCTTATATTTTTCATATTTCTTTTGCAACTTGTTGAGAAAATAATAATGGCGCAGTCAGATTTCCAGTAAGTATGATATTGTATATTTTATTTGGGTTTAAACCAAACACATTCGGGGTGAATTTGCCCAAATCTTATTTCTCAATTTTCCACGGTTTTCATTGCTTGCGCGAGGCTCTGACGACTGTTTCGAGCACCGAGCATCCAAATACGTCGTTTTAATAGAAAAAAAGGCCACATTAATTTTTTAAATTTTTGACAAAAAATAGAAGGCTAACTTTCTTTGACCCTTTGGTGTTTTTTGACCCCAAAAAATGAAAGTTTGAATTTCGCTTATATTTTTGCTGTTTCTTTTGCAACTTGTAGAGAAAATAAGAATGGCGCAGTCAGATTTCCAGTAGGTATGATATTTAATATTTTATTTGGGGTTAAACCAAACATATTCGGGGTGAATTTGCCCAAATCTTATTTCTCAATTTTCCACGGTTTTCATTGCTTGCGCGAAGTTCTGACGACTGTTTCGAGCAGCGGGCATCCAAATACGTCGTTTTAATAGAAAAAGAGGCCACATTAATTTTTTACGATGTTTGACAAAAAAAGAAGGCTAGCTTTCTTTGACCTTTTGGTGTTTTTTGACCCCAAAAAATGAAAGTTTGAATTTCGCTTATATTTTTGCTGTTTCTTTTGCAACTTGTTGAGTAAATAAGAATGGCGCAGTCAAATTTCTAGTAAGTATGATATTTTATATTTTATTTGGGTTTAAACATTCGGGGTGAATTTGCCCAAATCTTGTTTCTCAATTTTCCACGGTTTTCATTGCTTGCGCGAGGTTCTGACGACTGTTTCGAGCAGCGGGCATCCAAATACGTCGTTTTAATAGAAAAAGAGGCCACATTAATTTTCTACGTTGTTTGACAAAAAAGAAGGCTAACTTTCTTTGACCCTTTGGTGTTTTTTGACCCCAAAAAATGAAATTTTGAATTTCGCTCATATTTTTGCTGTTTCGTTTGCAACTTGTTGAGAAAATAAGAATGGCGCAGTCAAATTTCTAGTAAATTGACGCACAACGTCGAAGCTCGAAAAAATAGTTACATGCGTGGCAGTAAATAAATACAATTGAAATTAAATAAATAAAATTTTACTTTTAACGTCAAAATAAATTAAAAATAAATTATACGAAATGAATCTAAGGAGCAAAGATCAAAACTTGGTGAATGTTTGTGGTGATGAAAGCATGGGAGAAAGGGGGGTAGCGGAGCCTGAGATTATTCTTCCGGACAAGGAAGTTACACTCGATCAATTGATGGAAGTGTTAATGGCCATCAAGGCAAAAATGGAGCAAAAGGATACTAGAATGGATAAAGATAAGAAAGAATTTAATTCTAGAATTGATAAAGATAAAAAAGAATTCAATGCTAGAATGGATGAAATTAATGTTAAATTTGATGGGGTAACTAAAACGATCAAAGAGGAACTGAGTGAAAGATTTAATGTGGTCCAAAAAGGAATAACAGAAATAGACGAAGGGAGAAAATCAAGCCTAGATAATATTAAGGCAAATACAGATTGCACAAAAATACTGACGGAAGTGTCAGAAATTAAACGGGATACAAACCAAAAGACAGTGGGAGATAATGCGAAAGTATTAAAGACACATGTAAGTCATAAAGGGGACGTTGACCGGTATACAAGAATGGATGGGGAGAATCGGATCAATCCAAAAATATGCATAAAAGACATGTTAAAGTGTGTGGGGAAGGTTAAGGACGAAGAAAGGATTAAAATAGATGAAAATAAAATTCCAGGGGAGATTTGGGAACTAATCACTTTTAGGCTAAAATTAGAAATCAACGACAAAATTCATTTTCGGCAAAATTTAGAAAATAATGACAGTCCGGAAACGTCAAATATAAAAAATAATTTAGAAAACAAATCAAAGCTGCCAAACATCGAAATAAATTGTATGACAGACATCGAAAATATTCAATGTGGTAAAAAATATGTAAAGCAAATAAAGCAATTATTAAACAAACATGTTGGGTTGTTTTACGAAAAGAAAAGGGTACGTAGTAAGAGAATTAAAAGGTTGCATACTTCTGTTATAAATCATTGGGTAGTCGGGAAGAAGAAGAGATGGAAAGTTTTATAAATTAGACCACAAATCTACATCAAAAAGAAATTAATAACCAAATCATATTTAGGCACAAGTTAGAAATTAATAACAAATTCCATTTTAGGCGAAACTTAGAAAACATAATCTAAATAACAGAAACGTCAAATAATATGACAAACGTCAATAAAAATAGTCATTGCACTAAAATTTTACTTTCATATGAGGGACCATTTTACGTCAACAAAATAATAAATGAAAATGTGTACGAGTTGAGGCATGAAGGAGGAAATATCCGAGGAAGATTCCATATTAACCTCATGTACCCATTCACGAAGCCACCACAAATAGAAGAAGAAGAAGACAGCGAAGAGCAATTATAAGGTTAACCAGCAGTTCTCGTAGGTACTATAGTTAAAAAAAAAAGGGGGAAATATCACAAGTAAGTTAAGAAGTCAATTAAAAGTTGAGGAAGTTAGGAGAGGGGGTAATAGGAGTGCAACCTGGTAAAGCCAGTCTGCAAATTTTAAAAGTCGGTGATGTATGACCGATGGAGTTAGGGAAAGGGATAATGGGGTGCTATCTGGAGGAACCAGCCAGCACAATATAAAAGTCGGAGGTTAATGCCCGATGAAGTGTAAAGAGGGGATAAAGGGGTGCTATCTGGAAGAACCAGCCAGCAAAATAAAAGTCGGAGGTTAATGCCCGATCGAAGATGAAGTTTGAAAACGCAATTATAGAGGAAGAGGTGATATTTTTACTAAAGAGTTTTTATCAAAGAGGAACTGCATATAATAGGTTAAAGGAATAAATAGGTGGAAGGGGTGCATGAACGAAGAGAGGGAACGAATGACAAAAGGTGTAAGATGTTGAGAAAAAGATGTTGAGAAAGAATGAAGGTCCGAGAGAATATGAAAAAGAGTTTAAAAAAATTTATTTAAAAAAAAAAAGTTTTTGTTTATCATTTCGTTCAATACAAAATTTTAATAAAGATAAATTACTGCCTCGCAAATAACTATCGTTCAAATTTAAATATTTTAAACAATCATGCTAACGATCAAAATTGAGAACGTTTTGTTGAAGAAAAGTCCGCGGAAATATTTAACATCATTCGACTTGACTTTTATTCAACACAACGTGGGGAAATGTTGTGTTCTGATAAAGTAATGAAAAGTGAGTTGCGTAATTTAGAAATAAAGAACTGACTTTGCAACCTGAGGAACAATAAAGGCAGGACTCCGTGTTCGTTTTTCAAAATTGTTTTTATTAGTGTTAATTTGTTCGTTAGTTTAAGTTGTATTGTTTAGTTTAAGTTTGTTGTTGCAGTAATTTCGTTTGTTTTTTTTTCTAAATTTTTATGTTTGTATTTTTAATTTTCGTTGTTTAGCGACTCACACAAATGCAGCTGAGCAGTACGCAAGGAGAATCTTGATTTGAATAAAAAAAAAAAGAAGAATAGAAAAACCAAGGAAATAGATAGCATATAAATAAAAGTTAATGGCGGAGAGTCGCAAAGGCTATAGCCGGGTAAGCATGGGGAAATGGCCCTTACACCAATTTGCCTAATTTTTTTTTAGAGGTTCCCCTCTAAGCAACATTACATTTTCCAAAATATTAGATCTTAAATGTTGATAGTTTCTTAGAAAAAAAAATATTTTAGAAATTTAGTACAGAATTTTTTTCTCAGGAAGTGTTATTGCAAATTGAATGATATTGGAATATGTTATAGAGATACTAAAGACCTATAAGTGGAAATTTTTTGGTGATTTTAGCTCCACATAAAATGTGGAAAAAACGAAAAAAAAGTTTTCAAAAATTAAAAAAGTTAAATTTTGGCCGTACAACAATCACCAAATTTTTGTCAAATATTCCTTATATATGTCTATATAACATATATTAATTTTAAATTTTTACGAAGGGTATAACATATTCATATTTATAAAAGTTGTTGCCTAGATGCACCGACCAGCATCGAGCGTAACGGGACATCCATTAATTACGAGAGGCGTTTAGGGGGAATCTTACCCAATCTCACGTGGGGAAGAGGAGGAGTTTTAGAAAATATCACGTAATTTTTTTATATAGACAAGAAACTGTAAAATTGCGTGAGAACTGGGTTAAATTAAGTAAAACAAACAATCTCACGTGAGATTAGAGGGGGGTCGTTCTAATTCTCACGACATCTTTCACCACAGGGTAGTTTTTTATGTTTTTCATTAATATTGAGGTCATACGGTCAAGAACTTCAGTAATGATGGTTTTGTCAGACTGTAATCTTTTTCTACCCTTTTGAAAGGGTAGAGCTCTGGTTTCAAGAGATATACTAGATTTCCCGGAAATGACCGAAACCGAGTTAAAAATGTTTTTTACAAGTACTTATCAATACAGTCAATGTATATCCTATTTGGCTGAAATCATTAAAGGGCCCTTTACACTGTGCGATTTATCCTAGGATTTTTCGTACGAGTTGTCGTAAGCAGATATGTTACCGTTTACATTTGACGGTTAGTCACAAGGAAAAACTCGAATCTGAACTCATAAGCAACTCATAACGAAATCTTAATCTACTCCTATGATTAGGAAGGTGTCTATTTCTAGAGCCTAAGTAAAAACGTACCTACGAGAAATCCTATGATAAATTGCATAGTGTAAAGGGTCTTTAAGGAAGACGGCTCTAGTATAGTTATGCATTTTGTTAAGGACAATTCCAATATATTAAAAGTTGCATCGCGTCATATTGTTCGAAAACATCATATCGTTGGTTTTGGAGTATGTTCCACATACTAATAGTGTTTCTGAAATCCTTAGATATTATTGCTAGTATGCCAATGGAATGAGAACTGTTGGGTATTACTCTCATTTGGCAGCAATAATATATTATTATTTATGCTATGCAAGATATTGTTTGAAAATAATAAGACCTGCTGAAATCCTAACGAACTTATTTAAAAATACAGCATTCCAGTGACTAATACTTATTATTGAAGACAATAGCGATAACGATTAGTTATAAGATTATAAGTATTTAAATGGTGTTTTCTATTTGTTTATTAAATAATCATCTCTGGTAAGATGTCGTCAGAATTAGAACGATCTCCCCTCTAATCTAGTCAGATTGTTAGTTTTACTTAATTCAACCCAGTTCTCTCGCAATTTTACAGTTTTTTGTGGATTTAAAAAAATTACGTGATATTTTCCGAGACTCCCCCGCTTCCCCACGTGAGATTGGGTGAGATTCCCCCTAAACGCCTCTCGTAATTAATGGATGTCCCGTTACGCTCGATGCTGGTCGGTGCATCTAGGCAACAACTTTTATAAATATGAATATGTTATACCCTTCGTAAAAATTTAAAATTAATATATGTTATATAGACATATATATGAAATATTTGACAAAAATTTGGTGATTGTTGTACGGCCAAAATTTAACTTTTTTAATTTTTGAAAACTTTTTTTCCGTTTTTTCCACATTTTATGTGGAGCTAAAATCACCAAAAAATTTCCACTTATAGGTCTTTAGTATATCTATAACATATTCCAATATCATTCAATTTGCAATAATACTTCCTGAGAAAAAAATTCTTTACTAAATTTCGAAAATATTTTTTTTCTAAGAAACTATCAACATTTAGGATCTAATATTTTGGAAAATGTAATGTTGCTTAGAGAGGAACATCTAAAAAAAATATTAGCCAAATCGGTGTAAGGGCCATTTCCCCATGCTTACCCGGCTATAGCCTTTTACAATCAAGAAGAGATAAAATAAAGTTAATTGCGGAGAGTCGCAAATTTTACAATCAAAGGAGAATGTAAATAAATGAAAGAACGAGAAGTCGCAAATTTACTAACCGGGGAAGATAAATAAAAGTTAATTGCGGAGAGTCGCAAATTTTACAGTCAAAGATAAATAAATAAAAGTCGAACAGAGAAGTCCCAAATTTACAATCCAAGAGTTGGTGTGGTGATGAATTTAGCTGAAGAAAATTGTGATTAGAGTGGGAAGAAAGAAGCCGAATTACGTGCTGCTCGGCGAATTTGTGTGAGTCCTGCTAAACAACGAAAATTAAAAATACAAACATAAAAATTTAGAAAAAAAAACAAACGAAATTACTGCAACAACAAACTTAAACTAAACAATACAACTTAAACTAACGAACAAACTTAACACTAATAAAAACAATTTTGAAAAACGAACACGGAGTCCTGCCTTTATTGTTCCTCAGGTTGCAAAGTCAGTTCTTTATTTCTAAATTACGTAACTCACTTTTCATTACTTTATCAGAACACAACAGTATGATATTTTATATTTTATTTGGGTTTAAACCAAACACATTCGGGGTGAATTTGCCCAAATCTTATTTCTCAATTTTCCACGGTTTTCATTGCTTGCGCGAGGTTCTGACGACTGTTTCGAGCAGCGGGCATCCAAATACGTCGTTTTAATAGAAAAAGAGGCCACATTAATTTTTTACGATGTTTGACAAAAAAAGAAGGCTAACTTTCTTGGACCATTTGGTGTTTTTTGACCCCAAAAAATGAAAGTTTGAATTTCGCTTATATTTTTGCTGTTTATTTTGCAACTTGTTGAGGAAATAAGAATGGCGCAGTCAGATTTCCAGTAAGTATGATATTTTAGATTTTATTTGGGTTTTATTTGGGTTTTATTTGGGTTAAACCAAACACATTCGGGGTGCATTTGCCCAAATCTTATTTCTCAATTTTCCACAGTTTTCATTGCTTGCGCGAGGTTCTGACGACTGTTTCGAGCAGCGGGCATCCAAATACGTCGTTTTAATAGAAAATGAGGCCACAGTAATTTTCTACGATGTTTGACAAAAAAAGAAGGCTAACTTTCTTTGACCCTTTGGTGTTATTTGATGCCAAAAAATGAAAGTTTGAATTTTGCTTATATTTTTGCTGTTTCTTATGCAACTTGTTGAGAAAATAAGAATGGCGCAGTCAGATTTCCAGTAAGTATGATATATTATATTAAGTCATCACACCCCATTAGGAAGTCAGTACCGATTCGACCGGGAAACGAGTACCAACTCGATTACCCCATAATGGCTACAAGCTACAAGCCAGGGAACTCATTTGAATTTGATACGTTGGTTTTGTTTCGGTATTCACAAATAGTAACAATCAGTAATTGTAATGAGAATTAATAATGTTAGATGAAGTCGGAAGTAAAATTGTGATATGTGGCTTTGCTGGAATTAGTAGTCGCGCGAGTTGTTAGTAGCAATTTTATTTGGGAAGCGCGCAGTAGCGACTTACGATGACAAGTTTGGGTTAACTTTAAATTTGGATTTAAAATTGTTTGGAAACTGCTGAAATATCCACGGTGGCTCGAATATCCGACCATGTAATCAACTTATATTATTACGTTTTATTATGGAACGACATCCGAAATTGTCATGGATTAAAGGAAAAGGATTTGTGTTTGTGTGTGGCGGTAAATTGTCCGCATTGGCATGGGCCAAATTAAGTGCGGAGGTTAGTTCGAAACGTTGGCTTTTGGTAGTGCGAAATTTGAAGAAAAATTAGAAAGATTAAGTAAGATTGTTGTTTTGATAAAAATGTTGTACTTGTGAACTTTAGGTAAGCTGGATCCAAGCTCTTTTATAAATTTTGTGAATTTTGAATTAAGTTGTTTGATGTCCGTATTAAACAATTTAAATTATTTTTAATTTTTATTGTCTTGCAATACAAACGCACCATCCCTGACATGCTCTCCGGTATTTTCGTTAGTTTTTTAATTTTTGTATTTGGAAATATTACACGATCGAAAAACCATAAAATACGATCAGTAGATCATTGCATAGACAGAAAGACGTGTGCGAGAAATGAAAGAGGGGAGTGGTGACAGAAGAACAGCCAGTGTAGGTTCACTTTCGAAATATCTAAAGAGGAGAAGAGCAGAGTTGCTGGAAGGAGACAAGAGTGAACCTGCGGAAGAAGCGATTTTTCAGAGAAGTAAGAAAACATTGAAGACACCTACCAAAAAAAAAGAACCCAGAGGTACAGAGAGAGCAGGTCGTGGTCGAGATGGATGATTTAAAAAAAATGATTGAGATGCTTACGATGCAGGTTAGTGAGGGTTTTATGGATAATAAGAATGAAATCAAGGAACTAACCGCGAAGATAGCACATGTAGACGAATAGTGGAGAGAAGAAAAACAAGAACTGAAAAAAGAAATAGATTATATCAACGATAGAGTCACGAAACAAGAGGACATGATAGCTGGGCTCGAGAAAAAAATTGAAAGATATGAAAAGGAAAAGAGAAAGAATAACTTAATTATCAAGGGTTGGCACGTAACTGAGAGAGTGACATCAAAAATGGTAGAAGATTTTATTGAGAAGGAATTTGCGGTAAGATTCAAAGTGGAAGATGCATTTAAAATGGGAAGAATAGCCGGAAAAGAGGTCGTAGTGGTCAAACTTAAGAGTTTTAAACATAAGTTAGATGTAATGGAAAACAAGAGAAGAATGAAAGGAAGCAAGGTATTTATCGAAAACGATTTAACACACAAAGAAAAAGCAATACAGGAAAAAATTGTGGAATATGCAAAGGAAGAAGCCAAGAATGGAAGAAAAACAAGAATAAGATACAGAAAGCTTTACGTTGATGGAAAGATGCTGGTTTGGAACGATGGTGGAAAACTGGAACCCGTCACAGAACCAATAAACATAGCAAAAAACTGATAATTGATCTCGGAGTGGAAGGGATGTCTCACCGGGAAGCTCTAGATATGGAAGATGAGGCAATCACGACAACAAGGCAATGTAGATGGAATGATATGATAAGGCAAAGTGACAAAAAAAGCAACTGATACCAAAAAAGATAAAGAATACAAATGACACGATAAAGGTTTGCACTTGGAACATCAGAACATTGTTAAGACCGGGAAAGATGACTGAGGTGGCAAACGAAATACTGAGATACGGAGTAGATGTAGCGGTGCTGCAAGAGCTAAGATGGAAGGGGCAGGGTGAAATATCCAAGAAGAACTGGTCCTTGTTTTTTTCAGGCTAACATGTACAGGGTGGAAAGGGTGTTGGTTTCATGGTGGCGAAAAGATTTGTAAATAGGATATTAACATTCAAGGCAATTAACGGACGACTTGCATATTTGAGAATCGAGTCTAAGCCTAATTGGTCGTTTATTAGTGCATATGCCCCGACGGAGGAAAGTAGTGCAGAAATAAAAGATGATTTTTACGAAAAATTGGAGATATTATGCGAAACTGTACCCAAACAGGATATGTTAATGGTCCTAGGGGATTTTAATGCCAAAATAGGTAAAGAGAGCTATTTAGACTCGGTGGCTGGTAAACAAACAATTCATGAAAAGTCCAACAACAATGGCGAAAGGCTGTGTAGATTAGCGGAATCGCTAAATAATGTGATGCACAAAATAACGTGGAAGTGGCCCGGCGGAAAAAACGATGAAGGAAATCAAATCGACCACATACTGATATCCAAAAAAGGAGAAGCACTTGTAAAAGACGTAAGATCATATAGAGGCGCTAATGCTGACACCGACCACTACATGGTGATGGCAAAGATTAGATGGAAGGCAATAAAGTACAGTAATTACAGCAATGATAGCAAGAGATTTGCAACAGAGAAATTTGGTAGTGATAAAAATAGAATACTTTATGCGGATAGAACAGATGAAGAAATTGATAAAAAAAAAATCAGCTCAGATATAAATCAAGAGATGGAAAATATCATATCAAGTATAAAAAAACGTGTACAAAAGAAGTAATTGGTTACAAAAAAGGCAAGAAAATTAAAGAATGGTTCGACGATGATTGCTTGGAATGTAACAAAATGAAAACAATTAGAAGAAATGAATGGATAAGAACTGGAAAACAAGAATATCAAGTTAAATATAAGAAAAGTATCAAAGAAGCTAACAATATGTATAAATTAAAGAGGAATGACTGGATCATGGATCAAATGTTAAAAATAGAAACAAGTAATAGCTTCAATAACACGAGAATCCTTTATCAACTGTTGAAGAACCAAAAACAAGAACACGGGGTAAAAACGAGATGCATGAAAGACGTAGAAGGGAATGTAGTTAGTAATGCAGATAAAATAAAAGACGTCTGGATACAACATTTCCAAAAGCTACTGAACGCACAACAAGAAATAGAAGAACCTGAATGAGAACAAACAATAAGAAACGACCAAAAGGTATCGATACCATCTCATGAAGAAATTATGAAAGTAATTAGTAGGATGAAAAATGGAAACGCCCCTGGAAAGGACGAAGTAACCGCAGAACTTATCAAAAACGGAGGAAGCAAACTTCACGAAAGAATATGTCGTTTGATACAGCAAGCTTGGAGAAAAGAAAAAATGCCAGATAATTGGAGAGAAAGTATTGTGATCCCCTTGAAGAAGAGTGGCGACCCGGAAATATGCAAGAATTATAGAGGAATAGCACTCCTCAATTCTACGTACAAAATATTATCAGCGGTTATTCATGCGGGACTGAAAGAATATACACAAATAGGAGAATATAGGACTATATTCTATATACCTAGTCGGGACATAAATTCTGTTACCTGTAAAGAACCGTTAGATTTTACAGCTTAAGATTACAGAGGGTGGAAAACAATTACATATTTAGAAAGCCCTTTCTTTTGGCAACTTGTACAGACTATAGTTGAAATTTTTGAGTTCAACCAGCAACATGGATTGGGGTGTGAAAGAAAATCGGATAGCAGTTATTGCGTTACATAAATGTGGTGTATCAAATAGTGAAATTTTAAAATTGCTAAAGCCGTTAAAAATTTCAAAAATGTTTGTAAGTCGTGCTATAAAACGGTTTACCGATACAAATGCAATAGCTGACAGAAAAAGAAGTGGACGTCCTCGTACCATAAGAACTACACGAGTGATTAAAGCAGTGCGTGAAAGAATACGACGAAATCCTCTGCGAAAACAAAAAATGATTGCTATGGAGATGCAAATTTAAAAAAAAAGCGTGTCTCGCGTATTGAGGCAGGACCTAAAACTTGGGGCTTTTCGTAGAGCAACAGGACAAAGGTTAACAACAGCTTTAAAAAAAATTAGGCACGAGAGATCGAAAACCCTATTAAGGAGGCACGGTAATAATAATTTTAAAAATATTTTGTTTACCGATGAAAAAATTTTTACCGTCGAAGAAAAATTTAATAAGCAAAACGATCGTGTTTATGCTCACAGCTCTAAAGAAGCGGCAGAAAAAATTCCGAGGGTTCAAAGAGGCCATTATCCAACATCTGTGATGGTTTGGTGGGGTGTATCATACGAAGGGGTTACTCAACTTCACTTTTGTGAAAAAGGCGTTAAAACATCGGCACCAATTTACCAAGAAATGTTAGAAGACGTGGTAAAGCCTCTTAACGACTCTCTCTTTCAAGGAAACCATTGGGTTTTCCAACAGGACTCTGCACCAGCACACAAAGCTAAGACAACCCAAAGGTGGCTAGCAGAAAATTTACCTGCGTATATTGCAGCAGAACAATGGCCTTCTGGAAGTCCTGATCTGAATCCTTTGGATTATAAATTGTGGTCAGTTCTTGAAAACATGGCTTGTAGTAAGCCTCATAAAAATATCGAGCTTCTGAAGCGGGATTTGGTGAAAGCAGCAGCATCGATACCGTTACAAGTCGTCCGTGCCGCAATTGATGATTGGCCACGGCGTTTAAAGGCTTGTGTAAAGGCTAAAGGAGGACATTTTGAGTAAATATATTAAAAATGTATTCTTTATATATTAAGTAATAAAGCAGTATATATCATAATTGAATTTATTATTTTGAAACATTAAAAATTTAATTAATACTGTGTAACAGAACTTATGTCCCGACTAGGTAGAATAGGACAGGAGAATAAATTGATTAAAATGGTACAGTTAACTTTACAGAAAACCACCACATGCATACGAACGACGGTGGGAGAAACAGAAAACTTTGAGGTAAGCAGTGGTGTTAGACAGGGAGACGCTTTGTCAGCAACACTGTTCATTATTTTATTGGAAAAAATAATAAGAAGACTGAAAGTTGAAGGTACGATAGTAAACAGAGAAGGACAATTAGTAGCATACGCGGACGATCTACTAATAATGGCAAGATCTTATAGAAAAATGGTGGAGCTATTCAAGGAATTGGAAAAGATTGCAAAAAAGACAGGATTACTAATAAATGAAAAGAAAACAAAGTATATGAAATGTTGTAAAGGTGAAACGAATACCCTGCAATATATTACAGTAGATAATTACACTATAGAAGAAAAGGATAACTGCAGTTAACTGGGTGTGCAAATAAATAGAAACAATAGCAGTGAAAATGAAATAAATAAATAGAAGGATACAAACAAGTAACAAGGCGTACTATGCAAATAAAGCACTCCTGAAAAACAAATATTTGAGGAAAGACACCAAGGTTCAAATTTACAAGACCCTTATAAGACCTGTCGTCATGTATGCGGCGGAGACATTGCGCTTAACTAGTCTTGAGGCAACAATGCTGAGAACATTTGAAAGAAAAGTCTTCCGCACCATCTTGGGCCTGAAAGTAGATGAATGTGGCAATCGCAGACCATGGATGAATCACGAAATAGAAAGAAAAATAAAAGGAGAAGACATTGTAAAATTTGCCAAGTCGCAGAGAAGCAGATGGTTGGGACCTATTATGCTCAGCAGAGAAGACTCAACACTAAAAAGTATAACATCATGGAGACCCACTGAAGGCAGATGCAGAGGAAGGCCAAGAATAAGGTGGTGGGACTACTAATGAATGATTTAAATGTTTTAGGCGAGAGAAACTGGAGAACTAAGGTTCAGGATAGGAGGAGCTGGAGAGAAATTGTGGAAAGTGCCATCTCACACCCAAAGTTGTAGCGGTACAAGAAAGTGATGAATTGATTTTGATGTTTTTGAAGTGTAAATATTGATTTTAGGAGAACTTGATGTTGAGTTATTTGCAATATGTAAAATGGGTCCTAATCCTCCCCGCTAATCGGATTTGTAATTCCCAGAAAACGGGAAGGCAATATTCTTTTAGAATGTAAAGCTTGATGAATGAATGAATAAATTTGGATTTTCAAGTAAATTAATATAACGTAACACGATCAATCAAAATAAATAATTTCGTACTTAAGTTGTGCTCAAGTTTTCCTCGAGCCAAGTATTGACTATAGTCAGTGGCGGCTTGTGACGTTTCATTTGAGGAGGCTAATCATAAAATATAGTATAAAAGTGTAATCCATCCCACTGGCGGATTTCCATATGTGGTAGATGTGGTAATTGTATACATGTTTAAATGGTGACCGGACAGGTGACCACATGACAAGTGAACCCACGACAAGTGAACCCACGACAAGTGACCACATGACAAGTGACCCCACTGACAAGTGACCACACGGACAAGTGAACACACGCTCAAATGACCACACAGACAAGTGAACACACGGACAAGTGACCCCACTGACAAGTGAACACACGACAAGTGAACCCAAGGACAACTGAACACAATCGTAATTTTTAATTTATTTCTCTAATTTAAATGTAATTTTTCAAATTAAATTTTATAATTATTATTGCTTTACATGTCAACTTAAAATAGTAGACCTAGGAATCACAAATATTCGAATAATCAAACTTTCAGTGCTGGGTGCAACTTTCAAGCATATACAGAGGGGAATGGGACTTTTCGGGGCAGCCGGTCCGGCGTAGCTAGTTCGTCGTAGAGACAATTTAGTGTGACCCGTTTGGTGCCGCCAAACCGCCGCACACTCGATTTGGTATGAAACTTGTTGAAAGTTTGGAACGACACAAAAGGACGATTTGACGAAAACCGTTTTGGTGTTTCACTCAAAACTACAAAATTGTATTTGCTGCCTTATTTCTTACAAGGGTATATATAATTAAAGCAAAAGTATTTATTTTCAAGTATTTAAATTTTTTTAAATTTTTAAATAATTAAATAAATTTTTACTTCTTTATATTATGTGTTAAGTTGAAATTTGATGATTTTATTAAATAAAAAGTTTTGTTTCAACTCAAAGGATTAAGAGATTTAGAAAATTAGATATATTCTTCGCCCCGAATAGTCTTAGCGCCGAATCGTTCTTGCGCCAAAAAGACGGTGCAGATTGGGTGTTCGCCGAACTGGTAAATTTGATCGAAATAGGTAACAACCTTGTAACAGTCGAAATTAGGTTAGGTTTTTTTTATTTTATTTTTTGTGTTCAGTTCTCCACGGGTTCACTTGTCTGTGTGTTCACTTGTCAGTGGGGTCACTTGTCCGTGTGTTCACTTGTCCGTGTGGTCACTTGTCAGTGGGGTCACTTGTCATGTGTTCACTTGTCGTGCGTTCACTTGTCGTGGGTTCACTTGTCATGTGGTCACCTGTCATAGAATCGTTTAAATATGCTATTATTTTACCATGACTAAAGTTGGTTTGTGATTATCCAAAGCACATAGTTGTAATTTTACTAATGCCAACGTTACAGGTAATAATCAGCTTGTACTGAAATTAAATTTGCGACTTTTAATTTTTGTACACTAGATTTCCTTTTTACAGATTGCTTCGGATTTTTTCCTGGATGGCCTCAAGATTTTTATTCCTAAGATTTCTTAATTTCCCAAGACTGCCTTAAATTTCCTAAGATTTTCTCGGATTTCCTAATATTTTCTTGGATTACCAAAAATTTTCTACATTTCTACATTTATTTTGTTGGATTTTTGCAAAATTCATTAAGTTGTTGCGGTGTACAAAATGCGGTGTACAAAAATTTATGTTGCCATTCAAGTGAAAAGTACCTACTACTTAATATCGTTAATCACACATCATGAACAAAAATGTTTTATTTCTAGAAATCGGGGGGTCTGGGAGGAATTGAATAATCCCCAGTACTTCTTAATCTCTTGATGCATACTCACCTATGGTTTATCATTTGACTTTAGATCCTAGGATTTTACTTTTGCGGTAGTCTTGCGTTACTACTTAGATAAATATTGTACAAGGAGTATCTATCTTTTGATAGTAAGTCCTCACAATTGAAAATTTATATTTGAACTATTTTGAAAATTTTAATAGTTTAATTATTAGTTAGCCGCTGACTATAGTAGGTATGGGCATTGGTAATTAATTAACTTTAAGAATTACTTTCGAGTCCTGGCAGCATAGGTTGTTCGAAAGTAGCCATATAATATATTCTTTAAGAAAACAAGGTTTTACCTTAGTGTAATGTCTTTTTGATGTCCCCAAATCAAATGAATTGATTTTAGTGATCACTCATTGTCATTGGACTAGTAAGTGCTTCAAATTCAATAATAAATTAATTTCAAATTTTAAATAGAAGTTATTGAATAGTATCATCATTGATTGCCTCATTGCAGTGATTTTTTATAACTACAGGGGAGGGGTGAAATGGAGTAAGACGGTAAATAAGCAAAAAAAAAAAGAATTTAAAATATTGCAAAAATTAAATTTCAATGCAAAAGTTTCGAAATGTGGATCCTGCTAACGGACAGAAGAAAAAAATTCTTTATTTCTCAAACTTATTAAAACAATTTGATGATATTCTTCAAAACAATCTTAATAAATCCTTTATTGTTTATCATACAAAATGGTACAATTGGTTCTTGGGATAATGATAATAATATTAACTTCACTGTATTATTTCTGCAATGAAAAAAATTTGTGGCAATTTTTACTACAATAATTATTGTAGTACAAATTACTACAATTTCTAAATAGATAGTGACATATACAAATTGTAGTAATATTCTATAAAATTTTGTAGTACCATGTTCCACAAAATTGCTGAAGATTCACTAATAAACTTTTTTTTCCCTACAAATTTTAATAGAATTTTACTACAAGGTTTTCTAAAACTTGGAACAAATTGTCTAAATAAGTTTTACAAAACATATATCTAAGTATATAGTAGTATAAGTCGGGACATAAATTCTGTTACCTGTAAAGAACCGTTAGATTTTACAGCTTAAGATTACAGAGGATGGAAAACAATTACATATTTAGAAAGCCCTTTCTTTTGGCAACTTGTACAGACTATAGTTAAAATTTTTGAGTTCAACCAGCAACATGGATTGGGGTGTGAAAGAAAATCGGATAGCAGTTATTGCGTTACATAAATGTGGTGTATCAAATAGTGAAATTTTAAAATTGCTAAAGCCGTTAAAAATTTCAAAAATGTTTGTAAGTCGTGCTATAAAACGGTTTACCGATACAAATGCAATAGCTGACAGAAAAAGAAGTGGACGTCCTCGTACCATAAGAACTCCACGAGTGATTAAAGCAGTGCGCGAAAGAATACGACGAAATCCTCTGCGAAAACAAAAAATTATTGCTATAGAGATGCAAATTTCAAAAAAAAGCGTGTCTCGCGTATTGAGGCAGGACCTAAAACTTGGGGCTTTTCTTAGAGCAACAGGACAAAGGTTAACAACAGCTTTAAAAAAAATTAGGCACGAGAGATCGAAAACCCTATTAAGAAGGCACGGTAATAATAATTTTAAAAATATTTTGTTTACCGATGAAAAAATTTTTACCGTCGAAGAAAAATTTAATAAGCAAAACGATCGTGTTTATGCTCACAGCTCTAAAGAAGCGGCAGAAAAAATTCCGAGGATTCAAAGAGGCCATTATCCAGCATCTGTGATGGTTTGGTGGGGTGTATCCTACGAAGGGGTTACTCAACTTCACTTTTGTGAAAAAGGCGTTAAAACATCGGCACCAATTTACCAAGAAATGTTAGAAGACGTGGTAAAGCCTCTTAACGACTCTCTCTTTCAAGGAAACCATTGGGTTTTCCAACAGGACTCTGCACCAGCACACAAAGCTAAGACAACCCAAAGGTGGCTAGCAGAAAATTTACCTGCGTTTATTGCAGCAGAACAATGGCCTTCTGGAAGTCCTGATCTGAATCCTTTGGATTATAAATTGTGGTCAGTTCTTGAAAACATGGCTTGTAGTAAGCCTCATAAAAATATCGAGCTTCTGAAGCGGGATTTGGTGAAAGCAGCAGCATCGATACCGTTACAAGTCGTCCGTGCCGCAATTGATGATTGGCCACGGCGTTTAAAGGCTTGTGTAAAGGCTAAAGGAGGACATTTTGAGTAAATATATTAAAAATGTATTCTTTATATATTAAGTAATAAAGCAGTATATATCATAATTGAATTTATTATTTTGAAACATTAAAAATTTAATTAATACTGTGTAACAGAACTTATGTCCCGACTAGTATACTAGTATAGTATAGTTTTGCCAACTGTTCAATGAAAATTGCCAAAACTTTTCCACCCTTTTAGGCACGTCCCTGCATAAGGCATCTTATGTACCTATGGGTACATCCTAATATATAAAATCCCAGTACGCTGCTGCTGCTCCTGCTCTAGCGTGTCATTTTTTGGTGAAAAAAAGAACACTCTGATTGGTTGATTTTTTTTACTAACCGAAAAATATATTAACGTAAAGTTGGGACTAAAAATATTTGAAAAAGAAAATAATGAATAATTACGTTATAATAAAAACAATTAAACCATATAATAACCATCCTTCGGCAGGCGGGTAAAAAGTCAAAACGCTGCGCTACAGCGCCTTATATTTTGGTTAAAAATACTCGAAGACGCAAACATGATTAATGAGAAGGAATACAAAGAGAAGAAGTGAAAAAACAAAGAGAAAAAGAAAGTTACAGCAATTAGTGAAGATACATCTCCAGTCAAAGATATAAGATGAACACTAAATTGATGAGAAGAGAAACGACGAAATAAAATTTATTTAATTTTTTTAATTTAATATTATTTAATATAAAAAAAAGAAGAAGAACGGCAATTAGTGAAGAAGCACGGCCAATCAAAGATATAAGATGAAGATGAAGACATGATTAATGAGAAGAAAAACGAGGAAAGAATTGGAAAAAGGAAAATAAAAAAGAACAAAACAAAGAAATTAAATAAAATAATAGAAATAGAGAGACGACAACGAACTACAGTTTTGTACGTAAATAAATCCATTAACTATATAAATTGAATAACTACCAATACCACGATGCTACACATCAATCGAGATTGCAACGAATCAAGTTACACATCAATAGAGTTGCCGTTAAAAAAGAGATCCACCGGTCAAGCTGTATATTACAGAGTAGCGCTACAACCCAGGGTGGGTTTTGGCTAACCACTTCATTTTATGAAGGGTTTTTAAGACAGATTACCTTGGTGGTTTGCTATTGCGCGTCGACCGAGGACAGCTAGAATACAGTTCTTGCTCCACTCGGGCTCAAACCAGAGTTCCCTGCTTAGTAGTCGACGTACTTAAGCATCAGACTACAACCTCCCTCAAGCTATCTATATATAAAAATTTAAAAAAGCCGGGAAGCTCCTCCTACAGCGTGTCATTTTTTTGTGTATGTATGTATGTAAAATGTATGATACAAAATTGATGACGTATCAACGTCTTATTGAATAACCGGTTAATCGGATAAGTGTATAAGCGGATAATCGGATATTTTATGTTGAATCATATTTTCTATTTCTATATTTAGCATATTTTTAGCAATTAATTTAGCATAGATTTAGCCTTAACAAGAACAGACTTGCTTTTTGTTTTAAAACGGCACAGGCGACAGTTTCCAATTAAACTTGTCTTTTCCATGACGATCAACAAGGTTCAGGGACAGATGTTAGAAAAAGTAGGAATATATCTGCAGGAACCTGTGTTTAACCACGGTCCACTCTATGTAGCAATGTGTAAGAGTAAGGAGATCTGAAGATAAAAATAGTTGATAGAAAAGAACAAGGGAAATTGATTCAAGGTTCACAAGCAGCGTAGATGAAGGAATTTTTTTATAAAAATTAATAATCAATAATTTTTTAATTAAAATCCACCGCCTAGCTGCCCATCCGTAGACGGGCTTTCCAGCTAGTTATACCTATAAAACTGTAAAGTCGGCTTATTCCAAGAAACAACATGTTTTCGTGGAGGACGCATCAAATTTTTTTTATATTTATAACTAAAGTGTATTTTATTGAAAACTCAGAGAAAAATGGTTTTTTATTAATTTTTTTTAAATCAAAAATAGCTTGTGTTATATTTTACGTATGTACTGAAAATTTCAACTTTCTACGATTATTTGTTTTTGAATTGAACTTGACACCAGCTCTGCACTTGTTGATCTATCGCCTTAAAGAGATTTCTGCAACAAAATGCGCTTGCCGAGAAAACAAACTGGGGATTTGAAGAAGTCCTGAAGTAAGTCTGTGAATCTAACAATGAACAAACACTTGTCTATTGCTGAACAGAAGAAATCACCAAGTTTAGAAGTGAAATAAAAACTCTGAAATGCAAAAAAAATATTACAGCTGAGATCACAAACAGTCAGCGCAAAATGTGGAACTCTTGAACAGAAACATTTAAAGCCAGACGCGGATACAAGGGGGGGTCATAGCAACAATTCCCCCCCGCTTTATTTTGACCAATTTCAAAATTTTAAAATTGAATAGCGAATTTTTTGGAAGATTGGTAAAATAAAAAAAAATTCCCCCTCCCCCTAAACGAAATCTTGTATAATGTTAGTTGAGGTTTTCCTTATCTGAGTTGGAGTAAACTACCACTCTCGGCTACTGTTGGAGCTTACTTACTTGGTATTTATCTCTTTCCGTCTCTTTCTATGTGTGGATGTCCGTAAGTGTTCTGCAATGAATAGAACATGATTATTACTTACAGTCTCACTGTTTATCATTGAGAAGTCATCAAAAACGAAGACGTTTTGATTTTAAAAAGTCACGTTAAAACTTACATGGTTAGCTTGCCATTTTCTGCGTTGTTTTAATTTTTTTGGGAGGGCGTCGCCTTATCGTCTTCTCAGTACTAGCCGCCACTGACTTATCAAATCTTTAAAACTTCCTTTAAAATCCAGTTTTGTGCATTATTATGCAATTAATTAAGTTGCAATTCAATAAAAATTTTTTTCACTTTTCCAAGCAATAATTAGACAAGTACTATATTCAGGTTTTATTCATACAAGTCTGTGTCATTAAATATTATGTTTATCAAATTAAATCAAATAATTGTTTAAAAAATATGATTATTAATTATATACAAAAATTACAGTCTGATGCTGAAGTGCGTAGACTAGGTACTAATTAAAGATTATTGGTTCGAATCCGAATAAAGCTAGAACTTTATTTTTTGCTAACCTCTTTTGAGACGCAATGACAGGACTATAAACACTGTACAAAATGTATATTACGTTAATTACATAATTAACTCATAAATTGATTTATTATTATCCTGTTTATTCAACGTGTATGTTATAATATAAACCAGTTATCGTTCCAAGTTCAAATCAAATAAAATAATTTAAACTTGGCTGTAACTGAAAAAAAGGAAAAAAAAGCTCTTACTGTAATGATCATTATTTATATAATAAAATATATGAATTTTTAAAGATTATATTATAAAAGTTTATTATAAAGATATAATAAAATAATTGAAATCATATTATGTTTAAGTCAATAATTGGCATTTGAATATTGACAAAAATCTTAAAAGATTATTGAATAATATTTCCCATAGATATCACTTTTATAGAGCTAATAATTATAAAACATTCATTTTGCATTTTGTGTAATTGTATTAAATCCTAAAATTTAGTACAAGTAGGTACATATATAATAATTTTAATTAGATTATCCTTTATTATTATTTGTGTAACGAATAGCCATAGTATCTTGTGATGTAAATTCAATTTACTGTTAGTCTACACTCTACAGTGGTCTAAACTATTAATTAGTTGAATATAAACAAAGTAATATAATTATTAATTAATATGTGAAGCATTTTAAAATTTAATATATTCGAGATAACATTAATCAATTTTCGATACGCCAAATATCGAAGCCCTCAGGCTTATAACTGATTCAATTTTTTAAGTAATTTCTTTATTCTTATTATTATATTATTATTAAATATTAAATAATTCTTTATTGAATTTTGAATTCCATTTTTATGCAAATTAGTTAATTTATTTTGAAGAAATTTTATTATTTTCGTATAAATATTTTCAATTATCTGTTTTTTTCGCCAACTAGTTAACGTTGCAACAACTAGATGGGAAAACCTATGAAGATGGCCGCCAGAGCATCCGAGACAAAAGTTATTGTTTCCTAATATTTTTATTTAAGTTTATAAATTTATAATATTTGAAATTGAAAATAGAAGCTAAATATAAAATAAATGTGATACGGCGACATATGGGCAAATTATTGAAAAACTTGAATTTGTAATTTTGGATTGATAAGAAGGAAAAAGAAACCTAAATGTTGAATTGGTATAATATAAAAATTAAAGGAACGACGAAATCAAGTTGATACGACTGCAGATGGGCGAGTTATTTTGTAAATTTAACAATTCTATTTTCAAAAGTTTAAAAAAACTTTTATTTTTCTGGAGAAGTGATTTAGAAATATTTGGTATCTGAAAAAATCAGTACAATATATTGACTTACCATTGACTAGAAAATACTTATCGTCTAACGGGAAAAAGAAATTCAAATTACGAAGATTCCAAAATAAGCTCAAGGTAAAATTAGCGAATGACGACTATCAATTCAAATTTTTTTAATTAATTTGTAGTTTATTGCAAACCATACTATACACCATTAAATTTACGTATGTATTTAAACTAGTTGGGCATATAAAGAAAGAGAAAATTTAGAATAAGTATCATTATCGAGGCAATAAAAAATTAATGGTCTTAAAACTACATATTTAATTGAATTTAAAATTTAAACAGGTTTTATAACAACACTATATTATTTTCGAAATAGGTAACAGTGGGTTGGAAATTTAACTTATTAGCACTTAGTTCCTCTCTTAATTTAATAGTGAATCTTTGTTATCATGGTGCGTGCGTTGTCGAAAGAATTGCAAAAGATAGCTGTGGAAGAGCTCCACGAAGACTCTGAAAGACTCGAAGAAGATATAAAACATATACAAGAATGGATTAAGCAGCAGCCTCATTTAAATGCACCAACTGGTAATAATTTAATTTTTTTAAGCTTGAAAATGTGAAAATGTAATTTTTAAACCTGGTTTTTTATTTTATCTAACCTTGACTCTTAAATCAATTATGCAAAATTTAAATTTTCCATACCAATTTATTTCTTTTTATTGTTTTTTAATGTGAAAATTATCCCTAACAGTTGATTTCTAAATTTAACTTTTGTTTAATATAAATTAATGCAAAATCGTTGCTAGTTATAAAAGACATTTTATTTAAAAAAAATTCTAGATAAACAGTGGATATTGGGATTTTTACGTGGATGTAAATTTAGTCTACAGACAACAAAAGAAAAGTTTGATATGTATTACACTGCAAAAAATTTAATACCCGATTTTCTGCAACCAAGAGATATTTCTTCACACGAAATTCAATATCTCTTAAAAGCAGGGTAATATTTTTAAGAATTAAAATTGTGGGATTAATAAATTAATACAGTCAATTTTAGCATTATACTTCCTTTACCATATTTGAAAAATCAGCAAGGACCAAGAGTGATTTTATTTCGCTTTAACGATTGCGATACCAGCATCGCTAATATCGATAATATATCGGCGTTCTTCTTTATGATCATGAATATCTTAATGGTTGAAGATGATAATTTAATTGTATCTGGAGTTTTACTCTGGGTTGATATGACACATTATCCGTTAAGTTTTATATTTCAATTTACCCCAACTTATTTTAAAAACTTTTTTCATTGTATTCAAAATGCGTTTCCTCTTCGAGTTAAAGGAATTCATGCGACTGGATCTCCAACAATAGCCGAAAAAGTGTTCAGTTTAATGAAAAGCTATATGGGACCCAAGTTAAAAAATAGGGTATGTAGTTTTTCTATTATTTATTTTTAAATTGTCAATTTAAAAATGCGAATGTATGGGAGTCAGTCATCAATAAGTTACCAAGTTTCATTTGCCCCCCCCCCCCGCAATCATTTTATGTATTTACTTCGAGCAAACGTACTGTCAGCAGAATGACCTATTCCTATGTAAGAAATAGCAAGTAAAAAATTTGATTTTTTATGACTAAAAGTTATATGAAGTTTTTATACGACCGAATGTACATATTTATATTCATAGTTTTGATTAGTTTTACTTTTAAACTTTTTCCAATGTTTCAGCTTTATATGTATAGCGAAAATAAATTTGAAAATATATTCGAGTGTGTCCCTAATGAGATTATGCCAAAAGAGTATGGAGGACAAAATAGCAACGTAGAGGAAATTAGAGGTAAATATATTTGATGGTATTTTGGGTATTAAACCGTAGAGTAAGGGAGTTTTTCAGTTTTAGTTTAAACCTGAAGTTAACTGAACAGAGTTTGAATGCCCTTGCAAATTTGCTTACAATTGCAAAAAATTAATATTTATTAACATTTTAGATTATTGGATCAAAAAAGTAGAAGATTATTCAACTTGGTTTGCAGAAAGCAGTAAATATACTACAAATGAAGCAATGCGACCAGGAAAACCAGTATCGCTTGATAACGTAGTAGGAGTAGATGGATCTTTTAGAAAATTGAATATTGATTGAAAAAGCGCACGGTTACGTTTAGATATAATTATATGAAAAAAAATACACCTACAATAATGCAAAACTATTTATATAATTAAAATAAAATTATTAATAAATTGTCATATATTTTTCTAATAATGAGGAAGATAATGAAAAATCAAATTGTAAATCATCAAAATCTAAATTATAAATGATCTGAAATTAATTAAATTTATTAAAGTCAAATTATTTAAAAGTTAGAAATTTTACCTTATTTATGCTGGGGTTATTTTTGAATTTGAAGGTTGAGAAATCAATGGTTTTTGCCAAGGGGTCTCTCACTGGGCAAAAATGTGTACAATATTGCTAATTGTCGGCAATAAAATACGATATTACTATTATTATCTTAATTGCCCTTACCTTAATTCCATTTATTTCCTGATTATTGCCATTAATGCCACTTTATTCCCATTTAATACGTGGTATTAATGTGCGTGAAGTTAGCCCCCCCTTTTGTGGAAAACTAAAATTTTTATTTTGTATTGTGTTGTATTCAGTTTGTATTGTTCGTATTGTAAATCTTTTTTCATTTCAAACGTCTGCATCGAAACGTCCGCGTCGAAACGTCCGTCCCGAGAAGTCCCTATACCCAAGAATTTCAAATTAGTGGGACAATACAGCAACATTTCTTCTTTTTCAAGTGCCATGCACTATGCAGTGCGTAGACCAGCGGTTCCCAATTAGTTTTGGCCGCAGAACCCTTGGGCCAAGTAAAAAATTTGGCAAAATTTATTTTTCGCAATTTTGAAATTCTATTTTGCGGAACCCTTGGATATTTTCGCGGACCCCTAAGGGTTCCCCATTTGGAAATCGCTGCCTTAGAGTCCCCTGCAAAAATCGCATTCTAAGAAAACACTCTCATAAGAAAACATGGAGAGCAGTCACTGCGACTTCAGTCGCAGAGCCCCAGCTGAGGAATCACACCTTTAGCTGGTCATCTTAAGGTTCATTAGCTGCAGCTGGAGCTCTGCAACTGCAGTCGCAGTGACTGCTCTCTACGCTTTCTTATGGTATAATCGCATTCTAAGGAAACACTCCCATAAGAAAGCATGGTTGATATAAAAGTGTGAAAGATATGAATCTTTAGCTGCGGCCGGGACTCTGAGGATGCTCTCCATGCTTATTTATGAGACTTTTACCTTAGAGTCCCCTGCAAAGATCGCATTCTTAGAAAACATTCCTATAAGAAACCGTGGAGAGCAGTCACTGCAACTTCAGTCGCAGAGCCCCAGCCGCAGCTAAGGAATCACACCTTTAGGTTCTTTCTTAAAGTTCTTTCGCTGCGGCTGGAGCTCTGCGACTGAAGTCGCAGAGGATGCTCTCAATGCTTTTTTATGAGACGGTCACTTTAGAGTCCCCTGCAAAAGTTCCAATTCTTATAAAACAATCCTATAAGAAAGCATGGAGAGCAGTCACTGCGACTTCAGTCGCAGAGCCCCAGCCGCAGCTAAGGAATCACACCTTCAGCTGGGCGAAATTTTCTGCACCAACACTAAGGGCTAGTTAAATGTTATGTAAAAGCCGCAGTTATGCAATCACACCTTAAGCTGGTCATCTTAAGGTTCCTTAGCTACGGCTGGAGCTCTGCGACTGCAGTCGCATGGACTGCTCTCCATGCTTTCTTATAATGATACAATCACATTCTAAGGAAACACTCTCATACGAAAGCATGATTGATATAAAAGTATGAAAGATATGAATCTTTAGCTGCGGCTGGGGCTCTGCGACAAAAGTCGCAGTGGATGCTCTCCATGCTTTTTTATAAGACCTTCGAGCAGCGGTTCCCAATTAGTTTCGGCCGCGGAACCCTTGGGCGAAGTAAAAATTTTTGCAAAATTTATATTTCGCCATTTTGAAATTCTTTTTGGCGAACCCTTGGATTTTTTCGCGGAACTCCATTTGAGAACCGCTGACATAGCTTCATTGTTGTAAAAGTCAGCAATTTAATTTTTACGATACAAGTTACATTGCAACACAATACAAATTGCATACAAATACAAAAATAATTTTGAAATTTTGAGTCAGCTAAGCAGCGGGTCAGAGCAAAATTTTGTTTTGCGATTTACGCGGTTAATACTAAACTTAAGACTCTAATCTTTAACAATACAAACTCAAATTGAATATAACACAAAACAAAAAAAAATTCAAAATTTTCAAAAATGGGGGGTCAGCGCGACATTTTGTTGCGCGATTTACGCGGCTAATGTTAAATTTAGGACTTTAATTTTTATCAATACAAACAATACAAATTGAATACAACACAATACAAACAAAAAATTTCAAAATTTGCGAAAAGGGGGGCCAGCGCATAAAATGGTTTTTCGCGATTTATAACTTTATGCTTCGCGAAATGAAAAAAAGATTTACAATACAAACAATACAAACTGACTACAACACAATGCAAAAAAAATTTTTAGTTTTGGACAAAAGGGGGACTTCACGCACATGTGGTATTACCGTATTTACAAAATATTGATAGAAGCGGGTACGAACTTTTTGTAGCTATTTACGGGAGAGCGATCGAAACTTTTCTTACTATTAGTAAATTAAATTATACACTTTTCTCAATCAATTATATTATACATATTTATTTAATTGACTGGTGTCAGTCAAAGTTGTAGAGAGAGATGGCAAGAAGTTTTCGAGAAAATCGAGTTTTGAAATATTCACACCTAGGTATAAATACTAGAATTATAGGAATTGGCAATAAGGAACTTGCCCTAGAGGTTAGCGAGTGAGGTCTAGTTAACTGTAGATCGCTAGTTCGATTCCCGACATTTTATTTTTTTCTTTGCTTACCAAGAAGTAAATATCATGTTGGATATCAAAACCCCGACTGTACTACATATTATGTATATATTGTTATGTTATTTAAATTTCCAAATTTTCCAAATCCAATTTTCAAACTAATTTAATTTAAATTTTAAACTTTTAATATAAAATGGGAACATTAACGATACTGATATCTTGACCATACGCTAACGATATCAACTTCAATTATGATACGTTCAATTTTAATTTATAAAATATTTCAATTTCACCAATTAAAGTAATTTTATATAATTTCCAAATCTTCATCCAAATTCATCGCCAATTCCAAAACATTTAATTATCCAAATCCAATTTATCACTTCTCTTCTAATTCAAACTCTTTAAAACCGGAGGTAATTGAATCCAAAAATAATTATTCAAAAATAACTCACTCAAAAATCAACTTTATTATCAAAATTATAACATTTTTTAACTAAATCTCAAAAATTATATAGGAGCAAAACTCTCTCCCAACTACCTCAGGCGGCCATCATTGGCAAAAAGCCTGGTTTCCACCGCCCATTGCTGCCACTACAACTTGTTGGCGGGAAAACCAGTAATTACAAAATTATTTACAAACAATTATTTGATACACATACAAACCAATTTTACAAAAATCAAATTGACCATTTTGGAACACGACAATATATTGCTGTGCTCTCTTTCTCTCTTATTAAAAATGGTCGTTGGTTCTCGAAAATGGTTACATGCAAGACAATAAAAAACTGACGAATTAAAGAACAATTTATTTTTGCAACCTGTACAAAAGAAACAATTTTTATAAAAAGCAGGACTCACACAAATCTTGCTGAGCAGCACGGTTCGGCTTCTTTCTTCCACACTCTCCTCGGCTTATTTTCAACACCACACCAACTGTTGGACTCTCAATTTCATTAACTTTTTATTATTCTATTTTTAGCCTCTCGGACTGTAAATTTGCGACTCTCAGTTCCACTAACTTTTTATTTATCTTCCAGTTGTAAATTTTGCGACTTCTCGTTCTTTCATTTATTTATGTTCTATCTCCATCTCCTTGGTTTTTTTTATTCTTCTTTTTTTTTTTTTTTAAATCAAATCAAGGTTCTAGCTTGCGTACTGCTCAGCTGCATTTGTGTGAGTCGCTAAACAACGAAAATTAAAAATACAAACATAAAAATTTAGAAAAAACAAACGAAATTACTGCAACAACAAACTTAAACTAAACAATACAACTTAAACTAACGAACAAACTTAACACTAATAAAAACAATTTTGAAAAACGAACACGGAGTCCTGCCTTTATTGTTCCTCAGGTTGCAAAGTCAGTTCTTTATTTCTAATTTACGCAACTCACTTTTCATTACTTTATCAGAACACAACAATATGTAAGTTCTTGCGTTGTTTATAAATTGTCACAGAAATGAAACACATTAATACCCTATACCTGACGTTCTTTATTTTTGTACCAAAATTTAATTTATCATAAATATTGTTAGTCAAGAAGCATATTAAATTCGATCAATTTTTACCACGGTACATAATATAGTAAGGTAATCCGACGAGCAACGTTTATGTGAAACAATTTCGTCCACAAGGATCGAGCACAAGGTACCTATTGGCAGGGTACGAAGTGCATAGTGGGGTTATTAAAACCGACGACAGCGTACGCGGTGGACAAATTGTGCAAAAAAAGTGGAAACTTTTTAAATTGTCCTATGTTACCAGTGTAAATTGAACATTTTAAAACAGCTTTTTTACTTCCTTGTAAAACAAGGAAGTATTGTGATCCCGATTTTTTTCGGTTTCCAGATTTTGACGGAAATATCCGTTTTGACCTTCCCTGAATCCATTTTGACTATTTTCGTTGTGACGTCTGTTCGTGCGTACGTGCGGACGTCTGTATGTCGCATAACTCAAATACGGTAGGTCGTAGAAAGTTGAAATTTTGGATTTGAAACACTTACAGCATCTAGTTGTGTACCTCCTATTTTTGGTTGCGATTGTTCGTTCCAAAAGTCGTTGGCGCGCATGAATAGATTAACGAGATTCTGGTACAATTATTATAAAAATTACAAGGAAGTTATGTGGTGTCCACATCAGATTTTTTCTTATAAAAATCGATTTTACAGCAAAACTTTTTAGAGAATTTTTGTTGCAAATTTCATGCTCTTTAATTTTGTTTATTTACATTTTGCAATTAAAAAAAAATATTTTAATGAAAAAATAACAGTTTACTGCAAAAATACAATGGAAAATTTAGAACTACCGGTGGCGTGATGTGGTGGCGCTGATGTTTGCACATTGCAAGCGTTGTATAGACAGAGCGCTGACTAACTAATTGCGATGTTTGCCGTAGTAAGACGATCTAAAATGTGCACTTATTATTACATTTATGCCCGTACTAATAGTCACGGATCAATCCGAGATTCAAGATGATCCTAGGATTTACCAATGAGATTACTGAAATTTAGTCCGTATGGTAGCAACAGCTACTATTTCGAGAATTAATCTTGAATCTCGGATTGATCCGCGACTATTAGTATGGGCATTACTATTAGATACCTTGTTATGCATCTCTCTCGTTGCACATTATGGTTTCATTTCTAAGGGTACGTTTATGTTGGAGCTGCAAGCCGTGATGATTGCAGTGATTCTAGCGAAGCAGTGATTTGTAATGCATTGATTCTTATAGGACCGTTTACATTGACTTGCGCGCTGCTTCAACATAAACGGTCCTATAAGAATCAATGCATTACAAATCAGTGCTTCGCTAGAATCACTGCAATCATCACGGCTTGCAGCTCCAACATAAACGTACCCTAATGCACGTAAAGAGTGCAGCGCTGGATTACCTTACTATATTATGTACTGTGATTTTTACGTATTGGAGAAAATTAAAATGAACTCAAGAAAAAAATGTTAGATCCGTCGGGAATCGAACTAGCGATCTACTGTTAACTAGACCTCACTCGCTAACCTCTAGGCCACGCTCCTTATTGCTAACTTCTACAGTAGAATCCGCTTAATGTGATCTCGGATAATGTTATCAGTCGGTTATTGTGATAATTTTTTTTTGGAAACCGGCCATTTTTTCTTTTTTTTTTTTTCTATTTTGTTCTAATCCAAGTCTTGTAAAATTCGCCTTTTTCTAAATTTCGCTAATTGTTATTAGTTATCAGTTATCAGTTAATATTATTAAAATGACCTTGGCCCGAAGTGATCACATTAAGCGGATTCTACTGTATATTTCTAGTCTTTATACCTCGGTGTGAATATTTTAAAACTCGATTTTCTCGAAAACTTCTGGCCATCTTTCTCTACAACTTTGGGAAATTGTTATTGGAAGGCTGACCTTCCAGCACCATAAGTGGCAAAATTTACAAAAATGCCGCTTACGGATCATCTCCTAATTAGTTCTAGTTCAGACGATAACTACATTCATACTTATAGATTTAAAAAGAATTTTGTTCTTCTGCTTCGGACGACTAGAACCGCTACAATCTGTGCGCTCGATTGCACGAGTGTCTCACGCTACGACCTGCATAATATACATAGATGTCAATCGAGTATTCCATAAAAATGTATGTTGTTAGCTGAAACCCCCCCCCCCCCGGTACTGTAGTGCTTAGGTTTGATAGTTTTCCAAAATTAATTCCTAAAAATTACTTAAAAATTAAGCTTCTAGATCAGGGGTCTCCAAACTACGGCCCGCGAGCCAAATCCGGCCCGCGACCATCACCAATCCGGCCCGCAAAAGCGGGCCTGATGTGGCTGGTATTCGGCCCGCCCTTTAATTTATTTTGATAAATCAAATCAAATAAAGTAATCATACAAAATAATAGTCAGATATTTTATTTGCCAACTAAAAATAGTTGTCAAAACCCAACAAAAGTTGTCAAAAAGCAATCTTAATCTGATGAGCTATAGCTGTCGAGACTAACGAAAATATTCGAACCCTCCTATGTTAACAATGTAAATTGTACATTTTAAAACCATTTTTTACATATAAAAATCGCATTTGCAGCAAAACTTTTAAGACATTTTTTGTTAACAATTTCATTGCTTTCAATTTTGTATCTATACATTTTTCAATTTTGCAGCTCCGTTTTTGACTGACAGGAACTTAAACAAAACTCCGTTAAAACACAAAAAATATTGTCATTTATAAATAGGAAACGGTGCGACGAAATGATAAACTGAATAGGCATTTTTTCTTGAAAACGTGACGATATTTTTTGTGTTTTGCAGAGTCCTGTTTAAGTCGCTGCCAGTCAAAAACGGGGCAACAAAATTAAAAAATGTATAGGTACAAAATTGAGGACAATGAAATTTATAACAAAAAGAAATGTTTAAAAAAAAGCTTTGCTGTAAATGCGATTTTTTTATGTCAAAAAAAGGTTTCAAAATGTGCAATTTACATTTTTAATATTTACATTTTACATTTATTGGCCCTCGGGGCTTGTGGAGCAATCAGTCTGGCCCTTAGGCTAAAAAGTTTGGAGACCCCTGTTCTAGATGATAATACCCCCTAAATTTGTAAAGGAAATACAAAAACTTATGACATAATACCCAAGTTTCGTTATATAATAATAACATAATAATTAAAAAAAGGGAAAAAGTTAAAAAATAACTCATTTGTATGATGCGAATAATGAAAAAATGGACAAATTCAGGACTATTTCCCCTCAAAAGTGTCGGTTTGATTCGTCTCTGCGCCGACATCAGTATAACTGCTTCTAACAAACATAGCTTTAGACTAAAAAATTGAAGATAAAGAAATAAGTATATGCAAATTAATATTTATAAAAAGCCTTTTTATTAAGAAACAACTTACCTAAAAACACATTAAAAAAGTCAATGCTACTTATTGCCGTTTTATTAGTCAGTATTGCGCACGTATTGCTCTGCATTGCCACTTATTACCACACTTGCCATTTATTTCCTTATATTACTATCTATTGCTTCTTATTTCCATCATATTACCAACAATTTGTACAGTATTGCCATCAGTGAAACGCTCCTCGGTTTTTGCATATTTATAGAATCAGATGTGGTTTGGGGTTTTCTTTAAATGGTAAGTCCTGTGGGTACCGCATATTTTATATAATTCAAAAAAAATTATTAGAAATTAATAAAACACAATTAAGGTAAAGAGCGATAGACACATGTACTGCTTCTTCGACTTCCTAGTCATCAAACTATGACATGTGTTTCTGACTCATTAGTCGTCATCAGTATCGCATACTTGTTGTTATCACTTAATTGTGTACACATCGAATTATTAGTATGGAAATTCTGCATGGTGACCGTCGTTTTTGTAATCCTTTGAAAATGAATCGTCTTAATTTTGCACCAAAATATGAGATTTTGTATTGAAGCCTTTAAGATCACTACTTACTTTTCCATTTTGATAAAAGAATTACTATTATTTTAATAACAATTAACTTCATAGTTTTATTACAATAGCAATATTAATAATTTAATGAATAAATTAGCTAGGTCGGGCAAAGCAAAGCGACATCAATGCATAAAAAATTATGAACAAATAATAAATTCATTTCCTGTTGTGATTTTAAAATTTTACCAAATCTTCTCGTTACAAGTAAGTAAAATACTGTTGGTTAGACAAAATCACTCGAGGAATCTCGCTGACGCTCGCCCGCGCTCGTGATTTTGTCAACCAAGTTTTCTCTCGCTAAATTGCTAATCACGTATTCGTTGAAATTAAAAATTATCCGGATAAATCAAAGCTCTTGTGGTATTGCTTCAGATAATTTGAAATTTAAATTTGGCGATGTTAAAAAATTAAATTTTGGGTTGGCAATGCCCACCCTAAAACTACTAAAATAAGTAGATCTACATATATCAAAATATTAAAAAATATTAGTAGAAAATAGTAGAATTAACAAAATAACGTTATTTTAAGTTGCATAAATCCGGTGATAATATCACCTAAATCTAATGATAATAACCGAGATAATTGAGAAAAAACGTATTTCAATTTATTTGCAGTCTAACTCTACAAATATCGATCCTAGGGTAAAAGTCATATGAACCAAACTTATGGAAAATTACATTTGCTATAATTTTCAGTATTGTCATTTTTATTCTAAAGTTGAGAATAAGCGAGTTATTTGAAAAACAAGAAAACACTCTTTAAATCAAGATGGCGGCAAACACAATGGGGGGATTTTTCCGAAAATCGAGATTTACACTACCAAATAACCCTCCTTAAGTTTAAAATAAAAAAATCGCTCCCGGGAATTATTTCCAGGTGAAATCTTAATTTGACTGGACTATACATATTGATTGAGAAGAGCACACTAACTTTTAGTTTTAGATAATTTTTGATTGAAAATTAAATAAAAATTGTATAACACAAACTTTAAATTGGAATAAAATTATTAATTCATGATAATTTAATTTTTAAACATTCAAGTACTGTATGTTGTAAAACTAGGTTTTTTAAAAAATGTAAAATACATTTAAATTTTTAATTTTATTTAGTAATGATACAAAGTTTCTTCTAGGTTCATTAAATATGTATTTAAAATTTTGTACTTTGCAAGTACTCTCTTGAAGTAGGGTAATTAAGCTCAACTCAGAGCGGAATCTCTCAATTTTTAACTATTCTTTCATCTATATCAATATTTTAGAAAATCAAAAAATTCACACACTTTTTAGAACTAAAATGTTTTTTAAGTTCAAATATATTATTCTTATTAATGGTACAATTTATAAAAACTTCAGAAAACAGATGGATCTTTCAGAAAATTGAATATTGATCGAGAAGAGCAAACTTTTAGTTTTAAATCAATTTGAATGCAAATTAAACAAACATTGTACCATATTTCGTATAAGAATTAAATTAAAATAAAAAATTCATGAATTGTTAAATATTTAAATACCTACTGTTGTAAAACTTAGTTTTTTAAAAATATTAATTTAAATTTAAATTTTCTGAGTAATGACGAATGATACAAAATTACTTCTAGGGGGCTGTTCACAAATTACGTAACGGCCTAAGGGGGCAAGGAGGATTGACAATATGTCAATATGTTACGATATGTTACAGTGGGTGGCGGGGGTGTTTTTCAAAATGTTACGTAACTAAAAAATTTCATTTTTATCAAAAAATTTGATATTTTTTCTAGATATTAAATTTTCATTAATTTGATAAATTAACCCAAAGAGATATATTCAGTCAAGAATCATAATAATTGTTATGATTTGTTACAAGGAGGGAGAGGGTTAAAAAAGTCAAAAATTGCGTTACGTAATTTGTGAACTGCCCCTAGGTTCGATAATTCATTTTTATAATTTCTGTTAAATCTAGATTTGTTTAATAAATACATTTTTGATTAACATTAACCTATACGCTAATAGCGACGCCTAGTCGGGCAATAGAACATTACTGGGATGCCAATTTAGTTACTACTCATCAAAGCTCAAAGCTACTCATCGTAACTCAAGTGGTGCAGCTCTGTTGGCCAAGTTAAACGTTATTGGGATGCACTAGCGTAAAATTTTATTTAATAAAACGGTGGAGAGGGTGCTTCGTACGCTTATAAGAGCTACGCAACTAGTGTATACATAATATATTTAAATAACATAAAGAATGGCATTCAATAATAAAAATCCTATTTTCTTATTAGAAAGCAGTTGCAAACAATGTACAAAAATAATATGCAATAGGGGATGGTTATCAATATTGGCCCAATATTGCACCAAGCTACAGCCAATGTTAGTCCAATATTGATTTTTTTTTTGAGAAACAATATTGGCTGCAGATAAGCAGGCATTATTGGTTACTAATATTGGATCAATATTGCACAAATATATACAGCCAATATTGGTCCAATATTGATTTTCTATATTGGCGCAATATTGAACCGATATTGGCTGAATGGCATTAAATATTCGCTCAATATTGCCCCTACATTGCATATTGAGCCAACATCGTGTGCTAGATGGGGTTGTATAGGCTCGCGAATAATATTCCATTTTGTTCCTTGCTTTGATTAGGAAGAGTGGGAGAGATACTCCTGCTTCGTCCTTTAGGAATTGGTAAACTGTGGTGGTCGAGAGTCTAGATGCAATAAAATCTTTTAAGATGTCTTTGCGAGTGAACTCTTTGGAAAATTATCTCTGAAGGACTTTAATGAGCTATATTAATATTTAATATACATTTTTTACTATTCTTTTAAATTATATAATTTTATACCCTGTTAATGACTAAATTAATTACCCGAAACAGCGAATAAACAGTTTTTGTACTACATATATGACCACAGTTTTCAAATAATTATATTAACTAATTCACCTGGAAGGTCAACTTATTAATAAGGTAATAATAATTTATGAATTACGTTTACAAAATTATGATCATAAATCAGTGCTCTAAGAGATCGTCAGCAGTAGTCTTTGTGCAGTTAAATTACAAACTATCGATATCATGGTGGTGCGTCCGTTACATCAAGAATTGCAAAACATTGCCATAAAAGAACTTCACGAGGAACCTAAGAGAGTGGAAGAAGATATAAAGCATATACAAGAGTGGATTAAGCAGAAGCCATATTTAAATGCACAAACCGGTAATACTTGAATGCAAAACTTTTTGTCTTCTTTTTCATTTTGAAGAATAACTTTTACTCTTTGTTTTAAATCTTGAATTTTGAGTAATTATGAAAGTTTAAACTAAACTACTAAAAGATTAGTATCAATAATGTAGCAATATTGCATCAATATTGATATACCATATTATGTATAGCAATACTGCAGCAATATTAATACTTTATGCATCAGTATAATTGTAAATTATTGGCAAAATATTAGTAATTAATATTGCACTAATATTGGTGCAATATTGACCCAATATATTATGTGCTGCCTGAGTCTTGTATTTTGATGTACGAATTAATCGATCCATTCTGATTAATCTATAATAGTCAATAATTAAAAGTGAATTAAAGTATCAGTAAAAGTTCTTAGCCGGAAATCTCGAGGGAGCTGGATAAAGAAAATAATCAATTACACAATATCTTAAAAATATTATGCAGATAAACTTGTAATATAAAGTTGTTCATAGATACATAATATAAATTATTTAAAATATATATATCAAAATTATTTTAATTATATTGTCTAATTATTCAACCACATTTGCATTTGCAAATTATATGCATTTTTTTAAATTTAATTTTAAAATTAAAGTCAGTTTCTTAAAATTCAAAAAGTTATAAATAAGAAAAATATTGATAAGATTCCCAGAGCATCCGAGTATGATCCTTATATTATTTTTTGATAACATTTAATCTAAAGTTAACATTAACACTTTTCCCAAAACCTACAGAGTATGATATTCAAGGGGGATAAATGTCATGTTTTTTATAAATCAATCTTGAACTTGAAAAAAATATTAAAATATTAATTGTCACATTTTCGATCTTACGTCCATTTTTGGCATTAGATTCTAATATAAATAAGTTATTTATTTTTTTTTACATATATCTTTTTCTGAGTTATTAATTTTTAGATGACCAGTGGATTCTGGGATTTTTACGTGGATGTAAATTCAGCCTACAGACTACAAAAGAAAAGTTGGATATGTATTATACTGCAAAAACTTTTATACCCGAGTTGCTAAAGCCAAGAGATGCAGCTTCAATCGAAATTCAAGCACTTTTCAAAGCAGGGTAAATTGTTTAAACACAATTGCTTTATGAATAGGATTAATAAAATCTGTTTTAGTATTATACTTCCATTGCCATATAATGAAAATTATACAGGACCAAAAGTAATATTATTCCGTTTCCACAACTGCGATACAAGTATGCAAAATGTAGATAACATTACCGCTTTATTCTTTATGATTATTACCATCTTAATGATTGAAGATGATAATTTAATGGTATCTGGAGTTTTACTGTGGATTGATATGGTGAATTATCCTTTAAGTTTTTTATTTCAATTTACCCCAACTTTTACAAAAAACTTTTTTTATTGTATTCAACATGCGTTTCCTCTTCGAGTTAAAGGATTTCACTGTACTGGATCTCATATTATTGGTGAAAAATTGTTTGGTTTATTGAAAGGATATATGGGACAAAAATTGAAAGACAGGGTACGTAGTTATTTTACTATTACAGTCAGACATCTAATTAAAGTTTACTATTAACACTTTTTTTATATTTTAGTTTTTTGTCTACAGTGAAAAAAAATTTGAAAACTTTTGCGAAAGTGTACCTAAGAAATGCTTACCAAAAGAGTATGGAGGAGAAAATAGTACCGTAGACGAAATTAGAGGTAACTATATTTTCATATAACGTTAGTTTTCTAAGAACATTGACTTACCCGTGCAGATGATTATGATAAAGTAAAATAGATATAATATTTTTAACTAACTGCATTATTTCTGAATCGCTTCGACTTAATTCTTACGGCTGGTTATCGAGAGCCCGATAACGTATAATCTATTGTATTTCAATCGTTCTAATAAATTAAATTTATCAACATTTCAGATTATTGGATCAGAAAAGTAGAAAGCTACTCCACGTGGTTTGCAGAGAGTAACCAATATTGTACAAACGAAGCATTGCGGCCAGGAAAACCAGCATGCTTTGATGGCATAATTGGAATAGATGGGTCATTTAGAAAATTAAATATTGATTAAGAACAAACATTTTTAAGCATTATATTAAGTAACTTGAAAAGAAAATTTAAACAAATGTTAATACAAAATATTTAAATTCATTTGTGATCTTCTCTGATTTGTGAACATTACACAGTTAATAAATATTGTGAATACTTCTTCTTTTGTTTCAATTGTTCTGTTGAAATTTTGTTAGCTTTTTTTCTTAGTTTATAATTATGCGAAATGCAAAATGAATAATATTTAATGTAGACATGTAACCATGATCTTCAACTAATTATATTAAAAATGCATAATCTGGGAAGGTCAGGTAACGTTAATAGCCATATTTCAAAAACAAGTTTACAAAACTTTGCTCCTTTATGATTGTTTTCATTAATCATTTAGTTTAGTTGAGAGTTACTGGCACAATGGTGCGTCCGCTAACGCAGGAATTGCAAAAAATTGCTATAGAAGAACTTCACGAAGACGCTGAGAGGGTTGAAGATGATATAAAACATATACAAAAATGGATCAGGCAACAGCCATACTTAAATGCACCAACCGGTAATATTATTCAAATTTAAAATATTAAATAAATCAAAAACGTAACTTTCTGCGATTTAATTGTCAAAAAATAATTATTGTTTTACATTAATAGATTTTTACATCTATTCTGAATTGGCGTAAGATTTCCTTTGAAAAAAGTAGAGGAGATAATGGATAGATTTCTAAGAATTTCTGAGAATACCCTGAATTTTCTAATAATTTTCAAGTTTCCAAAGATTTTCTAGATATCCTAAGATTTCGTGGATTTCCTAGGATTTATCTTGATTTCATCAGATATCTCTTTTATTGTACAAAAAATTTCTTTAGCGATTTCCCTACCAAGAATTTCCTAAGAGGGTTTCCCTGAGATTCATCCTTCTCGGTTCTTTTTCAATATTATTCGGTTCGAATAATGTTCATACTCCATCCGGGGCTCTTGGTTTACAGTTGACGCACTTAGGCAGTAAGCCATAACCGGTTTAATTACCATTTTAAATTTTTTAAAATTTTAGATGAGCAATGGATTTTGGGATTTTTACGCGGATGCAAATTCAGTTTACAAACAACAAAAGAAAAAATTGATATGTATTATACTGCAAAAACTCTTATACCCGAGTTCCTACAACCAAGAGATATTTATTCAATTGAAGTTCAAGCTCACTTCAAAGCAGGGTAAATTTTTAAAAATTGTAATCATTTTATACAATGTGATTAATAAAACCTCTTTCAGCATTGTACTACCATTACCGTATGTTAAAGATTATCAAGGACCAAGAGTAATACTGTTCCGTTTTGACAATTGCGACACTAATATCTTCAATGTCCTAAACGTTTCCGCTTTTTTCTATATGATTACCACAATCTTAATGAACGAAGATGATAATTTAATTGTATCAGGAGTTATCCTTTGGATGGACATGACAAATTATCCTTTGAGTTTTTTATTGCAATTTACTCCAACTCTTACGAGAAATATGTTTTACGGTATTCAACATGCGTTTCCTCTTCGAGTTAAAGGAATTCACGTAACTGGATCTCACATGTTAGGCGAAAAGCTGTTCAGTTTACTGAGAGGATTTATGACGACGAAATTAAGAGATAGAGTAATGGCATTAACGAAATCATAATGTTTTTTTAAGATTGCTATTTCAGTTGTTTATCTACAGCGATAAGAGATTTGAAAACCTATACAAAAGTGTCGCCAAAAAGTGCTTGCCCAAAGAGTATGGAGGAGAAAATAGCACTGTAGAGGAAATTAGAGGTAAAATAAATTTTTAAATAATATATTCAATTACAATTAATACTATTAAAAAATTTCAGATTATTGGGCCAGAAAAGTAGAAAGTTATTCCACGTGGTTTGCAGAAAATAAACAATATGGCACAAACGAAGCAATGCGACCAGGAAAACCAGTATCATTTGATGACGTGATTGGAATAGATGGATCTTTTAGAAAATTGAATATAGATTAAGAATGACATATTATCATTACCTTTTATTTTTAAAACAAAAGTGAGAAAATTATCTACGTTGTGCAATATGTAGTTTGGGTGAAAAGAACTGTATCATAAAAGTTCTCGTACTTATGTTAATGTAATAATTTTAATAACTTCTATATGTTTTATAATTAAAACATGAGAGTTAAACACTTTATCCGGAACGCACATTTGATTAGTTAATTTTTTTACCAACTTAATAAAATACCCAAGTAACATTTTGTGCTGAATATCAACTGCGAGCACGCTATGTCAGCACAAAATTCAGCTATTGAGCTAAGTCAGCTGCTGATATTTAGTAACGTCAGAAGCTGAATTGCTACTGATTTGCTAATTTGGCCGCTGAAAACCAGCTGATACTGCGCTGCGTCAGCTGTTCAAAATGCTGACTCAGCTGATATTCAGAGCTGAGTCAGCTGATGTTCAGCCGCCAAATTAGCAAATCAGTAGCAATTCAGCTTCTGAATCAGCTGATATTCAGCTTCAAATACAGCTTTCACTTTATGGAGTAACAAAACTAAAAAAAAGTTTAATAATTATTTTAAATTGATATTAAATTTATAAATAAAAAAACTAAATCACAAAATTTTAAGCTTATTTAAATTATTACCCATTTTATTGGTTTTTTATTTTTTTCTATACAATCATCAATTATTACATTAAATATTCTTTTATCCAACACCTCTGTCTTATGAAGGCATAATAATGCCGATTTTACATATCTTATGGGGTCTATAAAACACTAGTGGACTTATGAATTTATAATTACACACTAATGACTTATATGTAAATTATGAGTACACCTACTACTTAATAGTTTTCATAATTTCAATTTGATATTTTAAAACGTCAAATGTCAAAACTTTTAATTACATTTTAAACTATTATTACGAGATATTGGATAAAACTTTGTATTACACACGTGTCTTATTGGCATCCAAAACACTCAAGAAATTAAACACTCGACCTGCGGTCTCGTGTTTAAACTTTTCTTTCGTGTTTTAGGGGCCTAATAATACACTTGTATAATAAATAACTATTATTATACCTTATTTATAATCACTCGCAATATTATATTGTTAACAATTTCGCAGAGTTGAATCTGAAATATTATAGTAATTTTTAAATTATTTTGGTATAATACTTAAATTTTTTTTTACCGTCGCGGCCCCGAGTGGGATTCGAACCTGTGGTACCTCCGTTGGAACTTGAGCGCCTAACTGTCTAACCTATGAAGCTATACGGAAATTTTTTGATCTTTTTGAAATATGTTCGTATAATTTTTTGTGGCGTATTGGACCATCAATTATCGAAAGATAATTAAATACACGGTCTAGGACATTTGAACGCGGCCGATTGAACGCGGCCGTTTGAACGCGGCCGTTTGAACGCAGGGACGTTTGAACGCAGGGACGTTTGAACGCAGGGACGTTTGAACGCGGGGACGTTTGAACGCAGACGTTTGAACGCAAGGACGTTTGAACTAGAGAACCCAGATGCAATTGCACCCCCCCCTCCATTATATTTAACCCCATTATATTTAAATAAAAGTAAAAATAAATATAATAAATGTGACCTTTTTTTTACATTGCAAAGAATAAAATTACACAAATAAAAAGTTTATCGATATATTTATTTATTATACAAAACTTAACTATTCATTTCAAAATTAGGATAAATGAGTTTGGGAGTATCAGAAATCTAATACGGACCCTTACGTGGAGAGGGGGGATCAAAAATTCCAAAATTTGTCCTTGCATAATTTATGGGGACGCTCCCTTACCAAAGTAGTTTGAATTATTCCCCCCCCCCCCCCAAACAAATTTTAAGTATTAATTTTGAGGTCAGGCGTGAAGCGTAATGGAGAATTGTTCCACTTACATAACCTGTTTAAAGATTTCATATTAATCCATGTTAATACACCGTCGTGTAGCTTATCGCTTGTCCATAAATTAAACCGTAATTATTACTTACCAACGAATACCCCCCCCCCCAAATTTCAGAACTAAAATTAATTTTAAGTATTAATTTTGATGGCAGGGTTCAGGGGTAATGGAGAATTGTTCTGCTTACACAACCTAAATAATTCAAAATTAATATTTAAAATTTTGTTTTAAACTCAATTTATATTAGGATTGTCAACCTTTAAAAATTCCAATATAAGCCATCTCGATTTGGTATTTAATAGTGAACATAAATATTAATATTTAAGAGTGTTCCATTAGATTTAATAAACGGTGTGTAAAAGTGCGATCAGCATGCAAAGTTCAAAGATGGAAATTTTAAGCAAGAGAGGAAAACCGAAATTTCATAACGATGGATATTCGTATGTTTTCGATCAAAAAAGTGCTTGTGGGACTAAAGACTTTTGGAGCTGTGATAAATGGAACATCGATGGTACATCTCGCTGTAAAGCACGAATTCATGTTTGTGAAGGTGTAATCCTAAAAAAAATAAATCACCATTGTCATGATAGTGCTGCAATGCAAATAGAAGCTAATATTAGTCAAACCGCAATGAAGAAAAGAGCTGCAGAGACAATGGAGCAGCCTTCACAAATAATTAATGAATGTGTAATTGGTTTATCAGTAAGTGCTAAAGTAGCTCTACCCAAACACCAAGCACTGAAGAAGATGATTAGAAGGAAAAAAAATGAAATTGGAAAAGCACCTCCGGCACCAACACATTTAGAGGATTTAATTATTCCGGAAGAATACACAATGTTTAAAGCAAATGGTGTTTTAGAAAAATTTTTGCTTTACGACAGTGGACAACTCCCAAATCGCATGTTAATATTCGGTCGTCAAAGAAGTTTACAGGTAATTAAATTATAATGCAACGTAATGTCAGCATATGCAAATGTTATTAATTATAACCGAATTTTTTTAGATCCTCGGCGAATCTAAACACTGGTTTGTGGATGGAACCTTCTCTTCAGCACCCCAATTATTCCATCAGGTTTATGTAATTATGTCTCATCGATTTGGAGGTGTGCACACTGCCGTTTACGTGCTATTGCAAAATAAACAGAGTGTTTCATATTCTCATATGATCACAGCACTAAAATCGTTAGAGCCAAATTTAAACCCTGATAAAATATCTTGCGATTTCAAATTGGCTGAATAAATGCTTTCAGAGAAGGTTTCCCCAATGCGGAATAGTGATGGACACGAGACGAGACGAGACGAGACTTGAACTGGTCTCGTATATATATGTTATATATAATATATATGTTCTGTGGGTCTCGTCTCGTCTCGAAGGTGTCTAGTTGGGTCTCGTCTCGAAGTCTCGTCTCGTCTCGAAAAGTCTCGTCTCGTTTGAGAAAGTCTCGTCTCGTCTCGAAAAGTCTCGTTGGTCTCGTCTGATTAAAATTGATTAAGGACTAAACGAATTTTAACAATATAAACATATAGAAATTTTGAGATTTATTTTTATTTTCAGTTCAAGCCATTTTAAATCATTTTGGAATATAAATAAATAATAACGAACCCTCGGTGATACTAAAAACATTTATTAAAATAAAATTAAGAATATTCCACACAGGCCCGTAGCCAGGATTTCATTTCAACAATGATTTTTATTATTACAAATTTTCAATTTTTAAAAATTTTTTTTGTAAAATTAACTCATAAATTTATTATTTAATTTATTTTTATTTAAAACAAATTTTTTCTTTTCTTTTAATTACTTAAAAAAAATTATTCGTTCTCTACATTTTTTTATAATTTAAACTGTAAGCGCCTTTCTTTCCTATTCGCAAAATTATTATAAGGTCGGTATCAATATTTATATGCCTATGAATATTCATGAGCGCTAGACCTTTTAGCCAAATAATTATTACAAAAATTGTGGGAAATTCCATAAATAAATTATAAATAAAGTTTAAGCCTTATTCTTAACAGCTGTTATGTTTACCGTTACATGGTTTCTATATTACATCAATTCCATGGCTTCCAAGTAAAAAGGGATAAGTAGGGTCGACATATAAGCCGACAAGGTAAATAACAATAAATTAGGGAAAATAAATTTGGAAAAAAATTTTCTCACTTTAAAACAAATTTATTTACCATTTTATTTTCGAAATTCAAATTTACTTTCAATTTTTTTTTTTTTTGAAAATTTCGGGGGTGCACGTGCCCCCAGGTGCCTCTGATTACGGGCCTGATTCCACATAAATCTTTATAAATAAATAATAAAATTAGTAATAATAAATAATTATGAAGAATTAGTATACAATTTTTGTTAGAGATTAGTTACCCAACCATTTCGGCATATTAAACTACGTGCTGATTCGTTGTTTAAACGATTTCGATGTTTTCTAATTGTTAGGGCTGCTTTAGAAAATAATCTTTCAAAAGGAACAGAAATTGTCGGTGTATTGCACAGATCTCGAACCATTTTTGGTAAAATTGGGAACTTCTGTTCATTTTCTTTCTCCCATGATAATTTAAATTAATTATTTCTTTATTTTTTAAATTTTTTTATGATAACGAATTTTGAGGCCCTCCGCGGCTGAGTACTACGCGCACCGGTAAATCCGCTTCTAATAAAGAAGTAGGTATTTAGTTAAAATTAATATTTTTGTTCGTTTTTAGTAAACTTTATACAAAATTTAAAAAATAATGTCCCATTATTCGAGACGAGACGAGACTTTTTTTTATCAGTCTCGTCTCGTCTCGGACTTTTTATGGTCTCGTCTCGAGTCTCGTCTCGCTTTTAAAAAGTGGTCTCGTCTCGAGTCTCGTCTCGAAATTCGAGACAAGACTCGAGACGAGACAAGACTTTTCTCGTCTCGTGTCCATCACTAATGCGGAAATACTGGGATGTATGTTTCATTTAACAAAAAATCTAAAGAAGCACATCGGAACCCTTCACCTTATGAGACGTTACAATGAAGAATCTGATTTTGCATTATCAGCTCGGATGATAACATCTCTGGCATTTGTTCCAATTGAAGATTTAGATGAAGCAGTAGAGCAGTTGTCGAACGTATTGCCAATAGAATTAGAACCCGCTTTACAATGGTTTGAAGACAATTACATAGGAAGAGCAAACCGCCGAGGAAATGGTAGACGTCCTCCAATGTTTTCACCTCAGCTTTGGTCTGTATATAACCGCGTCATGAATGATGTAGACAGAACAAATAATCACGCCGAGGCAGCACAGAGACGGCTAAAATCCGAATTGGGCATGGATAATCCAGTAATTTGGAAATTTATTAACGCACTAAAAAAAATACAACATGGCAGAGATGTATTTTTCGAACAATTAATTGCTGGGCACGAACCTCCACAAAAGCGCAAAAAGTAGGTTGATGCAGACTACAGAATAAAAAAGCTTGTAATGGATTACAATAATCGCAACATTGTTGATTTTTTGAGAGGCATTTCTCATAATTACAAAATGAATAGTTAAGTTTTGTTTAATAAATAAATATATCGATAAACTATTTGTTTGTTCCAATTCCAGTTTCAATCTGGAATTCCAATTCAGGTTAGTTTTTATTTGTTTGGTACTTAAGCTTCTTCGAATTCTATTCTTTGCAATGTAAAAAAGGTCACATTTATTATATTTATTTTTTATTTATTATTATATTTAAATATAATGGGGGGGTGGTGCAATAATTGCATCTGGGTTCTCGCGTTCAAACGTCCCTGCGTTCAAACGTCCTCGCGTTCAAACGTCCCTGCGTTCAAACGTCCCTGCGTTCAAACGGTCGCGTTCAACCGGCCGCGTTCAACCGGCCGCGTTCAACCGGCCGCGTTCAAATGTCCGGCTCCGTTAAATACATACCACACTATATTTCATGTTTTTCAAAATTTTCTAATAGGAAAATTATTTTTAAGCCACCCCTTAGTAATATTAAACATAAATAATATTTTTATTTTTGGGTACTGTAATTACTATCCATTAGTGTTGCTAAAATGAATTTAACCAAATTTTATTTGTTTTGAAATATTTGTTTCTACCTAAATGCCACTTAAAATGCAGCTAATTTGCTGACGTTGAAAAACAGCTAAATTTTAAACTGACGTAGCGAAGCGTCAGCTCAAAATTCAGCTAATTTGCTGACGCTGAAAAACAGCTGAATTTTAAGCTGAAGCAGCGAAACGTCAGCTCAAAATTCAGCTAATTTGCTGACGCTGAAAAACAGCTGAATTTTAAGCTGAAGTAGCGAAGAGTCAGCTTGAACTTTGCTGACGCTGAAAAACAGCTGACTCTTAAACTGGCAGACCGCAGTGACAGCAAATAATTTGCTGACAAATTTTTTCAGCACAAAATGTTACTTGGGTATGGTACCCAATCGAGTTGTACACCAATCAAGCTGCACATCAATCGAGGTCCAGTGTATTCACTATAATTGAATATATTATGTAGGTCGCAATGACGCAATGGCCTTCTAGTTTTATATATTAATCATGTCACACAAAATTTAAAAAATTTAATAATAAAGATTACTGATTTAATATTAGCTTCAAGCGTTTAAAAAACTGAAAAATAAAAATAAAAAGAGATTTTAATGGAATAGAGCAATAAAAGTATAAACAAGTTTGCAAAATTTAAATTTATGTGGTTTCTGTTCGAACGAAGTTTAGTTTACTTGTAACTACTAACTTGATACCATGGTGCGTCCGTTATCAAAAGAATTGCAAAAAATAGCTATAGAAGAGCTTCACGAAGACCCCGAGAGACTCGAAGAAGATATAAAACACATACAAGAATGGATTAAACAACAGCCGCATTTGAATGCTCCTATAACCGGTAACACTTTATTTTGCCTTCAAATTTGATAATGCGAAAATGCGATTGCAACCTTGAACTTAAGTTGTTATTTTCACTTTATTTTACTTAACCTCGATTTTTAAATTACTTTTGTATGCAGGAACAATATTGTAATCTATTTAATAATAATCAAATAAACAAAATCTTGTAGAAAACCAAATTTTAGTTTTTGTTAACCTTTATTGATTTAAAATATATATAAATAATATTGTAAATAAATTCCCTGAATTTCCAAAGGAATTTTGTAACCGACTTAATTACCATTTTCAAGTATTGTAAGTTTTTTAAAATTTTAGATAAACAATGGATTTTGGGATTTTTACGTGGATGTAAATTTAGCCTACAGACAACAAAAGAAAAGTTGGACATGTACTATACCGCAAAAAATTTATTACCCGAGTTTATGAAACCAAGAGATATTTCTTCAATCGAAATTCAAACTATTTTAAAATCAGGGTAATATGTTAAATAATTATAATTTTACGCAATATGATTGATAAAGTTTATTTTAGGATTGTACTTCCTCTGCCATATCTTAAAAATCACAAAGGGCCAAGAGTGATATTATTTCGTTTTCATAATTGCGATACCAGCATCATCAACGTCGATAACTTGTCGGCTTGCTTCTATATGATCCTGAATATATTAATGGTTGAAGACGATAATTTAATTATATCTGGAATTTCATTTTGGTGTGATATGGTAAATTATCCTTTAAGTTTTATATTTCAATTTACTCCGAAATATTTAAGAAACTTCTTTCATTGTATGCTAAAAGCGTACCCTCTTCGAATTAAAGGAATTCACGCGACTGGATCTCCAGCATTAGCTGAAAGGCTGTTCGGTTTAATAAAAGGATATATGGGACCGAAGTTAAAAGATAGGGTAGGTAATTATTGTAAAATTACGTATTTTTACACAATTGTGTGGATTAGTAATAGATGTTTTGTTCTGTATATTTTTACTATTAAACTGTTTTTTTTTTTAATTTCAGATCTATATTTATAGCGAAAATAAATTCGAAAACATATTTACTAGTGTGCCTAAGGAGTATATGCCAAAAGAATACGGAGGAGGAAATAGTAACATCGAGGAAATAAAAGGTAAATATATTTTAATAGAACAAATTAATCAAAAGAGTTTAGTGAGAATGAGTTTTTCGTTTTCTCTAAATCATATGGACAACTCCAATTTTTTACCAAAGAATTTACCAAAATATTCATCCTTTATTCATTAACTTTAGATTATTAATTTTAGATTATTGGGACAAAAAAGTAGAAAGTTATTCTACATGGTATAAAGAAAGTAATCAATATGGCACAAACGAAGCAATGCGACCAGGAAGACCAGCATCGTTTGATGACATAGTTGGAATAGATGGGTCTTTTAGAAAGCTGAATATTGATTAAGTTGTCGAATTGTTCTCTCGTTGGTTCCTTGATTCATAAAAAATAACAATGCTATGCTAATACTTTTACAAGCACTACAAGTTCTTAAAGATTAATACTATTTTATATTATTAAAATATACAATAAATTGCAATGTCATTATACCACTTAATTCTTACGACGGGCATCCAAATCCTGAGTTTTCTTAGTTTTTGTTACTTTTATTATTTTTTTAAAATTATTAACAATATTTATAGTCTTGCTAACGGTCAAATTAATTACCCGAAACAGTGAATTAATATAAAAAACAATTATATTAACTAAACACTTATAGAAGGTCAGCTATCTAAAGCCGTATTTTGGAAACAAAAAATGTATAAAACTATTGTAATAAATGTAACAGTGATACCATGGTACTTTCGTTATCAATAGAATTTTAAAAAATTTCTATATAAAGTTCATGCAAGTTATAAGAGTGGATTAGACCCCTTTTAACTGCTCCAACCGATAATATTGTTCAAATGTTTATAATTCAAAATAGTGAATATGCAATACTTTTATAATATTGAAACCACAATAATTTCTCTAAATATTGGATGTGACGTAACAGATTTTAATTTGCCAGAACTATTGTATTAATAGACTTGCAAAGCTTGAGAAACGCTTTACTAGGATTTGGAAATCAAAATTAAAGCAAAATGCAATGCCATTGATCTCCGGCAGTAAAGTGAAACTAAATCTTTCAAAAATGTGGGAACCAATGTGGTTCCCCAATGGTTACCCAATGTGGTTCATAAGGGCCACAGAAAGGAAATTGAAAGAAAACTCAAAAGCTAAGACAATGGGAGATAGGGAGAGAGAAAAACCACTTTATTTTAAGTTCCCCTACATAAGACGCCTAACAGAAAAAATAAACAAGATTCTAAGTCCACTTTGCACACTTGCTCCCTACAATTTAAAAGACCACAGTACTTTACTAACCAAATTAAAAGAAAAAACAAAAAAAGACGAGGAATCAGAAGTAGTTTATCGGATTCCTTGCAAAGACTGTGATGGAGCATATGTAGGACAAACGAAACAGTGGCTTAAGACTAGATTATATCAGCACGAAAATGATTGTAAGAAAATCAAAAAGGCAACACCAGGGGAGGTCCAAAGTCAGTGTCAAACATCAGCACTTGTTCAACACCACCAGAATCTTAAACATACTTTTGACTTCGAAAAAACAGAAATATTGGACCGAGAAAATAATTACCTGAAAAGACTAATAAGCGAGATGTTTTTCATAAAGACAACCAAAAACAGTGTAAATTTTAGGGAAGATGTACAGAAGTTAAGTGTTATCTATTGCGATATTTTAAAATAGTTATTAATAATATTATAATATTTCCGACTCGATCCAATTATTAACAGCATGGGATTGGAAGATAAGCTGACTTGCAAGATGTTCGTTTATATGGTGAATTTTGAACGTTTGTACAATAATTTATTTCATGTTAGTAATTTTTTAAATTTTATATTGATTGACTGGTTTTTTTGACCTGTTAATGGTTTTATTTATACTATCTGTTTTTACGTTTGTTCATTTATAAACTGATTTGCGAATGCTACATACAGCACATGTTGACGAATTTCGGGGATATGCTATATTTTTTGTAACATCCAAACCTTCTGTTTAATTGGGTAAGATTGTTTTTAATTTTACAAGTCTACCATTAATTGGCATATTTTAGTCCTGAAGAGGCCCACAATAAAGTTGGGCGAAACGTCGACCTTTTGAACAAGTTGTTTTATTTATAACCCCTGTCCAATAATCCCGAAAATCTATTTTATTATGTATTATATTATAAAAAAAAAATTATACACGATATGGTGATACCAAGAGATATTTCTTCAATCAAAATTCAAGCTATTTTAAAAACAGGGCAAACTTCTCAATAATTGTAACTTGACACAATATGATTATTAAAGAGTTATGTTACCAATGGCCGGACAATGACAACAATGGCCATTTCCGCTGGCCATTAACGTTATTGATCGGCCATTGACGTCAATACCGGTTAACGGTGGGTAATAGTGTAAATATTTTCATCTGATTGTAATATTTACATCTTTGGCCGGTCAATGACGTTAATGGCCAAGGAACAGGAAATGCCGATGCACTTCAACCTGGGACAATTATTTGGCCCTTATTCAAGGGCGTAACTACCGGGGTGCAGTGGGTGTAACACACGCGGTCCCCCGACTGAAAGGGCCCCCAGTTCTACCGTGACCTTTTTCAAAAAAAATTAAAACCATTAAAAATATAATAAAATAATCCAGTATTAGTAAGCAAGTTTGACATAAATTTTCTTCTAAAATTAGATATTATTGATATTATCCGTACACCTTCTCAAAAAGTGGTGTTTGAAGCTGGAAAAATAGAAACAAAAGTTTCAAAAACATTGTTAAAATATCAAATATCCACTTATTTATAACAGTTACGAGGGTAGTTCCTGAAGTATCCGCCTACCAAAGAAAACACAACAAATTTGGGAAAAAAGATTTTATTTCAATTCAAACTTTAACTGATTGATTTTTGCCACGTCAATAAAGGATGTGTGAATTGGTGCATTGCCTTGATGAAACAGCACTTTCTTTTTCCCCAAATACGGAAGGAAGCCGGATGACAAGGTTCCACCTACATTAAATTTTGAATTTTGAAATTTTATAAATAATTTTAAGTTCTACCCGTTTTTCTTTTTAATTTTAAATTTTGCAATTTTGAGTGTATAAATTTTTCTTTTATGAATCATCATTTACCAACAATCAAAAATATTTAAGCGCATTTAGGAATCATGGAGAGGTTTTGAATAAGAAACATTCTCGATGACAAACCATTAAAGTCAATTACACCCACAATTTAAAAATCTAGAAAGAAAATGTTTAAGCTACGAAATGAAGTCAACAACCAAGAGGGGTATTGAGGAAAACTTTGGAAGAATATGTGGATATTTCTTTCAATTAATTCAATCTAAATTTTTTGCTGTTTATTTCTAATTCCTGAATGCTAAAAATTTCAAATTTCATAGTCCGTTTTCGCTGCCTATATGCCGTCTTTTTGATTTTTTTGATTTTTCTGAGTGCCGAGGAGTTAGTCCGACGCCCCAACTCCCAATCTGGAGAGCCAAGATTTTCTGTTAGGGTTTACTCCCTTAATTAAAATTATCTAGTACTTTGACAACGGATACTTGCCATTCATCCACTTCCGTTTGCTACATGGTTTAGGTAATGCATACCAGGGGTTACGATGGAGACGTGGAAGTTGGCAGAGCTGTTCATGTTACAGAGAATATTTTTCTTGGTTTTGATGAGTATGCATATTCGATATCTCCATACCTCCAAGAGGTCCATACCAGCATTAAACCCCTATTAGCATTAAACCAACATTAAATTAAACAAATTTTTTGTTTTAAAATACAAATTTTACTTACTTTTAATAGATTGGCACCATTGGAACATTCAAACGCTAAATTTAAGATAAGAACTGGTTCATCTGCATTGATATAAAAAAAATTGGGATCTCGTTTGTTGATATATATATATACTGGATGTAGAGAAAAAAAATTCAATTTGAAGTTGTAAGCCCCAGTTCATAAAAAATAATAATTTTAAATATTAAATAAACTCAAATAGTTTTTGCATATTTGCGACTGCATTATCTCTATGTCGCTACGACTAAAGTTTAACGGCAGTGGTTTCCAAATCATGACTGATTCCTACTTTATTAATTTTTTGTTAAATTGTGATAAAATATATATAGTCTTGTTAATGATCAAATTAATTACCCGAAACGGCAAATTATAATATTATAAAATAAAATTATATTAACAAAATACGTATAGAAGGTCAAATATCTAAAATCGTATTTAAGAAAGAAAATAATTTATAAAACTATTATTATAAATGTGTGCTTTTAGTTTAATTGCAAGTCAGTGATACCATGGTGCGTCCGTTATCGAAAGAATTGCAAACAATTGCTATAGAAGAACTACACGAAGATCCTAAGAGAGTTGAAGATGATATAAAACATATACAAGAATGGATTAGGCAACAGCCTCACTTAAATGCACCAACCGGTAATATTGTTCAAATGTTTATAATTCCAAATAGTAAACATGCAATTATAGGGATCAAAAGTAAAACCACAATAACTTTATAAAGTTTATATAATATATTTGCTATAAAACTCTAAAACAAAGCAAATGCAAAGCACAAGGGCAGTAAAATATTTTAGTGCCTTCGGTTTCCGGCAGTAAAGTAAAACAAAACCTTTCCTAAAATGGAAAAAAGTGTTGACACTTTATTCTTTATTAATTTTATCATAATTATCTATTTATAATTATAATTTATTCTGTTTTGAATAATTAATTTTTCTAATTGTTGATATAAGTTGAATAATATTATTACACAACGACATCCTGTAACTGTATTTTTCCTCAAAATTAAATAAAATAATATTCCATTTTAGTTTATAAAGTTTTTTAAATTTCAGATAAACAATGGATTTTGGGATTTTTACGAGGATCCAAATTCAGTTTACAAACCACAAAAGAAAAGTTTGATATGTATTACACTACGAAAAATTTAATACCCGAGTTGATGAAACCAAGAGATATTTTTTCAATGGAAATTCAAGCCATTTTAAAAGCAGGGTAAATTTTCATTAATTGAAATTTTACAAAATGTAATTATTAAAGACTATTTCAGCTTGGTACTACCACTACCAAATTTTAAAAATTATCAAATACCAAAAGTATTATTATTTCGTTTCCATAATTGTGATACAAGAGTTATGAACGTAGAAAACATTTCTGCTTTTCTTTATATGATTCTGAACATTCTAATGATTGAAGATGATAATGTAATTATATCTGGAATATCACTTTGGGTTGATATGGTAAATTATCCGTTTAGTTTTTTACTGCAATTAAGTCCAACTTACGCAAGAAACTTTTTTTATTGTATGCAAAATGCGTATCCTCTTCGAGTTAAAGGATTGTATGCAACTGGATCTCATGCATTAGGCGAAAAGATGTTTGGTTTGCTGAAAGGCTATATGGGAGCAAAGTTAAAAGACAGGGTACGTAGATCTTTTTAATACTGTATTGACCCGACCCGACCAGAGGCAATTCAAAAAGCAGATTTCGTTTACCAAACCGTGCAACCCCATACCCATCTATGGCTAAGCTCCGCTGGTGTGCGAGGGCCTAGGTAAGCCTCAGCAAATCTTTCCTATCTATCCAATAAATAAACTCAAAAAATAGTGCTAGTCCGCAATTCAACATTGTTTATATATCGACAAAAAAAATAACAAAAACAAATAACATAGGAATCTAGAATTAAAGACTCAAATCCCCAAGTGCAATGCCAGGAATTTTTTCATTCAAGAACGTAATGTCTTACAAGAATATCAAAATGAAACTTACCCATTACACCTTTTCATTACAAGATTCAATGGTCCACTTCACCCGAATATAATGTCGCTTTCGTATCTTCCTGTTTAATGACAGCGCAAAGATCACTAAAACATCAAAGTAAAACAAAATATAATCAAACAAAGTTTATAACCCAATAATCAGCAAGGATCGTTTAAATCAATTTTCTACGTAGGAGTTTTATGAGTTGAAAAGGTGCAGCGATTTTCAGTTAATTTTTTTTCTAAATCCTCAAAAGCCGTCTTACGCCAGGCACTTATTATAAACCGCAAGCAGTGATTACCTGGGGTTTATCCTTCTGCCTGAATCTTGATTACCAGCACAGTTCTTCCTGCTTTAACCCATAGCAATTTACAATTTCCTTTTCTAATACATTAGTTGTTGTGGTAGTACTTTTTATTTTCTTTAGGGTGAACTATCCAGAAATGTCTTTACTAGATTCCTTTGGTTATCTAACAGACCTGACAATAATTTTAATAAAAACGAATATAAACTATAGAAATAAACGATGGTACAAAATGCTATTCAATTTTTTTTTACATTTCAGATTTTTGTCTATAGTGAAAAGAAATTTGAAAGCTTCTGTAAATGTATACCTAAAGAGTGCTTGCCAAAAGAGTATGGTGGAGAAAATAGTACCGTAGAAGAAATTAGAGGTAAATATGTTGACCTACTTATGAAAAACGTAAGTGTCAAAAATAGATAACTTGTGTATGATTTTTCATTAGTTCGAATTCGAATCACTTAATATTTGTATTTACTTATTGGTTAACTCCAGGAGGGTAGCATTGTTGGCTATCAACTTTATGGGGTTGCATCCGTAGTCAGCTATATGATCCCAGTAGTAAATCTTACGCGACCAGGTTTAAACTACTTGTCGTAAGACTTCTGATCGCTCACTATAGAAAAAAAAATTGAATACAAATATCGAGCGTAGTTCTTATTAAGAAATCACATTAACTATTAAAATGTTAACAATTTATCAAAATTTCAGATTATTGGATCAAAAAAGTAGAAAGTTATTCCACGTGGTTTAACGAAAGTAATCAATATGGTTCAAACGAAGCAAAACGACCAGGAAAACCAGTATCATTTGATACCTTAATTGGAATAGATGGATCATTTAGAAAATTGAATATTGACTAAGAACAACATAATGAGTACTTTTAGATTTATTCAAATAAAAATACTATTATTAATTTAAAGTCAATTCTAATGATATTTTACCTTAAACTTGGTTTTTAAACTGTAAATAAACTTAAATTTTATGAATTGCTTAAGCTACAGTAAGTACCTACTTAGCTAATTTTAAAATTATAGAATAGCATAGTAATTAAAATTTTTACTTTTCTTATAATTAGAAAATAGTAATGAGAAATTGGTTACCTACAAACAATATTAATCAAAGCCTAAAATAAATTATATAATTAAATTTTGAATTGCTTCCTACTGTCTTTCTTATCTGTTTATTATTAATACCATTATACGATTCCATGTCAAAAAAAACCAATACCGAAAACAAAAACGCCAAAAGTGACCTAGTGTTTAGAAACTTTTTTATTGATGTTTTGAAGAAAGAACCAGGCATGAAAGAATTGAAAGGAAGAAAAAGTACCGCGACGTTGCAGTCAGGATCAAGTTTATAATATAGTTGTACAACGTCGAATTTCAAGGCAAATAAAAAGATTTATTCATAATATTTTACTTTAGAAGATTTTAATTTAATCAAAAATGTAATAAAACTTTTTATATTATATCGCAAGCAATAATTATCGCTTTTAAATTATAATTAGTTAGTATGTAATGCAGGTTTATCAAATTAACTGAACTAAACAATGAAGTTTAATTGAGACTTAGATAATCAATGATCCCGCGCAAAAAAGAGTTTCACGTCACTCAAAATAACACTAGGTCACTGTTTTCGGTGTTTTTGATTTCGGTGATTTTGGTTTCGGTATTTTTGTTTTTCGGTATTTTTGTTTTTCGGTGATTTTGTTTTCGTTGTTTTGACTTCAGTGTTTTTGTTTCTGTGTTTTGGCGTGATACCCATTATACTCCACTGTCGTCAAAGAGTTCACGAAATCTTTGCGAGGGGATACGAAGATGTTTTCTCACTTTCTTCTTCTTCTCCTCCTCTGTTTTTGTAATTTTTGTATACAAATCTATGTCAATCGACTGGACTTCCAATTGTTATTAGAAGGGGGGGTCCACGAAACTAATATGTCTACAATAGTTTTCTACTCCGAGAAGATTTTGCAAATAACTCTAAGATAGTCGAGACAGAAGCGGAAATGCTAAAACATGGTTAACCCCAAACAAACTATAAAACAGTGGATCACCAAAGATGCTGAAGATTAGGTTAACAGAAAAAATGAGTCATGTTATGCTTTAAAATAATTATTCAGGTTATATTATCCAGAAAAAAATAACGGAGAAAATCAAATTTTTGTTGAAAAAATATAATTTTATTGAACTACATCTGACAATTTAATGTTCGGCTAAAATCATATCTAATTCAGATTAAATCTGGTTACCGTTGTCATCAGTAAATAAAACTGCAGTTGCCGCTAATTTAAAGTTGGTGAAAACGGTAACACAGAAGTTAAAAGAAAAAGCCCAGGACGTCCGTGTTTAGTTTCTAATCGTCAAAGAAGGGAGTTAGTTAAAATCTGCAGAAAAAACAGGAGAGGCACTGTAAGGGAAATAACATCGGAGTGGAACGAAAACACAAAATTATCACTTTCCAGGGAAACTTGTAGAAACTGGATTCACAAAAGTGGTCTTGGTTTTTATAAGGTACAATCATTTCAATATTAAATTAGGTTTACTAACATACACGTAATACAATATTTTAGGCTAAAGAAAAGCCATTGCTGACCGAACGTCAGAAGAAAAACGCTTGGCTTCGTGTAAGGAACGCATGCAATGGACACAGGAGCAGTGGAATTCGGTTATTTTTAGCGACAATTTAACATATGTGTAGGAGATAATCGGAAAAGAGTGATACGAACTAAAAATGAAGCATTCCATAAGGACTGTTTAAAACGAACTGTTAAGTTTGCTTCGGGAGTAATGATTTGGGGCTGCATGTCCGCTAAAGGTGTATGCCTTTGCAGTTTGTAAATGAAACTATTAACGCACTCAAGTATCAAGATATACTGGAAAATAACTTGCTCCCTAGTATTGAAAAATTGCACCCAGTGGAGTCATTTATTTTCCAGCAAGATGGTGCTTCATGTTATACGGCTAAAACCATCAAATTTAGTTTAACAACCATGATATGACAGTTATGGATTGGCCTTCCAGCAGTCCCCACTTAAATGTCATTGAAACCCTATGGCATAAAATGAAGCAATAGCTAAGAAACTATCCACAAAGGACCCATAAAACTTTAAAGGCAAAAGTTCAAGAAGTCTGGGATTCTGTAACAGCAGAAGAGTGTCAGACTCTTGTAAATTCTATGCCTAAAGGAATTCGGACAGTAATTTTATCAAAAGGTTATGTTACGTCATATTAACATTGGTTATTGTTGTTTAAGATCACGGCTTGTTAAAATAATATAATAATAAATAATAATAATATTGTTAAAATAAAAAATAATTTTATTATTTTATTTTCAAAACTCATAAAAACTATTATTCTGCCAAAAAAACTTTAAACAGGGTAAAAACACAGGATAAAAACAGGATAAAATACCATAATATTGAAATAAAAATGTTAGTTGCTCTTTAAAGACTGGGAAATTTTGTAAATTGTAAGTTTTGGCTCTTCCGTTTCAATAGGTTGCCGACCCCTGCCCTAGATCAAAATTAAAAATTTTAAAAATTGTACATTTTTTGTTTGTCGAATTTTCCAAGAAAGTAAATTCCTTTACTTTTGCAAGTGAAAATCCTGCTTAAACATTTTCCCTAATTTTTAATTTTTTGCCTTCCCCCCTGGCCCCTTAATATGACAAACTACAAGTCGTTGCTTAATCCATATTGCGATCAGGGGCAGTTCCAGAATTTTTTCTGGAAGGAGCAAAGAGACAGACGGGCAAAAAGTGTTTTCAGATTTGGTATTGTTCATAAATCCGCCTAAGCTCGCGATTGATATCTGGCAGTTTATTTAATATCTTTCATATTCTTATCTTGTACTTCGAAATCATGCAATAATTGTGATAAATTTGTTTTTCAATTATCAGTGACAATAAATAAAATTGGCAATGCATGCTTACGATACATTGTCAACTTTCCTAGTTGACACTGACAATAAGGTCAATTTGTTTACAATCGGAGGTTAAGCCAGTTCTTCAATTATTATAAAATGATACTAAAAATTTTCTATCCAAAAATTTAATTTATTCAATAGACAAAGCTTCTCGGGTAATGGTAAGGACTAAATAAAACACAATTGCTTCGAATCGACTAGTTTCGGTCAAAACTTGACCATCTTCAGGCTATAATAGGGAAAAATATACAATTAGTTACAAATTCGAAAGGGTAAAAGAGTTTTTCTTTAAACGTCACGAAAGTCAGCTGTTTCATTATCAATTTTAAACACGAAAGTCAAACTTTTCCTTAGCGACATACATAAAACCACGTGGCGTAAAGATTTTTCCGAAAGTAAAAGTGTCGGCGGCAGGAAAAAAAATAACTAGAAATGTGACATTATTTTAATAAAATTGACTAATTTTGGTATCTACCTTTTCTAAAAATTATTTTAAATTTATTTACCATTTCAAATATAAAATTTTAGAGCGCAATTTAAAAATAAATAGATATAAACTTTGACTTTGACATTTAAATCCTTAAATATACCAACTTAAAATTTTATTTTTAACCAAATAAATAAACATTTTGATCTTTTAACCTAAAATTTTAATAAATATCACAATTGAAGTTGACAGTTGCGAATTCAATTTAAAAATTACCAACATAAATTGAAAATAGTTGACAGATTAAATCAAAATGTCACCTTACTTTTGTTTATTTTTATTACAATTGGATTAAATTAAAACTGGTTGACCGATTAAAATTATCTACCTTTCGAATTTTTTGCGCGCGATCGATCTGAATTTTTGCATATGCCTTCCTACCAATAATTCACAAGGGGTGTGTACTAGGCGAGGAGGGAGAATTTTTTGCTCAGTTTTTTGATATCTAGCCCCGTTCCCGAGTTATTGCTAATTTTGAAATTTATTTTAGAATTTTGTTCGTTTGGAGAAAAAGTAACATGTTTTATTCGGATGGAAAGGTAACTTTTCCTGCCACGCAAGTTTTCCATTCGCTCGGCTCGTTCCACTCACCTCGCAAATGAAAAAACTCGCTGGGCAGGAAAAGTTAATCTTTCTATCCTAATAAAACAATATACTATTACTGCGTCACCTCTCGATGCAGATGTAATTAGTGAAATGATGTCGTAAACTGATCCAACAATAGGGTAAAAAACGGACATTATGCAGCGTCCAATGTGCAGGTAGTAGTCTTGAGTTAACACGATTAAACAATCAATTATAAAAGCGGGTAAAAACGCTGAAAACCATATAAACACGTACAAAAATACAATAGATAAAAACATGTAAAACACAAACTAGTATCAAACCAAAAACACTATAATGACATCTAATGACGAAATGAGGGACGCAGTATGTAAACAAAATACAAGAGAAAACAAGACAAAAATGTCAAAGCGAAGAACTATGTTAACTTTTTTTTGGTTTTTCTGTGGAAGATAGTAAGCAGGGATTTGAACGCTGTATTCATTTGCTCAAAATCAGTGATTTTGTTGACATTGTTGTCGGTGGTGATCACGTAGGAGGACTCTAAAAACAATCTTTTCGGGTAGCACTGTGCTCCTGCCAATACCTTCACATCGCTCATGCTAAATTCATGTTTGCTGTCGGTGAGATGTTCCGACAATCCTGTTTTCTTCGACGCCACCCTTGTATCGTACTTGTGTTGTTTTAATCTTTCTGATAGGAGCTGTTTGGTCTGTCCGATGTAGGTAACTCCAAATTTGCAAACTATTTTGTAGACCACGTTACTTTTATATTTAAGGGCAATGGGATCCTTCACGTTGGAATAAATAAGATTACCAAGGTTAAAGTTATTGTAGCAGGCCAAACAGATCTGTCCACTGTGTATAAAATCTTTCAAAGTGTGTTTGATCCTCTCAGATAGTGACGGGTGGAAAATTATCTTAGGGTAACGTGGTTTCAGCTCAATACATTCGTCGATATCCTTTATCGGGGTCACTCTCTTTCTCTCAGGGCGGAACAATGCCAAATGTACAAGTCGATGTGGATACGAGTTTTTTATCAGTTGCTCTTTGAGTTGTAACAGGCGAGAGGTCCTCATATCGGGACTGACAATAGTTTTTATACGTAGGGCCAAGGTGTTTATGACACCCATCTTTTGGTTGAGGGGATGTGCAGAATTGTAATTTAATAGTCTGTCACTTGAAGATGCTTTTTTGTATAGGTTCGTATATAGTGAACCATCAAGTCTCTTGCACACTAGCATATCTAGGAAAGGAATAGTCCCCTCAACTTCCAACTCGTGTGTAAACTTCAATCCGTTATCAAACTCATTGAGAATCTCCAAACATCGCTGGACTTTGTTGCGAGGGACAGCAGACAACATATAATCGACGTATAACACCAAAATTGGGATCCGGAAGTCGATAGTACCTATGAAATTCATGAGGAGGTCTTGCATGACAAAACTGGCGAAGATGGGGCTGCAGTCCTCCCCATTACCCGAGAAGCTTTGTCTATTGTTATTGTTGGGGTGAGAAGAAGTTTTCGCTTTAATTTATTCAACATTAATAGGAATTAAATTAAACCTTTCATGATTTAGGAAGGAAGTTAGATACTTCCGAAGACCTTGATTTGAAGGTCAAATAGGAATTTTATGAAATAAATTAAACAAAAAAAAACATAAGAATAAGTATCGGCGTTTTTTCTACTGGCCTGTTTAGAATTGGTTAATTTTAAGTTACCAGCCTAAAAATATTAAGTGATTACGGTGGAGTGATGGATCAGTGCGGCCTTCAGGCCGCACAACCTAGGCAATCAGACATCGTCAACTTTAATATAGATTTGTCAACTGATATATTTAGAAATTGTCAACTGCAATTCAGATTTGTAAACTGCTATTCAAAGATCGACAACTGTAAATTCAGCTTTGTTCAGAACACCCCCAGACCGGGGGGTTTCAGAAACTGAAAACTTTTTGAGAGTAAGTGTTCATTTGTAGGTTTAGGCTATACGCACTGAGTAGTACCGAGTACTCCAGTATCCAACTGATTGTATAAAATTATTGCCACTACAAATAAATGTACATACAGTAGAAACTCCATCATTCGACACTCCCATATTGGACAATACCGAGAATTTCTCATACTAATGGACAGATAATTATGAGCTTATGACGCACAAGTTGTGAACTTATCAAAATCCACGACTGGATTTCAGCACGTAGACAGACAGATTGATTACCTACGTTATAATGCTTACATGATAATAGCAATATAACGGCATTTTTAATGCTAAAATAAAGGGTAATTTAAATTTGAAAAAGATGTTATTCGAAATTAATAAAAATAAAATATTTACATTCTAATCGTATAATAGTTATGTTACTTTGGTAATGCATATCATCACAATTTTGTCATATAATTTATAACGTTTATTCGTAAAATATAAAATTACTTTAAAGTTTATATTGTGCAAATATCTAATAAAATTTTTGCAAAATAATTTTTTTTACAAAATTTGTATATTTAAATTACACCATCAAGTTTGCTGGGTAAGGCATAGTGTAAATAAATTCTTATTGTAATCAAGAATAACATGATATGTTTATATCATATAATGATATTAATTTCAATTCCCTATTCGACAAATTCTATGTTTGGACAGGAAATGGGTCCCGTTTATGTCGAATTATGGAGTTTCTACTGTATTGGTTTTTTTAAAAGTTTTATTTTGACTTTTTTATTATTTGTTAATTTTGTTTAGTTTAGTTTTATTAATGTAAACTATATAAAATAAAATAATTGAATAATACATACGTATCAACGGTTTTTAATCAATAAAATAAGTAAAAAAAAATTTCGTTAATCCGGAAAACTCGGTTATCCGAACAAACTCAAAACTATATCTGTCCGGAATAACGATCCGTTTATAGATGTTTTTTCACACAAATTAGTGGGAATATTGGTCTTTGAAAAAAAAATTGTCACTCACAAAAAAAATTCTTAGCTTACCATTAATAATTTAAGTTTCATCATCATCATCATCATCAGCTATAACATCCATCGTCGGATATAAGCCTTCCCCAAATTCTTTAAGTTTGCATTTCTTTAATTCAGTTCTAATTTATGCTTTTTAAATTTATTTTTTTAAATTGGGTAATGAGAAAATTGAATTGAAAATTGAAACAAAACTAATCAATCATAACAGTCAAACTAATAAATTTTAAATGGAAGAAATAAAATAATAGTTAAATCAAAAATTAATCAAAGAAGCAAGAAGAAAAGATACAAATAAATATGAAAAGTGAATAAGGAGAAATATTAGTTAAAGGTAGTTAAAATGAACGTAAAAGATGGCAGTATTGAAATGAGCAAGAAAGATGAGAAGTCTATGGGATCATAGGGGTTTGTCATGCAGTGCCGCTGCATTTTTTGATGATTTATTTAAAATAATGATAAAATAATTCTTTAAGTTTACCATTTTTAGTTATGTAAAAGTAAAGTGAAATTTATTTCAAGTTCAAACTAATTATAATTTTAATAAAACTTTACTTATGCACATCATGCAGGTTTACAATACATACATATGTTTTGATTGTTTCGTTATATTAATTGTAATTTTAACCAAATTATTATTATTTTTATACCAGGTTTACAATTTTCATTTCGTGTAAAGGTATGTGTTTTGATTATTTTAATATTTTAATTAATTAATATTAAAAAATTTAAAAAAAAGAATTTTGAATTTTAAGAAATCGAAAATAATTAAATATTTGTTTAGTTGAATAGAATTCTGAATTTATTATAATAATACTAAATGGCCTTTATTAAGCTTCGTTTACATCTTTTGCTACTTTCGGCTTCTTTCTCGTTTCTTTCAAGGAAAAGTCATTGATAATTTTGTTTTGTTAATGTTCTTTTATTTTTACTTTATTTTACTTTTACTTCCATCTTCAATTTTCACTATTTTTTGTATTTATTTCTAAATAAATCTTTCAAAAACAAAACATCAAATTAGCGAAATCTACTCAACATATCAGGAGACTACTTCCTAGCTAGCTGATCCAAGCTCAATTTGTAAATAATAAATTCCACGGAACTTTTCGCAAAATACAGGCATTGCAAAAAAGTAGAATGTACAGTAAAATGTAATTTTATGCAAAATACAGTTAATTTGTAATTTTTCTAATGACAAAAAGCCTAAGTAAAAAGATGACCTTGCTAAATAACATAAAAATGAAAAACTCAAAGATTTTTAGTTTTTATATTAACATTTGTATTTATTTTAAATTTAACGCTTTAAGGTAATTATGCGTTTACGTTTTAACACAAACACATTACGGCTGAACCTTTTAAATAATATGGACAAATAGTTGTAGAAATGGCATCACCATCACATTATCGCTTTATTGAAATTCTGATGAGGAATAAAGCAGAGATAAGGTGAACCAAGGTTGACCATTTTTTCAAATATAACTCAAACAAGTAGTATAACTTCAATATTGTTGACCATTCAGAGAAAAAAAGTTAGGAAGCCCCATAAACATGTCAAAAACTATGAAGCTGGTTATAAATAGTTGGTCTATCTCTACTCTGTTCTCTGTTACTTGAAATTTTTCAGTAGCCCTAGCTAAAATTAAAATTTTTATTGTTATTTTTTACTTATCTATACAATGTTTATAGCCATATGCTAATGGGTAATTAAATTACCCAAAACGTAAAAATAACTTTATTGCCGACCTATGACCATGATCTTCAAGCAATTATATTAATGCAAAATACAAATGGAAGGTCAATTAACTAATAACTATAAAATTTGAACAAACACCTCCGTAAAACTAAATTTTTTGTTTAGTTTAAATTGTAAACTAAACACACCATGGTGCGTCCGTTATCGAACGATTTGCAAAAAGTTGCAATAGAAGAGCTAAACGAAGACCCTAAGAGAGTTGAAGATGATATAAAACATATACAAGAGTGGATTAGGCAACAGCCCCATTTAAATGCACCAACCGGTAATATTTTTAAATTTTTGTGTGTTTTGGAAAAGCGAAATTATTTTTCCAGTAAATTATGTAATACTTACACGAATATTTGAAAAAACTTCCTGCGACCCTTAATGCCGTTCAGTTGTATGTTAAACCAACATTTTTTTCATTATCTCTACATTTATCAAACCTGTTACATAATAGTTAATTCAAATATTTTTACGATCTTAGTAAACTTTCCTATTTGAATTTTTAACTTTTTTGTTGTTTTAATTTAGATAATTATAATTAAAAACTAATTTGAAAATGTTAAAAGAACAGCAACGTGGGCGATTTAAAAAAAATTTGTTTTTATAATAATTTTATATTCTAATTTTAGTAAATTATAGATAAACAATGGATTTTGGGATTTCTACGTGGATGTAAATTTAGTCTACAGACAACAAAAGAAAAATTTGATATGTACTATACTGCAATAAATTTAATGCCCGAGCTACTGATACCAAGAGATATTTATTCATTCGAAATTCAAACTCTTTTGAAATCCGGGTAACACTTTCACAAATTATAGTAAGTACCTTTATCATGCAAGCTAATTTTAGCATGGTTCTTCCTTTGCCATATTTAAAAAATTATCGAGGACCAAGAATTATATTAATTCGTTTTAAAGACTGCGACACTAATACCATCAACATGGAAAACCTGACTGCCTTTTTCTATATGATTATGAACATCTTAATGATTGAAGATGATAATTTAATTGTATCTGGAGTTTTATTTTGGTTTGATATGATAGATCTTCCGTTAAGCTTTTTATTTCAATGTACTCCAACTTACATGAAAAACCATATGTACTGTTTGCAAAGTGCGTTTCCTCTGCGAATTAAAGGAATTCACGCGACAGGATCTCCAGCATTGGGCGAAATGTTCTTCAATCTATTTAAAGGATTCATGGCACCAAAGTTAAGAGATCGGGTACGTAGTTTTATTATTACTGTCTTAGTGCTTTTCCCTCGACAGGCAATGGCAAACCACCGATGTATCTGCCTTGAGAAAATTTCTAAAAAAATAGAAGTGGTCACTATACTCTTACATAGAGCGAAGAAATCCGAGAAAGAGATAGATAAACGCACTGTAATAGTCTAATAGTGCAATAGAACATGCAAATTTTATATTGCTTTCCCCTCTCTTCTATATCAGCGTTTCTTTTCTCTTCTTTTCCCCTCAATGTCCTATCACATGGTACATCATTTATACATTTATGGTACAAGTGCTAAATGTGACCAAAGGAAGCCAAGTAATCATAATTTTTTCTTTGAATCTAGGGATTTTAGAATCGAATTGTCATAACATTCATATTTTGAATATTATGCGAATAGTCATATTATCGCACCCTTCTAAACCATTTAAAATATCATAGCTCAATATTGATAATTATAACTATATTACATTTAAAATATCAATCCTCGGTTTAATGCATTACATGTATTATTAAACTTTTTTTTTTATATTTTCAGCTTGTTGTCTATACTGAAAACAAATTCGAAAATGTATTCAAAGTTGTACCTAAGAACTGCATGCCGAAAGAGTATGGAGGAAGAAATAGTAACGTAGAAGAAATTATAGGTAAATAATATTTTAATAAAAAAATTCAAAAGAATTTCAACGATTTCCAAAGAATTCCAGTAATTTCCAAAAAAAGTTTTCAAAACTTCAGTGATTTACAAAGAATTTCTAAGAATTTCAGTGATTTTTAATGAATTTCAATGATTTCCAAAATATTCCGGTGCTTTTTCCGGAATTCTAGTGATTTCAAAAGATTTATAAAAAAATTCCATTGAATTCCATTGAATTCCATTGAATTCCAGTGAATTCCAAAGAATTTCAGTGATTTCTAAGTAATTCCAATGATTTCCAAAGGAATTCCAAACAAGTGTACACATAATTTTGGAGATAAATATTTACATAGCTAATAGTCCCTATAAAATATTATGTTAATATAAACAACAATTTCAGGGAGGATTCAAAATATTTTTCCAAATTATTTAAATTTAACTTTTCAAACCAACCAAATAAATCAAATCAAATAAATGTGATATATCGTTATCATGTTCCGTTCTTATGACTAATTACATTTCGTGGTCTATACACAGTGGCGTAACAAGCAGGTGAGGGACCCGTGTGCGAAGTTTATGAAAGACAAAAACAATTTTGTATAAAAAACTAGGAATTCCGAAGATTTCCATGCAATTCTAGTGATTTCCAAGGAATTCCTTCCAAATAAAAGCGGATATGAAGACGAAAACTATATAAAGACGAGAACCCCCCCCCCCTATTTAATTTTATTAAAATTTGAAAATTATACCTTAATTCTTATCAAAAAATAATAATAGATGAGTTTTTCTATTTTTCAATTTTCTGAGATTTCCTTGATTTTTCTAACATTGTCTAGATTTCCTAAAATATCCTAGAATTTTCTGTGATTCCCCTCGTCGCAAGATTTCAAAAAATTCTGAAAATCTTAAGATTTTTAAGAAATTTGTTTGGATATTTTTCTAAGATTTTCTAGAATTTTCTATTTCCTTTAATTTTCTACATTTCCTAAGATTGTAAAATGATGAGATTTTTTGAATTTCTTAAAATTTTTTCGGATTTCTTCAAATTTTCCGCTCTTTTTTTTACCAAGTAGAAAAATGATGGAGAAATTGTCATATGCAAAACTAAAAGGAAATCAGCGGAAATTTACAGAAATCTACAATATTATAGACTAATCCTTTTTGATTTTTCCATTTTCTGAGATTTCATTGGCTTTAAAATTTTCTGGATTTTTCCAGATAACTTAAGATACCTTAGAATTTTCCATTTAGCATAATAATCTAAGATTTTCTCGAGTTTTCTGCATTTCTCTCGATTTTCTATTTACTAAAATTTTTTCGAGTTTCCTGAGATTTTCTACATTTCTACAAATTTTCTAAAAATCTGTTTCTTGAGATGTCTTGGAATTTTCCAGAATTTCTTCAGATTTCCCTTCACTAGTACACACAATTTTTCCGTCGATTTCCCCTTAGTTTTGTACTAACTGGAAAACCGATGGAAAAATCGTGATATACGAAAGTGAAAAGAAATCCAAGCAAATTTTAGGGTATCTTAGTGAAACTTTAGAATACTATTGTCTTCTCAAGGAAATCTTAGGAAAATTCATAGATTAATTCTTTTATTTCCTTTTTCAAGTTTCTGAGATTTCCTTGGCTATTGATTGGCTATCCTAAGATTTTCTAGAATATTCTAAATTTCCTCTTTTCTAAAAATGCCAGGCAAAGGCAGATATTATAGCGGGATATCAATTCCCAACTGGGGTCCCTTTTAGCCGGGGGCCCGCGTGCGTCGCACCCACCGCACCCCGGTAGTTCCGCCACTGTCTATACAAATATTAATATTTCAAATTTAAACAATTTCTTTCAATTATCTAACGTTACCTCAAATCTTCTTTATTAATTATTAAAAATAAAAAAATTTTAAAAATTATTTTTCAATTTATTTGCATTCTACTACTAATAGAATCACTTCATCACTTCCACGGACCGACCTCGTTAACAAAACTTGTCATCAAAACCTTTGACTCTGCGCATCTCTCAACAAAACCAAATTCAAAATCAAGCCAAAGCCCAATTTACATCAAAATATATTCAGAAATATATAAAATTTATTTAATTTTTAATTATCATAATATTTAATTTAATTTTATTTCAGCTTATTGGGAAAAGAAAGTAGAAAGTTATTCCACGTGGTTTGAAGAAAGTAAGCAATATGCTTCAAACGAAGCTCTTCGACCAAAAAAGTCAGGATCATTTGCTGGAGTAACAGAAATAGATGGATCTTTTAGAAAATTAAATATTGATTAAAGACGATATATTTCTTGGTTTTAGATTCTACTTATAATACAAAATATTTTTTAAATACAGTAGAATCCGCTTAATGTGATCACTTTGGGACCAGAACATTTCGATAACATTAACCGACTGATAACAATAAGAGAAATTTAAAAAAAAACAAATTTTAGAAACGAAAAATTAGAGAATCTTAATTTACAGTGATTTTATTACATAGTTAATTATTATACATTATGTACATAATTATTACACATTAGTTGTACATTACATTACTTTACATTCATAAAAGAAAATAGTCCAACGTTGATTGCTTGTTACAAGTGAGAAATTTGTTAATAAAATTTTCATAATTAGCAAATTGAGAGATTGAGAGATTTTCAATTGCGCGGGGGTATTTCTTTGTCCCATTTTTGGCAGTTTATCGTATACTTTTCGATAATTTCTACCTTCTGTTTCACCAAGAGATCGTTTCGTTTTTTCGTCGGCATCGTAAGAAAAGCAAGAATAAACTAAACTTAAATTGAAATGCATAAAGCAAAGTGCACATTTGCAAAATGAAAATAGATACGCGGCATGAAACGGGAAACCTAATTTTGTATAGTATAGAAATTTAAACGAGTGACGTGTTTTGTCTAGATATAAAATTTCAATGACAAATCAGAAAAAGATACTTAGAAAAAGAGATTATTGTGTTGGAAATTCCTTGAAAATTCCTTGAAAGTGATAATAGTAAGCGGCTTTTTGATCAGATTATCCGGTGGTTTTTGTATGTAAACTGATTAAAGCGGCCGGTTCTCAGTCAAAATGATCACAATTACCGACTGATAACATTAGCCGAGATCACATTAAGCGGATTCTACTGTACTTTACATAAATTTAAAAAATAGAATTTTTATATAATTGAGTTGTAAGGTGAAAACGGTTATAGATTGTTATTGTACATATTTTTATCTTGAAGATAAACTTTAATAATGGTATAGTGCGATTTTTATAATTAATATTTGCCGCTTGTAGTGGTCCACTTCCATCTACCGTTAATGCCTGATATCTTCACATCGAAATATCTCTAGTATACGAATCTATTAGATAAATAAATCAAGTAACCAATCATTGGCGTTTTCTGATTGGTTGGAAAACCACATTTTTGCAGTTTCAATGAGGTTACACTTTTGACGCTATACGGGGTGTTGATTAGACTTCGTGATGCTCATACCGACACCTTATGGTTATTACCTCGTTATTACAATGTGCTCACTATAAGAGCTTTGTTTACATTATTTTTAAATGTTCTATATTTAACAATTTTAATATGGAAGTACTATAGTCCATCACAGATACTAAAAATGTAGGTGGCAGGTCAAATGCAAAACCACATTCACATAGGGAAACGTCATTTTAAAAATTCAAATTGAATGCGTTATATGTGTTGCCTAACTAAGAATGTTTAAAAGTTACGACATAATTTTACAAAACTTATTTTCACAAATTTACTTCAATTTTAATACGATTTTGATGAAATAAATAAAGAAATACTGCATAGGAACTATTTAATATAATACAAAAAATTAAATGTTATCTGTCACCAACACGCAAATTTCGCTAGTGTGAAGCCGCCTAATTTCTAACCAATTTCATTGGTTAACATTTCGAGGTCATCTTTCTAGTACAAATTCTTACTATTTTCTTAAATGAAATGGACTATAAGGTTAAATTTAAAATCAGGAAGTTTACTAAAGTAGATTATACTTCTATGGTTATCCATTGATTTCCTAGATTTCTCAAATCTTCCACGTAGGCAGCACGTTTTTCAAAACTTTGTAGAGGAAATTGCCTGCAGGTTTTGAATTTATTCCGTTTACTTGAGTCAGTGGTGTGTAACATCAAAGGTTAACAGATTAGAGATTCACGAGTATTCACACTTCCATCTTTTCCTTACTGCTACGAGTATTGTGTGCCACCTACTAATAATTTCTTGGATTGTTATTATGATTTTGAGATCATAGTCCGAAACTGCAACCTGTTACGTCACGATTTAATCTTTCGTGTTTATTATGTTAATCAGTGTTATAAACTATAATTTGTCGATCATAGATGATTACTAATGCCTATACACATCTACCTATAGTCGATACTTTTCCCAATCTCGATTTCGGTCTTAAGTCCAATTAAATACGGAATCGATAAAATTTGCTCAAGTTTTGCTCAATTCATGCCTTTTATGGGTACAGACATAATTAATCTAGATTAAGGGAACCAGCAGTATGGCGCGAAGCCTATACCGGCAGACTGCAAAAAGCGGGTAACCGTGATCTAAAGTCCAAGATAGATCTAAAGGCAACGGGAAACCACCCCATTAATAATTTAAAATCCCAAGTACGTCATCTTGGCTTCAGCCAAATGTTCGCCTACGTACTGCATAGTGCATTGCACTTGAAGAAGAAGGAAACAAACAACTTTAATTTTTGTTCGACGTTTATATGCTGTTGTAATGGTTGCACACATTTGAAGCTGTATTTCAGCCATTTTTTTAAAACAATTTTTAATTATTTAACAATATAATATTTATATTTAATATAATTATAAAGTTTACTTACTGAAATTTTAAAATAAATTGATATGTTGTATGTAGTACAGGTTTGCTCGAGCAGGTACCTATTCCGTTTCTTATAAATTATTTGCTGTTTTGATATATTATCTATCAAATCTTCGCCCTGAAATTTATGGTATTAAAGAATTAGAGAAGTAAAAATATATAAAAAGATTATAAGTAGCAATATTGGAGATATCAAGCTCAATTTTTTTTAATTCTGTCCTGCTTAACGTGGAATGACTCACATAAGCTTTTTGCTACTAATTATATTCCTTTTTTAAGTTTTGTATTTTTTAAGCCAATCTTCAGTATTTTGCGATATGGCCCTTACAGTAACTTGCAGTTTCATAAGCTTTCTAATTCTTGCGTTTCTAAAATTTTAATGGAATTTTTTTAAAATCTTTAAGTAAAATTTAATATTGCTATTGCATATAGGAGGTCTGAAAATTAATGTAAATTATTTTAATTAATTAATTTCTATGCACATTTTTCGGAGCCACTATTTTAACAAAATATTCTGTAGTCGGGTTTGTCTATTAGTTAGAGTCTATTATTTTGAAGGCTACAAATGACGAAATTTAAATATCTCTCTATACAATTAGCCACTGTTGGCAATGTATAATAAACCAATTTATTGCTATAAAATATTCATTCATTCATTTATCTAACTTGAAACAATAAATTTAATTTCATTAAAGTATCCATTATAAAATTTTAATTTTAAATTTCTTCGATTGTTTATTTAAATTAAAAATAACATGCTTCCTCACTGTAACTATGATTTTGAGATTTTTTGAAATTCTTCAGAAGCATCATACTGGCGTGCTTTTAAGTTTTTGAGTTTGTAAGATGGGAGCCTGTATAAATGATAAAAGGAATTTTATATGTGAGTTTATGTTTGTGGAGTGAAAAGGACCCGCCACCATTCTTATAGGAAAATGTCATTCTGTAGATTTAGCTGATTTTTGGATATTTTGTACTTCTCATCATTCTGAACAAAGGTCTCAATGGGCACAACTTGATGTAATGAGCAGTTTCCGAATTATAAGTTCTAAAAGGTCCAGATGTAACAGGAAAAAAATCAATTTTGACTTGATATGATATGTGATCGCCAGTCGAATATGGATGAGGATGTACAATGGCTAACAAAATATTCGAACTTTGTTATGTTAACAATGTAAATTGCATATTTTGAAAGCGTTTTTTGATCGCTTTTACAGCAAAACCGTTTTAAACATTTTTTGTTAAAATTTTCATTGTCTCTAATTTTGTATCTATTCATTTTTTAATTTTGTCGCCCTCTTTTTGACTGGCAGCGTCTTAAAGAAGACTCTGTAAAATACAAAAAATATTATTTCATGTATCTGAAAATCGGTGCAACGAAATAGAACTATATACTATGTGTGTACAATTATTATGTACTTAATTGTTTTTTAAATTCACAAATCGTAGGTGTCAATCCGGGGGGTCTGGGGGGCATGGAATGCCCTCCAGTGCACCCTATGCCAAATATCTCATTGGTAAATATTTCTCATCTGAATCTACGTCAATTCGAGGAATTTGGTAAAGAATGTACTGGAGGGCTTTCCATTCCCAAATGTATTGAGGAAAACAACAAAATACAGAGAAAAGTGTTTAACAGGTTGAAATAAAAAGAAAGGGGATATGTATTTAATTTTGGAGATCAAGGGTAGTTTGTATTTTAATTTAATTTAATTTAATATTTTGTTAATAATTAATTGTAAATACACTACAGATAATGTTGAAGCTTAAATTGTGAACCCAAGGTAGAACAATTTAATCTAGAGGGGTAATGTCGTGTTTTTAAGTTTATAAGACGGGTGGTATGTATAAATGATATAAAAAGGAATTTTATTTGTGAATTTATGTTTGTGGAGTGAAAATTTGATTTATGCAATTTTTGTTTGAAATTATATATTTGCCGCGCAAATTCGGTTAGACGAGTCCACTGGGAGAGAAATGGAGATTCGACCGAAGAAGATGTCGATGGGTCGACGTGGATTTTTATTAAGTAAGTCGCGCATATATTGATTTAATTCTGTGAAATAAAGAAAATTTTGTAAAAGAATTGTGTAATTATAGTTAAAAAGTGCAAAAGAAAGTGAAGCATTTAAACAGATAGGAAACACCTACAACTGTGGGAGAAATTGTGAAAAAAATAAGGTAGGATTTAAAATTAATTATCAAAGTGAAACAAAATAAGAGAATAATGAAAAGGACTATAAGTGAATCAAGTGGAAATTGGAAACAATTAAAATTTTGATAAACAATATTGGTAGTGTGCACCAGATGGTCGTGCGAAACAACTAGACAAGTTCATTTAAACAATTTAAACAATTAAAAAGCTAAGAACCGCGGAATTTATAAAATAAAATAAAAATTGAATTTTCTTAAAATGCAGGCAGATATTTTATGAAGTTAGTAAAAAACATATCAACACGTAATATTGAGATGGTATTTTTGCCAGCTTGAAGTGTCGAAGATACTGATGCTCGCTTGCTGCACCTACAATTTAAATAAAAGTTTATAAATTTTGACATTTAAAATTATCATAGCAGTTCAATTACCTGAATTATACAGTACAGCCTCGTTATTTCGGACAGATATAGTTTTGAGTTTGTTCGGATAACCGAGTTTTCCGGATTAACAAGATTTTTTTGTACTTATTTTATTGATTAAAAACCGTTGAAACGTATGTATTATTCAATTATTTTATTTTATGTAGTTTACATTAATAAAACTAAACTAAACAAAATTAACAAATAATAAAAAAGTAAAAATAAAACTTAAAAATAAACCAATAGGTACATTTATATGTTTTTAATTAATAAAAATAATTTTATATAATCAGTTGGATACTCGGTAGTACTCGGTACTACTCAGTGCGTATAGCCTAAACCTACAAATGCACACTTACTTTCAAAAAGCTTTCAGTTTTTGAAACCGGGGGGGTTTGGGAGGTGTTCTGAACAAAGCTGAATTTCCAGTAGTCGATTTTCGAATATCAGTCTACAAATCTGAATTGCAGTTGACAATTTCTAAATGTATCAGTTGACAAATCTATATTAAAGTTGACGATGTCTGATTGCCTAGGTTGTGCGGCCTGTCACTTAATATTTTTAGGCTGGTAACTTAAAATTAACCAATTCTAAACAGGCCAGTGAAAAAATGCCGATACTTATTCTTATGATTTCTTTTTGTTTAATTTATTTCATAAAATTCCTATTTGACCAGGGTATCGAATCAAATCAAGGTCTTCGGAAGTATCTAACTTCCTTCCTAAATCGTAAAAGGTTTAACGTAATTCCTATTAATGTTGAATAAATTAAGTTTCCGATAGAAAATTTTTAGTATCATTTTATATTAAGTTGAAGAACTGGCTTAACCTCTGATTGTAAACAAATTGACAATATATTGTCAGTGTCAACTAGACAAATTGATAATGTATCGTAAGCATGAATTGGCAATTTTATTTATTGTTACTGATAATTGAAAAACAAATTTATCACCGTTATAAAGCGAAAACTTCTTCTCACCCCAACAATAACAATAGAAAAAGCTTCTCGGGTAATGGGGAGGACTAAATAAAACACAATTGCTTCGAATAGACTAGTTTCGGTCAAAACTTGACCATTTTCAGGCTATAATAGGGAAAAATATACAATTAGTTACAAATTCGAAAGGGTAAAAGAGTTTACTGCGTCACCTCTCGATGCAGATGTAATTAGTGAAATGATGTCGTAAACTGATCCAACAATTGGGTAAAAAACGGACATTATGCGGCGTCCAATGTGTAGGTAGTAGTCTTGAGTTAACACGATTAAACAATCAATTATAAAAGCGAGTAAAAAAAGTTTTTTATCAGTTGCTGTTGGAGTTGTAACAGGCGAGAGGTCCTCATATCGGGACTGACAATAGTTTTTATACGTAGGGCCAAGGTGTTTATGACACCCATCTTTTGGTTGAGGGGATGTGCAGAATTGCAATTTAATAGTCTGTCACTTGAAGATGTTTTTTTGAATAAAAACTTGTTTTTTATATTATATTATAAAAAAATTATTATATTATAAAAAATGGTTTTTTATATCTTCAAGTGACAGACTATTAAATTACAATTCTGCACATCCCCTCAACCAAAAGATGGGTGTCATAAACACCTTGGCCCTACGTATAAAAACTATTGTCAGTCCCGATATGAGGACCTGTCGCCTGTTACAACTCAAAGAGCAACTGATAAAAAACTCGTATCCGCACCGACTTGTACATTTGGCATTGTTCCGCCCTGAGAGAAAGAGAGTGATCCCGATCAAGGATATCGACGAATGTGTTGAGCTGAAACCACGTTACCATAAGATAACTTTCCACCCGTCACTATCTGAGAGGATCAAACACACTTTGAATGATTTTATACACAGTGGACAGATCTGTTTGGCCTTCTACAATAACTTTAACCTTGGTAATCTTATTTATTCCAACGTGAAGGATCCCATTGCCCTTAAATACAAAAGTAACGTGGTCTACAAAATAGTTTGCGCATGTGGAGTTACCTACATCGGACAGACCAAACAGCTCCTATCAGAAAGATTAAAACAACACAAGTACGATACAAGGGTGGCGTCGAGGAAAACTGGATTGTCGGAACATCTCACAGACACCAAACACGAATTTAGCATGAGCGATGTGAAGGTATTGGCAAAAGAACAGTGCTACCCGAAAAGATTGTTTTTAGAGTCCTCCTACGTGATCACCACCGACAACAATGTCAACAAAATCACTGATTTTGAGCAAATGAATACAGCGTTCAAATCCCTGCTTACTATCTTCCACAGAAAGACCAAAAAAAGTTAACATAGTTCTTCGCTTTGACATTTGTGTATTATTTTCTCTTGTATTTTGTATTTTGTTTACATACTGCGTCTCTCATTTGCGGCAATTCAAATTGGTATTTGATATTATTTTGCTTTATCACGTTTAATTTATAGTGTTTTTGGTTTGTTACTAGTTTGTGTTTTACATGTTTTTATCTATTGTATTTTTGTACGTGTTTATATAGTTTTCAGCGTTTTTACCCGCTTTTATAATTGATTGTTAAATCGTGTTAACTCAAGACTACTACCTACATATTGGACGCTGCATAATGTCCGTTTTTTACCCTATTGATGGATCAGTTTACGACATCATTTCACTAATTATACCTCTGCATCGAGAGGTGACGCAGTAAACTCTTTTACCCTTTCGAATTTGTAACTAATTGTTTTTTTTCCCTATTATAGCTTGAAGATGGTCAAGTTTTGACCGAAACTAGTCGATTCGAAGCAATTGTGTTTTATTTAGTCCTCCCCATTACCCGAGAAGCTTTTTCTATTAAATTTATCACAATTATTGCATAGTTTCGAAGTACAAGATAAGAATATGAAAGATATTAAATAAACTGCCAGATATTACTCGCGAGATTAGGCGGATTTATGGGGGGGGGGGGGCACCCTTCCCTCAGACGTTTAAAAATAGGTAAGGGAACAATCCCAAATCTGAAAACACTTTTTGCCCGTCTGATCATTTTGCTCCTTCCAGAAAAAATTCTGGAACCGCCCCTGATCGCAATATGGACTAAGCAGCGACTTGTAGTTTGTCATATTAAGGGGCCAGGGGGTGGCGAAAAATTAAAAATTAGGGCAAATCTTTAAGCAGGATTTTCACTTGAAAATGTAAAGGAATTGAGAATTACACAAATTTGGTCAAAGTCGAGGAATTTTTTATTTTTAAGGAAAAGTCGCGGAATTAATTAGGAAAAATTCTTGGAAAATTCTTGGAATATTCGACAAATAAAAATTTTACAATTTTTAAAATTTGAAAATTTTTTAATTTTGCACTAGGGCAGGGGCGGCAACCTATTGAAACGGAAGAGCCAAAACTTACAATTTACAAAATTTTCCCAGTTTTTAAAGAGCCACTAACATTTTTATTTCAATATTATGGTATTTTATCCTGTTTTTATCCTGTGTTTTTACCCTGTTTAAAGTTTTTTTTTGCAAAATAATACTTTTTATGAGTTTTGAAAATAAAATAATAAAATTATTAAGTAATATTTGTGCGTGGACCTTGAGAGCTGCATCTTGACATCAAAAGAGCCGCAGGTTGCCGACGTCTGATCTAGGGGAAGATTTGGAAAAGTTAGGGATTTTGTTTTTGAAAGTTTTACAGAAAACATACACAAGATTTCAGTTTTAAAAACCGGGGGGTCTGGGGGGTGTGGAACACCCTCCAGTACACCTAAACAAAATTGGTCCCAGAATCTAGCTTTATATAGATTTTTCCAAATGTTGTTTGTAACCTAGATGCAGTAATGCCCAGTGGAATCACAACTTTAAAACTGGAATCGAAATCTGTTTGCTATTTGTGTTTAATATTTTATAGTTAATTTAATATTTTATTGAAAATTAAATTAAAAACGCTCAATTTTAGAACCTTCTGAATTTTGGCGCTGGGTGCGGCCCTGAGTGATGTCATAGTTTAGTCTTATAAAAGAGTACTGATGAATTGCATTAATTTGAAATTGCAACTAGAAATTCGTCCGGATTGCCGAGATAAAAAATATAAAATTTCCGAAGAGCCGGAATGTCCGGATTACTGGAGTGTCCAGAATAAAGTGTGCCCGGATAAGCGAGGCTGTACTGTATAATTACATGTTCTATTTAATATGAGTCGGCCTTACACCATATACTTTTAATAGTTACCAAATTTGAATTCACTAAATTGAAGTTGTTGGAATTTATGTAGGTAATAGCTCAATTGCATGTAATGACTTTTTCAATTATTGCAAGTGGTTAACGATTTAGTTTCCAATACATCAAATATTTTAAATTTATATACAAGGTTATGAATGAGTTTACCGAACATACAGTGACTGCAACCGTCACTTTACAGCTGTAAAGTCATAAAGTCACTGTAACCGAACATAGGAAATTAACATGTAAAAACTTATTTATGCAAATTCTTGTTTCCATAATTTTTTTAGAGAAAAAATGAAAGACATAAAAATAATGCACAAATATTAACTACGAATGATAAGAGCGCTATATTTGATCTAGCTTTTACTTAAAAAGGCAAAAGATGCTTTTGAAATTGTTATAAGTTTTTTTATCAGACTAGTCATGTAAGTTTCCAAGGTAATTATTTTTGAAAATAAAAATTAAATTAAATTTATTACATTACCAGTCCGATAAATGAAAATTTACAATTTCAAAAGCATTTTTTGACTTTTTAAATAAAAGCTAGATGAAATCTAATGCTCTTATCATTCGTAGTTTATATTTCTGCATTATTTTTGTATTTTTAATTTTTTTCTAAAATATTTAGGGAATGAGGAATTTGCATAAATAAGTTTTTAGATTAATTTCCTAACTCATGTAGCACCCGGTATATTTCTATCACCACTTTAAAGCTATAGTAACGGTACCAATTTGCAATTTTTGGTAATAAAATGGTAAGTAAAGAGTTGAACCTTGGATAAGCAACTTTAAATTTAAATTTTTTAAATTTTTCTAAAATACGAATTTTAGGATTCGTAATATTTGCTTATTTAATTATTGTAATAGATAATTTAAATGTAAAATGGAAATTATAACACAAACAAACAATTATAACTTTATATATGCTTTTAGACTGAGGAATTAGAAATTTAGTTAGTTTTCTGAAAACGCTTGACGAAATGGTGCGTCCGCTATCGCAACTATTGCAAAAAAAAGCTATAGAAGAGCTTCACGAAGATCCTGAAAGAGTTGAAGACGACATAAAACATATACAAGACTGGATTAAGCAACAGCCTCATTTAAATGTACCAACCGGTAATAAAAATTACTTTTTAAATCAATCATGTGAAATTTATTTTTCTTATTTTTTTTATTTTTGCTTTGCTGAAAACTGATCTGGCAGTCAACTAAAATTGTAAAACAAACCTTTCGACAAATAATACAATATAAATAATTCCTTAAGGAATACTAATAATTATAAAGAATAATAATTCTTTAAGGAATTATTTATATTGTATTGTCATAATTAAAAGCAATAATTATTACTTTTACAATATAAATATATACTTACAGTGTATTTTATTTGTGATATTTATATTGTCACTTGAATTTCTTGTCTTTGAAGCATTGAAGCAAATCATTTGAATTATCAAACTTCCAGTTTTACTTTCTTGCTGAAACAATTGTTTCATTTTGGTGCCAGAGATTGGTGTAAAAGTACTACTACTTTAATGCCGTCCGTCGCCACCGGCAGTAAAATAATATTAATTAAATACTAATGACAAAAAACACAAACTAGATGTTGACTGGTTTCGGTTTATTATACCATCATTATGATACAGCTTAAAATTATTATGACTTATAAAGCAAAACACTGATTTGTTGATCGTTCAATCGATAATAACAGATCCTATATGAAGATCGAAGATTGATTAATAACACAATAAAACAAACGATGTAGTCACACTTTTTTCTGAAAATAATAAAAATCTACATATTTCGGTTTACGAGACCAATTTTCATTAATTTTTCAATTTTTCATTTTTGTACTGAAAAATGGTCTAGTAGACCGAAACATATACCTATATCTTTACAAAGTTTTTGTTTGCTAATGCTTGTTACTTTTAGTAAAAAGTGTGACCACATGCATATTAGTTCCTACGATATCATTGTCGATTTTTAGTAAAAAATTTATTTTTGTTACATTTCAGATAAACAATGGATTTTAGGCTTTTTGCGTGGCAGTAAATTCAGTCTAGAAAGAGCAAAAGAAAAATTGGATATGTATTATACCGCAAAAAATTTAGTTCCCGAGTTATTCAAACCAAGAGATATTTATTCAATAGAGGTTCAAACAATTTTGAAAACAGGGTAATATTTGTAGGAATTGCAGTAATTTGGTACAGTGTGAATAATGAATCTATTTTAGCATTATATGCCCTTTGCCATATTTTAAAAATTATCAAGGCCCAAGAGTGTTCCTATTCCGTTTTAATGACTGCGACACTAGCATTATTAACATGGAAAACACGATCGCTGTTTTCTATATGATGATCAAGATCTTAATGCTTGAAGATGATAATTTAATTATATCTGGGGTTATACTTTGGGCCGATATGTTACATTTTCCGTTAAGATTCATATTCCAATGTCATCCAACTTTTGTAAAAAATCATCTCCATTGTCTGCAAGATGTGCTTCCTCTGCGAATTAAAGCCATTCACGCAACAGGATCTCCTGCATTGGGTGAAACTTTCTTCAACTTGTTTAAATCTTACATGGGACCGAAGTTAAAAAATAGAGTAGGTACATATTTATTTTGAAATTCAATAGGCATGCTATGTCAAGCTTGATTTACTGTGGGTAGGTTTATATAAATAATATTGTTATGTTTTTAATTGATTAGTTAGACTATACGCCATATTAGTGTAGCGTCAGATTCTGAGAAACTGATTTTTTGCATGTTGACATTTGATTTAATTTTTGAACGATTTTGGTGCTTCTCTGTATTAAAACGACTGAAAAATACATAATCACATATAAGGCAGTCGTTCTTGAAGTCGTGGTAGACATTGTTAACAAATTTAATCGTTAAATTAATCGATTTATTATAACAAGCAATGTTCGAATTTAACTGTTCGTTTCGGAAATATCAATGACCCAAACGAATGTTTACCATGGTAAGAAGATTTTTGAAGATTGAAAGAATGAGAGAAATCCTCTAGTTGAAATACTTGCAATGTAATGTTTTACATCTGGCCCTCGGTGCAAAGTGATGTCTTTGGGTGAGGTGGATAGTGTCTACAAATGAATATAAACCACTGTAGAGCTAATACTTTTATAAATTTGACTGTCGATAATGACTATTGTCGATCAAGTAATTTAACGATTAAATTTGTTAACAATAACCACCACGACTTCAAGAGCGATTGCCTTATATGTGATTATGTATTATTCAGTCGTTTTAATACAGAAAAGCACCCAAATCATTCAAAAATCAAATCAAATGTCAACATGCAAAAAAATCAGGTTATGTCATTCGGTTTGTTTGGAACCAGTTTCTCAGAATCTGACGCTTCACTAATATGGCGTATTTCACTTGTTTTTTATTTTTCAGATGTTTGTTCATAGTGAAAATAATTTTGAAAATATCTTCAAGAGTGTACCTAAAGAATGTATGCCAAAAGAGTATGGAGGGGACAATAGTAACGTTGAAGAAATTAAAAGTAAATCGTATTTTAATAGTATAATAAGTTTAGTTGAGTTTAATTTTTTGCTTTTCACAATTAAGTAACCCATGATTCCTTTGTTGGTTCGAACTTTATTGCAATGATTTACTTAAAAATTATTAGTAACTAAAAATATTATTGTATTTTGTCGCCTTTTTCATAATCCACCGATTTACTCGATTTGAAATCCAGCAGTGTAAGTGGTGAAAATAGCAATGTTTTTTCTATTAAGGTTGTTAACAAGGAAATTGAAAATAATGAGAAGTTCTTGATATTTTTACAGTACATATTATTTGCGTAATAAAAAAAATTCTGGCCAAGTTTGAACTTAATGTTGTTCTTAGTTATCGAGATAAAAAATGTTAAAGTTTACATTAATTTAAAGGTCATTCAATCGATAATCAGAAATGCCAGGATTTCCAAAAATTGCCAAAATATTTATGAAAGTCTTATAAATAAGTATACCAAATTTCAAAAAAGTCATGGTTTTAGTTTCTGAGAAAATTAAATTATCATTCTAAAAAGTAGCTCAAAAGCTATCAAGATTTTCGACGAATATACCGGCTGCTGAATGAGTTAGCCGAACATAGGAAATTAACATGTAAAAACTTATTTATGAAAATTCCTGCTTTCCTAATTATTTTAGAGAAAAAATGCAAGACACAAAAATTGTGCAAAAATATAAACTGCGGTTGATAAGAGGATTAGATTTCGCTTAACTTTTACTTTATGTCAAAAAATGCTTTTGAAATTGTTGAAAGTTTCAATTATCTGACTGGCCATGAAAGTTTCTATAGTAATTATTTTTGAAAATATTTAAATTAAATTGAATTTATTAAAAAAATTTTAACAATTTCGAAAGCATTTCTTGGCCTTTTAAGTAAAAGTTAGATGAAATCTAATGGTCTTATCATTTGTAGCATATATTTCTGCATTATTGTTGTGTCTTTCATTTTTTCTCTAAAATAATTAGGGAAGCAGGAATTTGCGTAAATAAGTTTTTACATGTTAATTTCCTATGTTCGGCTAACTCATTCAGCACCCGGTATATTAAAAACAAAAATATTGGTGGGAAAATGAATGGGTTTCGAAATCAGATGTAGCCATGATTTACTAATGCCCGGTTTCTGAAGCTCGAGTTATACAAAGGTTAAGCTTAACCGCAATATACCTGCAGATTTTGAGTTTCTATAGCGAAAGTTATCCTTAGATCTCTGGTCAAAGTTGACCTGCGGATGGGCTCGGGTTATCCACTGGTTAACTTTGTAGAACATGCGCAATCGAATTTATTATGACAGTTGAATTGAATTCAGTGCTTATTTCGATCCATGCATCGTTTTTAAATTTCATATTAGCTCCGTCTCTTATTTTATTCTTTTATTTGTGATTAAACTCTTGTTCGATATCAAATAAGACATCTTCGTCGAAGTCGGTAAAATTTTTACTTCTTTTATTCAAATCTATTTTATTTTTATGCACTAAATAATTTATTTTCAAATATTTTTATTAATAATAATAATAAAAATAATATTATATTTAAACTTTTCGGCAAAACATTTAAATGTATAACAGATTTTTGCCAACATAAAATAATAAAATTACAAAAAAACTGGTTAATTTGAAGTAACTACTGCATCCCCATCTACCGGCAATTCAATCAAGCGAGTTGACAAGAGGTTAGTTATCCTCTAGTAGTTGGTGGTTTCAGAAACCCATCTTACTTTAACCAAAGGATAACTTTAACCTTTGATTAGCTGACCAGAGGATAACCAGAGATCTTCAGAAACCGGGCATAAATCTTGATAGCTTTTGTACACTTTTTGGAATAATAATTTAATTTTCTCCGAAACTGAAATCATGACTTTTTTGAAATTTGGTATACTTATTTATAAGAGTTTCATAAATATTTTGGTAAATTTTGATAATGTTGACATTTCTGATTGTTGAAATAATGACCTTTAAATCATTGCGACCGTAATGTAACTTTGACATTTTTTTATCTCGATAACTAAGAACAAGATTAAGTTCAAACTTTACCAGTTATTTTTTTATTACGCAAATAATGTATAGTAAAGTGGGGTAAATCCGAAAAGTGGGGAATTCCGAACACCGTCATTATCTCGAGTTGTGTTGACACGTGACAAACCAAATTTTTATCAGTTGTTGTTTACAATACTAGCTCATTTTTCAATAGTCACTGGTGCGTTCAAACGTGCGTATATTAGCTGTGTGGAACGAGTGACAATTTTTTTATTCCCAAAGTTTTATTCCGCTCTCAAAATATTGTGTTTCTGGCTAACTAATCGTCACAATTATGGGGTAAATATAATATATACCAAAGGTTTAATGATGTTTTTTCAGAAACCGAAGAGATTTTGCATTTTCTACCGTATAGTCGTAAAATACAAAACATGTGCATAAAGTGGTGTCTGTGGAGGAATTCCGAACATAACATATTATCTATGGTGAAGACTATCCTAGAAAATTCCGACCACTTTATTTTACGTATTTTTTACAATATTGTTCACAAATAAACATTAATTAAATTTGATGATTTTTATTCAATACCTTTGTGGTCATCTTTTAAACCGATTTATGTGAATGTTTATGCATCTTGTAGGCAGTTTTCTTGGGTGTTCGGAATTACCCCACCATTTTGCAAAAATTCAAAAAGCAACTTTTTTTTCAGAGGGAAATATTTGTATGAAAAATGTAAATATTGAATATCCATGAATTCAGCGAGTTAGGACTTGAGTTCCTCTTGCATTTCGAGCCAAAAAATGTTCAAAAATATACATTTTTCACACCGCTATAGACAAAAAATAAAACCCGTTCGAAATTACCCTACTTGACCCTACTGTAAAAATTTCAAACACTTCTCATTATTTTCATTTTCCTTCTTAACAACCTCAATTCAAAATGAAGTTAACAAAAATAAAAATTTTTCGTTTTAAACTAAAACTTTTATTGTGCCTAGTACTTTTGCAGCCCTAATACTGTTGGTTTATTTTAAAATATACCTATCGTTAATCCTCCTTTCCGCTTATTTAAACTCGATTTTATATGCAACTAATTTAATGTTAAAATATTTTGATATTTCAGATTATTGGATCAAAAAAATGGAAAGTTATTCCACATGGTTTGTGGAAAGTAATCAATATACTGCAAATGAAGCCCAACGACCAGAGAAGCTGATATCATTTGATAACATAATTGGAACGGATGGGTCTTTCAGAAAATTGAATATTGATTAAGGATACCTAATCTTAATTTTAGAAAAATTTTGTGAAAATATTTTGTTTTGTTTATAAAATTGAGCTATATAATTTTTATTAAAATAAATCCAAAAACGATTCTCCTGAAAAGGATAGTAGGTATTCAAATTTCAAATAAATATCATAAAAGAAAAAGTTAAATTGAAAAGATAACTATACTCATCCGTCGTGGTATCAAAATTAATTATTGTTTTTTTTCATTTTCAATTTTTAAAATTATGAATTTCACCATTTAAATTATTTGAATTATGATTCTAATCTTCTAATCAATCTTGAGTATCTTAAATATTATCTTCAAAAATTTAACAATAATTGTTTCCGTATATTAATTTTTCAAAATAACCAATTTAAAATTACACCAATTAATTTTAAATCTAATCAAATAAATTTTCACACAAAAATTTTTTCCTTTATTGCGTATTATTAAATTTTATCGAAAAGCTCGGATGTATAAAATTTATCTGTACGCTATGTCGGCTATACTTTGTCTAAAGACCTCATTTTCTACACTAGATGGCGCAAAGTCAACCAACTAGTGGTGAATATAAAATTTTACAAATCATTTAAAACTAAATCAAAATTACCAAAAATACGAACTGGAAAAATTCATGACAATAAATAATTCGGTAGACTTATAAGTGGATGGTGTTATGCAATAATGTGTTAAGCCACATCACAATTATTATGACATAATTAGCTTTTAAGTTTAGCGTTCTGTAGATTGAGATGATTTTCCATATCCAAAACTTGTGTGGACATATATTCGATAATTACCAGAAATTAATTTTGGTAAGAATAACAGTTTTGCAACACAACTACGTGCTTTTCTCAATTTTTCAAAATGTGGTTTAACACATTATTGCATAGCACCATCCAAGTAGTTAAATTGCTTCCTTTTAATCCGGTAATTACTCTGAATGACTCTGAAGATGTGGAATTTATCATATTCTAAATTTGACTATATTATATTGTTTCATTATAATTCGATTTAGTTGTTGATCTGTCTTTCCATTATTATTATTTTATCCTGATCCACATTGCAAGGATTCTTATTTAAAGCCGAGTTTTCTTTTACACACATACACACACACTATAATCCCGAGACGCAGACCTCAAAGATTTGAAACTCTAAGATTTCACAATGGAACACAAACTGGACGTCATCCTGGTCTGCGAAACGATAGATCCCAAAGTGGGGGAGGGGCACAGCAATATACATGAAGAGATCGATAGATTATAATGAAATTCCAGACACCGGAATCAACAACCTAGAAGCCACCACGATAAGTATCAAGGTAAGTAGCTCTCTCATACAGATCCGAAAACAAGACCCTCTTCAAAGGCAGGTGTATGGATATCCAAAAGCAGTGGCAGTCGTCATGGACAGCGTCAGATAAGGGTCGGTGGACTCACCGTCTAATTCCTGAATTAGAGCCTTGGATAAACAGGAGGCACGGTGAGCTCACCTACGAAACCACACAGGCCCTTAGCGGGCATGGATGCTTCAGGAGCTACCTGCATCGTTTCAAGAGGTCTGATACCCCCAGCTGCCTCTTCTGTGGAGAGATCGATGATGCAGAACATACTATCTTCTTCTGTAATAAATGGACGGACCGCAGATTAGCCGCCCAAACGCAGCTGGGGCAGACCCTGACCCCCACCAACATCGTGAAGCTGATGCTGGCTAGCGAAGAGCTCTGGATGGTGATCGAGAGGATGCTGGTCGACATCATCTCCGCCAAGGCCAAACTACAAGATGAGTCACCAACATGAAGAGCAAAGTCCCGAAAGGGCAAAAAACCAGAGGCAGGAGAGTGTACGGAAGAAATGCCTAGCGATTCCCGGCACCTCCAAGGAGTGGGGTTTTAGTCGGTAAAAATCCGACACTACCACCCTAATCATCAGGGTGGTGTCTTTTGAAGATTTCCCCACTCCCAACGCTCACAAAAAAAAAAAAAAAAAAAAAAGTAGCTCTCTCAGTAATTCAAATTTTTTACAGATCTCCGCGGTATTCAACCCACCCCAATCAGCTCTACCGGTTGAAGATATAGAAGTATTTCTGCAAGGAAACAGTTCATCCATCATTGCTAGCCACCTGAACGCCAAGCACACCAGATGGCATTTGCGAAAAACGGCATTTTGTGGTAGACGGCCCAACCGAACCAACACACAAAGGCAGACGTCGTTGTATTGCACAAACCTGTTAAAACCAATACGTTTCCGCAAAACTACCGTCCAAACAGTGTTCTTTCCACTATCGGAAAACTGATCGAGAAAGTCATCCTCGCCAGGCTACAAAAAGAATTGGAAGAACTCGAAATTATTCAAAACAAACACTTCACAACCCATCAGCTATTGCAAATCATAGAGCACATCACCTTATACTTCAACAAAAAGGAATCAACAACTGCGATATTTCTGATCGTCTCAAAAGCATTTGACAAAGTTTGGCATGAAGGCCTCCTATTCTAGACGATTCAAGCGAAGATTAAGTCCGAAATGGTGAAAATGATCTCTTCCTACCTGAAAGGTAGAAAATTTCAAGTCAAGATTGGAGAAAGAGGACAGCAAGGAAGGTTCGCTACTTGCTCCGACTCTGTTCAACTTGTACTAGACTATACTGACTACTATCACTTAGAAGACCTGCTCACTTTCCTGCTTCTCTTCTATAACTCTCCGCCAATCCACTCTCCTTCTAGCCTTCTTCGCTCTTTCATATTCAGTCACTACCCTCCCCATTCAGATTCAGAATCACTTCTTATTTTTACCTTCTCGGCATCACTAACGAACGACGAATAGAGTTTCTAACTTAAGGCGGGATTTTAGCAGTCGAAAGGAAATTGAAATCGATGCTACAATGACATCAAATTTTAAAGTTATTTCTGAAATTATTATTTAATTTGTTAATAAGACATCAAAAAGATGTTATTGTAAACCACTACAGAGAAATAATAAAAATAACGGTAGTAATTTTTAAAACACGACATTTTCTAACATAGGTCAAGGTTGCCTTTAGAGCACTACGAAATTAGATTTTTCAATTTTTTACTTGTGCTTGCGCGGCAACATTTTAAACATTGCTTATTGTCATGAACTTTGTGAACTTTTTTAACTGTTTTCTAACCAAAAAAAAATGCAAAAATATCTCTTCGTAGTGCATTACAATAACAATAACTTTAAAATTTGGTTTAATAATAACATCGATTTTAATATATTTTCAGCTGCTAAAATCTTGCTTAAGAAATTTTTCTTTTCAGCTAAATAAAGTGTTTATTTTTGTTTGATTTTCCTAAAAACCTGTATACTACCGACTCTCTTATCTTTCACCAGCCCCTCTCCCTTCCACATCTTCCCACAAATTCAATCAACTTCTATCATCATCAGGCAGGCTCGATGCCGCATCCGGGTTATGTAATTCCCTATAAAAATTATACACGCCATTTCTCTCTTCATAAATTGTAGGAGATTAGGACAGGATTCCTATTTTTGCCACTTCTGATTTGCTTTGCTTTAAGGCTGAATCTGTGGTGAGGACTTTACTGGTTTTCTTTTTTGAGAATTAATAATTGTTATTTTAAATAAACATCTTAACCCTATACATCACGTATTGTATCATATCAGCGACATATGAAAAACAGGGTGTTGCGAGCCGCTTGTTGGAATATTTTCATATTTAAACGTGGTATAGCAGTTTTTTTTTAAATTTGTACCTCACAGTAGGTACATTAGGAAAATCCAAGGGGTAAAGCACCCGGGTAGTTTGGTGTACATCTATTAGGTAATCTGGGGAAGTCTCGAGGTAGTCTTGGGTACACTCTAAAAAATTTTTGTGTAAAATTACACAGAAAATCATGGGCAACTTTGTAACTAACGATTATTACTGTACTATTACATACTGGTGTATTTTTACTGATACAATATGTATTATTACATACATATCTGAGAGCTAATAATACTTGGCGTTCTAGTAAAAGTACATTTTAAAAATGTAATATTTCCAGGCAGTTGAGGAAAGTTACAATCCCAGACTGGATTTTCACTTAGAGGTTTTGTAAGTTTACATTTCGTAAATGTAAATGTACTTATTGTTGATGTAAAATTCCATGACTGTTGGAATTTCACACTTTCCATCTGTAGTTTTACACTGAGGTTTTGTAAGTTAACACATTGCAAGTGTAAATATACTTATTGTAGATGTAAAATTACATGACTGTTGGGGAATTGCACACTTTCAAACTTTGAGGTTTTATAAGTTAACACATTGCAAGTGTAAATGTACTTATTGTAGATGTAAAATTACATTCTACGCCAACAAGGCATTACTAACAGACAAGAAACTCAAGAAAAAGACAAAAATAAAGATCTACAAAATACTGATTAGACCGGTGGCCATATATGCTTCAGAGACAATGTGCTTCTCACAGGAGGAAACTGAACGATTCAGGATATTTGAGAAAAAGAAAAAAAAGAAGACAACGGTGTAAGTAGAGTAATGATGAATCACGAAATAGAAAAGGAGATGCAAGGTGAAGATCTGGTAAAATACATCAAGTCGCACAGAATTTGCGATCAATTGTCTGCCTTAGACACATATTTTGAGAAAAGGTATTCTCTCTGTCCCCAAGGAAATTTTTTCTGGGGGGGGGCACGAAGCTCGATACGGGCAAAAAATATTCTCAGATTTGGGATTGTCTCGTTGTTTCCTTGTTATTTTTAAGCGTCTGGGAGGGGCACGTGCCCCCCCCCCCCTAAATCCGCCTATGGCAACAATTATTTGTGAAACTGTTAGATCGTTTTACAGCAATATTTTTCTAGATTCTTAACACGTACTACTAGAAATGTTAACATCTCAAGTTATTAAATTACGTTTTAAACACATGTCAAGTGATAATACTTTTTCATTTTCCCCATTGGTATGTACTAATATAAGGAAAATTATTGTAATCCATTCATAAATCAAAAATCAAAACTTTGGTATTAAAATGTTTCTTATCATGCCCTGATAGAATTTTTATGAATTTTAGTTGGATATTCGTCTGTGTGTCAGTGTATGGTTGGAGCATGAAAATAAATATTATATCAATCGCACAGGTTAAAACTTTTAACAAGCCGTTAAATTTAACAAACCGATAAAAATTATTCCTTCGTACTAACAAACCAATAAAGTTTATTGGTTTTAAAGTTTTAAAGTTTATATAAAAAATTTAATATTATTGTATTTTTCCGGGACAAAAAAAAAGTAAAACATAAAATGATGCCAGGGGCATTTTAAATATATTTTAACCTAGAGCTCTAGAAAATCCCGATCATATTTAAATAAGTTAGCTCTGTAGGTAAGTAGGTTCAAATCTTATGGTATGCGGTAAGTAGAAAGAAATATTAGAAAACAATTAATTACACTAACATTGGATGAAAATCGGAAAAGAATATTGGTAGGTATATTGCTTGAATATTGGAAGCTGCTCAACAGGCAATATTGATCATCAATATTGGCGTAATATTATACTAAGCTTTAGCCAATATTGGTGCAATATTAAATAATTACTTATTGGTGCAATATATGGAAATCAATATTGCACCAATGTTATTGGTTGTCGACTCAAGTTTTTACCATAACCCTCCCGTATTTGACTTATTGCTTAGGTCTTAATATTCCTTAGTAACGTAACTCTTGATTTTTATCTAAATTTTAATAAAATAAACGGTTTTTTTAATAAAACAAAAAACCGAAATTGTTTACACAATAACTATAATTGTTGTTATTTATATCTCCACATGAACAAGCTACCTTTAATTGAACTTAAGCAATGTCAAATACTTTCTATTGTTATGATTTTTTCATAACCTTGAGAATTCTATGGGATTTTATTTTTTATATGTACCGAATCAATTATTATTAAATGTAAAATAATGTTACACTATAATATTAATTTGTTTTTCCAGTTTAAACCAACAAATTATGATTTACCAACTTCACGTTGTTTTCAGTCTATTTAAATTTGTTGGTAACGTCGACCAGTTCCCACGGGCTGCCTGTAGAGTATCGAACTCCACTCTGCAGTGCTATGATCTATGCCTGAAGTGTTATTGCAACCATTCTCTTTTGTTGGCCTTTCCGATTTCCTCAGAACTTTTAGATTTCTCGGACGACGGCGTGTTTAAACTGCTGGTTCCTCTCGCTCAGCTTCCGCAGTGACCACTATTTTCTCTTTTTACTTTTAGGTTAGGACAACTCTATTTATCTTGGGACAACCTTGGGTTGTCTTCTATCGAAGAAGATCCAAAGTCACTATTAGTCTGTGAGCATATTAATTGTGCTACATCTCAGGTAGCTTGCAGGGTTCGTCTCAGATGTGCAGGATTTTTTGTAGATGAGGACATATGTCAACCCAGGGGGGTCGTTGGGTTTACATGCCCTCCGAAGCACGGAGACGATTATAAGAAATTTTAGACTTTTCCCGGATTCGAACCGGGTACCTTAGTGTCAGCAGTTATTAATGACCGTCTGTATTTTCTGAACTGCAAAATAACTTTTTCCTTTGCATCGTGTTTTTTCGTTTCTTCCTTCTCCTTTCTTCCCCCAGTCACTTTGCTGTGCACCACGACCTGGCTTCTCCTAACTTTAGCTCATCCTAAGAACTAATTTTCTTAATAATTAAATAAGATTTATGTTTCTTTATGTTTCTTAAGATTTATTTTCTTAATTCTTCAAACCAACCAACAATTCCAAATGCAGAAATTTCACCAACTGAAGTCAAAAATAATTTAAGATTAAGACCAGTTTGAATCAGAAGACCACCCCCGGATCGTTTTATAGCTTTTATAGCATGAACAAGATTAGAGGAGAGGTGTTATGTTTATCTTGTATATTTGATTGTAAATATTTCTAGTGTATTTAATATTTTATGTTGGTAACATAAGTATTCATATTGCAATTTATAAGTTCAACAACGAAACATATGTTCTTTTTATGCATTCTTATATTTCATATTCAATAAAGTAATTTCAGTTCAAGTGGCTTACTTTCTAATTTATGATAAGTTATTTGTGTATTTAATGAGTAAAAAATATTTACAGTAAAATAAGAATCAATTATTTACTAGTAGTATAATTCATTATGTAGTGTCAATCATTAGAAGTTACATAGCAGTATATAATTATGCACTCATTATGCAAATCGATGGCATAAGTGCAAAATGTCGTATCCCAGCAAATATTCACAAACTCAATTTTGGTGCCAATCGAAGCATTGGGTTAACCTTCATATTCGAACAAATAATCGTAAGCCATGGACAAGTGATTTAACGTAAACATAAAATAATGAAATGTTGATTTACATAAGGTTCCATATAAAACCACAGGGATTTTTTGCTTTTCCTGAACAATTATTATGGTTATTGGGGATACGACGTTTTGCACTTAAGCCATCGAAATTCTAAAATCTAGCCAGCTAAAGAATGGTGCACTTATATGCACTTTCTATCTAAATATAATATATACCGGGTGTTCATTTCCAGACTATAAAAAAAAATTTGAAAAAAAACATGTCAAACAAAAAAAAAGCAAAAAATCCTCGTTCTTCCATATTAAAAAATTGGATTTGGCGGATCCATCGATAGAGGTAAACATTGAAAGATGAAATAAAAAATAATTTTAATCGGAAGTTGTTTAATTTTTAGATTAATTAATTGAATTAATGAATTAACCGAATTTTCAGTTTCTGAAGATTTTCAGGAGAAGTTTTATAAACTACCGTTTTCAAATGACCCCTGAGAAAAAATCCAGCTTAAATTAAATAATTTCCGATTTTCCTTCCGGTGCATCTCTTAGGTCTGGTGAATCTTTGAAAGCCATTTAAAATTTGTTAACCTGATGTGAATTTTAATAAAATATAAGAATTCTATTTTTAATCCAGTAAAAAAACAGGAATTGTATACGCAATAAAAATAATTAATGATGCTATTTGTGTAAACAAGTTAGTTTAATGTAATTAAACCGAGTCAAAGTTAAATAGGTAGAAAGTATTATTATTGTTGTGATTTTTTCATGATTTTTGTAAGTTTTGTGAGATTTAATATTTTATACCGAATTAATTATTAAGTAATAATGAGTTGCTACTTTTTAACAGGTCGACGAAATTTGGACGCCAGAAAGCTAAGATGCGAAGACATTCAAATACGAAGACTTACAATAATTCCAACGGCTGTGTTTTTATAATTATACTATAAATTCTAATATTTTCTTTTGTTTTAATTTTTTTGCTTGTTATTACCTATTTAATGTATTCTACTGAATTTAGTGAGACGTTAATATTAAATAAAACATAGAAGCCTTGTTATAAACCTAGGTATGTGTATGTCTGTTGATCTGTCTGATTGTCAATAATTTAACACCGATACGTAGTAATTTTTTGTATAATGATGAAGCATTTCGTTGAATTTGTATTTAATCGGGTTACCTACTTTTAATTTATCATTCAATCAGTGACGTTCATGAAGGAAATAACGAGCGTCGCATAGTTAAAGTCTAACTGACATGTCAAATCAGTTCGTTTAATTTATTTATTTTTATTATTATTATTTTTTTTATGAAATACATAATAGTATATTATAGGCCAAGGTGGTTTATATACGATTTTTTCCACTACTAGATTTATTGCCAATTCTTTTAAAATTATCATTAGTAAAAAATTTTAAACATAAAATATTTATTTCTAATGACAGTTTTGTTTTTCGATTTGGCAGTTGGGTTCCACGTCTTTACGCCTAAAAACACTTACGACTAAGCCAGTACGTCTAACGCATTAAAAAGATTACAACATATTTACAAGCAAAAAAATAAAATTAAATATAAAATTTACACAAAATAAAATAAAAATGTCGTAAGTTATTTAGATGTAAAAGTTTTAGGCGTACATGATGTTACGCGTAAAATACCTTATCCGTAAAATTCTTTGGGCGTAAAGACTTAGGCGTACTGACTTAGTCGTAAGTGTTTTAGGCGTATCGACGTGATGGTCCGGGTCGGTTGATGTTAATGTCTTTATCATCAGCGTCGTCAGTACTATCTTCCAACTCATTTTCTGCACCGAGAATCTGGGTTTCTGTCCATATCATTGCCTCATCTTCGTCGTCTCTCTTGTTGACGACTTCTGGTGGATTCTCGCATGATTCACCTTTGTAGAAGCACTTCAACCCACATTATTTGTAGCCACATACTCCACCGCGCCCCTTTTTGCAATTGAATGCAATTACATTCAATAAGGTATCTGGGGCAGGTTTACTGACGTTGGTACTAGAGTGAACCCGTTGGTACCAAGTTTCCAGCCCCAACTAGATGGATTATTTTAGAATCCACAACATTTTTGAACTTTGTTGTAGGTTCCAATCGCATGGTATCGTGCCGATTAAATTTGCTTTTTATTATCGATTTTACGAAAAGTTGGTAGCGAACTTCTTCCAACATTTCCTCTTCATATTTGAAGATGCCAATGATGCATAGAGTCCTTTATTTTTTAAACAAGCGAAAAAAATTTGTTTTTCCTTGCTTGAAGGATGATCACAGCCGAAAACTGCATGTACAAACAGGATGTTTTCAACTGCTTCTTTCACTTTCAAACTATTCGTGGAATACACTTTTTCGGAAGTTTTGCCTCTCCTCAGTTTGCTAATGTAAATGTTGCGTTTGGATGATCCTAACACTGCACTGTCAGCAGAATAAAAACAGATAAAAACAGCGTCGAATGATGACCAGAAGGAAATTGCTGTATTGATAATCAAGACATCAACATTTTATTTAGCTTGCTGAACAGTAAGTAAAAGCAGCTTGATCGATTTTTTTATCAGCATGGAAATCAGACGGATTTTATTTTTTTCTTTATCCAAACATCGCTCTTGAGAAACTTGAGCAGTCATTGTTTGGATAGATGGATCCCAATACCGAAGATATTGAGGGAAAAGTAATCCATCGAAATATTTAACTGAACAAATCGCAAGTTTATTTCTCAGAAATCGCCCAAAATATCCGTTTGTTGTTTTTGAAAATAATTAAACGCAAATTATATTCAAAAGTCGCCCAATTTACGATAAATTCCTCAATCTGACAACACTGACTGACTCACCGACCTTGTGTGTGTTGAGTTTAAAGAGAAGAGACGGAGATGTCTTTTCGGAAGAATCGCTGTACGGAAAATGCGCAGTTTACTCTACCTCATGGTGGTGTGAAAATGAGTTAGCTTTGAATTTACAGAATTATTATAATTATGTAATAAATAGCCAGAAATGATTTCTTAAAATTGAAAAAATGAGTAGGAATTGGACAATTTTTCGGAAGAATGTTTACGTTTCCACCGCTGTAACTCGTTGCACAGCAGACTTACAAAAAAAGTTTTTATACAAAAAATGTGAGGAATTTAGTCTTCTTCAAATTTGTATGAGACATTTTGGTCGAACGATCAGCCCTTGAGGAATTATTTTGAAAGAACGAAGTTTTTGTACTTTTAATCCAAGATGGCGGACTATTTATATGTTCATTATTTTGCTTTTTTTAATCTCCTTTGACTGGATTATTATATAGTAGTATATAATGAAAAAATTATTTACCACTAAAAAGTTATATTATTTTCTCAAGAATTTTCAATATTACATCAATTATTTTAACTTTAGACCTCATTATGCATATTTACTTATTGATTAATTCATAGCATTTCAAACTAATTTGATTAATAACTAAAGTATTTCTATATTAACTATAAAAACTACTTTTATAAATTATTATTAGTAATTAAAAAAATGAATTATGCATATCACTAACACAAATAATTTATATAATTTCTAATAAACTAGTTTAATTATTTTTAATGAAGTAGTTCAGAGTAAATACATACTATAATGCGAAACTAGTGTATTTTCAAATTTAAAAGATAATCACCTGATAAGATGGTACGTCCGTTGTCGAAAGAATTGCAAAAGAAAGCTATAGAAGAGCTTTATGAAAACCCAGAAAGAGTCGAAGAAGATATAAGACATATACAAGAATGGATACAGCAACAGCCTCATTTAAATGCACCAACCGGTAATATTTTCAAAATTTTAAGATTTGAATTTGTTTTCAAACAAATTATTTTCTTATTCCCGAATTTATTACTTTTAGTTAAATATTTAATTCTATTGCAATTTTAGAAAAACAATGGATCTTAGGATTTTTACGTGGATGTAAGTTTAGCCTACAGAAAACAAAAGAAAAATTTGATATGTATTACACTGTTAAAACTGTAATGCCCGAGTGGATAAACACAAGAAGTGTATATTCAAAAGATACTCAAGCAGTGTTAAAAGCAGGGTAACAATTTTAGCAATAAATTATGATAACAACTGCTATATAAGAACTTAATATAATTTATTCTAGTATTATACTTCCTCTACCTTATTGTAAAAATTTCAAAGGACCAAAAATAATACTAGTTCGTTGTCGAAATTGCGATACAAGCATCATGAACGTCCAGACTATTACAACTGTACTTTACATGATTGTGAATATCTTAATGGTTGAAGACGATAATTTCATTATATCTGGAGTTATAGTTTGGTACGATGTATTAAGTACACCGCCCGGTATAATATTTCAATTGACCCCAACTTATTTAAAAAATTTTTTTCACTCAATTCGAAATGTACTTCCTCTTCGAATTAAAAGAATTCATTTAACAGGATCGCTCGCATTACTCGAAAAATTGCTTTTTTTAGTACAAGGATATTTGGGACCGAAGCTAAAAAGCAGGGTAGGTACTTTACATAGTTTTATTGGTTTTAATCACCTTTCTACAACTATCAGCTAAAGTAGCAATTTAAAAATTTTTGAGAAAACCTAAGTACAAAATGAGTGTATTCGCCTGATGAAGATGGGTAGCGAAACAATCTACTAGCTACTTCTTTTATTATTGTAAATGTTGTGATCTGTTATTTTCGGAGAAGTTTTTTAAATTAAATTACTACATATAATTAAATTATTAATCCTGTTTTATATTTCAGTACTTTATCTACAGTGAAAAAAACTTTAAAAATATTTACGAAAGTGTGCCTCAAATTTATATGCCGAAGGAGTATGGAGGAGAAAATAGTAATGTAGATGAAATTAAGGGTAGATTTGAAAAACAGTAAGTAGTACATATGTAGTTAATTTAATTTAATTTCAGATTATTGGAAAAATAAAGTGGAAAGTTATTCCACATGGTTTGCAGAAAATTATCAATACTGCACAAATGAAGCAGCAAGGCCAGGAAAACCAATAGAATTGGATAATATAGTTGGAGGTGTAGTTGGGATGGATGGATCTTTCAGAAAATTAAATATCGATTAAATTAATTAAAACTGTAGAAAAAAAAAATTAGTTTAATATGGAAAATGGTTTTAATTACCATGAATTTTTATAACAATAATTTTGTAAAATTTGTAAGGGTGGTTTTAGTTAAATTATAATATAAATTTACAGATATCTAATATTGGATCTAATTCTACTTTAACAGCACCATGGGCACACTGCTAAATTATTATGTTGATGTTTTAAGTTTTTGAAGTTACGGACATCTGCACTTGTTCATGTTTTGGTCTATGTAATTTAAACAGTAGAATTTGAACTTCAGACATTAAATTGTAAAGGAAAAAGTTAAATTGTAGTTATAAATATATTACACAGATAACCATTTAGTCATGTGATGTCATTATATTTTTGTTGCCATGCCCTGAAATGAAAAACAATAATTTTTTCAATTATATTGTTTTTGGTTTTCATGTGAAGGTCGTATCTGCATTACAATGTGCGACATTCAGTACAAATAGGAGCTGATATAATTCAGTCACCGTAAATACTTAAAATTGCAAAAAAATTGCATAAAAAAACAGTTAAATTGAAAAAAATGGTCATTTAGTAGTATTACTTACATGTTAGGCTACTTTTACAAAAAAATATATATTTTTTAAAATGATCGATCGACAAGATTGGATCACTTAATATGGAATGATCCAACTGTATCATTTTGACATAGAAGAACAACAGTTATATTTATTAAGTTTAAGGACTACCTAATTTAAAAAAATTTCTTTAAATTTAGTAACTCTGCCTATAAACAAATAATAAATTTATTAGTGCACATTCACAATGAACGTAAGACGTAACAATTACAAATATGAGTAAAACCTTAATAAAATCATTGAATAATAAAGAAGTTACATTCTGCTATATACACAATATACAATATTTTATATTTCAATATAGTATTCCTGATGGTATTGCTTAGCTTTTGCTGCCTAAAATCTGTACCTCTGTACCGCATGGTTATAGCAGTGCTAACCGTAGTGATGTCCAAATGAAACACCGCAATTTTTAATGAAAAAACTTATTTAGATAGTATAAAAATAAAGAGTGAAATTTTCACAGACGACTCTTTAAGTGCACTTTGGTTTTGCCTTAAATAATAATAATTTCACCCATTTCCAATAGGTTTACACCCAATAGCAGAAAAGATTCTACTTAAGAAATTATATAAAAAATTAAATAAGAAATTACTTAAGAAATTACATAAGAAATTACATAAGAAATTGCATAAGAAATTACATAAGAAATTACATAAGAAATTACATAAGAAATTACATAAGAAATTACATAAGAAATTACATAAGAAATTACATAAGAAATTACATAAGAATATTACATAATAAATTACATAAGAAAGTACATAAGAAATTGCATGAAATTATTCTTATTAAGACGGCTGTATTTCTACAATAGAATTTTACGGAATTTTACCAATTGTCACTATTTTCGTTTGCACGATCATTGGAAACTAATTGAATAAGACAATAAATATGCACTTTCATGAAATATCGTTCCGTGCACGAGAGGGCACTTCTTTATGCAGATTTAAACGCACTTCTTAGTTTGCATTTATATTCCGTTTGTTTCTTATATATAAAGATATTAAAAATAATTTATGATTTAAATAGTTTGTATATTCATGGAAAGTCATTTGAAGGTTATTAGCATGATTAATTATTAAAATAAAAATGAAAATCTTTTTCAAAAAAATTGTTAATGACTTTCCATGAAACTAGATTTTTTTTCAAATTTTTTCGAAAAAACCGCATAAAATTCCGTGCATTAATAAAAGAGCTAGTACATGCTTTCTCGTTAAAACTTAGGTATAAGATCTTCTTAAGCAACAACATCCTTTTCATGACAAACATTCTCGAGTTTATTTTGATTACACGTAACGAGTATAGTGGCGAGTGTTCTCGGCCGAGAGCGCGGTTGGTATAAACATATTATTACTGAGCGCTCGGGCGAGCATTGGGCCTAGTAGAATGGCGAGACAGTCACTCGGACCCTTTTCTACTTACTAGACCGAGTGTCCCTCCATCCCATCGGCACTGCGTCTGAGTGGGCCTACTAGGCCGATTGGTCGGCCGAGGGCTCGGTAATATGTTTATACCAACCGAGCACTCCTGGGTAGTTAAATACCACAATAAAATTACTGCAAACAGATATACAGTACAGCCTCGCTTATCCGGACACACTTTATTCTGGACACTCCAGTAATCCGGACAATCCGGCTCTTCGGACATTTTATATTTTTTATCTCTGCAATCCGGACGAATTTCTAACTGCAATTTCAAATTAATGCAATTCATCAGTACTCTTTTATAAGACTAAAATATGACATCACTCAGGGCTGCACCCAGCGCCAAAATTCAGAAGAATCTAAAATTGAGCATTTTTAATTTAATTTTCTATAAAATATTAAATTTTGAATAAAAAGAAGAAAACTCTAAACGAGAAGTCACGAATTGAGATTTAATTCATATTTTCTTTGATTTAATTGGTAAAATTAAATAAGTAGGGGGTGGCCATTAATTACGTGAGGCCATTTTTCGACCTCGTCTCCCCCTAGTGAGATATAGTAAAATTTGTTTTTTTAAATTACATGATATTTACCGAGATTCCTTGATCTCCTCCTCCCTTAAACGCCCACGTAATTAACGAACGTCCCCTAATGATAACACAGGTCTACAAATAAAATTTTTTTTTCGAGTCCTGATACCATTTTTCCTGATTCTTATATAAATTAACCTCCTGAATTCGAATATGACCTTCGTTTTCCTCCATCATCCACCGCTATTGGGAGATGCTTCCCCCCTATCTATTTTATTATTTTTTTAACAATTATTTTAGCCTTTACATTTTTTCTGATAAACTAGAAAGGTGAAAAGTTAATATTTATAGCAAGAAAGGTGATTTGGGAGTAGATCTGTCCCCCGAAATTGTAAAAAAAATCATTAAAGCAAAAATAAAGCAATCACACAGAACATGTACATATATGCAAGTTTTCAGTTTTTACAACCGGGGGGTCTGGGGGGTGTGGAACACCCTCCAGTATACCTGTAAGTGTGTTAAAAAACACAAATAGCAAACAGATTTCGATTCCAGTTTTAAAGTTGTGATTCCACTGGGCATTACTGGATCTAGGTTACAAACAACATTTGGAAAAATCTATATAAAGCTAGATTCTGGGACCAATTTTGTTTAGGTGTACTGGAGGGTGTTCCACACCCCCCAGACCCCCCGGTTTCAAAAACTGAAAACTTGTGTATGTTTTCTGTAAAACTTTCAAAAACAAAATCCCTAACTTTTCCAAGACTTCCCTTAGATCAGGCGTCGGCAACCTGCGGCTCTTTTGATGTCGAGATGCAGCTCTCCAGGTCCACGCACAAATATTACCTAATAATTTTATTATTTTATTTTCAAAACTCATAAAAAGTATTATTTAGTATTAGTTTAGAATTGGTTAATTTTAAGTTACCAGCCTAAAAATATTAAGTGATTACGGTGGAGTGATGGATCAGTGCGGCCTTCAGGCCGCACAGCCTAGGCAATCAGACATCGTCAACTTTAATATAGATTTGTCAACTGATATATTTAGAAATTGTCAACTGCAATTCAGATTTGTAAACTGCTATTCAAAGATCGACAACTGTAAATTCAGCTTTGTTCAGAACACCCCCCAGATCCCCCCGGTTTCAAAAACTGAAAACTTTTTGAGAGTAAGTGTGCATTTGTAGGTTTAGGCTAGACGCACTGAGTAGTACCGAGTACCCCAGTATCGAACTGATTGTATACAATTATTATTGATTATATAAAAATTATATTTGTAAGTTTTATTTTGACATTTTTATTATTTGATAATTTTGTTTAGTTTAGTTTTATTAATGTAAACTACATAAAATAAAATACTTGAATAATACATACGTATCAACGGTTTTTAATCAATAAAATAAGTAAAAAAAAAATCTTGTTAATCCGGAAAACTCGGTTATCCGAACAAACTCAAAACTATATCTGTCCGGAATAACCAGGCTGTACTGTACTTAAATATATTATCTTTTATAAAAACACAAAAAAAATCTCCTTTTGAGACTTTAGGTGCGGTTCTTATTATTAACATAAGATAAACACATAAATACGAAGTAAGTATAGTAAACATTAATTAAAAAATAGAATAAAATTTAAAAAAATAAATTAAATGAAAAACACTGAAACATTCATATTTACGAGTAATTTGTTCTTAAATAATTATTTTTTTTGTTCAATAAATCTCTTTTTTGAAATTTAGAATATAATTTGTTAAAAACGAAATCAAATATTAAAAAAATTGTTTTTCTGCTTTTTAGTGGAAGATATCTTTTTCAAAACAAAAAAACTTTGTCTTAATAAGAAATATGCTTGACTACAGGATGTAGATGTTCTTTTTAGAAAATGAAATGACCTACAGCGTAAGCTAATTAATGATCTTGGGTAAATTATCATTTATTATTATAGCATTAGCATAATAATTACTATTACCTACTATTTTCTATTGATAACAATAACATTGTATTAAAATATATTAGTGATATTTTATTAATAATTTAAAAGCGTAGCAAATATTCTTTCTCAAGTTGGAAGTTATAATCAGTATTTAAACTGTCGTTTTTCTTATTTTCTTTTATTAAAATTTTAATAGATAATTGCTAATCAACTATGTATGAATAATGAATTATGATGAATTTATGTGTAATGTAAATAATAAAAACTACACAAAAAGATTTACAGCAACCTCGCATTAGAAACAGCAAAAATCGTAGAGAATACCAAAAAACTTCGTGTTGTATGTTACATAAATGGGTGTTTCTCTGTAAACTGGGCTAATTTATCTAAGAAAGTGTCTATGCCTTTTTTGTGCTTATATATTGCACAAATCTTATTTAGGGAATATATATCACTTGGTTAATAATAAACAGCAGATGAACCAAAAATATTTCCATTACTTTAGGAAATATTGAGCATTTTCTGAAAAATCTATACAGGGGAGTGTTGTCTTTGCCAGCGGATTGTGTATTTAAATGAAAAATACCGTTTTAATAGCAAAATTAAGTTGTTTTTTAATTTTCATACGACGTTTTTTTCCCTTAAGTTCGCTTAAGTATCGCTTTCGCTCAGCTTTTTTTTTTGTAAAATCTCTACTTTAGACAATTTTTTCTTCCTTGGCGCCATGCTGAAAAGATATGTGTATATGAAATAATGACCAATATATATCGATACCTTAAAAGAATAGTGTAATAACTCAAAAACTCATATTTGACGGCAGTACTGTAACAACTCTGTTTTTTTTGTTGCTTTTTATTTAAAAAAACAATTTTGCTTTTCAGTCCTAAGCGGCACATTTTTCTACATAATAATAATGTAAAATTTAGAATTTTAGTATAAAAAAACAACAAAAAACTCGAGTTGTTACAGTATTGCCGTCAAATATGAGTTTTTGAGTTATTACGCTATTCTTTTAAGGTATCGATATACAGACAGTCCTCTGGAGGTGGAAACAGTCCACTGCTCTGTTATGGACCAGAGGACTGTTTAATTTGATTTCATTGGAAGGTAGCACAAAATATAATTACTATTATAAGAAAATAAATTTTGTACAAATAAAATATAATATACAAAAACAAATGAAAATAAATCTTGCCAAAGGACTGTTCACTGTCAGGTTGCGAGAAGGGTTCCACAGATTGAATCTCGTGCAGCTTTAAAAAAAAATAGCGTCCGGGCACTTTTGGTAACAAACGTTCAACTTTAGGTCATTTGTGTGTTTTTACATGCAACAACGCAATATTTTAAGCTGTAGACTACGTGGTGCGTAATTTATTATATAGCCAGGGGGACTGTTCACAAAACGCGAAGACAAACTTTAATTCACATTTTTAGCTTTATAAACATATATTAAAAGAAAAATAAGCAGGTCTAATTAACAATCATATAATATTGTTCAAATAATCAAATAATATAACTGATCCCTAGTTATTGTTATAATTAATTTGAATTTAAAGCAACCGTATTGCTTTTAGTCGCAGCAAGTTACGGAATCAATCCCAATTTTTTCCGGACAAGATGGATCGGAATGCGGTTTTCTGCATTTGCTTCTAAAAATTATCAATACAAATATCACCTAGGTGGGAATATCCCGACGGTCGTGGTTGCATCGCTGAAGCCAAAACTGCATACAAAAAATGCATTTCTTGAGACGCCCTTTGGACGAGTTAATAAATTTGTTAAAAAGAGTCAGAATTGGCCCAGAATAGGTGCCCTGGGGTTTTTGAGGTCGCTGATCACGATTATGATGTCCAAATTGCCACCCTGACCACCTGGGGCTCAGGAACGCCGACGAAAGTCATCTCCGTGGAACTCTCACAAAATTCATCCCGGGAAGGAAAGACACTTGGTGCCCGGGTTTTTTTTGGGTCGCTGAATTCAAATATGGCATCGGCGAACACCCCCAGACACCTGGTGCGCCACAACCTGGACGTGAACGTCATCTCCGTGGAACTCTCGCACAATTCATGCGGGAAAGGAAAAACACTTGGTGCCCGATGGTTTTTTGGGTCGCTGAATTCAAATATGGCAAGGGCGAACACCCCCAGACACCTGGTGCGCCCCAACCTGGACATGAAGATCGTCTCCGAGGCTTTCCAGGCACACTCGAAAAAGATGAACCGGAAATCGTTAAGGTGAGTTTTTTCTGTCGCCGAAGCAGAAGTTGACGTCAAAAAGGATTCCCCAAGCACCTGGTGCGCCGCAAGCTGGACCTGGAGATCGTCTCCGAGGTTCTCCAGATATACCCGAAAAAGGGGAACCGAAAATTGTTAAGGGGGCTTTTTGGGGCGTCTCATGATTTCATACATTCATTCATGCGTAACTCCCCCTGGGGCCCCCAAAAAAGTTCATCTAGCCCTGTAAGAATGACGAGATTAATCTCCGGCTACATCTCCAAACTATGCCAAGCGGCCTTTCACTTTTTTCCCAACCGTCAAAACGCTTTGGTGTAAGTATACACCATAGATACATTCTAATGTATCTGTGTATACCATAGATACATTATAATGTATCTCTGGTATACACAGATACTTTCTCCTAAGTCCAGGCCCCGCCCACCAACGCATGGAACGAGCAGTTGGAGGCAGTAAAAACGCGGGACCGAAATACATTTCCAAAGTTCTATCGTCAGAAGAAACGCGTGTTTGATTTCTTGATATTTTTTGAGGATATACTTATTAGAAACAGTTCTGTGAGTCATATTTTTGGTGCATATAAGTGAATAAATGTTTATTTTTCGTGCAGATAAGTGAATGCTTATTTATTTATATACATAAATATATAGAGATATATATCAGTCAAAGATTATTTCCAGCACTCCATATCTCTTGCTCATAGAGATAATTTAATTGTGTGGCCCTCACCATAGAAGCATATCCATAATCAGGGTAAGTTGCTCATAAGTTCGATAATTAACTCCAAATTCGCGTATGTTTATTTGATTTAATTTAACGTTTACTTGTGATCTTTCCAGAATTAATATCAGTAAATATTCTCAATAAAGACAAGTATAAACACAATATATTCAGTTTCCTGAACCAAGAGAACACACATCAAAGGAGATTCCACGGAGATGACGTTCACGTCCAGGTTGTGGCGCACCAGGTGTCTGGGGGTGTTCGCCAATGCCATATTTGCATTCAGCGACCCAAAAAAAAACCGGGCACCAAGTGTTTTTGCTTTCCCGCATGAATTCTGTTAGAGTTCCACGGAGATGACGTTCACGTTCAGGTTGTGGCGCACCAGGTGTCTGGGGGGTGTTCGCCGTGCCATATTTGAATTCAGCGACCCAAAAAACCCCCGGGCACCAAGTGTCTTTCCTTCCCGGGATGAATTTTGTGAGAGTTTCACGGAGATGACTTTCGTCGGCGATCCTGAGCCCCAGGTGGTCAGGGTGGCAATTTGGACATCATAATCGTGATCAGCGACCTCAAAAACCCCAGGGCACCTATTCTGGGCCAATTCTGACTCTTTTTAACAAATTTATTAACTCGTCCAAAGGGCGTCTCAAGAAATGCATTTTTTGAATGCAGTTTTGGCTGCAGCGATGCAACCACGACCGTCGGGATATTCCCACCTAGGTGATATTTGTATTGATAATTTTTAGAAGCAAATGCAGAAAAACGCATTCCGATCCATCTTGTCCGGAAAAAATTGGTTATTCGACCCATTTTTTACGTATCTTGCTGCGACTATTTGGTGACACGCCCAGAGGACTGTTTTTCACCATTATAAAAACGGTTTTGATACAATAAAGTTGATTTAAATGGACACTGCACGTAGAGCACAGGTAGATTAGGTAATTTATTATCTTTTAAAGTTCACTACGAAATAAATAATAATCTCTATTTTTTTATGTAATATTGGCCTGAGCCAACTCGTCCCAGATTCAGGCCTAGTTTACAGAGAAATACCCAAATATATTTGTCATATTCCAAAATCTTTCATAATAATTTGAATCAGAGTTGGTTGTTTGGATACACCTGTGGATCGATTGATTGTGTTTGTAAAATGGCTTCCGTATTTGGTTACCTACATCAAACATGTGGGTGGTTGTTCCATCCACTTCATGGTACTGATCGACGTCATATTTTGTTTGGGTTGGAGAGTGCTTGGTGTGGATTTGGACATGCCATCTAGGAAGATTTTAGTTGTCATTCTTAATTTGATTTAAAAGGATGGTTTTGATTAATCAATAAATCAATGCAATCTGTGATGTTTCAGTGATCATGTTTGAGCCTTTTCATTGAACAGGAAGATAGAAAAGCGATATTTGATTTATTTGAAGCGGACCATTGAATCTTGTAAGGAAATATTCAAAATATAGGTTTATATTCACATCGTTGTGGGACATTACAATTTTCAAAAGTTAATGGTTGGAGTAAAGTTTTACATTTTCTATAGCATAAAAATATGAACGAAGAATGTGTTTAAATTTCTTAAATTTTTCATTATTATATAGCTGTATAATGAAATTGAAATAATGATTAAACGGCGTTGTATTGTGTTATCACCATCTTAATCCACCCTTTTTTATATATACTTTTTTCAAAATTTTATGTTTTTCACGGCCTTCTTTTTTTGATTTTCCCACAAAATCATTTCAAATTCATGCTTGAATAAATTTTTGACTTTTTAAGAAAATTTGTTATTGCATAATAAATTTAATAATATGATATAAGTATTATATAAATCATCAAAATATCTTAATATATTTAATGTTAACCTTGGTTAGTGTCTATAAATATAATTTTAATACTTTTTTAAATATGAAAAGAACTCTAGTTTACATAGTATTTTACGTAACCCCTTAATTAAAAATTATTGTATTTTTATAAATTTATGTTATGCATTTACAATTTAATTTATTTTCTTTTCTTCTTTGAACTTTAAGTAGTGCGTTTTAAATTATATTTACCAGAAATGAGTAATTTCAAATTATACGATTTGCCTATTTGCATTATTTAACCTTGACGTTTATATAAATAACTTGATATCTGTGTTTAGAACTTCCTCTTATAATAAGAAATATTTATGTTATATTCAATTTGGGGTGTAAAGTTTTACTTTATAAAATTACATAATCAGAAAATTTAGCATTACAACCGTTACACGCCGGATTTTAACGATCATATAAATTAAAAATGTTTTAAAACTAACCAACCCCAAAAACATTATACTTTTAAATAGGCAATAATGAGCATCAAGAGATTTGCAGAAAATTATCTGTCTTTACTCGGGTAAAATGAATTTTAATTCAATGCTGGTGAAAATTTTTATTCTAGTTATGTAGTCAAGATCAAGGTTCTGGTAGTAACAATTATAATAAAATTATAAACTTATAATTTTAAACATCAGGTACATTTTTTAATTGTCTATTTTAATTTCAATTTTTAGTTAAAAATTAAAAAACATTATATGGAAGTGGTAAATAAAAACAAGTTTCAATTAATATGTATATTATGTTGTTATATAAGAACTCCAAATGTTCTGTGCTTTATATGTTAATGGAACCAGAAAATAAATCTTTAGTTTCGCATCTGCATTAACAGCAAACACTTGATGCCTATCATGGTTCGCCCACTGTCGAAAGAATTGCAAAAGAAAGCTATAGATGAGCTTAACGAAGATCCTGAGATATTGGAAGAGGATATAAAATCCATACAAGAATGGATTAAGCAACAGCCGCATTTATACGCACCAACCGGTAATATTTTTTGTATTTTTATTTTTAAGAAATTTTATAAAAATAAATAAAATATAACTATCATAAACTCGACCTGTTTGTTCCAGCTTCAATGATCAGTTCTTATAAAACTTCAATAACTAAATAAATCTAAGCTAAAATATTTTCCGAGTTTCTATTTACAATTTTTACTCATATTAGCAATCTGGATACGTTATAGGAAAACGTGGAGTACAATGTTCACGTTAACTGTATTTTGGAAATAACTTTTATAATTCTTAAGTAATTACTTAAGTTAGTATTTAAAAAATAAAGTTAAATATAGAATATATCTTAATAAAATAAAATAAACGGAATCATTGTTTAGAACCAATTCAATTTTTGAAAATTATTTTGTTATAACATGGAAAATTGATTATTTTCAAATTCCTGCTTTCCATTATAACGGATAAGAATGAAAAAAATATCAATTTAAAGAGATTTGTCTTCGTCTAAAGATACCCAAAACCAAAATTTTGTTAAAAACAATAGCAAAAAAATGTCAATTAAATTCAAACCAGCCAACTAAAGTTTTATAAAATGTATTATATTTTCATTTCATTACTGAGTGTTGAACAAAGAACAAAATATCAAGTGTTTGGGTATCTCTAGACGAGGAAAAAAATCTCTTTAAATTGATATCTTTCTCATTCTTATCAGTTATAATCGGAAGCAGGAATTAACAAAAAATCAATTTTCCATATTTTCCTATGTTCAGATAAACGGTCGGTCACCCGGCGTTGTTTTTGATTCTAAAAATACAATTGGTTGAGATCATCGGGTTGATATACAAATATATAATAATCTGATGAATAAAATACTTTAATTTTATTGTATGTGAACTTAACTAATCACAATATCATTTTTTGTGTGAAAATTTCTTGCCGAGTACAACTCGAGAAATATTATACCGGGTGACCAACCTCACACCCGATCATAGGAATATAACATGGGAACTTGAATTTTTCTCAATTACTGCTTCCGACTATAACAGATAAGAATAAAAAATGTATCAGCTTGAAGATATTTTTTTCCATGTCTAATGATACCCATCAGTTAATATTTGGTTCTTTAGTTATTGTTATTAAAACTTTCAAACTTTTAACCTTATGTTGCTCCTTCGAAATGGAAAGTTATTTTGCTGTTTATTTCTGTGATTGCGAGTAATTGATATTACTTCTTTAGAAAATTATATTAAATTATATTAAACCTCCTACATTGTCGGCATGGACGTGTTACCTAGCAAGGGCTTGGGCTTTTTAAAACTATGTTATTTCATTAATTATTCATACCCTTGGAATATTATTAATTTTCATTTAAAGTATTTCTTTTGCTCTGAGTCAGTAAAATTAATTACTTAATCAGTATAATTCTGATTTTATATAACAACCTTGTTATTATGTAACAATTTTTTATTTAGCCAGATTTGGTAATACTTGGTATCTATTTAAATGATAATTATTATGTTCAAATTTTGATTTTTATGTATAAAAGTAATAAAAAAATTAAATTCTATCAAAATTGTTATGGTGTCAATATTGCTATCTTGACAATCGTATTTAACTGATAAATAAATATTTTTTTAAATTTCAGATAAACAATGGATTTTGTCATTTTTGCGTGGCTGCAAATTTAGTCACCAGAAAACTAAATACAAATTTGACATGTTTTATGCTGCCAAATCTTCAATGCCGGAAATCACAAGACCAAGGAATATATATTCAAATGAAATTCAAACTCTTCTTAAGTCAGGGTAAGATTTTTAAGAATTAAAATAGAAAACGAATGAAAAATAAATATATTTTAGCATAATAAGTCCTCTTCCGAATACCAAAAAGTACAAAGGGCCCAAAGTCATATTATTCCAATTTAAAAACTGCGATACAAATATAATTACCGTAGAAAACGTGGCGGCACTTTTTTACATGATGTTGACTACGTTAATGGTAGAAGACGATAACGTAATTGTATCTGGAGATCTGTTTTGGGTTGATATGACACATTTTCCATTAAGCTTCTTTTTGCAATTAAATCCAACATTTTTAAAACATTTCTTTTACTGCATTCAAAGTGTGCTTCCTGTTAGAATGAAAGGAATCCACGTAACAGGATCACCTGGGTTGGCTGAAAAAGTGATTGGCATAATAAAGGCATATATGGCACCAAAATTACGAGAGCGGGTAAGTCAGAGAGTTTAAATTTTTATGATAACAAAATTTATATATACCTATATATTATGTTTTCAGCTGTTTGTCTACAGTGACAGTACATTCAAAAACATTTACAAAATTATACCTAAAAGTCATATGCCCAAAGAATATGGAGGAGAAAATATTACCATTGAAGAAATATCAGGTAAAAAAGATTTTTTATAATATGGCTTTTTATGAATTTATAAGTAATATTTAAAATTTTAGCTCATTGGATGGACAGAATGAAAAGCTATTCTCCTTGGTTTAAAGAAAATGATAAATATTTGACAAACGAAGCATTGCGACCAGGAAAACCCATAGCATTTGATAATGTAATCGGAATTGATGGATCATTCCGAAAAATGAGTATCGATTGAGAAAACATTAAATGTGTATTAGTGGAAAACAACTAAATTTTCCAAACTAATAATTTATAACAGTATACAAATATAATAAATATATTACTATTAATATATTATTATTATATACTCGTATTTCTTTTATTAACTTCAGAATACAAATCGGGTCTAGTCCTAATATGCAACCATAAAAAAGAGCACTCGAATAGTACGAAAAGCATAAGAACAAGTTATAATTAACATCGATTTTTTTTCTTTTAAAATCCTTTTACTTTTCATTAGTCGGATAATCAGATAATCGGATTAAAAAAATAAAACTTTTTACCTAACAAGCGTTGTTACTTATAATGTATAAAGCACGAAATTTCAAGCAAAATGTGATAAAGCTGAATCGAAATTAAGTCAACTTCTCAAAGATAATTCCAATGGTGAGATGAACAACTTAATATTATTTATGGTATGCATTGAAATAATTTAGATAAAAACGGTTTATGTTTTCGTTTACACGCAAAACGAAAGGAAGACCAAACCTGGCATAACAATGCCTAACTTAATGGGGACTCCTCTAAAACTGGCAAACGAAGTCAAGTACCTGGGAATAATACTCGACAAGAAGCTAAACTGGAGAAAACACTTGAAAACCAAAATTAGCAAAGCAGGAATGGTTTTCTGGCAGTGTCGAAGGACAATAGGGCGGTCATGGGGCCTTTCCCCTAAAATCACCCTCTGGCTCTACACTGCGGTTGTCAGACCTATGCTTTGTTACGGTGCACTTGTCTGGTTGCCCAGAACCAAACAAACAACAGCAGCGTCCTCCCTACACCGGATTCAGAGAATAATCTGTCTGGCCGTAAAGGGAGTGATGCGCACTGCACCCACTACGGCATTGGAGGCTCTTCTCTGCCTCCCACCACTTGATCTTCGTGTGCAAGAGATGGCGGTTAAGGCTGCTCTTAGCCTGCGTAGCTGGGGGCTATGGAACCATAGGCGAGGAGCTGTGGGTCATATGCGGATTTTAGAGGACTACTCAATTAGAGTACATCTGCTGCACCTTGAACCTGACAGAATCTCCCCTAAATATATATTTGACAGGAAATACAATATCCTGTTGAATCCAACAGAAACCTACAACTATGACATATGCCTATTCTCGGACGGTTCCAAAAACAATGTTGGCTCAGGAGCAGGCATTTTCTCTGCTGAACTTGACCTAAACATAAGCATACCGCAGGGCAGGCACACATCAGTTTTCCAAACGGAACTTATGGGTATACTGCACTGCGCAAAAATAGTCCAAGATAAACTTATCTGCGACAAAAACATTCAGATATCTACAGATAGTAGAGCGGCACTTGTGGCACTGAGGAGTCACAAGGTCACATCTGGTCTGTTGCTAGAATGCATTCAGACTCTAAATGAGATATCTAACTCAAATGTCATTTCACTTTCGTGGGTGAAAGGGCATCGAGGTAACGAGGGTAACGTAAAAGCGGACGAGCTGGCAAGAAACGGCTCCAACAGCCTTCCCTGCGGTCCGGAGCCGATGATTGTACCAGCTGTCAAAACTATCGATATCCTCCTAAAACAACACATCCTAAAACTGCACTCTTGCAGATGGGCAAAAGAAACTGAATGCAGACAAGCAAGGGCAGCGATCAAAGCACCCTCTAGTAGGCATTCAAAATATTATTTGAAGCTGTCCAGAGTCAATCTACGGACAATTGCAGGGATTTTATCTGGACACTGCAAACTGAACAAACATCTCAACACAAATAGGACTTGTACATAACCCAAGATGTCGGGGATGTAATATAGCAGACGAAACCGCGGAACATGTGCTCTGTCACTGTCCGTCGCTAGCGTCAATTAGAGGTGCCATGCTAGAGGACTTCTGGCCTAACATGGCCAGAATCAGCGAAACTCCGCCTGCCAAGATACTCGAATTTATCCTGGCGACAGGGTGGCTTGAGGACTGACAGGACAGAGGGCCGCAGCATTCGAAGGCAGTACAATGGGCCCGATTTAGTGGCCTAAGTGCGTGTGGGGATACCTCCCTACCCTCCTACCTAAAATCCAGAATCCAGAATAGCTTTGAAAGTTGGAGTAGGAGTAAAAATTATATTGCTACATCTTCATCATTTGAATGGTTTCTTACCCATGTGAATTTTCGGTATCAGATATTGAGGATAAATTTTGTCTTACCGCTCCCCGAAAACAAGAAAATAATTTTTTTATTAAAATTTATTTTAAGTATTCTTGTTTATTTTTCTTTATCTTAAGTAACCGATTACGATATTAGTGTTAGATAAAAAAATTCCACCCCATCAGTCGGGTCAAATCAGACTACGAAGTGTTTACGGATTTATTGTAGTAACTGAATTTCAAACAAATAAGTTGTTCATTATAGTAGTAACTGCAATAATTATTTTCGTAACCGTTAAAGTTATAGAAATTCAGAATTATTGGAAAAATATTGGTGTTACGTATCATGCGACATGGCCGATTCTTGGATACATGACGCCATTTTTAGTATTCAAGACAAAATCTTTAGTAGAGGTAACTCGAAGTAACGAAATATTTTTTAATTTTTAGACTGAATTTAAACAGCCATTCTCATTGAATTAACGCTACGTATAAATTAGTCGTTAATTAATAAATAATAAACTTATATTTCTTATAATGAAACTTCGTTTTCAAGCAGGTATTTGTCGTAAAATATATACAAATTCACGTACAGTCAAATATATCCATGAAAACAAGGTTTTCAAGTAAAAGTTCTTAATTTACGTAATGTTAATTGAATGAAAACGATTCTTAAATTTCGTTCATATCTTCAGAAGTTGAACAGAATTTTAGCACAATATCCTCACAGCCATCTGGATTGTGCTGAATCTTTTGGATTTCAATTCTTGTTATCTCTGGTTTCAAATAATCATAATTTGAAGACGAAATCTTCTACCAGTAGAAAAATGAATTGGCAATTATTTTTTCTTTTCAGATATGTGGGAACAAATCAATTTTTGCATCAAGTATTAGTTGTTGCGAGCAGCTAATGTAATTTCGCAAAAAACCAATAAAAAGGAAAGCAACATTCATGTATTGCTTTTAATATTTGTTAAACCTGAAAATATAAAAGTTTTGCTGAAAAACCGTTAAGTAACGGATAATGAAACAATCACTAAAAGGTTAGTTAAAACTTAAAAAACAAAAGTTCAATTTAATTCGTAGTTTCTTTAACACTATAATGTTCATTATCTTTCATATCATCTTACTGAACTTTGTATTTCTCTATTTTATTATATTCAGCTCATTACTTCAGACCTTGGGTGGACGTAATTCAAAATTAACTCAAATTCAATACTGTCGTATCTTCAACGTCTAAAACTGTTTCGAAACTTTTAAGCGAAAGCGCAGATTCAAATGTGCAAGCTAAAATGGCATTTGACCTGGGTCAGACAGTTTAAAATTTGTTTAGAGAATCAATGCTAATAAATAATGCTGCCATGCAGCTTGTGGTGAACACTGCATTCATATCCATGAATGCATGTGAAATGCTTTCAATTTCCTAGGCTATACCTAGACATTACCGGAAGAGATAAGATGAAATACAAAATATTTCAAACGCCGACTTTCAGTAAATTTCTCATTTTTTAAAACTTCTGTCACTACAGTTGTTACAAACACAAAATATCTTTTATGCATTTTAAGATTGCAATTAGATGGCTAAAAGCTCCAAAGAAGTACAAATTGGCACCGCCAACTCGGCGTCAATTTTTTCTAGAAAACATTAAATTGCTAGATTACTAAAGTTTTTCTTCTTTTAAGGGTTAGGCTAATTTGACGAGCTGAAAATGAGCCTTCTTTACGATTTTTTTTACACTACCAATAAATCGACAGTAATGTGGTTTTAACAACCTATTTTACACATCTCAAGTACACACGATTATTATGAATGATTAACAATTTCTTATTTTATAGAAAAATTAAGATCGATTTTTCGGTAAAAATTAAAAATTTTTGTTAAAACTGATTACATTTTGTGAAAAATTCATATATTTCAATAATCATGTGTACTTCAGTACATTCCGTACTAGAATTTTGAATGAAAAGATGGATCTGTAAAAAAGATCAGTTTAATCAAATTAGATGTTCAACAATTTGAACAATTGTTTTAATAAAAAAAAAAAAATTTAATTTAAATAACATTTCTTTTTTTTTAATTTTTTTTATTTTTTTATTTTCTGTTTTTTTCATTTTTTTCATTTTTTTTTAAATTTTTTTAATCCCCTTTAACATTGTGGCGGTTGTCATAACAGCGCGAAGGAATGAAACAATACGGGAGTGACATTGGTCGCAAAAGTTGTCCACCTCGATGATAAAATTGACGTGTTTTTGCTTTTCTTGAAAAAAAAATTCTGCTGGTCCCCCTGGGTTGATGATTTGCCCTCTTCAACAAAAATCCAGGGTTACAGGCACATCTGAGACGAGCTCAGCAAGCTGCCTCAGATGTAAAGCAAGTAATATGCTCACAGACAGATAGAAGACAGCTCGAGGTCAAGGCAAACAGAATTTATCCTAGCCTAAAAGTGGAATAAGAAGAAGATACATCCTTTTGAAAACATCAAACTCATGTAAAACACAAAAAATATGTAGTGCTAAAAAAATTAGTAACTCTTTGTATTCGATATGACCTCAAATAGCATCTAACACATTTTGCTGCTCACCCCCCTTAATTTAATTTTTTTATTAAAATTGGTGTCAAACGTTTAAGCTTCGTTTGAGCCTCAACGATCGCAGAGCTATTTGCGAATACTCTTTGGGGGAGAGGATGTGGACATAATAACCCCCCCCCCCAAGATGAATTTTGGGGTAAAATTGGTAGCAAACGTATGAGATTCGTTTTTGTCTACCTCCGAGCAAGTTGCGCATGAAAACTTTAAATTTTAATTTCGTAAACAACTTTTTATTAAGTTTGTAAACAAATGAATTTGAACTCCAAAAGTAAGTTTCTAGAAATTTTAAATGATTATAGGTATACCATTAGATTATTGAATTTTCCATTACGACTTTAACTATTATAGTTGTACAATGCTTCTTTGTTCCTTTATTGGAGGTACCTTTATATGAACTTTTTCGGACTTTCAAATTGGCAGCACAATTGTATCCAGAACATAATTTCAAAAGTTTTTAGTTTTTATATAAGTTAACTAGCAGTTTACTTATAATAAGTGTGTAGACAATGGAACTCGATTGATGTGCACCTCAATTAGTTAACTTGACTGAACTTGAATTTGAATACTACAGCACCCCACACCATTGTTTGAGAGCAAAATCAGGAATGCAGAAACATAAGGTAATCTCTCCCAACTTATTAATAAGTTTGATAACAACAAAAACTATCGGTAACAATGAAGCTTATTGATAAAAGGAGGAGATCAGTACAAAATCAGAATCCGATACCATCAGTCGTGCCTCAGATCAAAGTGCTAATTTCAACTTAAATATGTTATCTACATTGTATTGATTCAATTAATCAATATAATTATTTTGCTAAAAAAGTTGTCGGAATTCTAATCTGTCAACCATCGATCTAACGATTAACAAAGTTTAGAGAATTTTAAATAAGCAACCACAACGTTTCTAATGGACATAAAACTGAACATTTAATTTATGACAAACAAGTTGAATAGAATAGTACAATGTTGTGGTCAAAAAGTAATTGACACTTAAACTTGTTCTATTTTGTTTATCATTCCCTCAATTTTCAACAGATCTTTACCATTTTAAGCTGACCTCTAAGTTTAATTACGATGCATGATTATGACAAATTTCATAACATTTGGTTATTAAGTTTAACCCATGCGATTGATATTATTTGTTTTCATACCCTAACCACACACACTGACATACAGACATAGGGAACATTTTAATAATAAAATTTCAATTTTTGATTTTTGAATCAATTACAATACTTCTCCTATGCACAATTATATTTATAAAATATCTCTATAAAAAGTTATATTAACTTACTACTGCTGTACAGGGTGGTTCAAATTCGAATGTTCTTATGGGAAATTCGGTAACTATAAGAGATACGGAAAAATGAATGGCGCATCATCAAATTCTTTTTTTGAGAAAAGCTTATTAGTGAAAACCGGAATTCGATATTGAAAAGATTTACTTTAATAATTGTTAATATAATATTGTAGAATGTAAGTACTATATCTTCGCTATTTTTACCTACATTCTACAATATTATATTAAAAATAATTCGCTAAACGTATATTATACATTAATAATTGTTGTTTTGCTGTCATTTGGAGTAGCGTTGAATTGCCCGCTACAGCCTCCATTGTAACCTTCGTTTGGAATTTTTAGCTTTGTCAATCCCGTTTTATTTAATTTAAATTCAATTTTGTCACTTTTAATTTGCTAAAAGAACATTCTTATGCCCTCTATCGGTTAATAGTATAATTAAGCCCATTTTTAAGTAATTACCGATTCATTATTAAACGCAGTTACCTGCAAAACCCCCTTTCCCTTTTGACGATTAACTGCGCATCGGCTGCAGCGAGCAGTCCTTTAAGATCAGCGGACTCCTTAGGTTGTGTGTTGGGAAATGGTTTCCTTTTTGTTGAAAAACTTGGAAAATTTTAGTGTTGCCGTTTAAGTTTTGGGGTTCTTTATGATCTAGGCAGATCAAGAACCATTCTGCACTTGTTGCAAGTTTAATTCACAAATTCCAAGAGATTATCCAACATTGCGCAATCCCAGGTCGATTGCGTTTCACTTGAAAATTTGAAGAAAAACCATTTCAACATCATCATTGCAGACAACTCAATATCAACCTTTGTGGACTACTGGATTTAACATCCCGAAACGTTGTTGGTTACTACCATTTGCACCCCAGTGAGGCGATGATTGCAGATTTAATCGGTCGACCACGTTGTTCAGCGTCCATCTTGTTTAGTTTTCAACGTTAATCCGCTTACTCTACACAACTGTAAGTGACTACGATTCTTTTAATTAACATTCCTCAAAATTTGATTTCACCAACAATTAACGGTCCCCCTTGTATTGAATTTCTCAAAAATTTCCGTTGTGACGTCATCCAGTAACCTTGTCGGTTTGAACCATCCCCAGCATTTGTGATTACCGGTTTTTTTGCATTTTTTAACCGACCTAAGCAACTTTCAAAATTTTAAGAAATTAACTTTTAACTTTCATGTTATTTAGTTTAGTGCCACTGATATATTGAAATTCAATTCTCGTTTGATTGACGGTAATTTTGGTTCCACTGCCGAGGTGAATTGAGGTGCTCCATGCAAAGCGTATTTTTGGTTGATCTTGATTGCTTTTGACTAGCGCTGCGGAACTTTGACTTGACTCCTTGGAGGTCATCGTTGCAATTGTTTTGTGTTCCTTTGTGCGACGCCTCTGCGAGTCGGGGATGCAAAGTATTGTTTTGTATGCTTGCTATTTTAATTATTGGATTATCTTCAAAATATTATTTCAAAACTCTATTGTGTTAATTGGGTTGCCGATTCCTAAGGCAACATTCTATTGTATTAAATTTTTAATGTTACGACAACATATTATGTGAAAAATTATATTATTTACAGGTATTGAAAATTAATGTTAAGCTTCATCTCATCATTCATTTAATTTTAAGCATTATAACTGTCCGGAAACCAAAATTATTATCAACCTTTAAGATCTCGTTTGTGGTACTTCTGCAAATTATTCACCAACTATATTTTTATAATTTGTTTTTGTCATTAATTAACCTTTCATTAAAATTTATTAATTTTTCCTTGACCTATCTTTCTATTGAATCTACCTGCCCAAAATCATATTTAGTTGAAGATTCCATCTCGAGCCGAACTCAACTCAAGGTAAGATTTAGTGACATTTGCTCGAGTGGCGCCCTCTCGATTTTGACGACTCTTGAAGATTCTTTGAGCAACATCATTTACTCGGACCCAGGATTACCTTGTTTTTCAGCGATCCACGACCTCGCCGACTCGAGCCAGCGGCAATCCTGTGTGTCGGAGCGGATAGCCATTCCCCGCTATCAGTTTTGAGACTTAGGGCAGTTTGAGCCCGTCACACAATTTAGATTCACAGAACTTTTAGGCTGTGTTTTTTCCTCCGAGATTCCTGGCATTGTTTTTGTGTGTTAACGCCTGAGGATTCAAGTGTTCAAGTGTTCGTCGAGTTCCCGTATTACTTGCTTTTGTTGTGATAATATTCGGGTGGTTGGATGGAGTAGTGTTGTCACATACTGATCTATGTCAACTTTAATCAGAGCAGATTGGAAGCGTGTCTTCTAGTCTGTTGTTTTTTATATTTTATGTGATAGTCTATATTTTATGTAACACGCCTATCCTGTTTTTTTGTGAATAAATAAATAAAGTTTTAAATAGGCTATGCTACGTTTGCAGGGTATAATGAAAAAATTTTCAGAGGTTTACTTTGGCCCTCGTATATCGGAGGACAAACTGTGGTCAGCACCTAGAAAGTTAAAGATTTTGATTTACATATTGTAATGATATTTTTAATCAATCCACACAGGCGAATTTTTAATAATTCTTGGTCAAAAGTCCAAAAACCCAAAGTGCGTGTTTTCATAAATTTTCACCTGCATATGGTTTATTGCTTACCTAAGCATCATAAACAACCAGTTTTGTGATACTAATAGGACCTTATTCAAATATATTTTAGTTCAAAGTTATATTCGTCGAAAGAGTGAAAAAAGTGATGTTTTGAAGTGCTTAATTTATGAATATTTTTTAGTGGCTGTTTGTATATATTTGGTGTAATTTTTTATGGATCCTGTTGCCATAGATGAGTAGATTATTTTATAATTTTTGTACATTGTACATTTTTGGTTTAGCTTGTTTTTCTTAAGTTTTTTAAATTTAAATTTATAAATAGCGTTCTAAAATTTTAACAAAGAATAAGTAATTTGTTTAACATAGTTTAACTGTGAAATTAGGCTCAAATAATGTCATAAAGGGTAGTTAACCAGTTTTTGTTAAATTTTGCTGCAATATTTTGCAATGTTGCCCTATATATTTTTTTTAATTTTACCCGATATTTTCCTACATAATATGGATGCGAGACGTATCTAAAAGAAGTGTAATGAGGGAACTTCAAAAAGAAGTGGTTTGAAACAATGGAGTGGCTGCGCGGTAAAACCAGCTTAGAGTAGTGTATAATACACCTTGTATAAATATATATACAGGGTGTCTCAAAAAAAAATTCGCAAGTAAATATAATTAGACAAATCAGTTAAAATAATCTATGGATACTTGTTTTTACCTAATTATATTTACTAGCAAAAGTTTTTTTATACACCCTGTACATATATTTATACAGGGTGTATACATACACTACTCTAAGCTGGTTTTTCCGCGCAACCACTCAATTGTCGTGAGTTTTTAATAAATATTTAAAAAAATATCTTATTTTTCTAAAATATCCAAGCATATTCAAAGTTATAAGCCTGTCAGGCCCTATGTACAGGGACGTGCCGAACCAACTTTTATGAGGGGGGAGCAGTCTTGAAATTGCCAACGATTTTGTTCCTCGCAATATACCAATGAGCTTTTTCTTTTCGCGTTTAGTTTCAAGTGAATACGATAATTTATGCGATTTGTACCAACTAGTAGTTTTGCCAACTGTTCAATGAAAATTACCAACTTTCTTACTTTTTTCCAATGTTGGGGGGGGGGGGGAAATTTTGAATTGTGTTGGTATTGAACTAGCACAGAGATAATTTTTCTATATAAGAAAATAGTAGAACAAAAAAAAAAAAGAACAAAGATCAAATATTCCGAAATTTTAATATACGAACAGTCTACATAAAATATGTTATTAACAAAGAATGAACTTTCTGAGTATTTAAGCACTTGTAAGTCCACGAAATTTAACGAAAAGTATGATTATCTGCTTGAAAAAGTGAAGAATTCTACAGGAATTCAAGAATTATCAGTCGAGTCCGAACAACTGTTACGAAACTTTGTTATACAACACAAAAGGAAATGGACTATATCATCTAGAACTATTAAAGCATTTCAGAGTAAAAATAAATCATGGCTGGAATCTAAGGTACAAATTACCGGTTTCCATAATGCGAATCAAGAACACGAAGTTGACACTCATGGAAGGCCACCAATGGAGTTTTCCAGTTCAAGTGAACGATCAAAACGAAGAAGAACTGAAAATATTCGTTCAACTTTTAGCCCAGAGGAGCTTAGCTATGCTGCTCAAATGCAGTTCCGAGCATCAGGAAAGTTGAACACAGCAGCTGTAATGAAAGATATAGCTCTTACTACGCCAACGAGAGCATCCAAATATAGAAAAGCTTATACCAAAGTTAATGTTATTCCATTTTCGTCTGATGAAGCCTTGTCAATGTTTGTCGAAGCTAAACTAACAAAATTTCAATACAACGTCATCAGAGATGCAGCCAAGAAGCATAATTCAAATCTTTATCCAAATTACGAATCAATTAACTCTGCAAAAAAACGATGCTATCCCCTTGATTTGGTTATTACTGAAGGTATAGCTGAAGTACCTCTTCAAAGTTTACTGAATCACACACTTGTCAGATTATTGCAATCCTTAGAAGAAGTGTTTAATTCGTTGAATTCCGAAGAACTGAGTGATCTTCATTTAATATCCAAATGGGGATGTGATGGAAGCTCTGGAATGAGCGAATATAAACAGAGGTTTTCTGATCCAAGCATTTCGGATGCAAGTATTTTCTTGACTTCTCTTGTTCCGGTACAATTAGTTAAAGGTGATCCAAATTCCGAAGAAAAACTTATTTTATGGCAAAATCTTCGTCCTTCTTCAACTAGATATTGCAGACCAATTCGTTTTCAATTTAAACACGAAACTACAGAACTATCTCAGTTGGAATTTCAATATATTGAAAATCAAATTTCATCTTTGAATCCAACAAAAATTAATCTTCAATCCACCGATATATTCGTTCATCATAAATTGCTTTTTACAATGATAGATGATAAAATCTGTAATGCTGTCATGGGCAATTCTTCCACTCAAAAATGTTACCTTTGTGGCCTTAAGCGCCCTTCACACTATCCGATTTTTCTTTGGATTTCTCTCACGAGTTTTACCCTTAGGGGTTAAGCTGGTTTTCAGTTCACACTATATGTTTGCTTACGATTACGGATGATCACGAACGAATACGGGTGAGCAAGATCAAATATTTCAAAATTTTGAGTTTAGGTTAGTGTACAGTTATCTATGGTACAGTCACTAGATAGTTACACAGTGGCGTAGCGTGGATTTCTGGTACTGGGGGCCAACCCTAAATTTGCCGCCTCCTATTTGCACAATTAAGCAAAAAAAGTATTTCTTATATCAATTTATTAGATATTATTAAAAATAATAATAATGAGGATCAGTTGAAATATCTGGGAACAGATAAACGTAAAGGCACAACATCGTCAGAGGTTTTGTATTTTGTATCGCAAAATAAACAAACTATTTAGCCTTTTCGTGCAAAATGTCTTGCAACAAAAAATGATAAATAAACAACAATATGACAGAAACACGTAATATATGGGAAGAAATCTGTTGTTTAAATTAAGGTATTCAAGAATTAGCAGGCCCGTAGTTAGACATTGGTCAAGAGGGGGGGGGTTTATGGAATGAAAAAAAGGTTGGCATATGCCCGTATTTTAAATTAATATTTGTAATGATGTCATTATTAAGAAATACTTAACCCATGGGGGGGTTTTAAACATACTTAGGTTATTCGAGTAATTCGAATAATTCGATTATTCAAATAATTCGAATATTCGAATAATTCAAATATTCGAATAATTCGAACATTCCGAATAATTCGAATATTCGAATATTCACAATTTCCCGCTCCCAAATGAATTTATTATTATCGTCGCGTCGTGTCGACTAGTAGTAAGTAGTAGTAATAAAATAATACTATAAAACTTTTTTTTTATTTATATTTTATACAATGAACAAAGAATACAAAATCTTGTAAAAAACTAAATTAAACTGTACATTCTTTTATATTATGAAATATTGCTGCTGAGAAAACATATCTTTTTCACGTTTTCACTTTTTAAGCAAGAACGCTTTGCAGTTATAATGTTGCCTGCTTTGGAAAAAGCTCTTTCGGAGGGTGTAGAAGTTGCAGGAATACACAGATAACGCATATTTAATTAATTTCGGATATTTATTTTCATTACTTATCCACCATTGTAATGGGCACATATGTTTAGGTATGATTGGTTCTGCAAAATTTCGATCAACTTCATTATATGTATTTGTATTGCCTACTTCCTCGTTAGGAAACAAAATGTCAAACGCGGTCTTTCTCTTTTCTTCAGGGTTAATAATTTCTTCAACGGCATTTTGGACAATTAAATCTTGCTCACTTGATAATTTGTTAGTAAAATATTCTTTTGTTTTAATTAAAGTTCCCAACAATCTTTCTTTATTTTTAAACCGTGGATCCATAAACGTACTAATGTCCAAGAGTTCAACTTTTTCATTACCAGTGAGTGAATTATAAAATACATTTTTAAATCTTAATTTGAATTCGACCAGCAATAGTTCTTTTAAGTTTTTCAAACCTATTGAGTCATCCTGTTTCACGTCGGAAATGAAATTGTTTGACAGAGACTGGAGAATCGGCATCACCATAGAAATTGTGGGTTGACTTTGAGACGACAATAAAGTAGTGACCAATTCGAAGGGTTCCAATATCTGCACAACATTTTCTATGACGTACCAGTCTTCTTCATTTAGGATTAATTGCTGGGCTTGGTTTCGCGCTGTAACTGTCCTATCAGACAAAACGCTTGTTATAGACTCACGTTGCTCTAAAATTCTACGTAACATGTAAAATGTTGAATTCCAACGTGTTTTAACAGATTGGATTAGTTTGTGGTTTTCCAAACCCAATTGATTTTGCTTCTGCGATAAAGCAGTTGTGGCTATGTTGGAATGTTTAAAATGGCCAACGACGCTGCTACATTTGCTAATTGTTTTCTTAACGAAGTCTTCTTCCAGTACTTTATTTAAAACTAGTTGTAAGGAATGAGCAAAGCAACTAATGGAATCATATGGCAACCCTCTAACTGCTCCAACAATATTTGGAGCATTGTCATGCACAATTGCTGTACATTTTTCATAAATACCCCATTCCGTCAATATACTCTCAATTTTGTCATGTAAGTTTACCATAGTGTGAATTTCTTCCATTATCTCAGTGGTAATGTTTCGTGTTACATGCTCCCAGTTTGAGTTGATGTAATGAGCAGTTATTGTAATATATGATTCACTTGTTCGTGAACTCCAACAGTCAGTTGTACAAGCAATGTTTGTAATCTTATTGAATTCTTCAACACATTTTTGCTTTTCTATTTCGTACAGAGCATCAATGCGTGACTGGATTGTCTTTTTAACGGGAATTTCGTACGAAGGGGCAATATAAGATAATAGCTGTTTAAAATCTCGACTTTCACCGAATGCTACTGGTAACATATCAACACAAATCATTTGAGCAATTAACTTTGTGATATTTTCTTGTTTTGGCTTCGTTATTTTAGCCGATGAAAATATTTCAGTCAATTTTGGTTGCACAGGTATTATAGGTCTATCACTGCATGCTATGCTTGATCCATTTTCATCAACAAGATCTATTTTGCTGCAACTAAAATTAGAATTAATATATTATCAATTTTATAAGTAACCTATTTTGTATTTGGCATTTTACTTACCTAGTTATAAGATGGGCATATTTACTTCTTATATGAGTCCATAGATTACTAGTAGTCGCTTTGATGCTATTGTTATAATTACAAAATTTGCATTGGGCACAAGTCTCGTTTTTTTCAAAATAATTCCATATTTTTGAGCGAGAAGTCATTTTTAATTTATTTTTTTACTACTGATTTACACTAATAAGTTAATTGTTCTATCTAAATTGTTATTACTGATTGAGAGTTAATTTCGCTTAGGTATACAATAAAAATTAATAAATTTAAATAGGTAGCAATTATGTTCGACAGTTACCAAATATAAAAAAATAATATTCCAATTTCAAATTTTTCGAATATTCAGAATTCAGATTAGATTACATTCAAACATAGGGTCGGAATCTTTTAGATTTTCGGTGTGGTGCTCGCATAATCTTCAATATTATACATAATGTAGCTTTGCTAAATTTATTTTGAATATTATTAGAATTTGTAGTGTGTTGCCGGCCCTGTTCTTAAATAATCGAATAATTTAAAATTCAAATAATATGTCAATATTCGAATAATCTGAATATTCGAATATTTTGAATGTTTTCCACCACCAATTGCACCACCTATCCTTAAAACTTAAGTTTTACTTTAAATGTTATTCCGACCAATAGGGATTGACCAATGGGCAATCAGTGTACAATGAAATGGGGTGGGGACTAGCGATTTAAGAAAAGTTTAACGTTAAATAATTTGAATATTCAAATAATTCGAATACTGAAATTATTCGAATATTCAAATTATTCGAATATTTAAATTATTCGAATATTCAACTTTTTCGAATACTCAAATTATTCGAATATTCAAATATTCGAATATTCGAATTTGATTCCCAGCCTTAGCAATTTTAAATTGGCTTATTTACTAACTTAAAGTTTAAAAGTTTCAGATCGAGTTAAATTTTTAACAATAAAAATGTAAATACAGGGTTCGCCACATTTTTTTATTTATCAACTGCATAAAACCGTATAACCACATACATAACCTTAAATTTAAAGTGTCAATTTTAATAATATCGATAAAGAAGGTTTTAGACGTTAACGGCAATCATATGCAAACTCGAGTGAAAATAGACACTGCCCTAATCGTATAGGATTCGGTTAGGATTTTGTTACGAGTCGCTTTAGAGTTCAGATTCGAGTCTTTCCGCACGACAAATCATACAATGTGAACTGAAAAATATCTGCTTTCGACAACTCGTACGAGAAATCCTAGGATAAATCGGATAGTGTGAAGGGCGCTTTACTTCAAAAGATTTCAATAAGATTGATCTAGCACTCGATAAGGAAATTTTGGACGAAACGAGGTATCAATTTGGATTATCATCTTTCAGCAATCCGGAAACCTCATCAAGAATAACTGGGATTGATGAGGAAATAATCTCTCGATTTAGAATCATTTTATTAACTATTTCTAGCGGTTATTCCATTAAAATCGACCCGTTTAAAAATTATTATCTGGTTACTGCTAGGAAGTTTGTCGAATTATATCCTTGGTATAATATGCCTACTAGTGTACATAAAAATTTAATTCACAGCGCTGCAATAATTGAAAATTCCATTTTACCTATTGGACAACTTGGTGAAGAAGCCCAAGAGTCCCGCAATAAGGACATTAAAAAATTCAGAGAATCATTTTTTAGGAAATTCTCAAGACAACAAAATATGGAAGATCTCCAGTATGAGAAAACTCAGTCCCAAAGCTCTGAAAAAATATCCATCTGACGTGTCAAGTTTTTTGATGAACCTAATATTCCCAAAAATACTCATGAGCTACCTGAAGACAAAAGTGATTCTGAGTAACTAGTTAAGTTTCAGTATTCTGAATCTTATAGAATTGAAAATATTTCCAAGCTAGTATTTTAAATTATATTGTTTAATATTATTGTTTACTAATAAATAAATAATTACAATTATTATCTATTTATATTGTTTATGTATTTTTATGTGGTGGGTGGTCAAAATTTTACGTAGAATTCAAATATAAAACAAAAATCGGGAAATAAATTTAAAAGATTGAAGATATCTGTTTTGTGGGCACTCTGTATAAATAAAAATTATTTTTTTAAATGCATGAAAAAAAAAACCGACGAGTACAAGCGTTTTTAAAAAAAATAACTTATACATATTTAACAATAAATTATCTGAATTTTATGAATGACTTTTGAAACATCCTGTATAATTCTGTATAGTAATCTTGTATAGTAATATCTCAAAAATATAACTTTATTTAAAATTGTTGTAATTTTTAATTATTTTTTTACTCTTTTATTATCAAAATATCGTTTTATATACAAAAAATACTTTTGGCCAGGATTTCTTAAAAATTCGCCTGTTTGCAATCGTGAAATCAATAAAAAATATTCACTATCCACTACGGCTTCCAAGTCGGAGATTCGAAGACTTCTCGGGGTGGGTTCCAACCTTTTAGTTTGAACAATTTCAGAGGTCAGGGAAAGAATAACAACACAATAATCTCGTCGAATAAACAAATTGAAATTTAATTCTCTTATTGGTGCTTTAAAATGTGAGAACAATAATCGAACCACATTTATTAACGGAACAAATTTGGTACAACTGAATTCGATTATTAAGTTTACTATGTGTTGTTGTGTTTAAGGGTGTTTCCAAAATTATAAAGTTAACAATATAAAAGTTTTTTACTAATAATCGTTTGTTATTTACCCTGTTCCCATGCTGCACGGCACGCCAATGAAATTCTTTGAACGCTCCCAATAGAGCAGTTCCATTCCTCCACTCCAAAATAGCTGCCGAACAGCAACTTGGTGGTATGGTTGGTGGTATTCGACATAAGATTTGTTAAGGATTCAAGTGTTTTCGTTATAAAAATGTATTTTTTATAGAATTCTAACTAGTTCTTTCAGCATTTTTAGCTTCTATGACACGGTGGCGATTGTTTTTTAATAAATGGATCTACTAAAATCCACTATACTTACAAATAATTAAATAATTTGTATATGTATTAAATTTTTGAAAATTATTATTATCTAGAGTTTTTTTTTAAATCTCTGTATCTCTAAAATGGTGCCACAAAATAGAAAAATGTATATAAACAAAAATGAAGAGAATGAAATTTTCAACAAAAAATGTTTAATAAGTTTTGCTGTAGAAGCGATTTTTATATGCGAAAACATGTCTTCAAAAGACACGTAGGAGTGTCTCATAGCATAGTAGTGTACGTTCAATATATATTGAATATATATAATTATTATGTATGGATTTGTATTTCGTGAAAGTGGGCCGGTTTTCCTGTAAAGAAAAGCGAAATGTAAAATAAAGAAAGTCAAATATGTGAGTGTACAAAGTATTCGTCACCTCCTATATTACCAATGCAAATAGCACATTTTGAAATCGTTTTTTGGCATATAAAAATCGCTTTTTAAAAATTTTATGGTCTTCAATTTTGTTTGTATACATTTTTGTATTTTGCCACCCCATTTTTGACTGACAGCGACTTAAACAAGACTCGGAAAAATACAAAAAATATTATCATCTGTAGCTCAAAATCGGTGCAACGAAATAGAAAAATGTATAAGAAGTTTTTGTTGCAAATTTTATTCCCTACATTTTCGTTTATATATGTTACGGTCAATGACGTAAATTGGGCATTGACGTCAATGGCCGGGCAATGACGTCAATGCCCATTTACGCTGGCCATTAACGTCATTGACCGGCCATTGACGTTAACGCCCGTTAACGGTGGGCAATGTTGTAAATATTTTCATCTGCTTGTAACATTTACGTCTTTGGCCTGTCAATGACGTTAATGGCCAAAACGGATTGGGCAATGATGATATTATGGAATAACTACGATAAAGAACAGTTAAGTAACGATTTAAATAATTTGACAGCCAAATGGCAAGTGATATTTACGTACATCTGCTGTATTCATTGTAATATAATATACTAATAATTTATTAACAAAAATAAAAAAATTAAAAAATAATGAAATAAATTTTTTTAAATTAATCATTTTTATTCTAGCACCGGAATGACCCATGGCACTGAGGATCTCAAATTTTTTTGCTGGCACGACACTCACATTTATTATTTTTACATCAATCCTTGCAATGACAACACTTGTAATATAACAAGCTGTAACGCTGTAAAATACTGCTTTGAGTTGCTGATTGTGTAAGAATAATCCCATTTTCTTTGGTCGTATCACTAATATTTTCTAACAAAATTAACTTTTCAGTATCCCTTAATAACTAGTATTAATTGCAAAGGCACATTTAATATATTACTTTCAGATGGAACCTATAGAATAATAGTTTCATCATTACCCATCCTGTGTAGGGCATTGACGTCATTGCCCGGACTATGATGTAAAAACCACACATGAAATTTTAAATGTCAACATCGACCAAAATGCATGGTCATTGACGTCAATGACGTTAATGTCCAACTAAGCTGGGCATTAACGATATTGTCCGGCCATTGACGTTAATGGCCGAATTGTCATCATTGACCGTAACATACCGGGTGCTGAATGAGTTAGCCGAACATAGGAAATTAACATGTAAAAACTTATTTATGCAAATTCCTGCTTCCCTAATTATTTTAGAGAAAAAATGAAAGACATAAAAGTAGTGCAGAAATATTAACTACAAATGATAAAACCATTAGATTTCATCTAACTTTTACTTAAAAGGTCAAAAAATGCTTTCGAGTTTCATTTATCGGACTAGCCATGAAAGTTTCCATGGTAATTATTTTGGAAAATATAAATTAAATTGAATTTATTACATGGTCAGTGCGATAAATGAAAATTTTAACAATTTCAAAAGCATTTTTTGGCTTTTTAAGTAAAAGTTAGATGAAATCTAATGCTCTTGTCATTCGTAGTTTATATTTCTGGATTATTTTTGTATCTTTCATTTTTTCTCTAAAATAATTAGGGAAGCAGGAATTTGCATAAATAAGTTTTTACATGTTAATTTCCTATGTTCGGCTAACTCATTCAGCACCCGGTATGCATTTTTCTATTTTGTCGCACCGTTTCTGAGCTACAGATGACAATATTTTTTGTATTTTTCAGAGTCTTGTTTAAGTGGCTCTCAGTCAAAAACGGGGCGACAAAATAGAAAAATGTATAGATACAAAATTGAAGACCATGAAATTTTTAACAAGAAATGTCTAAAATGTTTTGTTGTAAAAGCGATTTTTATATGTTTTATATGTAACGATTTCAAAATGTACAATTTACATTGGTAATATATGAGGTGACGAATACTTTGTACACTCACTGTAATACAGATTTAAATTTTTCTCGACCAAAACAAAACTTATATTTTATCTTTATGATTGTATTTTTTGTAAACGGCAAAATGGTTTAATTATTTGTCACTCTTTTTTGTTGTTAGATAAACCGTATAAAAATTATAATTGTAAACCCTTAAATATATTATTTAATTTAAAAAAAATTAACTTACCTACTATCAATCACTTGCTATGAGGTATAAAACTGAACTGATAACATTGGAATATCCTGTTGCCGATGCAATGGTAAAAGTGTACTTGTAGTAAGCTGTTTTCCAGGCAAAGCTCTAATTACCATTGGATTTTATATAGGATGTTTAGATTCTAACTCTGTCGTCACACGATAAGCTGCTGATTTTGTCATGTAATATACAGTAGAATCCGCTTAATGTGATCTCGGCTAATGTTATCAGTCGGTAATTGTGATCATTTTGACTGGGAACCGGCCGCTTTAATCAGTTTACATACAAAAACCACCGGATAATCTGATTAAAAAGCCGCTTACTATTATCACTTTCAAAGAATTTTCAAGGAATTTCCGACACAATAATCTCTTTTTCTAAGTATCGTTTTCTGATTTGTAATTGAAATTTTATATCTAGACAAAACACGTCACTCGTTTAAATTTCTATACTATACAAAATGAGGTTTCCCGTTTCATGCCGCGTATCTATTTTCATTTTGCAAATGTGCACTTTGCTTTATGCATTTTAATTTAAGTTTAGTTTATTCTTGCTTTTCTTACGATGTCGACGAAAAAACGTAACGATCTCTCGGTGAAACAGAAGGTAGAAATTATCGAAAACTACGATAAACTGCCAAAAATGGGACAAAGAAATGCCGCCGCGCAATTGAAAATCTCTCAACCGCTCTTGTGTAAAACTTTGAAATCACGATATGAAATCAAACACGCTCTAATTAACAATGCCAAGAGAAGAGAAAGAAGAGGAATCGAACGGGAAAAGACCCACAAGTTGAAGCTGCTCTGAAAGGTTGGTTTACGAAAGTTAGAAACAAAGATGCGAAAGTAAATGGACCTCTTCCCAGACAAAAAGCGGAAATGTTAGCCTAAAAAATGGGAAAGGAAGGGTTTGTAGCGTCCGAGGGTTAGATAAATCGTTGGACGAAAAGAGAAAACATTAGTTTCAAACGAAGTCACGGTGAACAGAAGGACGCTGATTCGAATGCCGTGAATGCTTGGATTAAGGACGAATGGCCGAAGATCATTGAAAAATATGATCCGTCTCAAATCTACAACGCCGACGAGACTGGAATTTACTTCAAAGCATTACCGAAACACACTTTTATGTTCAAAAACGAGTCCACAAAAGGTTGTAAAGTTACTAAAGAAAGATTAACGGTTCTTTGTGCAGCAAGTATGGTAGAAAAAAGAGAGAAATTGTTGGTGATAGGAAAAAGTAGAAATACACGATGTTTTAAAGGCGTGAAGACTTTCCCTGTGCAATACAAGGCCAATAAAAATGCTTGGATGACAACTTCGATCTTCAGTGAATGGTTGGAAAATTGGGATCAAAAATTAACACAAAACATTGTCCTGTTAGTTGACAATTGCACCGCTCATTCTGTGAATCTAACACTGAAAAACATCAAATTGGTCTTTCTTCCACCGAACACTACTTCGCTTATTCAACCTTGTGAACATTCAAGGCATATTATCGGCACGAAATGCGTTCTAAAATTTTTGAAACTATGGATGAAAACAAAGATGAAGAGAATGCACTGGCCGTTAATGAACTAGCAAAAAAAACCAACGATCTGGAAGCTCTGCATTTGTTAAATAAGTCGTGGAATAAAGTTACAGTGCAAACGATAAAAAATTGTTTTCGGCATGGAGGATTTACAGCTGCAAGTGATGGAAATGAAGAAAACACCGGTGCTGAAGAAAATCTGCGATCAAATGACTTAACCCAACAGCAATATGACGATTGGATGAATATCGATAGTGGACTGGAAGTGTCACAACCAAACACTGAAAAAGAAATTTTCGCAACAATCATGAAAGCAAATGGCGAAGAAACAATAGAAGAATTGCCTCAAAATTTGGATGATGATGAAGATGATGAAGAAGAAATCAAATGCCCAACTAACAAGGAAATTCGAACTGCATTGGACGTTTTACGTAAGGGTGTAATCTATAAAGGCGACGAAGAGGATTTTCAAAAATTTGCTAATTATGAAAATTTTATTAACAAATTTCTCACTTGTAACAAGCAATCAACGTTAGACTATTTTCTTTTATGAATGTAAAGTAATGTAATGTACAACTATGGTGTAATAATTATGTACATAATGTATAATAATTAACTATGCAATAAAATCACTGTAAATTAAGATTCTCTAATTTTTCGTTTCTAAAATTTGTTTTTTTCTAAATTTCTCTTATTGTTATCAGTCGGTTAATGTTATCGAAATGTTCTGGTCCCAAAGTGATCACATTAAGCGGATTCTACTGTATTATAAATAGAAAAATTACGTTAAGAAATGTATATTTACATAATAAATACAGTAACTATATTGGTAAAAACTACTAACATTACATACTGAAGTGAATTATGGAATATTAGTTATGGAATATTGTGCTTTACATGTTGAAAGACTGTAAAAATTACATTTTAGGACATGTAATATTACATGCATTTTTTACAGTGAGGTACAAACATAATTATATTTAATAAATTATGTTTTGAACGATCAAAATCTTTATTAATTACAACTGAAATTATCAATATTTTCTTACCTTTATAGGTTCCACAACAAAAATTAATAGCACCCAACACCTTTCTTATAAAATTATAAATGCTGTAGGTTAACAGCTATCGCTGCTCATCAATTATTTATATAAAAACTAAAGTCGACCTTTGCGAACAGATATACTTAAAAAGTTATAATATTTATAACTTATACTTATAAGCAGGGCTCGGAAGTTATAGCACTAAAAAAGCAACATTTGAGCTCTTTTATTTAATATGCGCTTCAAAACACCAAAATTAGCGCCACAAACAGCACCAAACAATGAAAAATATGCAAAATAAAATTGTCAATCGTTTTTTTTTTAATTTTATATATATGGATTTTTTAAATAATTTTAAATTTGAATGATTTGCAGTTATTAAATAAATATTTAAAATATCTATTTAAAAAAAAATTAGAAAATTGATTGACAATTTTATTTTGCATATTTTTCATTATTTGGTGCCGTTTGTGGCGCTAATTTTGGTGTTTTGAAGGACATATTAAATTTAAGAGCTGAAAATTTGCTTTTTTAGTGCTATAACTTCCGAGCCCTGCTTATAAGTATTATACAGCAGAAATATTTTATTTTTAAGTTCTTTTTTCAAAACCCAACCAATTACCACCAGCAGGTAACAAGTTAAAATCAGATTTTCCGATGGATAATGGTATTTCTGTTTTATCGACCACCACTATGCTAAATTTTGATAAAAAATAAAAAAATAATATTTTTGTTTCCAGTAGAGCAAGTCTTGAGGCTAAAATATAATTGATATATAGATAATAATTATTATAATTTTGTAAAACGAAAAAACTATACCTATGCAACTTCTGGGACCCATGCCAAATGGAAAATACGTTCGTGGGTTAAAATTTGACTTATTCTCTTGGCTAAATCGTTCCGGATCAAATTTTTCTGGGTTAGGAAAGAATTGTGGATCACGATGAAGTCCATATACAGGAATCAAAATACCTTGCCCTTTCTTTATGGTTAGAGGTTTTTCGTTCAAATTGTCGGGAACAATTGTGTAGTCCTTAATGCACAATCTATCTAGCATAAATCCAACAGGCCATTTCCTTAATGATTCTAAAAAATGATACAAATGTCATGGAAAATTGGTTAAAATTAATGGGCAAATCTCGCCACAAATCTTATAAGAATAATGAAACTGTAAACTATCTTTAAGACGAGAAAAAAGTACGTCACCGTAAAATTTATTTTACCTGCAAGCACCATATCTAGATATTTCATGCCCATTAATTTTTCGTAGGTAACTTTTCCTTGACAACTCATTCTAACTTCATCTATTTTATTTTGTAATTTTTTCTGTACTTCAGGATTTACAGCCAATTCGTATGATGTTAACGACATAAAAGTTGATGTTGTATCAAAGCCGGCAAAGAAGAAAATGAAAGCTTGCGCTGCAATATCAATATCCGACAACTTTACGTTTCTGCTTTTATTAATTTTATGTTGAAATTTAGCTACGGCTATACCATCATTTACATCATCTTGAACGGCATCGTCGCTTAGGTGACCTTGGCGAGCTTCCATTAGGAGATGTATCAAATCAGGTCTAAAAATGTTTGATTTTTCTCTCTCGTAAATACTATCTTGTATAATATTACAAAAATATGATAAAAGTTCTTCTTTTATTGGGTAAATTCCAAAAAGCTAAAATATATAGGTAGGTAGTATTACGTTAATTATTAGGTTTGCTTGCTTATCAATGAGTTTTACTTTTGCTATGGTAGGAAATAATGTCACCAGTGCGATTCTTGGGATATTAACTGTAGTAACTTCTTTTCCCATTAAGTAGAACTCATTATTAGGTTCTTCTAGAGAATTGCATTTTATTCCAAAAGCAACAGTTGCAATGATGTCGTTTGCATAACGGGTAAAAAGTTCTTTTGTTTCAAAAGATTTTATTTGAAATTGTTGCTTTGCAAAGTGATTTGTGAATTCTTCCGCACAGTCCGATATCAAGTGGAACATAATTTTCATTTTACTGCTTGTAAAAGCCGGGCTTAATATAGTTCTCATGTTCCGCCATTTTTCACCTTCTAATGCAAATAAATTTTTTCCTGCAATAGAATCGTCTTTTGGATTAAATGCGTTCGTTCGATCAATGAAATGGTCAAATTCCTTAATAAGAACCTTATTAATTATATCTATGTCACGAACAACTAAAATTTGCTTCAAAAATTGATTAGTTCCCACATATCTAAAAATAAAAATTATCTACCAATTCATTTTTCAACTGGGTGCTAGAATTCATCCCCAAGGACACAATAAACTCTCCATTATTATTACTATTATTATTTTTAAATCTAAATAATTTTGGAAAATTTAAAGTATTATTTCCAAAACGCCACAGAGTTATAATACTAAGATTTGTTTTATTTGGCTAAGCAATATTGCAATCACTGAAAATTCCATTCATTGTCTATTCAAATGCCAAACAGACAGTTTATTCTTAAAATTCATACTTTAACTTATGACTATTTCATAAAATAAAATAAACTAAGCCCAAAATAAATACAGTACAGCCTCGTTATTCCGGACAGATATAGTTTTGAGTTTGTTCGGATAACCGAGTTTTCCGGATTAACGAGATTTTTTTTTACTTATTTTATTGATTAAAAACCGTTGATACGTATGTATTATTCAATAATTTTATTTTATATAGTTTACATTAATAAAACTATACTAAACAAAATTAACAAATAATAAAAAAGTCAAAATAAAACTTAAAAAAAAAACCAATAGGTACATTTTTGTGTTGTGGTTGAAAAATAGACAAGGGAACAATCCCAAATCTGAAAACAAGTTTTGCCCGTCTGATCTTTTTGCTCTTTCCAGAAAAAATTTTGGAACCGCCCCTGATCGCAATATGGATTAAGCAGCAACTTGTAGTTTGTCATATTAAGGGGCCAGGGGGTGGGGCAGAAAATTAAAAATTAGGGAAAAAGTTTAAGTAGGATTTTCACTTGCAAAAGTAAAAGAATTGAGAATTACACAAATTTGGTCATGAAAAGTCGAGGAATTTTTTATTTTTAAGGAAAAGTCGTGGAATAATTAGGAAAAATTCTTGGAAAATTCGACAAATAAAAAATTTACAATTTTTAAAATTTGAAAAAATTTTAATTTTGATCTAGGGCAGGGGTCGGAAACCTATTGAAACGGAAGAGCAAAAACTTACAATTTACAAAATTTCCCAGTTTTTAAAAAGCCACTAACATTTTTATTTCAATATTATGGTATTTTATCCTGTTTTTATCTTGTGTTTTTACCCTGTTTAAAGTTTTGTTTTTGCAGAATAATACTTTTTATGAGTTTTGAAAATAAAATAATAAAATTATTAGGTAATATTTGTGCGTGGACCTGGAGAGCTGCATCTCGACATCAAAAGAGCCGCAGGTTGTCGACGCCTGATCTAGGGGAAGACTTGGAAAAGTTAGGGAATTTGTTTTTGAAAATTTGACAGAGAACATACACAAGTTTTCAGTTTTTGAAACCGGGGGGCCTGGGGGGTGTGAAACACCCTCCAGTACACCTAAACAAAATTGGTCCCAGAATCTAGCTTTACAGAACCGTGCAATCGAATTAGGGCCACTCACAATTTTTTATTTTTTTAAATGTAATTGTTTAAATTTAGTAAATTTTCAATTTCTGCCAAGTAATATCTATTCAAAAACAATTAAAAACACGCTTTGTAAAAGCAGGTATTAAATTTCACCCTAAAGGACATACCATGATTTGAATTTCTAAAATCCAGGTATATGGGTATTTAACGTGGGGTAGTTTTGTCCGTTGTTGGTCATTGTTTAAGGGACTTGAGAATATAACTGTGCTCTATTATGGTTCAGTCCACCCGACAAGAGTTGTAAACAAGTTGGTTATTGTGTATTTTGATTGTTAGTGTTATTTTTATTCGACCACGTGTTAATTTAAATTTTCAAGTTTTAAAAATTATTTTCACGAAATGGGTAAAAATAAGGACCTTAAATGGGATAAGAAAGTTAAGATTGAGGGTCTTTTAAAATCTGGAAATTATAGCAATCGTGAAATTGCCAAAATGGAAAGGATTTCGCGTCAATCGGTCGATCGAATCGCAAAATCCATTAAGGAAAATATTCCTACGACGTCGACAGGGCGATCAAATTGTAGGGGTAGAAGGAAAACTACCACTCGGGAAGATAGGTTAATAGTTAGACGAATATTAGAAAATCGAAAATCGACCGCGAGAGAAATCAATCGAGTCTTAAATGAAGATGGGATTTCAATTTCTGAACGCACGCTCAAGTCGCGTATGTACGAAGCTGGAATAAAGAGTCGACGACCAGCAAAAAAGCCTAAATTGACTTTGAAAAATCGCCTCACGTAATTAATGGCTGCCCCCTACTTATTTAACTTTACCAATTAAATCAAATAAAATATGAATTAAATCACAATTCGTGACTTCTCGTTTAGCGTTTTCTTCTTTTTATCCAAATTTAATATTTTATAGAAAATTAAATTAAAAACGCTCAATTTTAGAGCCTTCTGAATTTTGGCGCTAGGTGCGGCCCTGAGTGATGTCATAGTTTAGTCTTATAAAAGAGTACTGATGAATTGCATTAATTTGAAATTGCAACTAGAAATTCGTCCGGATTGCAGAGATAAAAAATATAAATTATCCGAAGAGCCGGAATGTCCGGATTACTGGAGTGTCCAGAATAAAGTGTGTCCGGATAAGCGAGGCCGTACTGTATTTATATTAAACTGAATTGATTAAATTTGTTATGGCCTGTATAGTGATCTGGTTATCCTCTTACAGTAGAAATTCAATCATAAAATTTTTTTGATTATAATATAGCTGGAGAAACATTTTTGAGAGAGTCGCAAGCAAATAATTTTGTGTTTTATTTTATTATTATATTGTTATGATTAAAAAGCATTTAAATTAATCTTTACTTACTTGGAGTTTGGATAATTTTTGTATAAATTATGAACTATATCTATTATAGACGTTGTTTTAAATATTAAAAATGGGGCCATATATCCAAGAATCGGCCATGTCGCATGATTTGTAACACCAATGTTTTTCCAATAATTTTGTATTTGTGTAACTTTCACAATTACAAAAATTATTATTGCAGTTAGTACAATGTACAACAACATATTTGGTTTGAAATTTAGTTAGAATAAATCCATAAACAGTATGTAGCCTGTTTTGAACCGATGGATGTGATAGAATTCATTCATATCAGATAAGTTTTCTTATCTAACATAACACAATAGTAATTAATAAAATAGTTAAATACTTAAGATAAAGAAAGATAAGCAAGAATATACTTCAGTTAATAATAAAATGCAATTCAATGAACTTGAAAATAATACTTGAGCACTCATAACATTAAAAACATATTGTCTATTATTATAGAAGAACAAAACACATCGGGAGATTCAGGGTTTAGCACGCAAAGTGCGTCCGAGATCAAAATTCTTGTAGAATTTGGAAGATGACATTAAAATTAAGCGATCAAAATAATCTACCCGTGTATAGAACTGCTAACAACTTAATAATATAAATTTATTTAGTAGTTGATTATAGCCGAATTTAACTTAAAAATAATTTGCCAGTTTTTCTAGATCTTTTTCTTTCTAGGCTGCAGACAGGATCAGAACATAAGTTTGACAAAACCGTTATTTACATCTTCCTGTGTTTTCGTAATTTTACTTTCCAATAACTTTGTATTGTTTTCTATTTTTGTAATTTTTTCTTCTAATGATTTTGTATTGTGTTTTAGCAATTTTTGCATCTTAAGCATCATTAGGGCAAAAAGCTAATAAATCGGAAGCGGAAACCTCTCAGGAGTGGGGAAATCATTTTTACTACGTTGAGACGCCAATTTAATTTACTTAAATAATTTACTCTTCGTTAATCCAAAACAAACCATAAAAGTAATCACCATTAAAATTTCAAAAGCAAATGTAGATTTTTGGCGACTGATATGTCCGCATGGAATTATGATGCTTAAATTATGATAGTTGTTAAGCCTAACAGTAAGTCCAATAGTAAGACAGTGTCTCACTGTTGGACAACAGTAAATGTCTCATTGTTGGACACACTGTCGCAAAAAGCATATCGGTTTTAACTAGTAAAAAGACAGTAGTTTAATAAATTATAAAATCATTAATAAAGACTACATAATTCACACATACTTAGAGAGGAAACATGTTTTACAAAAACCTTTTTAAATTTCTTTTCAAGATAAAATAGTGTATGTGGTAAAATTTACTTTTACTTGTCAGAAATACACTTATTTCCAATATGTACAAAGTCGACAAATAACCGCGGCAAATAATCATTCAAATTCATGGAACGATGCTTCCACTTTCCTGTTAAAAGGTGAGAGAAATTTGAGAGCACATGAAGTAAGAAAAACGCAATGTCTCACTGTTGGACCTGTCTCACTGTAGGGCAGGCTCCCCTATTTATTTACAGAATCAATTATTGTAAAAACCAAATGAGGATTTTTGGAAGACGACAATTTTATTTTTATAATAAATATTAATTTTTGCCAGCATAGAGAATGTTGTCACAAAATATTCGATTATAGCTGAGATATTATATTTTTAATTTCTTTTTTCAAAACCCAGCCAATTACCACCGGTAGGTAAGAAGTCCAAACCAGATTTTCCAAAGGTTAATGGTATTTCTGTTTTATCGACAATCACTATGCTAAATTTTGATAAAAAATAAAAAAATAATATTTTTGTTTCCAGTAGAGCAAGTCTTGAGGCTAAAATATAATTGATATAGATAATAATTATTATAATTTTGTAAAACGAAAAACCTATACCTATGCAACTTCTGGGACCCATGCCAAATGGAAAATACGTTCGTGGGTTAAAATTTGACTTATTCTCTTGGCTAAATCGTTCCGGATCAAATTTTTCTGGGTTAGGAAAGAATTGTGGATCATGATGAAGTCCATATACAGGAATCAAAATACCTTGCCCTTTCTTTATGGTTAAAGGTTCTTTGTTAGAGTTTTCGGGATCAATTGTGTAGTCCTTAACGCACAATCTATCAAGCATAAACCCAACAGGCCATTTCCGTAATGATTCTAAAAAATAATACAAATCTCATGGGAAATTGGTTAAATTTAATCTTTTAATATTTTTAAATAATTTATTTTTTGGAAAATCTTATAAGAATAATAATAATTGTCAACTATCTTCAAGACGAGAAGAAAGTACGTCACTGTAAAATCTATTTTACCTGCAAGCACCATATCTAAATATTTCATGCCCATTAATTTTTCGTAGGTAACTTTTCCTTGACAACTCATACTAACTTCATCTATTTCATTTTGTAATTTTTTCTGTATTTCAGGATTTATCGCCAATTCGTAAGATGTTAACGACATAAAAGTTGATGTTGTATCAAAGCCGGCAAATAAGAAAATAAAAGCTTGCGCTGCAATATCAATATCCGACAACTTTACGTTTTTGCTTTTATTAATTTTATGTTGAAATTTAACTATAGCTATACCATCGGGATCGTCACTTAGGTGATCTTGGCGTGCTTCCATTAGGAGATGTAACATATCAGGTCTAAAAATGTTTGATTTTTCTCTCTCGTAAATACTGTTCAGTATAATATTACGAAAATAAGATAAAATTTTTTCTTTTTTTGGATAAATTCCAAAAAACTGAAAACATAAGTAATACATTAATCATTAGGTGTGCTTGCTTATCAATAAGTTTTACTTTTGCTATCGACGGAAATAGTGTCACTAATGCGATTCTTGAGAAATTAAATGTAGTAACTTTTTTTCCCGTTAAGTAGAATTCATTATTAGGTTCTTCAAGAGAATTGCATTTTATTCCAAACGCGACGGTTGCAATGATGTCGTTTGCATAACGACCAAAAATGTCTTTTGTTTCTAATGATTTTGTTTGAAATTTCTGCTTTTCAAAGTGATTTGTGAATTCTTCCGCACAGTCCGATATCAAGTGGAACATAAATTTCATTTTACTACTTGTAAAAGCCGGGCTTAATATAGTTCTCATGTTCCGCCATTTTTCACCATCTAATGCAAATAAATTTTTTCCGGCAATAGAATCGTCTTTTGGATTAAATGGGTTTGTTCGATCAATAAAGTGGTCAAATTCCTTAATCAGAACTTTATGAATAATATCGATGTCACGAACAACTAATATTTGCTTCAAAAATTGATTTGTTCCCACATATCTAAAAATAAAACATTATCTACCAATTCATTTTTCAACTGTTGGAAGAATTCATCCCCAAGGACATAATAAATTCTGCATTATTATTACGAAGGTCGTTGAATTTCAAAGTTTAACGCTCGTATTACACTACCACAAAAACATCAAAACACAAAAACAAGGTGATATTTAAAATCTAAAGACAATTTTACTACTTTTCCACATAATAGCCAAATCTTTCGATACATTATTTGTCGCAGCAAAAAATCAGCTTATCAATGGCGAGTCGGTAGTGCGATGCGTCTAATTTTTTGAATTATTAATTACGGCGTTTTCGATATCCTCTGTTGAATTGAATTGTTCGAATTGTAAACGACTACATTCCTCTCTACTTGGTAATCCTAGGGTTAATTCGTAGTTGGTGTACCACGGATCTTCATAAATCAGCTCTTTGACAAGTGCAACGTTGGACCATTTACGAATTACATCGCGCTACCATTTCAAAGCTCATACATTATTAACCGTATACACTATAGAGTTCTTGATAATTTTATTTTATTTTTTCCAGACAAAAAACGAACGAAAAAAATCAGGAAGTTCAAATTTGGACGCAACTTTCAATGGCAGTTCCATGGTAAAGCGTTATTTCCTTATTCACACACACACACACACACACGCTATTCACACCCCTATTCACTACCTTCCATCGAAACCTTTACTATCATCGAGACGTGAGCGTTCGAATCGAATACGTTAACGATGACAGTATTCGACGATCCAAATTCCTATACTGTAACGATATCAAATACAGTAAGCAATGAGCTAAGTTTATCGATAATTTTTTACTAACATCTGGTGGCCTACTTAGGTAAACTGCCAAAATAAGTTGCAGTGTTCTTATTTTTATCAATAATTTACTAAGCTGAACATCTGATAGTCAGAATAAAGTTAGATTTTACCTCAATGAATTGGTAAGTTTTTTGTAACAATTGCTTCTTTTCTAATCTATACATCAAGAAGTGATATGAATAATTTATATTATGTACTAGCTGGAAAGTCCGTCCGTGGACAAACAGCTGGACGGTATATCTCTTTTTAGCGATATAATATTTAAACATTTAATTTCGTTTTCCGCTAATGCGGGATTCCCCGCTTTTCCCGATGTTTCTGGCAAAATTTGAAAAATTATAAATTCTATATCTTCTCCAAATATTCTAAAAAAGTGGAAACCCTGCGATATGTACTGGAGGGTGTTCCACAACCCCCAGACCCCCCGGTTTACAATTTTAACTTTATATTTTTATATTATTTTTATTTATTTATTTATTTATTTATTCAAATCATCTAAATTTGTTCATACAGTAAGTTGTTTTTCTGAGTTACAATTATTATAAATTTTTTCAACAGATGATTACACTTAAAAAAAAACAGTATTCGGGTTATGATGTACAATCATTTAAAGGAAAATGAATATAAAAACCTTTATCTGAATTTGGCTATCAATAGCCGAATAAACGAAACAAAACCTATATATATATTTACAATTATTTACATTAATTTAACATTAATTATTTGCCAAATCGTTAATTAGACGGAAATCCGAATCAATGCAACGAAGTCGGAATCGATCTTTCAGTTTTTTTATATGATCTTCTACTAGTTGGTATCCAGTAGTCCTGTGAAGTAGTTGGGTGGAACACCGCCACGGTAGACCATTAATTAATTTTAAATTTTTGTTCTGGATAATTTGCAGCTTTTTGATGTGAATCTGGGCAGCTCTTGACCATACGGGACATTCATATGTTATAATCGGTCGTACGATGGATTTGTAAATTAGATTTTTGTTTTTGTAAGAAAGTTTTGAACCTCCTGCTAGCAATGGATAGAGAGCTCTGCCACATCTAAGCGCTTTGTTTCTCGTTTGTTCAATATGAGGTCCGAACGTTAAATTTTTGTCTAAGATTACTCCTAGATAGGTCACCGAATTTGTGAAGGAAACTTCTAAGTTATCAGCTTTAAAATTAGTATATGGATGACCCTTGGGTGATTTACTATAAGGAAAAATTATAGCTTGCGTTTTTTGATCGTTTAATTTAATCTTCCATTTAAGTAGATATTTCTTGCAGTGTTTATATCCTATCTGAAGTTGTTTGATTATACTTTTTGTAAGTTTGCCGTTAATGATAAGACCAGTATCGTCCGCATAAAACACTGTATCACAGTTTTTGGGTTTCTTGAAGTCAGAAATAAACGTCGAATAAAGCAGTGGCGATAACACAGAACCTTGAGTTAGTCCAGCTGTAATGTTCTTAATGTTCGAATACGATCCATTTAATGATACTACAAATTTTCGATCGGACACGAAAGATTCGACTAATTTGATTGTATATTTTGGAATATTGAAAGTGTTCAATTTGTATAACAATCCGTGGTGCCAAACCGAATCAAAAGCCTTCTCAACATCCAGTAATATCAAACCAATAGATCTACGAAGCATTTTATTTTGTTTTATTTTATTAACAACTCGTTGAATTTGATGTATTGTTGAATACTGTGGTGTAAACCCAAATTTTTCTTCTGGAATGATGTTATTTTCGAATACAAATTTACCAAAGCAACTAAGTAGGCTAATGGGTCTGTAGTTTGTAGCCAGTTTGTGTTCTTTTCCGGGTTTTGGTAAAGGTAGGACTTTAGCTGTTTTGAATAGTGTTGGAAAGTACCCTATGCTAATACATCCATTAAAAATGTTGCATACATATTCCAATGTATTATTTGAAAGTGCTTTTAATAATATATTATCTATACCATCCAATCCCGGAGCTTTATTCGTTTTTAACTTCTTGATAATGTTCTTTAATTCTGCTATGGTCGTGAATGTTGTATTATCCCAATTATGTTTCTTACTTTGTTTTAATCTATTAACAAATCTTGCCACCTTTTTTTTGACTGAAATTTGTTGTTAGTGAATGTGATGCTTCAAATGAGTTGGCAATAGCATTAGCTTTTTCAGTAACGGTATAAAGAGTTCTTCCATTTTCTAATAGATTTCCAATATTTCCAGCATATTTACCTCTAATTCTTTTTGCAATTTTCCAAAACTTTTTATCTCCAGTTTCAAGTTTGCTTAGCATTTTTGTCCAGTTATTATTACGGTCTATAATTACATTTTCTTTAATAAGTTTATTATTTAAATTGAGCATAGTTTTATGTGTATTTTTTTGCATTGGGTCCGTGCATCGCTGCCATTTCCTTTTGATAGCATTTCTGCTACGAATGCAAGATAAAGTTGTGTTTGAAATTTCTGTAAACTTATTTTTCTTCGTTATATATGGTACAGCTAATGATTTTGCATCTAATATGGATTTTAAAAGCTTGTTAATGGCATCATCTATTTTCTCTGAAGTATAATCATTTATGTTAGGAATTGGGACGGTTTCAATCTCATGATCAACGAATGCTAGAAAAGTTCTCCAATCTGCTCGACTATAATCCGGCATTTTTTGACGTGTTTTTTCAATTGTGTCGGCATCTATAAAACAAGAAACTGGAGTATGATCTGACATTAGCTCATTGGTGTGGTTATAGAGAGGTGAGATAAATAATAGTGAATTAGATAATAAGATGTCAATGGTAGATGGAGTAGCACCCGAGTGAGGATAATGTGTCGAAGAGTTAAGATGATAAATGAACAGATGTGATGTTAGCTGCAAATCTTGTAGAATTATACCAGCCGTATTGTTTCGTGTGCAGTTCCATGCAGTATTTCTAGCATTAAAGTCACCAAAAATTATAAATTCTTTATTTGCCGGTGTTAGTTTTTTCATATCTGATTTAAATGTGTTGTAGTACTTTAGGCTGTAAGCTGAAGTAAGTCACGTTCATTTATATTCACCAAAATAGAGATGTTCTCAATATTTTGGGTGTTGTATATGGGTATTTGTGCGTGCTTAATGTAATTCCGTATGCCGCTCGCCACACCTCCCCCGCGAGAACCCTCTCGATCATTTCGATAAATTGAGTAGTTCTTCATGTAGAATTTGTGATGTTGTTTTAAAAAAGATTCATTGAGCACAATAACATCTACATTTTCTTGGTCTAGAAGTAACTGTAGTTGCCGAATAGTTGAGATATTTGCAATGCCTTGAGCATTCCAATGCATTATCTTTATTTTCTTATTATTGTACTGCATATTTGAGAAGTGACATTATGACCTGAATTTGGTCAAGTTTGGATGTGCATTTGTCCAGTTGTTCTACTGCATTTATAAAAATGTTGTAGAGTTCGTCAATAGTAAGCATTCCCTCGTTAGAGTTAGGTACCTGGTTTTTTGAGTTGGTTTGAATGTAGTTGGTTTATATTAGTTTCTTGATTTGGAGGTATAGAGAGTACTTTATTAGTTGATCTTAAGACCGGAAACTCTCTCAAGTCTTCTTTGAGTGTTAGGGCTCTATTATATTGTCGCACTGTTTGATTTTTTAGTATGTTGCGATGGTTACTATTGTTTCTGATTTCGAGATATTCTCTACGACTTGGACAATTTGGATCGTTTGCTTTATGATTGGTGTTGGTGAGTTTTTTTGAAATGCAGTTAAAGCAGCTAAATTTAATGGTGGCATCTTTCATTCTATTTTTAAATTGACAGTCTGCAGCATTGTGTGCACTACTCGCACACAATAAGCAGACCTTTGTACGATGGAAATTCTCAGCCCCATGTCCATACATGGAGCAGTTCCTACATTGTGTAGGCCCTTTATATTTTGGTGAGTATGGTTTCCAATTAACTATTATATGATTAATTGAGCCAACATTTTTTAAATGGTTTAGCGTGACTTCTTCTTTTTTAAATTGTAATAAATATAGAACGTTGTTTTCATTTTTATATTTAGTATTCATTTCCGAGAAGGAGAATGGATTTATATTGTACTTTATCTTTAATTCATTTCTGATATCTTCGATATTCGTTTGTGGTAGACCCTATAAGACAACTTTGAAATTTTGTTCGTCTTTGGATTGATGCGTGAAGTATTGTATCTTTTTTTCATTGACAAGTTCAATACATTTTTTGTAATCAGTTTGATTGTTTAATAGAAGTTTCCTACCTATTCACATTTGTTTGATTTAATAGTTTTCGATTTTTAATTCATTTTAATCCGTTATTATGATTGGGGGTGGTTTAATTACCTTGATTTTACGACTACCGTCGACTACAGAGTTTTGATCATTTATTTTCTCCAAATTGCCATCAGTTGACATTGTTTCTTTATCATCACTCAGTTGCGATAGAATTTTGAATCTATTGTGATTAGATTTACTTGGACCTTGCGAATTGTCAATTATCAGTTGTTTGTTCGGCAATGCAACAAAATTTATATTATTATCTGGAGCTGAATTGAAGGTTAATGTAGCCGGTAAGGTTACATTTTGTTTGATTTTAGGTTTTTTAACAATTGTTTTTCTATTTGGGCCTATGTTGAACACCAGAAATTACAACTAACCAAAAGAAAAAACTTAACAAAACCACTTATCCTCTTGTAATTTGAAAATAACCGTACAGCGACAAAACTACGTGTTTATCCACGTCGATATCGTTGCGAACTCATATTATTTTTATAATTAACTTTTAAAGTAACAGAAAGTTGCTTATAAACTCCATCAGTAGTGAGGTACTAATTAAACAAATATGCTTTCCAAGTTTTAATTTTTTCTAGTCGGAGGTTAAATTACCCCATTTTTACTTAAAAATTCAAATTTCCCGGTTAGTCTTAATCTTATATATATATGATAGCACTACGGGCCTTGTAGGCCCATGGCTTGTTTGACTACACTGGGCCATTTCTTTCGGTTTCGAGCTTCTTCCATCCATTTCTTGACGTGCAAGGAATCCAAGTCTTCCTGTACTTCTCCTTTCCATTTAGATTTTGGTCTTCCTTCGCATTTCACCCAGATTCAACTTTAATATCTTGTTTGGCACTCTTTCCTCATTCATTCGCACCAAGTGACCCAACCACCGTATACACTGCGATTTAACCACGCCGACAATGGTAGCTTCATTATATAGCTCATACACTTCTTGGTTTGTTCGCCTTAACCATCTTCCATCTACGCATTTTCCTCCAAATATTCTTCTCAATATCTTCCGTTCCCACACACTTAACATTGTCTGCTCTTGCTTCCTCAACGTCCAAACTTCACTTGCGTATGTTACTACCGGTCGTATTATTGTCTTGTATACTCGAAGCTTGACAGACCTTGAAAACATTCTACCCGACAGTATCGATTTTAGGGCAAACGCACTTTTGTTCCCCGCAACAATTCTGGCTTTTATCTCTTCATTGCTTCCTACTTCTCTCGTCACCAAAGTTCCGAGATATGTAAATGTTTCAACTTCTTCAAATTTAACTGTTCTATTCTCTTTTAGTTGTATTTGCAGAAATGCACCTTGTTCGAAGGGCTTGTCGTCCCACAACATATATTTTGTTTTCTCTTCGTTGACCTCTAAACCCAATATTTGTGCAGCATTTAATATCTTTTTTGTTGTTTCTTGTAGCTCGTGTTTCGTTCGCGTTAAAATTGTCATGTCATCCGCAAAGGCAAGACATTGTTGCCGGTTGCGAAATATTATGTTTTTATCACCAATTTTGCTGTCTCTTAATGCTTTTTTAAGTACGAAATTAAACAATACCGCTGATAGTGGGTCGCCCTGTCTTAACCCGCATTCGATCTTAAACCTTCTTGATAGTTTTCCATTCACTTTTACTTTGTTAGTTGTTTCATCGAGTGTCATTTGTACCAATCTTATTAGTTTATTAGGTATCTTAAATTATTTAAGTGCATTAATTAGTTGATTTCTCTTGACTCTATCATATGCTTGTTTAAAGTCAACAAATAACAAGTGTGTCGGTAGTTTGTGCTCATGGCTTATGGACTGTATTTCTTTGAGTACGTATATTTGGTCCGTCACTGACCTACCTTTACGAAATCCACTCTGGTATTCCCCAATTATTGTATCTGCGTATTGGTTAAGTCTATTTTTAATGCATATTGCTAATATTTTATAAGTAACACTTAACAAAGCTATACCTCTATAGTTATTGCAATCCGTCTTGTCTCCTTTTTTGTGAATTGGGCATATTAGAGCATTTCTCCATGATCTTGGCATTTCTTCCTTTTTCCAGATTTCTTCGGTTAGTTCATGTATCATAGTTTCTACCTTTTCACCTCCATATTTTATCATTTCTGCCTGTATAGAATCTTCTCCAGCACTTCTGTTATTTTTCAGGCTTTTGATTATGTTTCGGATATCTTCTATTGTTGGTTTTTCTACGTTTGGTTCTATTATATTGCTTTCGAATACTTCCGGTTCTTCCCTTCTATCTACTGGTTTGTTGAGAAGTTCCTCAAAGTACTCCGCCCATCTTTCTAGTACTTTATCTTGGTCTCCTACTAGGTTTCCCTGTTTGTCCTGGCATAATATTGTCTTTGATTGGTAGCCTTTTTTTACTTTTTTGACACCTTGGTAGAAGTTTCTAATTTCCTTGTTTCTATATTTTTCTTCTATCGCCTCTAAATGCTCTACCATGTGTTTTCTTTTCTTTTCTCTAAGTAATGCTTTGCATGCTTTTCTTTGTAAATCATATTTGTGTTTGTTTTCTATTGTTTTTGTTTGTAGCATTATATTCCTTAGTTTTTCTCGCTTATTTATTTCTTTTTGGCAATCCTGGTCGTACCATTCCTTATTTTTGTGTCTTCTTACCATGACTTGTTTGGATGCTGCTTTTCTCATAACTTTTGTCAAGATGTTAGCTTTTTCTTCTATGTTTTCGGTTTTTTTCTCTGTTGTTAAGAGCTCATTTATTGTCTTTGTAAATTCTTCTTGCGTCGTTTTTTCTTGAAATTTAATTTTTGTCGGTTTATTTGTTATTTTATCTTCAACTGTTCTCTTTATTGGTATAATTTGTTGTAACTTTGTTCCTACCATGAAATGATCTGAGTCAATATCTGGTCCTCTATAAGTTCGTACATCTTTCACACTTGCTTCACTTCTTTTTTCTATCAAAACATGATCAATTTGGTTTACATTTTCTCCATCAGGTGTTTTCCAAGTCCCTTTGTGAATTTCTTTGTGTTGGTATTGTGTACTTACTATTTTCATATTGTTTTCCATAGCAAAATCAATTAAGAATCTACCATTTTCGTTGGTTTCTGCATGTTTACTGTACTTTCCTATTGTTGGTTGGAATACCACCTCTTTTCCTATTTTTGCGTTACTATCTCCAATTATCATTTTTAAGTCGTATTTCGGAATATTTCTGTATTTACTACTTAGTAGTTCATAGAATTCCTCTTTGTGCTCTATTTGCTTTTCCTCTGTTGGTGCATGAATATTTATTATATGTATTTTCTGGTATTTACCCCTGAGTCGGAGGACACACATTCTATCCGATATTGGTGTAAATTTTATGACAGCATGTCGTAATCGTTCATTTACAGCGAATCCTGTTCCTAATCTCCTATCAAATCCACTACTCATAAAAAATGTGTATCCCTCCATATCAAAAATCCCGCTATCTCTATGTTTTGTCTCCTGTAATGCCAATATATCAACTTTGAATTTTTTTAAAACATTTATTAATTGTTTCATCATGCCCCCCTCAAAAATTCCCCTTACATTCCAGTTTGTTACAAATATATAGTTACTTTGTTTTGTATTCCGTTCTTCTTTCAATCCATAGTCCAATTCATTTTTTCCGTGTCTCGCCATTTCCGTCATTGTTTGTCTCCGTCCATTTCTTTTTGCTAATCGTTTTTTTGTATAGGTGTTGTGGTCTGTTTTACTATTTTCGCAGTGCATGTATCCCAATTCCAGCGTTCTCCATCTATAAATAATTTCCTGTAACCAACATTTGCTCTTTTCCCCTTATCTCGTTCCGCTTTTGCAACTTTTCTCAGTTGAGCTTGCACATTTCTTTCTTCTCTTGTCAAATCATCGTCGATATATTTTGTAGTACCCCGTAGAACATTTTTCTTTTTCATTACCTCCATTTTTTCTGGCCAGGATTCCATTGTTGCAACTATAAAAGGGGGTACGATTTTTGGTTTTATCAATTCTACTTTTTTTATCTTTGTGAGGACATTCAATTCTGTCTTGAAGAATTCCTGAACTTCTTTTCTCAATTCAGTTCCATCGAAACTAACTCCTTTTACCACCACGTTATTTTTCTTCTCCATGCCTTCTATACGATTTAACTTAACCTCAAGTGCTGTAATACGATCTCTTAGTTGGGTGTTTTCCTCTTTTAGGTTTTTTATTTCCTCTTCATAGAACGTTTGGCTTTTCCTTACCTCTTTAATTTCTTTCATCATATCACGCATCATATCTTTTATTTCTTCCATTTCCTCTGTTTTTGCTGTAATTTTCGTTGGGGTTCTTGGAGTTCTCTTGCTCCTACCAAATAGGTCGTAATTGGCTGCACGTTTTTTTCCAGTAATTTGTGCTGTCGAATCTTCACTATCGATTGCTGATGAATTCCCACATTCACTCATTATATTTTCGCGTAAGTCAATTATGAACCGGGTCAACCCCTCGAAGTTCACAATCTCTCTTGAGTGCTTTATGTGTTGCCTATTTCTCTTTGTTTACAATAAATTTTAAATTGACCTTGTACAATCTGATTAGGATTTTGTTAATTTTTAATTATTATTCACTTATTCAATAATTTCTCTAATCTAACCTTTATAATAGTTTTTCCACTGGTCCTTGTGTTATCTTTACTACTACTCAAACTTAATCAATATTCACAATTCTCGATATTTATCACTATGGAAACGGAGCCGCACAATATACGGTTATCGCGTTGTCCACTCGACAAATCTCTTAATCTTAGTTAATTTAATAATTGTATTTTTCGGTTGGTAAAATTGTAAACCGGGGGGTCTGGGGGGTGTGGAACACCCTCCAGTACATATTGCAATATTTCCACTCATTTAGAATATTTGGAGAAGAGAGGGAATTTATAATTTTTCAAATTTCGCCAAGAAAAATTGGGAAATTTGAATTTTTAAGCAAAAGTGAGAGAAATCAAGAGTGTTTTTTTTCACCAAAAAATGACACGCTATAGCAGGAGTAGCAGCAGCGTGCTGGGATTTTATATGTCAGAATTTACGCTACGCGAAATATTTAAAAATTGCAAAAAAAAAAGAAAAATTTTAGCTTAAAAAATTTATTTTTAGAAGATAAACCTGCTACGAGAGTGAGTGTCGCACAACAAGGGCATTATCTTGATTTTCTCTGAAATAACGAAGCATTCAGAAACAATATTAAATTCATTATACTTATAAACAAATAATTAAGGAATATAATTAATTGATTGTAAATAAATGAAAAATAATGTAAGGTTAAGTTGGTAACTTAGTAAATTTTAAAAAAATTACCATAATTCGCAGGCGCTATGAATTTTCCATCGATCGGGAAACCTTTTCGTGAGCTTCAATGCTCACGAGCAATTACTCGATTTAATCGACCGGTGAGTGATCGATTGAAAGCTGTCGTCTCGATATCAAGGCCAACTGAATACCGATTTTGGCACTTCTCAATCGATCAAGAACTGAACGATTCGATTGATCGAAAAAAAAAGTTAGTGAATGGGGGGGGGGGGTGTTAAACTTCAATCGATTTGATTTCTACCAAAAAAAGAATGTTCACAATCGATGAAAGACTAACCTATAAAAATTTCATCGCTCTACCGTTTCACTGAGCGGAGAGATAGGATCGTTAAACTTTGAAATTATACGACCTTCGTATTATTATTTTTAAATCAAAATAGTTTTAGAAATCTTAAAGTAAATATTATTTCCACCAGTGACCGCTACAGAGTTGTAATACAAAGATTTGTTGTTTTTTTTTGGCGAAACAATATATTTTCTTTCATTTAGTAAGAGATAACGCACAACAGCAGAGTTGCTTGAATTTAAAGTCTGAACGACAATCAACAGTATTCCATTCACTGCCTATTTCATGAAAAATCATGAAAAATTTTAAACCTAATATAGCCGGAGAAACATTTTTTACCGAGTCGTAAGCAAATAATCTCTAAGGTTTTTGTGTTTTATTTTATTATTATATTTTGATTATTAAGAAAAACTTAATTTAATTTGTACTTACTTGGAGTTTGGATAATCTTTGTATAAATTATGGACCACATCTATTATAGACGTGGTTTTAAATATATTAAATGGCGCCATATATCCAAGAATCGGCCATGTCGCATGATTTGTAACACCAATGTTTTTCCAGTAATTTTGTATTTGTGTAACTTTAACAATTATAAAAATTATTATTGCAATAGTACAAATGTACAACATATTTGTTTGAAATTCAGTTACTATAAATCTATAAGCAGTACCTATGTAGCTTGCTTTCAACTGATGGATGGATGAATTCTGAAATGATGGAATGAATTCATATCATAAATTTTTTTTATCTAACATAATGTATGTTAGATAAATAAAGTAAAATAAATGAAGTAATTAATAAAATAGTTACATAAAGACTGTCATAAAAAGAAAAAAATACAAAAATGTTTACGACGGCAGAGAATTTTCGCCCTTTTCTATTTAACCCATTCATGAGCCTTTCTCTGTTTTTTATTGTTATTTATGGTAGTAACCGTTTATTAAATAAATTTCTATTGTTATTAAAGATTTGATAGAAAACCCTGTCTTCTGATTGCCGATCAACTGAACCAAGTTTCCTTCCCGCTTCACGTTTAGTTGGGTCTTTTTGAATGCTGGCGAGTACATTTTGAATAGTGGTTTTCGGAAATTTTAAAAATTTCGATAATAGGTAATTGTCTGCGACAATTACAGATATTTAATTTGGAAATTGTTAATTTGCCATTTTTCAATTGTTTACTTTTCGGGTGGCTAAGCACTGAACTATCGAATAGAACAAAATTAGTACGCTTTTAACAGCTTTTTATGAACACAATGGCTCAAAGTTTTTGAAAATATCTTAAAAATTGTACCTGTAGCATAAAATTAAAAGTGGTCGGAATTTTTCTAGGACAGTCTTGACTCAAGATAAAGAAATATAAACAAGAATACTTTAGTTATTGCTTGCCGTACTAAAATTATTTACAACCTTAGTTTACTAAAAGTGGGTCATTATTAACCCACAGTTTAAATGACAAATTTTTGTGTACATAAATAATTTTTTGGCTTTACTTAGATATTTTATCTGTTATATTTAATTTGAAATGGTTTTAAACGCAATGAAGGTAATAATTTATCATAATTTCATAATTATTAAATTATTATATTAAAACTGCATGTGGTTGAAGTTAGCCCCCCTTTTGTCGAAAACTAAAATGTTCTTTTTTGTATTGTGTTGTATTCAGTTTGTATTGTTTGTATTGTACATCTTTTTTTCATTTCGCGAAGCATAAAATTATAAATCGCGAAAAACCATTTTATGCGCTGGCCCCCCTTTTTTTAAAATTTTGAAATATTTTGTTTGTATTGTGTTGTATTCAATTCGTATTGTTTGTATTGCTAAAATTAAAGTTCTAAATTTAACATTAGTCGCGTAAATCGCGAAACAAAATTTCGCGCTGGCCCCCCATTTTCGAAAATTTTGAAATTTTTTTTTGTATTGTGTTGTATTCAATTTGTACTGTTTGTATTGTTAAAAATTAAAGTTTTAAGTTTAATATTAACCGCGTAAATCATAAAACAAATTTTAACTCTTGCCCTCTGCCTAAGCTGACTCAAAGTTTCTAAATTATTTTTGTATTTGTATGCAATTTGTTTTGTGTTGCAATGCAATTTGTATCGTAAAAATTAAATCCTCCTCTCTGGCCGTACAATCATTATTTTGTTAAATTAGATATTTCAAAACAAATTTTATTTGTACAGTAATAAATTTATGTAGGTACTCTACTTATCTTTATCAAAAATTATATGTATTTCCGTGCCGAAATGGCTTGCGGTCAAACCGTTTTTACTCCGAACCGTCCTTGCACCGAACCAGCTTGCGCCGAAACGACCGCGTCGAAACGTCCGCGTCGAAACGTCCTTCCCGAGAAGTCCCTATACCCAAGAATTTCAAATTAGTGGGACAATACAGCAACATTTCTTCTTTTTCAAGTGCCATACACTATGCAGTGCGTAGACCAGCGGTTCCCAATTAGTTTTGGCCGCGGAACCTTTGGGCGAAGTAAAAAACTTAGCAAAATTTATTTTTCGCCATTTTGAAATTCGTTTTGGCGGAACCCTTGGATTTTTTTGCTGACCCCTAAAAGTTCCGCGGAACCCCATTTGAGAACCGCTGCCTTAGAGACCCCTGCAAAATTCGCATTCTAACGAAACACTCCCATAAGAAAACATGAAGAGCAGTCACTGCGACTTCAGTCGCAGAGCCCCAGCTAAGGAATCACACCTATAGCTGGTCATCTTAAGGTTCCTTAGCTGCGGCTGGAGCTCTGCGACTGCAGTCGCAGTGACTGCTCTCTAAACTTCCTTATGATACAATCGCATTCTAAGGAAACACTCCCATAAGAAAGCATTGTTGATATAGAAGTATGAAATATATGAATCTTTAGCTGCGGCCGGGACTCTGCGACTGAAGTCGCAGAGGATGCTTTTCATGCTTTTTTATGAGACTGTTAACTTAGAGTCCCCTGCAAAGATCGCATTCTAAGAAAACATTCCTATAAGAAAGCATGGAAAGCAGTCACTGCGACTTCAGTCGCAGAGCCCCAGTCGCAGCTGAGGAGTCACACCTTTATCTGGGCGAATATTTTCGAATTTTCTTCACCAACACTACGGGCTAGTTAAATGTTATGTAAAAGCCGCAGTTAAAAAATCACACCTTAAGCTGGTCATCTTAAGATTCCTTAGCTACGGCTGGGGCTCTGCGACTAAAGTCGCAGTGGATGCGCTCCATGCTTTTATATAAGACAGTTACCTTAGAGCAGCGGTTCCCAATTAGTTTTGGCCGCGGAACCCTTGGGCGAAGGAACAAATTTTGCAAAATTTATTTTTCGTAGCTTCATTGTTGTAATAGTCAACAATTTAATTTTTACGATACAAGTTACATTGCAACACAATACAAATACGAAAATAGTTTTGAAATTTTGAGTCAGCTAAGCAGGTCAGAGCAAAATTTTGTTTCGCGATTTACGCGGTTAATACTAAACTTAAGACTTTAATTTTTAACAATACAAATAATACAAATTAAATATAACACAATACAAAAAAGAAATTTCAAAATTTTCGAAAATGGGGGGCCAGCGCGAAATTTTGTTGCGCGATTTACGCGACTAATGTTAAATTTAGGACTTTAAAGTTTAGCAATACAAACAATACAAATTGAATACAACACAATACAAACAAAAAATTTTAAAATTTTCAAAAAAGAGGGGCCAGCGCATAAAATGGTTTTTCGCAATTTATAACTTTATGCTTCGCAAAATAAAGAAAAGATTTACAATACAAACAATACACACTGAATACAACACAATACAAAAAAACAATTTTTAGTTTTATACAAAAGGGGGGCCAAATAAAATTATTAAATGTATAATGCTTAGCGCACTAAAATAAATTTCAAGCTTAGTTTACTAAAACCGGGTCATTCTTGACCCACAGTTTAATATCACTAATTAAGTTTATTTAACCAAGAAAATTAACATGTAAAAACTTATTTATGCAAATTCCTGCTTCCCTAGTTATTTTAGGGACTGTCCATTAATTACGTAAGGACGATTTTTGTAATTTTTGACACCCTCCCCCCCTCATATAAGGGCACGTAAGATTTTGGCACCCCCCCCCCCCCCCCGTTACATCTTACGTAAGGATTATTAAAATTATTTTCATGACAAAAAGAAGTGCACACAAAAAAAGAAAGGTCGACGGCGTACCTAAAGAACAGTGAAAACCGGAAAAAGAAAGGTCCGGAAAAACAGCGAAGAGCGAAGAAAAAGGTCAACGGGGTATTTTAAAAATTTAATTTAAAAACGGTATTTTACGATACTTACGTAAGGAATACATCGGACCCTCCCCTCCCCCCACGTAAGGGTCCGTAAGATTTCCGATACCTCCCCCCCTCCCCCTAAATCCTTACGTAATTAATGGACGGCCCCTTAGCGAAAAATGAGGGACAGAAAAATAATGCCGAAATATAAACTACGAATGATACGAACGTTAGATTTCCTCTAGCTTTTATTTAAAGAATCAAAAAATCCTTTTGAAATTGTCACACTGGCCTTGTAACAAATTCAATTTAATTTTTAGTTTCAAAATATCTAGGCTTTGTGGGAGGGGGGCAAATTTAATAGGTGTTTTTTAACGGTAAAACAAATAAATTAAAATTATGTTATATTAAAATTATGCATATGATTTCTCGACTGATCTATGCAGATCTGAGTGGAAATGATTTATTGTAATTTAAACAGATGTTATAAATAAATGAAACGAACGTTTATTAGTTAAATAATAATATGTAAATGTAATATAATGATGCTCGACTAACATTACGTAGATGCACTATATTATGTTGAATATCTGAATACGTCTTTATTTAATGACTGTAAACCTAAATACTACCCTTAAGAAAAAGCAATTAATATTTTGATTGCGACTCTGATGTCTCTGGACTTGCCCACAACGACTCCAGTAGACCAAACAGACAATGATCATTTCAATTTATTTTCTTTAACAGTCGTATCTCGTGATTTTTTTGTCCGATTGCACATTTACATGTTACATGCAACAAACTGTAAATATTTTGAGTCGTAGCAAAAAGTTTATAATTTAATTGTAGTGTATTTCAATAGATATTAAAAATTACCTATCTTTGATAATATGCTATCGATACAGAATATGTAAGTAACACAAATATAAACGCCAATAAGGAAATTAAAAATTTCATTGTAAGTTAAAAATTACAACAATTAAAGTCAAGAGTTATGACTAAAGTATCTAATAACATTTTGATTTTTTGCTTAAAACCTTGAAAATAAAAGCAAGATCCATCAGATGAGTTATTCTTCCGCGGTTTGATTAACTAACTTTAACATATTTACAAAGTAAAACAATTCACATCCAAGAATGATTGAAAACGGAGAGATATCGACTTGACTGGATAGTAAATCAAACAATCTAGTTATGCTGACGTTTCGGAAAATTTATTTCTCCATTCTCAAGACTACGAAATGAGAAAAAAGAAATAAAAAAGCATTTTTGTAGACCTGAAAATGGAGAAATAAATTCTCCGAAACGTTGGCATAATATTACCTATAATATAATAAAATAAACAAATTTCTTTCAGTCAAGTTCTTCAATTAAAGTTTAAAAAAATTGTTTCTTCCTGACCCAGTTTCACGAAGTTTATTTTTGAACTTATAAATATTAGTTTTATTGTAATTTTCTACCTGTTGTTTTTTTAATATTTTTTTCGTAATTTTCGGAAGAAAGTGTTCCACAGATCAGTAAAACTAAATTTGTTCAATAATACAATGAATTTTTACAATAAATTCAATTATTGTTTATTAGTTTATTATTTTAAGTTTATTATTTCGATCAATAATACTATTTTTATTATGGCTGTATCAAATTTCTGCACATATTGCTTATTAGAAATAAATTCGGAAAACCCCATACAGTGGTAGAAATAGCTATAAAAACAAACCTTTATTTGTACTGATTTCCGGCATTCAAGTATATTATTGAATCGGGGTTATAAGTTATTATTAATTTTGTATTTACTAGTATATTTTGATATATTTTATTTATTTATTTATAATCAAATTAATATCCTCATTATACCCTAAAGTGTAGAGGATTGTTGTATCTACATGTTATTTATATACAACAAATATTATTTTTTAAATCTGCGCCACCTTTCCTTGTCAATTACGAGTTTTCTAGCTTCTTCCCACGTTATTCCTTTTTCTTCCAGTATTCTTCGTATGTTGTCGTTCCATGTCTTCATGGATTTGCCTCGTGTTCTTTTTTCACTTGTTCTCGCCAACCACGTCTGCCTCGTTGGCATATCTTTTCTCGTCCTATTGATGTGACCGAACCATCTAAGTTGCTGTCTTTCTATTTTTACTGTCAGTGATTCCATTGTCAACCTATTTCTGATTTCACTGCTTCTTATTCGGTCTAATCTGGTCAGTCCTTCCACTCTTCTCAGGTATTTCATCTCAGTAGTTTCCAGTTTGCTCTTCGCTCTAGAGTTTATAAGCCAGGTTTCGCAACCGAATGTCAGTATCTGAAGATATACCGTTTTGTAGACTGTCAACTTTGTTTGTCTTGATTTGGTTCGATCAGTTGTCTCAAACGTGCTTCCAAAATTGCTTCATATATTTTAGCTGCTGTACGCAGTAATGAAATTTCCCGGTAGTAATATTGGGAATATCACCGCTACTTCGCAGTCCTTCGGGACTTTTTCTTCGGTCTATGCCAAGTTAAAAATTTTGTGTAGGATCGAGAGTCCTTTTTCACTAAGATATTTTAACATTTCTGGCTTAATGTCGTCATGTCCAGCAGTTTTTCCTGTTTTCTGTCTTTTAATTGCCTTCTTTATTTCATCTAGCGTGATATGATTTTATTTATTTTCAATCCTTGTTTCAATTTTAGTGTCTACTATATCTTTCTTTTTATTCGCTTCCAGTAGTTCTTCAAAATATTCTTGCCATTATGGTTAGTTCATCACTTAATATATTTCCGCTTTTATCTTTTATCTGGTTTAATGGGCTTTGATTACTTTTTCTCAGGTTTTTCAATATTCTGAAAAACAGTTTTAGATTTTGGTTCTTGTTTCGTTCAATTTCTTTCCCAAATTCTTCCCAGGCAAGTTTTTTGTTATTATACTTATTAATCTTTTGTTTTTAATCTCTGTTCTCTATATTCTTGGTAAGTTTTTTCCGTTTTTTGGGTCAAAAATTTCTTCCATTTTATTTTCTTCTGTTCTTTCTTGACTTCTTGATTCCATCATGCCGTCTGCTTTTTGTTTTTTTATTGTTCTTGTTGTGCCGCAATCTTGTTTGGCCGCTTTAATTATTGCTTCCTTAAATATCTTCAAATTTTCTGCTGCTGTCTTCATTCATTGTTTCTGGGCGTGAAAGTTCTTCTTTCAGTTTTTCTTGGTATTCTTTGGCTATTTTCGCTTCCTTCAATTTATAGGTCCTGATAATTTCTTGACGTATTCTTCACCTTTGTTTCTACCGGACCTACTTCTTTTATTTTTTCTACAGCATTAGATGGTTACTGCCTATTTTGTAGCCTCTACGCACTCTAATCAGTGGCGGTGATATCAATAAGCGAATATAAGCAATGCTTAGGGGCCCGGAACCATAAAGGGTAGTAAATCCCAAAAAAAAAAATATTTAAATAATATACGCAATTCAAAATTAACAGTGGCGTATATAGAAAATGCGTTTAGAGGAGACAGACCAAATATTTTTAGAATCTCGTAAATCCATTCATGCGCGTCAGTGGTAAACCGCCTGACAAGTTCCCGAAATCTCGATGAACCTTCACAAACGAAATCCGAAAACTAAGAAACAAAGAAAAATAAAAAAAAATTTAAGTTATTTAAATTTTAAAACCTCGTGGTAAACATTATTTTTATCAGGGAAGGCTTCAGGAACACAATCTGAGTCATCTTTAGGGGGTAGGGGCAATTGCCCTTTAGCCCCCCTCTGAATACGCCACTGAAAATTAATAAATTGTGTTTTTAGGAGCCCGTTTTGTATATTTGCTTAAGGGCCATAGCTACACTTGCACCGCCACTGATCCATTATACTACCTCCGATGTAGCTGTTTCGATCGAATTCATCCTGGAGACACGATGGCTTGATGGCTAGTGATGGCTATCCTGGCTAGTGACAAGATAGAGAACCGCTGCATCGGAGGTAGTACAATGGGTCCCATTTAAAGGCCTAAGTGCGCGTATCTCTTCTTCTTCTTGCCCTCCTACCTTAAAACCCAAAAGAGTGCACTGGGGGGTGTTCCATACCCCCCGGATTACACCAATTATTTTGTGACTTATAAAATATGATGTTTATACTTTCACTCCCTGATGTGCAAAAATAAAATTACTCTTCGACTTAGCAGCGAAACCAGTTTTTTCCAATTTCAATGCTCTAAACATATTATTTAAGTCACAAAACAATTGGTGTAATCTGGAGGGTATGGAATACCCCCCAGTGCACTCATCTTGATTCTGGATTTTAGGTAGGAGGCCAAGGAGATATACGCGCACTTAGGCCCCATTGCAGTGGCGTATTTAGAGGGGGAAAAAGGGGCAATTGCCCCCCTCCCCCCAAGGATAACTCGGATTGATAAAGAAGTTTTAAAATTTTAATAACTTTTAATTATTTTTACTTATTTGTTTAATATTTATTTATTCATTCGGTTACCACTGACGCGCACGAATGGATTAACGAGATTCTGAAAAATATTTTAATCTGCCCCCTCCCCCCAAAAACATTTTCTAAATACGCCACTGGTGGCGGTGATATCAATAACGAATGGAGAGATAAGGAGATTTTTAAATAATATACGGAATTCAAAATTAATATATGTATTTTATTTTTAAGGGGCCCGCTTTGTATATTTGCTTACGGACTCTGGCTACTCTTGCACCACTGACTCTAATATCAATTTTCTTGATATTTTTTGTTTTCTTGCATTTTTCTTCATACTTTTGGGCCGAACATTTGTTGTTTTTAGTTTTTTGTCACCCCGGGTTCTTCAGTGTATTTAAGAATTTTCTCCGAGTATTGTTTCCATTCCCAACGCTGGTCATTGATAAATATTTTTCTGTAACCCACTTTGGCAGCAATATCCTTTTTCCCTTTCTGCCTTCGCAATTTTCCTCAGGTTAGCCTGTATCTTTCTCTCCTCTGTAGATAAATCATCCTGGATATATTTTCTTGTTCCTCTCAGTTTGTTCTTATTTTTAAAAACTTCCGTTTTGTCTTGCCAATTGTTCATTTTCACCACGACAAATGTTTGTGCAGACCTTGTTTTTCTTAAAAAAAATCAGCTGACTTGAGGTTGACAGAGACACTTTCTTATTTCTTCTTTTAGGAATTTTTCGGCCTCTTGTTTCAGAGAGCTTTCATTCATCTGTACTCCCTTTATTACTATGTTGGTTTTCATGTCTTTAGCCTCCAGTTGAATTATTTTTGTTTCAATATTCAATATATCAATATTTTTTAAGCTTTAATGGAAATATCTTTCCAGGTTTGAGAAATAGCTATTTTTAATTCCAATACCGATCGATATTTTCTTCCAATTTCATAACTCTTCCTTGTCAGAGAGTCCCACAAGTTTTCTATGAGGTTTATATTGGGACTTATCGCTAGGCGCTTTTAAAGTTTACTATTTTTATTCGTAAACGACTGTTTTGTTCTTCTAGCAGTGTGGCACGATGCATTATCCTGTTGATAAACTGTATCATCGTTACAGTATTCTTCTTAGCATACGATTAAAACATTCTCCAATAACTTTGTCTAAGAAATGGTATTCATATCGGTTGAAATAAAACACAATTTGTGTTGCACCATTATATCCAAAAGCAACCCAAACCAGCACGGAACCACCGCTGCTGTAGATCATCGAGGGTATCTAAATTTTCGTTTCGTAATTGAATATCGCCTTGTGCCATTTATGTTTTCATGACATGAAATTTGTCAAAACTGAATCTTTTTTCAATGTGGCATGGTTTCAAACGCAGTTTAACTATAATTTTTGGCCATTTCAGAGAGTTTTCATTATTCAAAATTTAGCGAATCTAGCTATTTCTATTATATTATTTTTATAGCTATTTCCACCAGTGTATATACTATGACATTGCTATCATTGGAAGGATTCAAGATTTTCTTGTTTTCTCTTATACAGCGACGGCGGGGGTCTAAAATATCTGAAAGTTTACTTACGAAATACTTAAACGTCCCCAAAGCCCTTTTAACCACCGCTCAATAAAGCTCATAAAACTTCTTTAAGATTTGAAATTATTGCTTAATTTTCGTCAACAAAAAGCACTTTGATCAAGTAGTTTCAAAACAACGTTGAATTTTACAGTCAAATGTTTTAATTAAAATTATTTCTGTCTCTGATATTTTAACTTTCCCACACATCAAACGTTTAATTGTCATTGTTAGCCTAACTAACTGTTTTGATAACCGATCGTCGGGTTATAATTAATTAATTTCAAGATCAGTCAATTATCCGAGCTTACAGGATTTAATAGAAATATAGCAAATATTGTTGCAAAATTTGACAGAAGACGTTAAAACGAAGCTGTTATGAAGTATTTAAGAAATTAATTAATTTTTAAAATAAATACTTATTTTTTTAAGTGCATTGAGAATGCACTTTAATAAATTAAAACTACGATTTATAATTTTAACAACAATTAACTATTGCCAAATATTGTAATTTTTAATATAATTTTGTTGATTATAGCCGAATTTTACTTAAAAACGGAGATTTCTGTTTTTGTAGTTCTCTGATTGCTAAGATCTGTCATTTTTGAGAAATATCTTAATTTCTATTTCTATTAATCTATTAATTTTAACTTCTCATAACTTCTCATATTTTCTTACAATAAATGTAGTGGTAATCTTCACTACTTATTTGGGAAATAGAAACATACTGTTAGAAAATAATAATGCTATATTTGATGATTCATTTGATTACTCATATATGATGACATTGTTGTTGTTATTCAAATACTGCTGGATTTTCAGCCTGTATCTTTCTAGAAACTTCCAGGAACTATAAAATTCTATAGGCTTCTAGAAAGATCCAGACTGCAAATCTCGCAGTACTGGAATAACAACAACAATATTATCACATATGAGTCAGCAAATGAATCATCAACTATTTAATTACCACTGAAAATCAAGGTTTTTTTTTAATGGTTTTAATATTTTAGATTCTTAGGAACAAATCAATTTTTACAACAAGTATTAGTTGTTCGTGACATCAATATAATTAACAAGGTGCTCGTCAAGGATTTTGACCACTTCATTGATCGAACAAGTACCTTTAATCCAAAAGACGATACTATAGCGGGAAAAAATTTATTTGCATTGGAAGGTGAGAAATGGCGGAACATGAGAAATGTATTAAGTCCTGCTTTCACAAGCAGCAAAATGAAAATTATGTTTCATTTAATATCGGACTGTGCGGAAGAGTTTACAAATTACTTTGAAAAGCAGCAACTCCAATTAAACTCATTAGAAACAAAAGAAGCTTTTACTTGTTTTGCTAACGATGTAATTGCCACCGTTGCTTTTGGAATCAAATGCAATTCTTTAGAAGATCCCAATAATGAATTCTATTTAATGGGAAAAGAGGTTACAAGAGGAAGTATTCTAAGAGGTTTATTAGTGACAATATTTCCGTCCATAGCAAAGGTAAAAGTTTTTGATAAGCACACAATCCAAATTATTATTTTAAGTTTTTTAGTTCTTTGGAATTCACCCAATCAAAGAGAAACTTTTGTTATATTTTGGTAATATTGTACAAGACAGTATCCGTGAGAGAGAAAAATCAAAAATCTATAGACCTGATTTGATACATCTGTTAATGGAAGCTCGTCAAGGTCGTTTAAGTGACGATGCTGTTCAAAATGATCCGAACGATGGTTTAGCAGTGGCTAAATTCGAACATAGAGTTAACAAATCCAAACATACAAATTTGTCGGAATTGGACATTGCCGCGCAAGCTTTTATATTTTTCTTTGCCGGTTTTGATACAATATCAACTTTTTTATCGTTAGCATCTTACGAATTGGCGGTAAATCCTGAAGTACAGCAAAAATTACAAAATGAAATAGATGAAATTAGAATGAGTTGTCAAGGGAGAGTTACCTACGAAAAACTAATGGGCATAAAATATTTAGATATGGTTTTGGCAGGTAATATAGATTTATTAATTTATAACATGAAAACTTTTATTTATCATAATTGTTTTTAGAAACTTTAAGGAAATGGCCTATTGGATTTATGCTTGATAGGTTGTGCGTTAAGGACTATACAATTGTTCCCGACAACTTGAACGAAAAACCTTTAATCGTAAAAAAAGGACAAGATGTTATTATTCCTGTGTATGGACTGCATCATGATCCACAATTCTTTCCTAACCCAGAAAAATTTGATCCGGAACGATTTAGTCAGGAAAATAAGTCAGGTTTTAACCCACGATCGTATTTTCCATTTGGCATGGGTCCCAGAAGTTGCATAGGTAGTTTTTTGTTCCAAGCAATGAATTTGAGTATTTAAATATATTATTTTAGCATCAAGACTTGCTCTACTGGAAGCAAAATTACTGTTTTTTTATTTCTTATCAAAATTTAGTATAGTGGTCGTTGATAAAACGGAAATAAGGTCATCCATAGGAAAATCTGGGTTTAACATGCTACCTTATAATGGTAATTGGCTGGGTTTTGAAAAAAGGAATCAGTAAAAATTTAATATATCTGCTATAACAAAGAACTGTCTGGTACCTGCACGTAATAAGGCCTATACCCTTAAAAGGCCTACGCAACAAAAATCGTACTTAAAATAACTTCCCTTGCTCAATACCACACTTACAGACATCTATTGTATGTAGAAGTTGTTAAAATTTTGCGGGAGCTGAATATCCCATTTGTAGCTCCCAGCTTTACATCATTTATCATAAAGTGAGACCGTGCAGCCCCAAATAATAAAAACCGGTTCAAATAAATCCTAAACATTTTTTGTAATATTACAGTTAGTTATATAAAATTAAATTTTTATCTTTATAAATACATGCTTCGGTGATCTTAAAAATTTGAATATTGTATCGCGGTCCAAATTTTTTTATTTTTGGTTTTATTGCATAAAGTGGTCTGCGCTTATTAAGGCCTACTAAATTTAACCGTAGTCTTACTTTGTGTATCAAAGTTTGTTTGCTTTATAATGTATTTTACAGTACTTTTGAGATATTACGAATGTAAATAATTAGTAGGCATATTTATTAGTAAATCATTGAGTGTTATTTCAGTTATTCGAGCCGATGCCTCCTAAACGAGCCACTTGGTCAGAAATCGACGATTTTAAGTGCTTTTTTAGATATTTTAAATGTTTAGTGGTTGCATTTATGTGTTTATTGATTTCAAATACCAAATAATATTACGTATAATTTTATTATTTAAGTATGTTGAAGCCATAGGCCTTATTATGGTACCATATTAAAATAAAGCCTAATGGCAAGGTTTTTAAAAATGTTTAATTTTGTGTTTGTCTATGGTACAAGTTACCATTTTTAGTTTATATTTGGTAGAAAATGTACCAAAAATATGATTATTATTAAAACATCATGTTGATTAAATTGGATATTTTTCATTTTATTGCAAATCTCCCTTAGCTAGACCTTATTATGCGTAGGTACCTTAGTGTATGTAGAAGCAATAAATTTTTTTAAACTATTATTGAATGTTTTTTCTTTAACGCTCATATTCAATATTAACCAGATTTAAAATGTCTTCTGTAGTCCCAGAAGTCATACGGATCGCTAAGCCGCTTTAATATTGTTAAAAAGAAATGGTGGCGTGGTAGGATATTAAAAAAAAATCTTTGTAAAAAAACTCTTTTCCATGTTCTCAAATTAAATACTGAGCTTGAAGAGATGTGGATTCAATTTGGAACCGAGAAGATGAAAACGTACATCAGCATTAAATCATTAATACCATGTTTGGAAGTATATTGTAACGAAAATTAAACGTTTATTTATTTCTAAAGGGCTAAAATATAAAGTTACTTAAACACTTAAAATTAATAACAATAGAACAATTACTATACTAATATTTACACTTAATTCTAAATTACAGTATAATTATTAACACCACATAAGTCTATATTTATTTCAACTAAGTCACTTTATTTATGTAACATCCAGTATATTTATTTACACTACTATTTATTTCCATGTTATATATGTTCACACTTCCGAGTCCGGACTCGGACTTCTTCACAGCAAATCGCGCTGCTATTTATATTCAAATGTATATATATTCTAGAATGTTCCAAAACTTTCCAGGTATTTCTATAAAGTTCTATAGCTTTCTGGAACATTCTAGATACTGCCAACTCAGCAGTATTTAAGCAATAGCAACAGGTTATCATATGTGAATCATCATGCATGCGACATTAAAAATCATCACAGATGAGTCATCATACATGAATCATCAAATATAAATAACCATTGCAGTTTCGTAACAATATGTAAAGAATTTTATGTATTCACAGGATCAGATGTAACTTCATCATATTTTCCATGAAATGAATACAGACTATGCTTGGAAAGTTTATAAATCTAAATCATCTTCTATAAAGCTACGGAAGCTCTTCAAGCCAAAGATGCAGAGTTAATTATACTAGAAAGTTCCTCTTATTCGGTAGGACATGTCTAATGTCTTACCTGTTCAGAGAAAGTCAAAATTCTAGAGAAATAAAAGAATGGGGATGGACGACGGATAGTTGTTAGAACGTTACACTGGTGCAATGTTCTCTTCTTTCTATTAAATCAACTTGTAAAGAGTTCGTTAAGTCCAATTGCCAAGGATACTATCACGACACCCACCAGGTTAAACGAACAAGGTTTCTTGAATACACGGAAGATTGAGAATATGGCAGTAAATACCATAAATAGAAGGTTTAAACCTAGAAAGAATTCTTTGTTTGAAGCGCATTCTGCTAGAGCACTGTGTATACAGTATTGAAGTTTTTGAAAAAAATTAGGGATTACATTTGAAGTTGTTTATATTATGCTGATTTTATCTTGAATTTTATGTTTAGTATTTGATATATTGTGTGTATTTGTTTACTTTCTTATTCTGACTTGTCCTATAATAATTGTATTTTTGATGATTTTTGTTGATGGTTTGATGGTTGATTTTATTAATAAATTAATAACTATTTTGCACGCCTGGCAGTAAAGGTCAATGCTTCTAAGGAATAAAGAATGATACTCTCTAGGAAGCTATCATAATTTTTACTTCTCATTGTCTTGTTCATGAATTTCTTAAGGAGTTGGTTCAATTTTTAGAATGAGATTTTAGAAGTTTGGTTGCTTAAGTGTAACCAGACAACATTAAATGAGTAATTTCAAATATAACAGAGACAGATAAAATAGTCAACAAAAGAATACTTCAAGAAGACCAAGAGAAGAACTAAATAATATAAGTAAATAGGAGAAGGCATTTAGGAAAAGGAAAATAGCGCCCAAATCGCCAAACATAATAGCCGAAGTAGTAAGCAAGTAAAAAGATTATCGGGATATTGGATCGCTTAATAAAACAAATAATCTGTTCTTGTCGACGTTTCGGTTTTTACTAATTAAACCATTCTCAAGACTGAAAAAGAGAGGAACCATGATACACAAAAAATAAATTAATAAAAAGGTGGAGGACGTTTTTAGCGAAATAAAAAATTCTATCGGAGGGAAAACCAAAGTCTAGTCGGGTGGTATATTAACCAAGTCAAACAATATAAAACAAGACTAATAAATAGGTAATTGAAAATTTAAAACTGTATACATTTGGGTACAAAATTAAACGAATGTCAAATATAAAATCACACCTGACAGATAAGTACAGGTACAATTCGAATCGACACTTTACAAACAATTTACAGAGTGACACAAAATTTCAAAGTAAACGTACTCTCTCCGAAAAGAACAGAAAATTGTGAGAACCACAACAACGCGTCACAACCCCCATGTTCACAACCAACTCAAAATACGGAAATTCAACAAAATATCTAAAAACTAGTATATAAAGTAATAATTTAACATCAAAAATAGAGTACAACGTGATATTAAACACATAAATACAGGTGGGTGAAAGAATCACAATCACAACACGGACCAGATGTAACCACCAACTCTACGCTTCAAGGTGGCATTCTATCAATCTTGCTCAGATAACCCCTAAGCAGATTTTTATAACCGTTGTTGATATATCCGTAGTCGGTCTGTTTGTTAACGTTGTCCTCAGCAACGGATATATAAGCGGCTTCCAAGAAGCTTCTTTTTTGATAATTAGACTCATAACTAAGAATACTCACATCATCCGCTGATGTAGCGTAATTTGCTCAAAATTCCACTACATCTGCCACTTGCTTAACCGTAGATGGACTGTACCTGTTAGCTAACTTTGTTATTTAAAACGCAGTTCTCGAGAGCGTGGGTGTTTCGACAAACATCGTGGGTTCGTAACAAAAAGTTCTTCATAATCAAATCTAAACTGATCTAAAAGAAAAATACCGATGTTAATGTCGACGCCAGCTAATACAAATAAAACTAAAAAAAAAGCAAGAGTCGTTTTATTGCATTAACACAGATAGAAATAAAAGATGTCGACAAGTTTAATTAATTCACTAATCAAAACAAAACATAAAACATACACATAAGGATCAAGTAAAGTTGGTACGTAATTGAGGATTACGAACTAGAAAACAAAATAAAAAATACAAAAGTAAAGAACTGACATTCACCTGAAGAGTAGATTCAGTCAAGTAAAAAAACAGTTGAGTATCCCTGAAGAGGATAACTCAACAAAAAGAAGTTATGCCCAGCAAAGATTAATTTCACACCGGATTTCATTATCTCGGGATAATTATTGACTTACAAATAGAACCTCGATCTGACGTCATATTGGTGTTGTTTGATTCTGTTCAGAAGACGTTGCTTAGTTTGGCCTATATATTTGGCGTCACAACTACATTTTATTGCGTAGATTAAATTATTTCTCTCCAATTTGGGGATCATATCTTTAGTTCTTGAAAATAACAAATTGTCCAAGGAGAAGCGGTTATGGAAAACTAAACATATTTTATTAATGGTAAGTGCTTCTCTGAGAATGTTATTAATTCTACTGGCCAACCAAGGATAGAAAGAGATTTTAGAGTATTTGTTACCAGAGGTGGAAACATCCAAACGGGAATCCGTTATAGTCATCTTTCGGACCCTATTACTAAGAAGAGTCTTATCTACTATTTTTCCTGGGAAACCATTTTTTAGTAGTAAGGTAGTAAAGTACATGGGAGGGAACCCCGAAAATCGAATATTTTTATTAAAATTGGTGTCAAAATAAACATTCGTTCCCGTCGTTTAAGCTTCAACCGTCAGGGAGTTATTTGCAAAATCTTTGGAGAGGGGGCTCTATAGTTCTGAAAAATTATTAATTTCAATGATGAATATAGAAGTTTCCCCCCCCCCCCAAGATTGCTTAGCCTAGACTTCAATATTTAGTTTTTACCGCTTTAGTTTTTATCGTCACCCGTAAATTAACCACATTCGCCTTGATATTTAAAAGGATAATCTACAACTTTCTTGCTAATAGAAAGCGTTTTAAGGAAAAAGTTCTTATACACTTACTTTAATTTTTAAATTTGAAGTATTTATTAAAAAAAAAAATGTTTTTGAATCAGAGCGAAGCTTCTTATTACTTTCCAATTTTTTCCTACGTCGAATCGTTTAGGGATGCGGATATCTAGATTATTTAAAATGAAACATTTTTGCGTTTCAAAATCGCGATTTTATCACAAATATAATAGAAATTATATTTGGACTTCCAGCGATGGTTATCGCTTTTGTTAAAAATAAATTTTATTTATTAAGGTTATTAATTATTTGAATTACACCAGTAGTTTCCAACCTAAGCACCACGAAATTTTTTTATTCGACAGCGATCATAACTGTTCAACAATTAGTTATTTATTTTTTCTCCAAACTAAACGAATATGAATTGTTTCATTACCGACTTTAAACATGAAAGTCAAATTTTTCCTTACCAACATAAATATAAACATGTGATGTAATGTTTTTTCGAAAGTATATTACATTATTTTAATAAAACTTATTAACTTTTCTACAAATTTTCTAAAAAAATTTTGTTAGTTTGTCTACCATTTAATATAAAATTTTATGCCGTAATAAAAAAACTTTGACATTGACATTTACATAACTTAAAATTTTATTGTTAACCAAATAAATAAAAATTTTGTTCTTTTCATGTTTTATTCAGACGGAAATGTAACTTTTCATTCTGTAATAACAATAATATACTATTTTAATGAATTTATCATCAATATTTTTGATACTCTAATTTTCAAATAATATTTATTAGTCAGTTCAAACTTGAACGAGTTTTCATTTCAAAAATGCTGAGGACCACTGTAATAAATAGTTAAAAAGTTATTGAATACAAATTTTTTCTTATTACTTTATCATTAAATTAAGACCAAATTTTTATCACTCCTTATCCTAATTAAACATGTTCCAGTAAGATTTATGTAATTTTAAAACCAAATGTCAAATAGAAATGATGTTGTACGTACTACTAACTATAATAATAATTTATATAACTGTACAAATTTTTCAATTTCACAATTATTGGAAAAATATTGGTGTTACATATCATTCAACATGGCCAATTTTTGGATACATGGCGCCATTCTTAGTATTCAGAAATATGTCTTTATTAGCAATAGTCGATGGCTTATATAGAAATTATCCAAACTCTAAGTAAGTAAAATTAAAATTGTGTTGCAGTTGAACCTGCAGACTATCTATAAGCATATTATCTTATTTTATAGTAGTAGATATAACCATATCTACCCTTTAGCAATTATTTATGTTAACTGCATCTTTGGCAGTTTTGATATCATATCATGTTTTATCTAAATGTCTAATAATTAAAAAAATTATTATAAAAAATATTTATTTTACTAGCTTGTTTGCAAACCAGGTCAATATTTTCATCTTTTTTCTAATCGAAATTTTGACGACCTTTCGGGTTTTTATCAAAATATTGATCTTGTGAACAGGTCGTTTTATTAGGGTAGAATTTGAAATACTGCGTTTTTCATTGTTGTAGATACGTGGGAACAAGCCAATTTTTGAAACAAGTACTGTTTGTTCGTGATGTTGATATTATTAACAAAGTGGGTATCCAAGATTTTGACCACTTTATAGACCGAGAAAACTTTTTTAGTCCAAAAGACAACTCTTTAGCAGGAAAAAATTTGTTTGCATTAGAAGGGGAAAAATGGCGACACATGAGAAATACTTTAACTCCGGCTTTTACGGGCAGCAAAATGAAAATTATGTTTCACCTAATATCGGACTGTGCAGAGGAGTTTACCAGTTTCTTTGAACAACAGCAATTCCAAATAAAATCATTAGAAACAAAAGCAATTTTTACGAAATATGCAAGCGATATAATTGCAACCGTCGCTTTTGGAATACAGTGTAATTCTTTGAGAGAACCCAATAATGAATTTTACTTAATGGGAAAAGAAATTACTACATTTAATCTTTCGAGAGCTATACTGGTGACATTATTTCCGTCTATAACAAAAGTAAATTTTTAATAAGCAACCAAAGTAAATTACTAATTTACCTATACGTTTGTTTAGTTTTTTGGAATTCTGCCAGTTAAAGAGAAACATGCCTCGTATTTTTGTAATCTTATACAAGACAGCATTTATCAAAGAGAAAAGTTCAAAATTTTTAGACCTGATTTGATACATCTGTTAATGGAAGCTCGTCAGGGTTGTTTAACTGACGATATTGCTCAAGAAAACGAAAGTATTAGTTCGACAAGAACTAAATTTGAATACAAAGTTAATAAAACGAAAAACACAAATTTGTCGGATTTGGACATCGTCGCGCAAGCTTTCATTTTCTTGTTTGGTGGCATCGAAACAGCGTCAACTTTTATGTCGTTAGTATCTTACGAATTGGCCACAAATCCTGAAATACAAAACAAATTACAGAGTGAAATAGATGAAGTTAGACTAAGCTGTCAGGGAAAAATTTCGTATGAAAAATTAATGGGTATGAAATATTTAGATATGGTACTTTCAGGTATGTTTTTGAACTATATTGTGGACTATACCGATGCTCAGTAGGTAAACTTTCATTTTGGAAGTAGTAACAAAGTAGAAATTCTATTAAATGATTACCTTTAGCCAGTGATTATCTACTTCTAATCGATGCAGTCCACATTTATTTAAACTTTTATGTGTAGAAAATCGACCTGCATCTGCTGTAAATGAATTTTTATATCTTTAAATATCATTCATAGAAACTTTAAGAAAATGGCCTCCTGGATTTGTTCTCGATAGGTTGTGCGTTAAGGATTACACAATTGTTCCTGAGAGTTCCACTGAAAAACGTTTGACCATAAAAAAGGGGCAAGTGGTTCTTATTCCTGTGTATGGACTTCATCATGATCCACAATTTTATCCAAACCCAGAAAAATTTGATCCGGAACGATTCAGTCAAGATAATAAATTAAATTTTAACTCAAGGACGTACTTTCCGTTTGGTATGGGCCCCAGGAGCTGCTTAGGTAATTATTTTGTACAGAAAATAATTTTTAGAACCTACATGAATTTACATTTTAGCTTCAAGACTTGCTCTACTAGAAACAAAATTATTATTTTTTTATTTCTTATCAAAATTTAACGTAGTGATTGTTGATAAAACCGAAATTCCATTATCCATAGGAAAATCAGGGTTTGACTTGTTACCTGATAGTGGTAATTGGCTGGGATTCGAAAAGAGAAATTAAAAATGAATTATACAAAAATTGTAAATATTATATTAGTGTTAACTCAATTTAGTTATAGAAAAGTAAGTTATTCTTAAAAAACATTTAATTGAAACTAGATTTTGTAGACAATAATTGTTATAGCAAAAATTATTTAGCGGCTTTTTAATAATTAATTAATAAATTGCCTAATTATATAATTATCACAAGTGATTTTTTATACGAAAGTTTATTTAAGTTTTCAGTGGATTGCTGGTAGATAAAGAAAAGATCTTGATAATATGAAATTATCAATTTATTTAAATTAAAATGCGTAACTAATTAAGACAAGTTTTGAGATAATTAATTTTTATTTGAATAATTTTTTATAATGGTGCCAATTATCGGACCTCCAATAAAAATTTTAGGAAACAATCTAGCAAACGTTAAATTTACCTCCTGATTCTACTTTGGTAATTTGAGTGCAAATTTTCGTGAAATTTTTAACAAATAATAAAATAAGAAACTATAACTAAGTGTGTTTTATTGCAATAAACTTATTTAAGTTTGACCTATATTTTAAAATTTAAAATGCAGATAATAAATGTGAATTATGCAGGGGTTGCCAACAGGTCGATTGCGAAGCAATTTTTAGTCTATCATAGCCGTCGATACTAGTCGTGATTCAGAAAAACCCGAGGAGGAAACCGCTGGTGAAATTTGATGTACAAGTGATGGGAAATTTGAGAAAATCTAAGGAAATCTTATTCAATCTAGGAAATCTAATGAAATCCAGGGATATCTTAAAAATTACAGATAATCTTGCATTTTTAACTTTTTCGAAAAGAAATCATAAGACAATTTAAAGGAACAACTAAGGAAATTTGGGGAAATCTAGAGAAATCCAAGAAAATGTTCTGAAAGGTCGTAAATTATTATCAAAACGACCTGTCCCGCAATCAAAACGGTTGGCCATAAAATAAATAAATTTTTTTAATGTTATACTGCCATGTAACATGGGGAGGAAAGGGGGTTATTTTTTAAAACAGCTTTTACTGCAATCGTAACCAAATTATCGTAGAAGTGAACATGAGACTCGTCTAATTTTTAAATTTATTTTTCAAATAATATCCAATTTTTAATAGGCAAATAAATTTTCCGTTCGAATTTTTCAATAGTTCTTGTTTTTTATTTATTTCCTCCAACGTAGCTTAATTTTTCAAATTTAGAAATTTATTCTTGTCCAAATTATCATCAATAACCAATTAAACACTTTCAAAAATACTTCATGTTTCTGAAGTATGAGAATCTGGATAGGGCGATCGTCCGGGTACTTCTTACGCTTCAGTTTTGAATGCGATGTGGGGAGTTATCGTAACCCTGGTTCAGGAAGCTTGACTTCAAATAAAAAATATTGCTCGTTCAAGATTTGTATCTCGGAATGCGATATTTCCAAATGGTTGAACGATAAAGTCTGGCCTAGGAAGACCTCTATTCGGGATTTTTACTTTCGCAAGCCGGTCGATGATAACCACAGTACCCTGTGTGGTCCCGATAATTTTTTAGGGAGTCGTTCATTGCGAGAAGTTGCGACGAGGTAATATGTGGTTTTTTTTCTCCACCTGAACTTCAGCCTGATCGTCGCGACTTGGTGTTTTCTTGCTCGATTAATGCCACTGATTTTTCTGTGGCTCACATAAACATTCGATCTCTGCTGTCTAATTTTGGTATCATCGCAGTATCTGAGTCATGGCTTTTCCCCTGATTTTCCTTCTCATCTTGTCAGCTTGGAGAACTAGAGTGGAGAAAGTGTCTCGCTGAGGTGGGTTGTTTTGTTTGTTCAAAACTCGTTTGCTTGTGGCTTGGAGCATCTTTGGAACCGCATTAAAGTTCACGGCATTACGTTTTGCAGTTGGCGTCATTTATAGATCTCCTACTGTTGCTCTTTCCTGTTTGAGCAAGTTTGAACAGTTTATTTCATTGCTTGGAAGTGAATGTAGTGAGTTGATCATTTTAGGTGATATTAGCATTAACTGTTTTATTCCATCGCCTTCTTTAAGGTGCTTGAAGGAGATCCTCGATGTTTTCAATCTTCATCAGATAATAGCGGATCCTCCTCGTGTCACCTCGACATCTAGCACTCTGTTGGGTGTCATTTGTATCCATAAGCATCGAATCCCTCTGTGGTGTGACGTTGTTGATCTTTTGGCCTCGACTGATCACTACTTGGTATATTGCTGCCTGGATTTAGTTGCACCATCACGCGGGCCGCGCAAGATTACTTATCGTGATTTTAGTAATTTTGATCAGGCTAGTTTTCCGCCGCGGATGCGGCATATGTGCCGTAGAACATCGTTAATGAGTTGCTCCATTGCGATTCTAAGGTTGAATTTTTAAATACTATGATCTTGTCGTTGTTCAATGTACATGCTCCTGTTCGAACTCTCGTTTTCAAAGAGAGGAATAAACCTTGGATTACTTGGACAATTAGAGAAATAGCGAAGTTGAAGAGGCGGGCCTACAGCAAATAGTATAGATTTCGAATGTTATTGCGACCTAGGAGGTATTTGTCGGGTGCTGTCAGAAGGAAAAAGGCAAGCTATATAAACCGCCAGATTTCGCTTCATCGTTCAAATTCTAAAAAACTTTGGCGGTGTTTGTTTTCTTGGGGCATGCATTCTCGTCCATCTAGTCAGATATCTGCACAGTTGTCTGGGGATCCGGATTTTATTAATGCGTACTTTCTCAGCTCTGTTCAGGGGATTCTACAGGGATGGATTTGGGGATGGATGATTTGCTTTTTCCTGAAGTGGAATCAATCTCTATTTGTGAAGCCACCCCAGGAACCTTCTCATCTCCGTTCTATTAGAATTTTGTCGCTCTTTGCAAATATAGCGGAATCTTTTATTAAGGTTGCTTTAAGCTCAAGGTATGCTATTACAAACTTAGATAGCTTTACCAGTTCAAAACTCTATTACCTTCTCATATGAAGTGGTCAATCGTTAGTACCACGATCCTATCTAACATTAAATACTGTGCAGCGGTATACTACGGTTTTCTCACGCAAGAATATAGGCGCAAGCTCCAGCTCTTACAAAATTCTTGTTTACGTTTTTCTTTTAACCTGCGTAGATACGACCACGTTGCTCCATTTTATAGGGATCTTGGATTGCTTAAGATTGACGAATGTTTTTCATTGCTTTTTGGAGTTATGCTCTTCAAAATTTTGAAGAGTGGGGAGCCGAGTTATCTGAGAAGTATGATTAGGCCTCGATCGACCTGCCATGCTCGTGATTTGCGGGATTGCGAAAAGCATCAAAGACTGTTCGACGACTCCACAAGTGTGAGGTCCTTTCGACCTGATTTGGATGCTGTTATGCGTGCCCACATGTAAATTACATATGATTTCATGTATTTATGCCATAAATTTTATTTTTGTTTTTTTTGTGTCAATACGGGTGGCTTGAAAATCTAACTTTGTTAGAAGCCATCCAATTAAGAACATGTAGTAATGTATATTATATCTTATATTTTCTATTAGCGTTGTATGAAAAGCTTTATCATTTTATATTTTTGGGATTTTATATTTATCATTATATAATCCGAAAATCGTCTCTAAATAATAAAATTACTTACACAAAAAAAAGCCTCTTTGTTGTCGTTCAATTTAATAAATTTGCAACGAAAGCCTCATTAAATCGCCTCAAAATAATTAGTTAATGAAGCCTGTAGGATTGTAGGATAGGTAAACCCGGAAGATACGATTTGTTCAAGCTAAACATGTTTTCGATTTATGGTTTATTTTACCAAACTTCGACCCTTTATAACTATAATAATAATTTTCTGCATAATAAGTTCAAAATCCAATAGTTTAGTGTTGAATTTTCAAATTCTCACCAAATTGATATTTTTTTAATAGGTAAATGCATTTAATGCAGTAATGTATGCATTTGCTTTATTTTTTATTATTTTTTTTTTGGCTTTATTTATAATATACAATCTGTTTTCAAGAACATTCAGTAAATATTATAACAAACAAATTAACCTGTGAGAGTGGATCCCGTGATTCACTCTCTTTTATAATCTTCAAGTCACAATTTGGACTAATTAATATACAATATATAATATAACATAGTAAGAACAGAGGGCATACATATAATTTTTATTTCAGTTTATTCACTCATAAATCTTGTTTTAAAGTCAGAAGGTTTAAACCTCTTTAGTCGACTCACTTCACTGCCGCTATTGTAGCTAAGTTTTTCTGCAAGTGGATTTAGAGTCCTTCGTAGTAGGTTTTACAAAACCTTGTAATTTCTTCTCTTATTGTTGGGATTTTCAGATCACGGAGAATTATTTGATTTGTGACGTACCAAGGGCCATCAACGATGCTTCTTGAAACTTTTGATTGAAAACGTTGAAGTATGTCTATGTTAGAGTTACATGTAGAGCCCCACAGCTGGATCCCGTAGGTCCATATTGGTTTTATAATTATTTTATAAATCAGCACTTTGTTTTCTATTGTGAGTTTAGATGTTCTACTCATTAGCCAATACAATTTTCTAAGTTTGTGTCCCATTTGCTTCCTTTTTGTAAATATATGTTTTCGCCAGGTTAACCTTCTATCTAAGTGTAATCCTAGGTATTTAACTTCATCCATCTGGGGGAGTTGACGATTATTTAAATACACAGGTGGACATGTATTTCTATTCAGCGTAAAGGTTACCTGTACTGATTTCGTCTCATTCACTTTAATCCTCCACTTTTTCAACCATTTTTGTATTTTGTTGAGGCTTCTTTGTAACATTTCACTTGCTATATTCGGATGTTTATGAATGGCTATTACAGATCTGCAAAGGTGGCTGTTGTGGCAAACTTTAGTATGGGAAGATCCGCTGTGAATAATACATACAATACGGGTCCAAGTACACTACCTTGAGGTACTCCCCAGTGAATTGACATCAATGGTGTTTGTTCATCTTGGTACTTTACCATGAAGTATCTGTCTGTCAGGTAAGATTTTAGTATCCTGTAGTAATTATGAGGCAATTTCATTTTTAACTTATATAGCAGACCTTCATGCCAGACCTCGTCAAATGCCAGGGTGACATCAAGAGCAGTAGCTGTTATTCTCGAATGCTTCATGTATTTTGGTCACAATTCGATGAATTTGTTCGATGGTACCATGTCGTTGTCTGAAGCCAAACTGATGATCAGGGATTAGGTTAAGCTCTTCTAATATTGGTTTCATTCTTTTTAGAAACATTTTTTCAAATAGTTTTGATAACACCGGTAAAAGACTAATCGGCCTGTACGATTTTACATCCTCAATTGGTTTACCAGGTTTTGGAATTTGCTTTATAAAGTAGTATAAATAATATAATAAAATAATATTACAAACTTGCTTTCATTATTGTTAGTCTATAATGGAGTTTGTTGACTTTGAAATTTTTTTTATTGGGATCATTACATTGTGAATATGGATGAGAAAATGGTATCTCTATACATTAACATTGAATGTTATATGAATATGATAATGAATATGAATATGAATATGAATATGAATATGAATATGAATATGAATATGAATATGAATATGAATATGAATATGAATATGAATATGAATATGAATATGAATATGAATATGAATATGAATATGAATATGAATATGAATATGAATATGAATATGAATATGAATATGAATATGAATATGAATATGAATATGAATATGAATATGAATATGAATATGAATATGAATATGAATATGAATATGAATATGAATATGAATATGAATATGAATATGAATATGAATATGAATATGAATATGAATATGAATATGAATATGAATATGAATATGAATATGAATATGAATATGAATATGAATATGAATATGAATATGAATATGAATATGAATATGAATATGAATATGAATATGAATATGAATATGAATATGAATATGAATATGAATAATAAAATAAACCTAAAAAATATAAGATAGCGATGAAAATTGGTATACCTGTCATCATTGAGTTTGTAATGTAATAAAAAAAATTCAAATCGATTCAATAGTTCTTGCAGTTTTAATTTAATGTTTACTTTTTGTTTAAATTGATGAAAATCACATCTATGGTTTTGCTTAAGAGTCTGCTGTTAGGAAAAAATTACAATGTGTTAAACAATAAAATACTTGTCTAAAAAAAATCTAAAGCCAAATCTGAAGAAATCTTAAAAAAATTATATAATGTAAAAATCATTTTATGAAAAACAACATTTTATATCGAATATATTAGCTTAAAATATATGACCAAAATATAAGAATTTTTTCAAATTTTCTATAGTTATTGCTTGTAAATAGAAGGTTTTAGCAAAAATTTCATCACGGTTTACTACCCCGTTCTCGAGAAATTAATTAGTAATTGAAGAACCGATATAGAGTTGTCACGTTCAAGGGAGGAGTTTCCTACTTTTTTTAAAATTTTTTTATTTAAAAGTAGAGATCAAAAGGAGCCATCAGTTTTTTTTCAGATTTTTTTGAGTGCGGTAAGTATCAGAAAAAAATTAATGAAATTTGAAATTGTTAGGGTTATGACGTCATAACCCTTCTTTGAGTGGGAATGGATAAACCTATAGGATTTTAGACAACTGTACTATATTACCGTACTTTCTTCTATTAAAATGTTAAAATGTAGATGCCTACCTGATGACAAGTAATGGCCGCCATGTATTTCGTGGTTACTTTTTTATTTTATATGAGTGATTATGGATTACTTAGATTCACAATTTTTATTTAATGAAAACAAATACTTTAGTTTTACAAAGATCTCGACAACTTAAAAGAGTTTTGCATCCACAGTTTAAGATATTTTAAATGCCACACGTAAACGGCTTTTCGCCTTCTGGCGATTTTCATCAAATTAAGTCAGTTTGTAGAGTTTTTCAAAAATAGAACAGATTTTGTTAGTGAATTGGTTTAACATGCATTCTTAATGTAATATTTGAAGTTCGTTACATTTGGTTATTCTGTTGGGTTATAATTTGTTGATCGGTTGTGCTTCGGTAAGATTTACATGTCGACAATGTTTCATTATTTATTTACAAAAAAAATAATTCTTTGTATATTTTACATAAATATATTATATAAACCACTTAAAACATCAATAATACTTTTACAAGACCTTTGCACCCACAGTTTAAGAGATTTTAAATGCCTCACGTATATGGCTTTTCGCCAGAAGCTTACCAGAAGCTACCATCCAGCTTATAGAGTTCTTAAAAAGAGTGCACCAATTTTGTCAGTTAAAGCATTGATCAGCATTCATGTGACGAAATAATCAACAGCGTTAAATGAAAAAATAAAGAATTTTAATTAACATATGATAGCTGTCAATAATAACCCAATTAAGAACTGACAACATCGGACGGCCATGTTTAAATCTTATTGGTTAGCTATGGCGGGCAGATTAAATATTTTTTTGAAATTCAAAATTTTTTTTTAAATTGTACGCTGAGTTTTAAGACCAACCAATTACATTATTTATTAATAAATTACATAATTATTATATAAACATGTTTTTATTCATACATAAATTGATGAATAAATAGCTCAGTACATATGAATCCGACTCATCTTCAAAATTCAAATTTTTTTCAAATTCTTCATCGTTTTTTTTTTCTACTCTGAGTACTTCCTCAACTTGTAAAGGTGTAGGGTCCCCTAAGAACCATCTGGGCTTCCAATAGCCATCCAAAAACCAGCCACAATCTTGAAGATTTAGTTTTACGCAGCTTTCATCTATTGCATGAAGCCACATTGAATTTACATAGATTGTGGGCAAAATTTTCTGTTGCAAAAACTGGAATTACATTAGAGTCCGTACCTTTAATCTTCCTTATAAAGTGCTCTTTGTTATTGTATGATGCATATGTTTTTTGGAACAGCTGATATCTAGCGTCATTGATGTTATAACAATTTTTGATCCCATACAGAAGGGCATTAAACTGGTGAATATGTTGCATTTTTTCGTCGACGAATAGATCTATTGCGTTAACGACGTGAATATTTCCTGAAAATTCCTTTGTTTGGAAAATATTTGGAAGGCTTGACTTTTCCTTTATTATAAAATACAGCAGTATTATCACAGCCCGTAAATGCATGGAAAGCCGGCAAACCCAAACTTAAAGTAGGGCCCGCAATTTTATTGCAAGCTCAGTGTAGTTAATACAATCAAGATCTTTCTTCTTAATTTTCTTAGACGATGAACCTGCCAACCAAATTTGAGTCTCTGGAATTTTTTGAATAGTGGCCAGTAAAATTACTAAGACATCGATTGGTGTCATTCGCTTTAACCAAACTTTTCGAATTAGGTAGAGTTTTTGATATAATATGGAACATTATCCGCGTATCTGTCTCTTCATGTTGCCATAAATAATGTTCTTTTTCACGTTTTATAACGTGATTTTCGACTGTATGGTACGAAAAACATTATTCTCTAACTAATAAAAAATTATAAAATAAAAATTCGCAATAATCTTTGTAGCCATCCATGATTTTTCTCAGGATTTCAGGTAAGTCAATTTGGTTCCCAACAAAAATAATATGTTGGTCTTTTAAAATCTGTAAAAGCTCATCCAGCCTCTCAGGATTTGATCCATGCTCAGACAAATACTGCTCGAAATGAAGAATCTGTAGTGCAGCGGAAGCCAATGGATGGAGTTTTTTGCAACGATTAAAATGTTTGCTCTCTAGAAAGCTACTGATTGAGCCTCTTGCTTAGTCAAGCTTGATAATGATCAACCGTTATCAACCTTTATAGAATAGCGAAACTTGACTAGGACTTGATAAGACTGTCAAATACCATTTATACGTCAAATTGTCAATGTCACAGGTCTACAAAAAAAAGCATTCTTTTTGTTGCCCTGATGTTTTCATTGAATTTTGAAGATTAAGAACGTAAAAGTTACGAATATAACAAAAATTGGTCAAAATTGGCTCTAGTTTTTATGTTATTGTAATATACGAGGTATGTTCAAAATATATTGGAAATGTTTGCATTTCGCACGGTGTAAGTTACCAAATAAGATAAAAAAATTTTTCTAAGTTGATACAACTAGGAGTAATGCACATGTCAATTTTTAGCCATATTCGTTGTACAGTTTGTATTTAGGAAATTATTGTTTATTGCATAATTTTAAAAATCCGCAATTTTCAGAATTAATTTTTGTTTTAAAAACGTTATTTGCATTAAATTCTGAGTTAAAAATTAATTTAAAAGTGTAATGAAGTATAAGAAATGTTGACTAGATTTTTGGTGTAGAAACTAGGTCAAAAACTACAAAAGTTTACAAACATTTTCGATAAATCGGTGCAGATTTGAGCATATCAGCATGCAAACACATCAATTAGCGATAAAAACGTTTCTGAACTTTGTATATTTTAAAAAATTTATTTTTAATAAATTGAGTATAAAATAATGTTTTATTGATAAACTTTTCATATTACAAAAAAAAAGAGAATTTTTCATTGAAATAATGCATTTTTGAGTCAAATATAAAAATATCAAAAAATAAATAACTAGAGCCAATTTGGAAAAAATATTGGTACCCTTAGTGTTTTTTACATAAAATCTTTCAAAAATTAATCAAAAATCCAGGGCAACAAAACCACTGTCGACCAGTGTAATTATTATCAAGCTCGTCGAGACTAGCACGAATATCGATTATGTCCGTATCAATGAGATATATAATATTTTTATTATGGGGTCCAGTAGATGATTCAATTGTAAAAAGCTTACCAAAAACTTTTGATATTTTTTAACAAATGAGGGTAGATGTTTCTTATACCCTATCTTAGACTATAAAGCATTTACAAATTCCTCCTTCACATGGCTATAGCCCCGAAAATACTTTTTTTTAATAAAAATGGTTTAGTACTTTTTAAAGAGCATAAAATAATCTCCAAACTAGATTCAAACCCTTTATTTTTTACTCTTTAGTTTTTTCGAAAACAAATGGATAATCCACCGAAATTCTTTATTTTAATATTCTTAAAAAATTGTCTTCTTTGCAATGGTATATAGGAAAAAGTGAAATTCGTGGCACTGATTAACTGAAAGACCCCTCTCGGGGCTATGGCCATGTAAAGGTGAAAATTTAAAACAACGCTTTAAAGAGGCTTAACTCTCGAAGGGTTGAATTTTATTTAACTTACCTCTATTCGGAACGATCTTTTGTTTTTAATTATTTTGACTCGAGTCAACTTTTTTAAAACTACCGAATTATTGTCTATACGCTTGGGAATTGCCGACAAGGAAAAACAATCCAACACACGATGCAGCCAGATGCAAGATTGGAGCCGATCTACTGACTTCTTATTCGTAGCAGAAAGTGATTTAACAGTGGCGTCACATCAGGTAGGGGAGAGGCTGGAACAGTGGCCAGTCAGGTACAGTGGCCACTTTTAAATATTTGCTTAGGTTTAACGGATACATGCGCGCCACTTAGTCAAAACGTTAACAATATTAGTCGCGACAGTCAGTTTAAGATTGGCACTTGTATCTTTGTTTTAACAAGCATTTTGAAAATTAATTTGTATAGAGGTGTTTTGTGTAAAAAAAAGAGTTACTTAAATTTTCTTTTATGCCAATAATAACATACGTATTAAAGGTTTTAAAGTTTCGTGGTGTATAGTAAAATATTTAACACATGCAGGTTATGCAAATTACGATCTATGTTCACAGTAGTAGAGGATAGATGCTGTTCTATTAAACAAGGTTCTTTTGATACAGTGGCCATAACACATAATAACCTGCAGACTATGACCAAACTTCATCACGGTCTTAAACCAAATGGTGCTAAAAAACTAAATTACGATTGGCGAACAAAAGAAGACATAATCCTCATTTTGCCCAAACCAAGAAGTGCTGGCGCAACACTACGAAGAGCAAATTTGTTTACTTTCAAAATGGTTTTAGCTTCTAATAATGTTTGTTGAAATTTAAAATTTTGTATTTTCTTTTTTGTAACGATTTTGATATTAAAATATAAGAAATTCAATTAATGGCCACTGTCCCAGCCTCTCCCCTATTTGAAACAATTTTATTTTCAAGAACAATTTTTATTAACATTAATTCTGTTGACTTCCACATTGTGAATTTCATATTTGTATTTAAACATCAAACACTAATAAAATCGTTAAAATTGGAAGGCGGTAAGAATTCACTTGGTACAATAAATTTGCTTGCGAGTTTAACGACAACACTTGACACCTATTTTTTGTTTCTTAACGAAGCAAGTTCGAATTGACTCTAGTTTTCATGATAAGAGGGGGGGGGGGGGTAAAGTTAAATTAAGCAAAAACAACATATTATTTCAATTTTTTTTTTTGACGACACAATTAATATAATATATTGATTTCTATAATAACTACATAATAAAATGATATTTGAAAAATATACTGTGAAATTTGTAATAATTTTTATGAAGAAATGAGTTATTGACAGCGAATCTCCACGGACATCTCAAAAAGAACTTTTTATTTTATTTTCAATATAAAAGTCAATTCGACAAATCTGAAATTTTTTTCGCATTCAGGGGACCATAATTACCCATAATCGACTCAAAAACCCCACACCGCAGAATCGCTGGTCCCCTATGTAGTCGTTGAATAATATTGAATATTTTTGTTCATTTTATTTTTAATATAAGTAAAACGGTTGTCTTTATCTCAAAAACTGGAGTCAATTCGACAAATCTAAAAAAATTTTTGCATTCAGGAGACCGTAATTACCTAAAATCGATTCATAAACCCCAGACCGCAGAATCACTGTTGCCCTGTGTAATATGATTAAATAATAATAATATTTTAACATAATTTACACAGATGCTTTATTTTCAGGTGCGGATATAAGATTTCGTTTAAAGGGGGGGGGGACAATTATATTATTGAAATACAGTAGAAACTTCATAATTCGATATAAACGGAACCCATTTCCTGTCCAAACATAGAATTTTAGAATTTGTCGAATAGAGAGTAGAAATAAATATTTTTAAATGAAATAAACATATCATGTTATTCTTGATTACGATAAGAAGTTATTTACACTATGCCTTACCCAGCAAACTTAATGATGTAATTTAAATAAACAAATTTTGTAAAAAGAATTATTTAGCAAAAATTTTATTAAATTCTTACATAATTATAAACTTTAAAATAATTTTATATTTTACGAATAAATTTTATAAATTCAATGACAAAATTGTGACCAAACGCATTACCAAAATAACAAAACTATTAAACCTACGATTAGAATGTAAATGTTTTATTTTTATTAATTTCGAATAACCTCTTTTTCAAATTTAAATTATATACCCTTGATTTTAGCATTCAAAATGCTCTTATTTTGCTACTATCATGTAAGCATATATTATAATGTAGATAATCAATCTGTCTGCCTACGTGCTGAATTCCAGTCGAGGCGAGATAAGCTCACTACTTGTGCGTCAGAAGCTCATAATTATCTGTCCGTTAGCATGACAAATTCTCGAAATTGTTGAATATGGGAGTGTCGAATTATGGAGGTTCTACTGTAATTTACTTCGTTGCAAAAATTGCAAGGCATATGCATGAATTTAGGTGGTGATGAGACATACATGCAAAACTAAGGGGTTTGAGACTTTAAAAAAATATTAATTATGTTCTTATAAAACGGGGGTTTTATGAAAACGCCGCTGATAAAAACCTCAATTTCCCAAATAAAGATGAATTTTTCATTAATAATGTTGGCACCTTCTTCTTATACAACATTGTACAACATTATAATGTTGGTCGTATATCTGGTGGGTTCTATATATAGCAGTATAAAGAAAAAAAGTTCTGTATTATATTTTTATAATAACAACAAACGGAATACTGCGGCAAACTATAAATACATAAACATATCGTAAAAAATACATTATAATATGTTTTGATTTTTAAATAATTATTTTACAAAAAGGTAAGTCACAAATAAACGAATTTATCTAGATTAATCACTAATTATATTATTAATGAATTATTAATTTTAGGTTAACTATGGAAGATACACCTCATCTTAAGAAAAGACAGTACAGAACTTGGATAAGAAACATTTCTCCATAAACTCCAAAAATCACCAAACAAAGAAGCGACTGTCGATGATAGTTCCAGCTTAAATAATAAAGACGAGAAAAGGAGCACGACATTCGATAATTATACCCCAACTGTTTTTCTCGAATAAAGGAACCGGCCGAACCCAAAATTGACCAATGAGAAGTCCAGAAAACATAAGACAATATAACCTAAATTAGAAATATCTAAACTATCGAAATATCGATTACTTAATCGATATTTATCGATTAATCGATAAAAAGTACCGAGCCTAGTGGAAAAAACAGTTCAGAATTTCAAAAAGATTATTTAAAAAATTGTAAATGGAGTGGCCAACATATAAATAGTAGGATATTGCTAATCTCAAGTTTTTCCACCTTTAAGTTGCTTCTGCACTCGCTATACACTACATATTTTGTTGGAGTAAAAAGTGTAGTCCAGAGTAGTCCGGGACTACACGGATTTTCATAATAAACGGATTGCTCTAACTGCACTTTTTGCACTGATGTATACCAAATGCTTTTAGAGTAGTAACTGTAGTTCGGTTTGCACTAGGACTGCAATAACAAACACAGCAAATAATATGTATTTTTATGTAGACTTGAAAACGTGTAAGCTTTTACACAATAAACATTGAAAAAGAACTTTAATTTATCGAAGAAGTACTTAAAAATAAAAAAAATGAAAAAAATATAATTTTGTCAATATCTGAATTTCAGGCAACTTCATTTTCAATGCAGAGCATTGATGGACTTGTCTATCCCACATTTAATGTTCATTATATCAATTTTTAATGCAAGATTTTCTTAAAATTGTTATGTAGTATTTTTTAATTTTACAATTTCTTGTTAAATTGTTTTATAATTTGAATAATATATGTACAAGCTAAAACTTATATCTATGTTGAAATTTATTTTAATATAATTTAGAATTTCCCTTATCAAATCTGAACTGATTTTTTAAAATAGTTATGTCAATAATTTAGTAACCTAATTTTTTATGATATGCAGTAAATCATCCAAAAATTAAACATAAATATTATATTTATATTAGCAATAAGAATAATTTTATTTTGAATTAGACCAGTAGTTTCCAACTTAAGCAAAAATTTTTATTCGTCAGCGATTATAACCGTTCAAAATTAGTTTTTTTTTCTCCAAAATAAACGAAAATAATAATAATAATAATACACATTTATTAAGAAAAAAGTACAATTTAGAATACCTAAATCTCGATAAAAACGGGTGACGTGATCATACCTTCGTAAGTCAAATGCAAAACGCAAACATGAATTTTGCAAGAGCTGAAGCTTGCGTCTATATTCTTGTGTGAGAAAACCATAATACACTGTAGAACAATATTCGATGTTTGATAAAATCGTACTACTAACGATCGACTACTTTACGTGGGGAGGTAATATTGTTTTGAATTGATAAAGAGACCTTAGTTTAAAATAGCACAGTTTAAGCTTTCGGTCCACATGTTGACAAAACTTGAGCTCACTGTCCAAGATAAGCCCCAGACTCCGAGCGGAATCGACCACCCTGACGACCTCATCGCCAATCGTTACAGCTGACCTTGCAACACTCAAAGCTTTCCGTACAAGCCACGGTTTACCCAAAATTATGAGTTCCGACTTAGTCGGATTCAAAGTCAGACCGTTTATCAACGACCACATGCGCACTTGTTCAAGAATGCGATTTAGCACATCAATTGCAGCATCAATGTCCGAGGGCAAACACAATACACGTATTCGAGAATCATCGGCATAGAGATCAAGATAATCAGAATCAACCACTCCTACTAAATCAGTTGTGTACAGTATGAAAAGCAATGGAGCAAGGATGCTTCCCTGCGGAACGCCACGAGAAACAGTCAACGACTGAGATAAGTTTCCCGCTAACTCAACCATCTGGGATCTATCCAGCAAATAACCCGCCAACCATCCACACAGCAAATCATCACAGCCGTAATAACGTAACTTGGCCAAAAGACGATCGTGAACAACGGAGTCAAATGCTCTGGAATAGTCGAGAAGTGCCAATATGGTGACTTCAGCCCGATCGACTGATGAAGCCACATCAGACGTGAGCTGCAACAGAGAAGTCGCAGTGTTATGGTGGGGCCTGAAACCAGACTGGGCAGGCGACAAAACTTTGTAGAGTGCCAGGTGCTCACATAGAGCATCTTTAACAAGGAGCTCCGCTATTTTTGCAAATGGCTACAGGATGCTGATTGGACGGAGATGAGAAGGTTCCGAAGCCAGTGAAACCCTAGAAAGTGGTCTCACACGGGATGCCTTCCAAACAAAAGGCACCTCCCCGGTTCTAAAAGAGTGATTGAACAAATTACAAATCACCTCACTACAAAAAGGAAGAATAAGTCTAAGCATGCGAAGACTAATACCATCCGGACCAAGAGCATTAGAACGCAAAGCGCCAACAATGGTACTGAACCCCTCAGGAGTGACTTCAGGAATAGAGAGTGGCTGTACTCCCGGCAAAAACGAACCCTCCCATGCCAAATCAATCCCGGTGGAACCTCCCGGAACAGAGTCGAGAAAATACGCATTGATGAAATCAGGGTCATCACACAAATGAGCAGCTATTTGGTTAGAAGGACGAGCATGCACGCCCCAAGAAGACAGACATTGCCAAACTTTTTTAGGGTTAGAGCGATGCAGCGAAAGCTGATAATTTATATAGCTCGCCTTCTCCCTTCTGACAGCCCCAGACAAGTACCTCTTAAGATCGCAATAACATTCAAAATCCACACAAAATGGGCTGTTTCTAACATGTGAAACTTTTCTGTACTTTTCCTAGTTTAAAAAATATCGTCACTTTTGCCGCAATACCTCCAATCATCAGCACACCAAATTTTATCCGGAGATACAATGACATTCATTTAAATGAATATTTAATAAACATCAGATAAACTTCATATAGTCGTTTATTAAATGTCAAACGAACTTCACACGTACTCTCAAAAGTAGCGGGTTATTGGACAAAAATTCAAAAAAAAACAATTTATTGATTATGGACGTGAACAATCATGTATTTGAACGTCACACGTATATGATATTATTAAAATTTTCGAATGTATTATTTTATTTTTACTAGCCATCTTACGAATTCTTTCAAAAAATAGATAAATTAAGATTTCATTTATTATTTTCTGTAATTTTCTTGCTTTTAAATTTGGCTGAATAGTTTCCTCGCCAAAAAATGTATTTTAAAGGCTCCATCAGCACACAAAATTTTATCACAAACTGTTAAACATTTCCGAAAAAGTGATGACATTTTAATTCTTTTTATTTATTGTTATTGTGCCACAACCTTATTTTTGGCATTAGAGTAATACTAATTAGAGTATTTCACCAATACGTCCAAAAAGTTTGATTGCCATCGACGCAGAAAATAATGCCGAAGAAAATCGAGGAACAAAATTTTTGATTTTTATCAAATGGACCAAATCATTAGCTACCAAATTTTGGGGAAGGGGCAATGTTTCTACAAACAAAATTTGGTTAAGATGCCTTCAGTAGTGCTTCATGAGTTATTCACTCTTGAAGTTTCAACTTTGATAGCTTGTAATTTTTGACAGATTACAGATAGAAAGTAAATTTCACCTATTTTGGTTAAAACTTTTCAAAGTCTCAATTACTAAATCATGCCACCTTACTTTTGTTTATTTTTAATTTTTGGATTTGGAAAAAGTAACGTGTTATTCTGATGAAGAGGTAACTTTTTATCCTAATAAAAACACGTAATGCGCATAGTTGATAAGTTGACAGTGTTAAGAAAATAAATAAAAGATTAAAAATGTTTATAAAAGCAAGTTATTTAAAAATGGGTTATAAGCTTATATGAGTAGCATAGTTTAAAAATAGTTTTTTATGACTTTTTTGTAAGACCATATAAGTGGATATATTATTATTTTAGGAGTAGTCGTGATTCAACACTCGTAAAGTAAAATTAAAACTTCACTACGAAATACTACATTATGGCAATTTAATGTAATGTTTAACTTAGTTTATATTATATTAAATATATACCTTTGATATCACTGAGTATAATTCATTAATAAAACCCAACAGACAGTAATACTCCTAGTTGTTTCAATCTCAAGTTTCCCCTTTTAAGATTTAATTCATCTATGAAAATTAAACATTAAACATCGCCTATATTCTCAGATGTCTTTCTGCTTATACTGCCAAAGTAAGAAATATTGAATTTCTTTGTTATTCGCAAAAGCTTGTCTACGAACAATATTATTTAAAATGTTAAATTCAATCACGATTTTTTTTGTTAGTCCCCCATTAATTTGTTAATTTCCGTATTTCGTCTACAGCTGCAAATAAAATAGTATATTGTAACTCGAATTTAAGCTGCTTATTAAATAGATAAACAATTCGTATGAGCATATAAGTTTTAAATAAATTAACACAATTAAGGCAAAGAGCGATAGACACATGTACTACTTCTTCGACTTCCTAGTCATCACACCTCACAACATGTGTTTCTGACTCATTAGTCGTCATCAGTATCACATACTTGTTATTATCACTTAATTGTGTGCACTATCACCATTATTAGCCAATATAATATAATAATAATAATAATATAGTCTTTATTTCATATGAGACGGACAACTACAAATAAAACAATATTAAAAATATACACGAGGTACATGGTTTACGCCCGGTTGTGGCACCCCACATGAAAAGGACACTGATCACTATCTGGTGGTAACAACAATTAAACAAAAAACTGCAACAGAATATAGAAAAACCAAAGTACAGAAACGTTTCACCATAGAAAAATTTAACAACAAAGCACTAATAAAACAGTATCAGGAAATTTTAAAAACTAAAATAATGAAAAATACAGGAACAACAAGAGATATCAAAATAAGCGAAGAATGGAACCATATGGTGGAGAGCATCACAACAAGTGTAGAACAGGTGATAGGTCAAAGAAAAAGATTAGGATGGAAAACAAAGTTCGACAACAACTGTATTGAAATAAATACGAATTGTGCCCGTCAGTTTAGCACAAAAATCCACCCAAGGTGATAGCTGATAAATGATAGCACCAACCATAAACCAGGCCGGAAAAAGAACAATTCCTCTTCCCCTCGTGGGACCCCCAGATTTTTTCTCTACACGCTGGGAAACGATCAACCAGCTTTTATTTACCGTAGATGATCTAAGATGATAATCTAGCTGTAATTATTGCGGAAGCGAGAGTCGTAGGTTCCAGAAAAAGATATCAATAAAACGAAAAAATCAATCTCTGCAAGAAGTGTGCTGCCGAACGGCAGTTGCAACCAAACGCCAAAAAGTCGCAGCTACTTGTCTAAATTATTATCCTTAAGAGAAACATAACTAAGAACGAGCAGCAAACGCTAATTGTCGAACCAAAATAATTAAATTAATTTAATTATAAAATTAAATATTAAACGTGGTTAATAATATTAAATGTTGGAAAATAATCGTATAATCTATGATATTGCTATCAACAAGCGATACTCGATAGTATGGTTCCTACAAATTAAATTATACCATCAAAAATAAAATATTTGGCAATTCGGAAGCAACACTAGATTTCTAGTCAGCTCAAAACTCAGATCGAACTAGTAAAAGACCATCGTCAAAATGAGGTGTCTCCCCACGAAGTTTTAATACAAAAAAGTTCACATCGAAGTCCCGGAAATCGCCCCTATGCGTTTTCAAAACGCAAACTCCAATTCTTCCCCAATCAGAATTTAGGCAGGGGCGCACTCAGGAACAAAACAAATTCAAAAATTTGTTACAATAGTCAAAACAAGAGGAATGAAAAACGACGAAGGTCGAAAAAATTCTGGATTGATCACTTTAAGAAGTTGTTGAGAGCACATCAAGGTAACTGGAGCACATTGAGAGAAAAACCAAAGAAGATGAAGAGCAAGTCGCGGAACCCAAAGATGAGGAAATCTTAGCAATAATAGATAGACTCAAGAACGGAAAAGCACCGGGTAAAGATGGTATAAAGAGAATATGGTCGAACGGGAAGATGCCAAGTAAGTGGAAAGAAGGAGTTATAATAACAATTAAAAAGAAGGGAGACGCAGAAATTTGTGATAACTATAGAGGCATTACAGTCTTTAACGTCGCATACAAAATACTCTCAATAGTAATAAACAACAGACTCACCGCATATAGTGACAAAATAATCGGCGACTATCAATATGGTTTCAGAAGAGGCAGATCTACAACTAATGCTTTAAACATTATTAAACAGATCGGAGAAAGAAGCTATGAGTTCGACATGAACATTCATATGCTGTTTTTTGATTTTAAACAGGCATTCGACAAAGTGAATAGATTTGAGCTGGTGAAAATAATGAAGAAATAGAAAATACCATCTAAATTGATAAGACTAATTCGAATGACGTTTGAACAAACATCAGCAATCGTGAGATCAACAGAAGGAGAGACAGAAAACTTTGATGCGAATTGTGGTGTAAGAGAAGTCGATGCACTGCCTGCAAACCTTTTTAATATTGCACTCGAAATAATAATTAAACAAACTCATTGCAACGGAACAATAACAAATAAGTAGACACAATTAATTCCTTATGCAGACGACGTGGTGATAGTATCAAGAACAGCTAAGGGTATGACAGATGTGTTCCAAACTATAGAAAAGACGGCAAAGGAAATGGGATTAATAGTAAATGGTACAAAACGAAATATATGAAACGAGAACACAATTTTGAGAAAGTCGAGAAAATCAGCTAATTACCTCGGAGTTGAAATAAGCAATAGAAACATAATATAAGCGAATAAAGCTTATTGTGCAAACAGAACCATTTTGAAAAATAAAAGAATAGAAAACAACACAAAAATCAGAATATACAAAACTTTGATAAGACCTAAACTTACTTATGCTTCAGAAGTCATGTGCACTACGCAATGAGAGGAAGAGATGTTGAGGATCGTCGAAAGAAAAATTCTAAGAACAATCTTCAGAGGAATAGAAGTAGAATGTGAGTTCAGACCGAGATTGAATTTCGACATACGAGACGAAATGGCAGAAGAAGACATTGTGAGAGTCATGAAGGCACAAAGAATTAAATGGCTGGGACACGTAATGAGAAGGGATGATGATGAACCGATAATAGTGTTGACGATGTGGAGACCAGATGGGAAAAGATTTAAGAGAAGACCCAAATTGAGATGGTGGGACTGCGTAATGGATGACCTGAAAAAGATAGGTATAAACGAATGGTCACAACTGATACACGACAGAGAGAGATGGAGGAACATAGTGAATAAAGCGTAAAAACATCGCAATCTCTAAAAAACGAGGTGAATATGACATTAAGTTGTAAGAGGACCAATCCCCCTCAGAAAAGGATTTTGTAAGCCTGAATTGGCAGTTCAATTCTTCGGAATGTAACACTACTAATAATAATATTTATTTTACTAGCTTTTTTGCAAACCAGGTCAATATTTTCATCCTTTTTCTAATCGAAATTTTGACGACCTTTCGGATTTTTATCAAAGTATTGACCTTGTGAACAGGTCGTTTTACGTATTAGGGTAGAATTTGAAATACTGCGTTGTTTCATTGTTGTAGATACGTGGGAACAAGTCAATTTTTGAAACAAGTACTGTTTGTTCGTGATGTTGATATTATTAACAAAGTGGGTATCCAAGATTTTGACCACTTTATAGACCGAGAAAACTTTTTTAGTCCAAAAGACAACTCTTTAGCAGGAAAAAATTTGTTTGCATTAGCAGGGGAAAAATGGCGACACATGAGAAATACTTTAACTCCTGCTTTTACGGGCAGCAAAATGAAAATTATGTTTCACCTAATATCGAACTGTGCAGAGGAGTTTACCAGTTTCTTTGAACAACAGCAATTCCAAATAAAATCATTAGAAACAAAAGCAATTTTTACGAAATATGCAAGCGATATAATTGCAACCGTCGCTTTTGGAATACAGTGTAATTCTTTGAGAGAACCCAATAATGAATTTTACTTAATGGGAAAAGAAATTACTACATTTAATCTTTCGAGAGCTATACTGGTGACATTATTTCCGTCTATAACAAAAGTAAATTTTTAAAAAGCAACCAAAGTAAATTACTAATTTACCTATACGTTTGTTTAGTTTTTTGGAATTCTGCCAGTTAAAGAGAAACATGCCTCGTATTTTTGTAATCTTATACAAGACAGCATTTATCAAAGAGAAAAGTTCAAAATTTTTAGACCCGATTTGATACATCTGTTAATGGAAGCTCGTCAGGGTTGTTTAACTGACGATATTGCTCAAGAAAACGAAAGTATTAGTTTGACAAGAACTAAATTTGAATACAAAGTTAATAAAACGAAAAACTCAAATTTGTCAGATTTGGACATCGTCGAGCAAGCTTTCATTTTCTTGTTTGGTGGCATCGAAACAGCGTCAACTTTTATGTCGTTAGTATCTTACGAATTGGCCACGAATCCTGAAATACAAAGAAAATTACGGAGTGAAATAGATGAAGTTAGACTAAGCTGTCAGGGAAAACTTTCGTATGAAAAATTAATGGGTATGAAATATTTAGATATGGTACTTTCAGGTATGTTTTTGAACTATATTGTGGACTATACCAATGCTCAGTAGGTAATCTTTCATTTGGGAAGTAGTAACAAAGTAGAAATTCTATTAAATGATTAGGATATTTAATTTACCTTTAGCCAGTGATTATCTACTTCTAATCGATGCAGTCCACATTTATTTAAACTTTTTTGTGTAGAAAATCGACCTGCATCTGCTGTAAATGAATTTTTATATCTTTAAATATCATTCATAGAAACTTTAAGAAAATGGCCTCCTGGATTTGTTCTCGATAGGTTGTGCGTTAAGGATTACACAATTGTTCCTGAGAGTTCCACTGAAAAACGTTTGACCATAAAAAAGGGGCAAGTGGTTCTTATTCCTGTATATGGACTTCATCATGATCCAAAATTTTAGCCAAACCCAGAAAAATTTGATCCGGAACGATTCAGCCAAGATAATAAATTAAATTTGAACTCGCGGACGTACTTTCCGGTTGGTATGGGACCCAGAAGTTGCTTAGGTAATTATTTTGTACAGAAAATCATTTTTAGAACCTACATGAATTTATATTTTAGCTTCAAGACTTGCTCTACTAGAAACAAAATTATTATTTTTTTATTTCTTATCAAAATTTAACGTAGTGATTGTGGATAAAACCGAAATTCCATTATCAATTGGAAAATCAGGGTTTGACTTGTTACCTGATAGTTGTAATTGGCTGGGATTCGAAAAGAGAAATTAAAAATGAATTAAACAAAAATTTTAAATATTGATTATAGCTATTTCTTGTACCTATTGTATATTATTTTATGTTATTGGTAACGCAATTATTTAGTTTTAGTATAATAAGTTGTTCTTAATAAACATTTAATTGAAACTAGATTATATTAGCACAAATTCTTTATCGGCTTTTTCATAATTAATTAATTAATTGCCAAATTCTATAATCTTCTGTAATAAATAAAATTTTATTTAATTTTTCAGTGAATTGCTGGTAGATAAAAATAAATATAAAATATTGAATATTATTTATACAGGGTGGCCGTCTGAAAACGAAACAGACGGGATTGTGGCCAGCAGAAATTTTTTTTCAAGAAATGCAAAAACACGTCAATTTTATCATCGAGGGGGACAACTTTTGCCACTAATGTCACTCCCTGACAACCCCTGATTTCCGTGCAAAAATTTGTTTAGAAATTAGATGGTCAACAATTTGAATATCTAATTTGATTAAACTCATTTTTTATCAGACCCATCGTTTCATTCAAAATTCCAACGGTGGTTTGCCCGTTATCTTAAGAGTTGAACTGTCAATTGACATTAATGTTCAACATTAATGTTTATGAATAGCAGTAAATGTAGCCCCCTTGAAATTAAAATCAACCTGTCTTGGGCATTTTTCACTTTTTTATTCTTAAATGTCTTGAAATATCGTATTTATTTCGTATTTTTGTAGCTTTAATTTTGTTGTTGAATAATTGATAAAACTTCAAACAAATTATTTCATTGAATTCAAGGAAGCAGGACTTTTCAAATGTGGTGTCACTTGCCATATCATCACTATTAACATTTCAGGGATTGTCAGCGCGAAGGGATGAAACAATACGGAAGTGCCATTAGTCGCGAAGGTTTTCCCCCTCGATGATAAAATTGACTTGTTTTTGCATTAAAAAAAAAAAATTCTGCTGGCCACAATCCCCCGTTTGTTTCGTTTTCTGACGGCCACCCTGTAGATTTATAATTTGAATTTATTATTTTTTTTAAATTAAAATTTGAAATTAATTAAGTAAAGTTTTGAAATAATTCTTTTTACTCTTTTTATAATGGGGCCAATTATCGGACTTCCAATAAAAATTTGGAAATTGTGCAAATTTTCGTTAAATTTTTAACAAATAATAAAATAGGAAACAATAACAAAATGTGTTTTATTGCATAAAGTTTATTAACGTTGGACCTATATTTTAAAATTTTAAATGCAGATAAAAAATGTGGCCCCTATATGCTATCTAAGGTCACATTTATTGCAACAGTCGAGATAAAAATATGCTTAAATTTTATATACTATAGCAACTTGATTAATATAATATTAACTGAAGTTAAAATAAAATTAACAAAATTAAAAAAATTGAATTAGTTGGAAGGCGTAATTTAATTTTAGAATATGTTGAGTCGCTTGTTGAATCGAGTCGCAACTCGATTCCAAAAATTTTCGGAAATTAATTAGTTTGCCGTTTATGAAATTTTGACATGTTTTCGGGTTTTACGCCCCGTGTCCCGCGTAGTGCGATTTTTGAGCCCCGCAGATGCGACCTGTCGCTTCCTTGAGGTCTTCCACGTCAAACGGTACATTGCAAGAGGGTTGTTAACGAAATTTAATCTCTAATTATGTGTGCAAAGAAGTAAATCTGCACCATTAATATAACTTGTTTTCAAACTTTTTCAAGTTTTTGACTTTTTGTCAATAATATTCTTGCGTCAAAATCAATATTTGATTTATAAAAACTTTGGGAAAAAATTAATTTCCCGACTTCCTTTTCTACCTTTATGTTTTGCTCTAGCTTGCCTTAAACAATCGGGAGAAGAAATCTTTCAGCAGTGAATTTCTAATTTCGAATCAATTTATTCGACAACTTAAACTCCAAACAAATTTTCCAAATTACCATGCAAATTAATGTTCCATAATAATATTTCCACATTAAAAATTTTAAATTAAACTTTAAATTAAATTTCTGCTAATGAAATATATCAGAAAAGATTTTAAATTTAATTTAATAATTCAAAAAAAAATGAACGAATCCAATTGTATTTCAATTTACAAAATACAACCGGACGATTTCAAAAAATTAAAATATTCAAAAATTACTCACATAAACCAAATAATTTCATTTACTAATTTCACAATTTAATCACATATCGTAAACTTCAAAACTCAAAATTTTATCGAAGACCTCTCCGGTAAAACGTTCGCTTCGTGCGGCTTTAAAACGGCAAAAGCCCTTTCCATTACAAAAATTGTCACCAAATTAAAAATTTACGCGCGCTATTACTGCATTTAAAAACTATTTACAAAATCTAATCTAAAAATATATAAAATAATATAAATAAACAAAAATCTTTGCAATCAAATCAATAGCTATTTATGCAACCTAGATGTAAAAGTGATACTTTTTATAACTAGGCGTGAAAATTGTCCATCGAGGCGCAGCCGAGATGAACAACGCGCCGTGTTATAAAAAGACACTTTTACGTCGTGTTGCATACAAGATTTTTTCTAATTCTGTGCAAAATGGGCTTTCTTAAAACAAAATTTTTTGAATTAGCAATAACTCGACAACGGAGCTAGATATCGAAAAACTGAGCAAAAAACTTTCCCCCCCTCGACTTGTATTACACCGCCTGGTGAATTATCGGTAGGAATGCATATGCAAAAATTCAGATCGATCGCGCGTAAAATTATTTACCCTACTAATAATATCAAGTTTACGTTGACAGTTCAAATACCTGCACAAAATAAATTATATTAATCTAGAAGTTTTAAAACATCAGTTGCTACAACAATATGTATAAACAACAAGCAATTTTTTATTTCGGGTAAATAGTTTTGCACGAGGTAATGGTAATAAAATGAGTGGTTCTGAAGATTCTGATATTGAAAATGATGCCAATTCCGCAATTTTAACTTTATTGCCAGACAAATCTAAGCAAGTATACGAATTTGCATATAAACGCTTCAAAACATGGTGTGATTCAAAAAACGTCAAAACAGTAGTGGAAAAGGTACTTCTTGCTTATTTTGCTAACAAAGCAAAGGTTTATAAACCTTCCACTTTGTGGAGTACGTATTCAATGTTAAGAACGACAATTTCAATGAAAAATAATGTTGATATTAGCAAATTTACAAATCTAATTGCTTTTTTGAAGAGGAAAGCGGAAGGATATCGTCCTAAAAAATCAAAAGTACTGACAAAAGAAGATTTCAATAATTTTTTATTAAATGCCGATAACCAAATATATTTAGCTTTAAAGGTAAGTTTGTTAGTAGCAAGTGTTAAGAATTTATCTTCATAATTTATTTTTTGTTTATAGGTAGTCTTGATTATTGCATTATCCGGTGGCTGCCGTAAGGACGAACTTGTTAAAATGCTCACAGATCATGTTGTAGATTTTGGCTCGTTTTTCAAAATTTGTATTCCTGATACAAAAATAAAACATCCAAGAACATTCACAATAACAGAAGGCAATATTGACGGGTTAAATTTAGTTGAAATTGTTAGAAAATATGTATCTCTTCGACCGAACCAAGCAAATTCTCGTTTTTTTTTGGAATATAGAAACGGAAAATGTACGAGACAACCTATTGGGATTAACACAATTGGTACTATGCCTAAAAAAATTGCAATTTTTTTAAATTTGCCTAATTCTGACCAATATACTGGTCACTGTTTTCGTCGATCTTCGGCTTCCTTATTGGCTAATTCTGGAGCGGATTTATTAACATTAAAGCGACATGGGGGATGGAAATCTTCTACCGTTGCCGAGGGTTATATTGAAGATTCCATAGAAAACAAGAAACGAATTTCTACTAAAATTTTAGGCGAAAATGTGAAAACAAACAATAACACTTCGATGCAACCGGCGAATTCCAGAAGAATATCACCCTCGCCATTGATATCTGCGATGGAAAATAATGAAACAAATATTACTAACACTTCGATGCCACCGGCGAATTCCAGAATATCACCCTCGCCATCGATATCTGCGCTGGAAAATAATCATGGAAATATGAAATTTGTAAATTGTGTTGTAAATATTTATAATTAAAAATTCAGTTAACTTATATTGTGATATTATTTTCATTTTATAACTAGGGATAAAAGTAATCTCATTTTATCACTAGTGATAAAAAGAATGACATTTGGAAACTCAAATGACATTCCAAAAGTAGTCATTTTGTAACAGAATTAGAAAAAAGTAATTTATATCCTATTGCTTGGGATGTGTTGAATTTTACTGAACAAGATGTGGAGTTTTTGGTTTTTGATCCGTCAGTGTATATTTGGATGGAATTTTGATAATTTTTACTGATTATTTCGTAGGTCGTTTGATTATAAATAATCGGTAAGGTAGTATTTTTCTTAAGTTCGTTTAATTCAAAATTTATGTTTATTTGTTGTTGAGACCAAAAAGGAGTATTTATAATTTTTGCAGGAATTACGTTGTCTAATATGGCATATGGAACATTATATTGCTGTAGAATTGTTTTCATTTTTGCTGCTATTGGTTTAGATAAGCGTGGATTTTCTTCGTAGTATTGTAGTTGACTGTTATCTGTTATTTTTCTATACACTTGAGTTGTAGTTTTTTCCAATGTTTTACTATAGTATTTTGTTGTTAGGAATATTCTTCTGTCGTTCAAGGTATGTATTCCTAGCTCGCAATGTAAGCTAATCACAGGGGTTGTTCTATATGCGCCTGTTATTATGCGTAAGGCATTGTTTTGTATGGGATCAAGAAGTTTTAAGTAATTATGTTTTGCAGAGTTATAGATGATACATCCGTAGTCTAATTTGCTGCGAACGATTGTGTTGTAAAGTCGATGTAAAATATTACGGTTAGGTCCTTCATTTTTGTTGTTGATTATTTTTAAGATGTTCAAAGTATTTATACATTGTGATTTTAATTTCATTATGTGAGTTTTCCATTGAAGTTTATCGTCAAATAGTAGTCCAAGGAATCGATGCCAATCTGTTCGTTGTATTAGCTGTGAATTTATTTGTAAGTTTAATTGGTGCGGTTTTCTTTTATGAAATTAGATGTACTTTGTTTTTGGAATAGTGATCTTGAGTCCATTTTGTTCACACCATTCTTGTAGTTTATTTATTGTTGTTTGAAGGCATTTTTGCGAGTATCGTTGACTGGATGAAATTATATAAAACATGAGATCATCTGCATATAAGCTGTAGTGCATTGGGGAGAGGAAACATTCAGATATGCCACTAATGGCGATGTTGAAGAGCAAAGCACTGATTACTGATCCTTGCGGTATTCCATTCCTTTGGCGTCGTTTAGTTGAGAATAATTCTTTTATTTTTACGTCAAATGTCCTATCAGTTAAAAAGTCTTTGATGTAATTTGGAAGATTTCCGTTTGCTTTCCATTTTTTTAGGTTTGATATGATTTTGTAACGCCATATAGTATCAAATGCCTTTTCAAAGTCAACAAACACCGCATTGGCATTCTGTTTCATCGCAAAAGCATTTCTAACGATTGTATCGAATATGATTAAGCTATCGATTGCCGAACGCTTTGGCCTAAATCCATTTTGGTTATCGGTTAATAATATATTCGATTCTATAAACCATATTAAACGGCTAAGTACCATTCGTTCCATTATTTTTCCTAAATGACTAGTTAAAGAGATTGGTCTGTAGCTATCAGGTTTCAATTTGTTTTTTTGTGGCTTTAATATAGGTATAATATTAGAATGTTTCCAGATTGCAGGGATTTTATGAGTTTCCCATATATTATTGTATATTTCGAGTAGGAATTTAAATGCAGTTTCGTGTAAATTCTTTATCATATTTACATGAACATTTTCTGATCCTGGAGTAGTGCGTTTGGTATTATTTATTGCTGTTTTTAATTCTTTCAGTAAATGGCTTATTATAATTATAATAAAAATGTTATACATATAAGCATATAAGGTAAACAGTCAAATCAATATAATCAAGAATACAACAATGAGTGACATGTTTCGACCTTATTAGGTCTCATCAATATCATACAGTTGTATTCTTGAAAATATTGATTTGACTGTTTACCTTATATGCTTATATGTATAACATTTTTCGCGCAATGCTATATGTTGGTATCAATACATTTCACCGGACACTTGGGTTTACACGTCCATCTCCTTCGAACGTTGCGGCAATCAGCAAAAATTATTTTCAATTTCAAATATTTACAATGTGTTACACAAATTATTTACAAATTAACTTCCACAAATAAATTCAAATATAAAACAAAATCAAACTTTAAAATTGGTTGTATAATAAAATTCAAAACCAAAATCATTTAATAATAAAATTCATAATAAAAGTTGATTCAAATTCAAAAGTCAAAATTAAAAAATGAATATCATCGCTTCTGCTACAATACCTTCAATCATCAGCACACCAAATTTTATCCAGAGAAATGATGACATATTCATTTATATAAATATTTAATTAATAATTATTGCATTACTGATAACCAGGGTTCGGAAGTTATAGCGCTAAAAAAGTAAGCTATTAGCTTTTTTATTTAATATAAACTTAAAAACACCAAAATTAGCGCTATAAATAGCACTAAAATATGAAAAATATGCAAAATAAAATTGTCAATTAATATTATTACATTTATAAATGGATTTTTTTAAATATTTTAAACATAACTGCAGAAAAAAATAATAAAATTGATTGACAATTTTGTTTTGCATATTTTTCATATTTTAGTGCTATTTATAGCGCTAATTTTGGTGTTTTTAAGTTTATATTAAATAAAAGAGCTAAAAGCTACTTTTTTAACGCTATAACTTATGATGATAACTTATCAGATATTACCACTTTTATATGTAAATAATACAAAAAAATGACTTTATATAGTCTTTAAATGTGAAATGAATGTCACGTCATGATAGAAGAAGTTGAGCAGCAATTTGTTCTTTTGAAGTTGGATGATATTACTGTGGTGGTCGCTTGGGTGTACATTCCTCCAAGATCGGATTCTAATATGTATGCAATTCATTGTAGAGAGGTGGAGAGTACACACTTAATTTCTCCTGGTGCAAAGTTTTTGATTTGTGATGACTATAATTTACCAGCCTTAAGTTGGAAATCTGGATAATTGGTGGCGCTCTTACTGAAAAATCAAGAAATTTGGTGGAATTGTTGGAATTCTTAAATTTCTGTCAAGTAAATGAAATTTTAAACGCGAATGGACGGTTACTTGATCTTGTTACTGATATCGGAGAAGTGTCGGTCGAGAAGTGTCATCGAAACCCAGTCCTTCAATTTCGAAGGTGGTGATTATGTTACGATGTCTTGGTTAACGAGCATGCCGATTCAGTGGAGCAGATATTGAAGCCGCCGGTATTTTCCACCCCTTAAAACCAAGATAGCGACGTGAGCAGCACCCCCTTAAGGTCAAAAACAAAAACAAAAAAAAGGTTCGGAAAAAAATAAACTTTACTATACCTTTTGCAAGGTAAAAATACTTATTGACTGGGCTATATCCGAGTCACATAAGTTAAAATAAAAACGTAATTATTTCAAATTGTAAATTGGTAAATCTATGAGCTATTTATATTATAAAGTCAATTATTTTGGGAATTTTTTTTTTATTGTTTTATATTTTGGAAATACTGCATAATAAGATTTTATTTAAAATTATCTAAACATATTTGGATGTAAAATAACGTTTACTTATATTTTGTTTAGTTTTCGTGTTTGTTTTTCACAATAAGTAGGTATGTATAATATATTCGTTATTATCCAAATCCTCTCTTTATGTTTTACCTTCTCTCTATGTTATGAATTTATTAATCCACTTCCGCAAGAGAAATCAATATTTTGGTTTGTAAATCAAGAAAGATAATATTTTCTTAACATTTCAATTGCATTGTTAGATTATATTTTATTGTGAACAAAAACATTTCTCTAAAATTTGCATAACATAAAACAAAGGTAGTAAACCTGAAAATAAAAATTTCAGCCAGTTGTTCCGGTTACAATAGAATACATTATTTATTTCACAAAGTTTCAGCTGACATTATTTCAGAAAGATATTCAGTGATTTCAAAAGGTACCTATACTAAAATATTTGAAATCGTGTAAATTATATCAGCACTGAAAACTTTCTCAATAAGAAACTCGATATTTTCAAAGGTTGCGTAGGTATTGTATTCTTACTTCCTGGTTGAATTTCAGTTGATATACCTTACATATTATGGAACTTGGCGTACTCAGCATACATTGTAATATGAAGAACTGGTAAAATTTAAATCAACACAAACATTTATGAAATTAAAGTAACACAGTAGTTTTTTAAGGTAAATTTATTCACCGTCTGAGACCAAAAAGTAGATTTCATTTACCAAGTGTCGATGTACTTGTTTTGAAAAACGTCCCCATTCATTGCTATGCCCCGACGGTATGCGAGGACAGAGGGAAACCTCTACAACTCTCGACATTGAGTATTAATTAACCAAAAAAGGGTAAGGATGTTAAAATATAAGTTTTCATAGACCAGTAAGTTACTGTCCAGTAAGTACATTACTCCATTCAACAACCGGATTCATCATAAACAAAAGCAAGTAACATGAGAATTTCGAGTTGAAGTCCCGAATTCCCAAGCATCAATACAAAAATAATGCCACGAATCCCTAAGGGAGAAATCCAGCTGAAAAGCTCTGTGCACCTGATTGAAGGTTGTAGCGGACACTTTAACGCTACTCTAATTGTCATCAAGATAGCAATTATTAAAGAAAATCTCTTCATTCAAAACTATAATGTCCCACAATGATATTAAAATTAAACTTTACGCGTTGTACCTTTTCATTACAAGATTCAATGGTCCACTTTGCAAGAAGCGAATGTTTACTTTACATTGCGTAATTTTTTTATTTACAGTGAAAAAAATATTTTTGAGTTGGAAATATTGCCTATATATTGTCGTGTTTCAAATGTAAAATTTTGATTTAAAGTTAAATTGAGAAGATTTTGTTTATTTTAAGTTAGTCCGTTTAATGTTGAAAATGATTATTTGTAAATTTTGAATTTTTGTGCGCTTTTGGTGTTAGCAATTTTATGTTGGCACTGGAAGAAAAATGATAAGGGATTCGATTGTCGTCCGTTGGATGGAACGGACGTGGTTTTGTGAATCTTGAGAGAATTTTTAATTTGAGTTCCTAATTTGGGATTAATTTGATTTTTGCGATTTATTTTGAAAAAATAATAAAGTAGAGATTACGTGAGTAAAAATTTGTTTTGATTGGAAGTTGTCCGAAGATTGAACAGGTTTGGATGTTTTTGAAAAGTTTGGATCCGTTGATTGGAAATTAATAATTAGTAAGTGGAGATTTGGATTATTGAGAAAATTATTGTTTTACAAAAATTTATTCGTTTAAATTGGAAAGGAAAAGCAAGATTTGTATGCGCGTGTCGCACCTGTGCCGATAACGTGTACTTGTAATCGCCGTTCTGTTGAAAAATGTAAAATTTATTTTAAATTTAAGTCCAATAATTTGTATTATTGAAAATTATTTTTGAGGAGAATTTTTTTTGATATTTTGGAAAAACAAATTGGTGCAACAATAAAGCATACAGGAACCGGCTACTGAGGAGTTTCTGCGAACCCACAATAAGAGCTAGTCGAGCAAAATTTAGGAGTGTGGAGAAAGTTTTGTAGGAAGAAATAATTTTTCACAAAATACCACTGCAATATAAAAGAAAAAAGAATTATAAAATCCAAATTTTTTAATTTTTTTAATGTAGCAGATTTGATACATGGTACTTTATATAATGACTTTTTTAATGTACCTAATGTAAGGTACAAATAAAAAAAATAAATCTGCTACACGACGCGACGTTTAAATATGAAAATATTCCAGCGAGCGGCTAGCAACAGCCTGTTTTTCTGTTGTAGTTGATATGATACAATATGTAGTGTAGGATCAAGATTAAGATTGTACAAAACAAATTAAAATTTTCAAAAATTTAAAGTTTCACAAAATGTCGAAACACTTAATTTGGTTTCGTTTAAACAATATTTTAAGTTATTGAAAAGATTAAATCATTGCTATGAATAAATATTTGGTTAGGCAACTTTTTAAACAAAAATTATAATATTTTTAAATTTTACTGTTTTCTTTTAAATAAATGTTATAAATTATAAACTCATCGATTTCTATATTATAGCTTATACATATTTTTATAGATTTATTATAAATTAACTGTAGGTACATCTGCTTAAAAATTTCTTTAAAAAAACTTGATGTGGGTGTCATTATACTATATTCAATAGTAATATTAGGTATTTGATATTAAATTTTTAAAATATATTATTTGGATTCGTCGTCTTTGTTAGAAAATATTTAAAGTAATTTATTTGAAATGTAATTAATTATTCATATTGAATTAATTATAATTTGTTTCCAGTCAATGTATTTTATTAAAAAATTGTCTATACAAACAGTGAGTAGGTATCACATAGGTTTCCGTATAGGATAAAGATTATTTGTTTTCCAAACTAAACGCAAGGAAGTTGTTTCATTACCGAGTTTAAACACAAAATTTCCTTTAACAACAGAAATATAAAAACGCGGTTTTTCAAAAAATGATCCTTCCAAGAGAAGTAAAAAATAAACTAGAAATATGACATTATTTCAATAAAATTGAGATTTAATAATATAGGTTTTAAATATTTTTAAGTCGCAATTTGAAAATAAATATATGTAAACTCTGGCATTGACATATCCTAAAGTCAAGGTATTCGTTGGAGCCTTTATTTAAGTCCGGCTTAGCATTAGTCGGAGTAGCGTAAGTCGAGGTATTACTGTAAACATTTTTGTTTATTTAATCTTCAAAAATTTATTAAATGTCGCAATTGAAGTTGATAATTGCCAGTTATACCTGCGAATTAAATATTATTAACCTAAATTCAAATTATAGTAAAAGCTGTATAGCTCGACGTAAACGGGAATCACTTCCTGTTCAATATGGAATGTGTCGAATTAAAAATTCAAATAAATATCTCTATTTTGATGATTTAATTGAAATACACATAAAAAGAATTATTTTGCAAAACTTTTATTAGATAAAACTAAACTTTTGCATAATTTTATACTTTACGAATAAATTTTGTTAATGAAATAACAAAATTGTGTCGATACAGGTTATAAAATAACAAAGATATACGAGTAGTATGTAAATATTTTTGTACTTATTTATAATCTCGAAATAATATTTTTTCGATATTAAATTACTTTAATGTAGCATTAAAAATGCTGTTATTTTCCTATTACATGTTTAATATGCTTAATATGTGTAATTTGTTTAATATGCTTAATATGTACATTACAACTACAGGACGAATCCCAAATGTTGATAAACGAAATTATACAAAACTTACAGCACACATAAAAAAAACTCAATATAAAACAGAGAAAAAAAGAGAGCACTTGTAAAGGTTACATTATATACCTCTATATATATGGACAAGCATAGAATCATTGTAATGTTCTCAAGAAAACAAAACAAACGATGATTAGGTTACGATATTTACTTTACTTATATCATTAACAATCAAGTAACGTTCGCCTGAATTACTTGTCACCGTGGTGAAAATCAAAATCGTTATAATATTTATTGAATAACGTCATCATAGCACTGAGTGGCTCGTTCATGCCATAAGTTGTACGATGCCACGGTAAATAAAAGAAACGCATTTCTCTAGTTAATCTTACTTGCGTATCCACAGATAGCAAATTCAAAATATAAGGGCATACTATGTTCTCTGTCAATAAATTAGCAATAAACCGGACACGGTGCCTATCCCGTCTTATACTGAGCGGCTCAAGTCCGAACCTCATACATCTACTCACGTAATTATTACTAATATCATCGCTTACAGTATCACTTGGGAAGGTACAGTCTAACTTCCCGGCTATAAACCTTGTAAATCTTTTCTGTACTCGTTCAATTCGCGACGAGTGAACCTCATAATAAGGGCACTATACCTGAGAAGCATATTCCAATACCGATCGTACATAAGCATTATAGAGCCGAACCAGGGCAACAGGATCATAGAACTCCCTGCAAACGCGCATAATGAAACCCATCAGTCTGCTTGCTCTGGTGACCACCAAATTTACATGCTGCGAAAATTCTAGAGAAGAAACAAACGTAACTCCCAAGTCAATCTTTTCAAATACTCTCACCAATTTCCAGTCGTCAATGAAATAATCAGCAACCAAAGGAAAATGCTTGCGGTGAAACGACATAATGCTACACTTCCGCTCGTTCAAAAATAACTTCTTTTCATTGCACCACCGACAAATCACATCCAGATCACGTTGTATCAATGCAGAATCGGATAATAACTTCAACTTTGCAAAAACTTTAAGATCATCTGTGAAAAGCAATAGTGAGCAAAACTTTATCAAAAATGTCAAATCGTTCACAAATAATAGGAAAAGCAATGGTCCAAGATGACTACCCTGGGGTACACCTGATAGTATATTAATCATTTCAGAGCGTATTCCACCTATTTCAATGTATTGGGTCCTCCCACTAAGGTAGGATTCCAACCACTTCACCGAAAGGCCAGATAGACCTGCGCCGCTCAATTTAGTTAATAAGATATCATGTTGTACTGAGTCAAAGGCTTTGCGAAAATCCGTATATATCACATCTACCTGATCACCTGATTCAATAACACGAGAGACAAAACTAGTGAAACATACCAGATTAGTTACGGTTGACTTACGCGACATAAAACCATGTTGAGCATCATTGATGATGGACAAAGTATTAAATTTCAGATTACTTGCCATCATGCTTTCAAAAATCTTAGGTATTACAGACAGGATCGAGATCCCACGATAATTCTCAACAAACTTCCTCTTCCCATGTTTAGGGATAGGTGTAATACTAGAAACTTTCCATTGAGAAGGGAATACTCCTGATTGAAGTGACTGGTTGAATAACAAGGCAAGAGGTAAGATCAATTGATGTCCAAATCTCTGAATAAATTCGGTTGGAATTCCATCAGGACCACACCCACGCTTAGCACTTCGAATGGCCTCCAGAACGCTCTGCTCGTCTATTAATACAGAATCAATAATGTACCCATCGTTAATATAATTACATTTTGGCAATTCTGCTGACATATTATGTTTAACATACACAGATGGGAAAAAAGAATGAAAGAAACCGACTATCTCGCTTATATCAGATGAGGAACACCCGTTATAATACATCTCTGACGGTAAACCCACCGTTTTCCGTTTTTCATTTACATATGACCACAACATTTTTGGATTAGATTTTAAATTATTTTGTACATCTAGTAAGTGAATATCATAGGCAATCGAGTGAAGGGCCTTGAAATTACCTCTAAGATATGAGTAATATTCATAATCAACTGCAGATTTAGATTGAATATAAGTTTTATATGCCCTTTGGGTTTGTTTATGTAGATGTATAAGGTGCGAATCGAACCACCCAGGATACTTGAAATTTCTCTTTTTATACTTGATATTTGAGGCGTAATGCTCCAAGCCTCCGTAAATACGCTCATAGAACCCAGAGACATTTGCATTTATATTCGTATCATCTAAAACACTCGACTCGACTTAATGGAAGACAAATAAATTGCAAATTCGTTAAAGTCAATAGACTTAAAATTAAATTTAATTTTGTTTTCACCACGATTCGTAAGGTTTGAAAAACTAGTGTTAGCATCATGAAGAAATGATCCCTGCCATGCAGTATACTCTCTGGGCTAAAAACAGAAAACATTTGTGAATTATCAACATATACAAGATCCAGCAATTTATCAAAATCATTACAAAAAAGTTAACCTGCGACAAACCACATGAATTTATACCATCAATAAATGTTGTTTCCGTACGCGAATTTGTATTGATTGGAATGAGCACGCAAAAACCATCCATCAGATCCTCTGCTTCAATACCAGCCTCACACCACTGAAGATTCGGTATGTTGAAATCGCCCATCACTGTCCAATGTATATGTACATTTTCGTATTCGGACATGAGATTTTCTATAACAAGTACCACTTTTTCGTAAACAACAACAGTACTAACAGGGGGAATATAAACTACTATCACCATCAAATAACAGCTACGCTTTCCAATTCGCACACAAAGAAGTTCTAATGTGTTTGCTTTGTTTATTATTAATTGTTGGCTTGATAATGCAGAAGAAACTCCAATAATTACGCCTCCTCCTCTTTCTTTACATGAATTATTTTGATTTCGATCTAATCTGTAAACATTATAAAAAGAGGGAAATAGTTCTTGACTACTTACTGTATAGTCTAGTTTGCTCTCTGTAAGACATATTATTTCATAATTATTACTAATTACAAATTCCATGAATTCAAGAGCTTTAGAACGCAACCCATTTACATTTTGGTAATACATATTTACTGCACATTTACAGCGATCCTCATCTGGGTACATAATATTTTCTTGTCCAGTGGTATTCATTTTCTTGCTTCCCGTTGGAGCCGTGGTCCCAAAAAATGAGAAGAAAGAGCACCCTCCCCTGTACTGGAGTTTCTTGTGAAAAACGAATTTATAAATGTTCCCCTTGGCCAATTTTCAGCATTAATTACTTTGTTTCTGAAATTCTCCGGTTCATTTATTTTAAAAGAGGCGTAGGTATTATATTTTGTTTTTATTGAAAAACAATCAGCATCATTTATTCTCAGGTCAGACAAGTGCAGTTTGATGTCGTCAACGGATAGTTCTGGACACAAACGTGAGACGAAAAAACTAGATTTTCTTTCGACAGCACTCAGCCTGCACCCAGTACCCGATCCACCAGTACCAATTACTATTGAGGTTCTTGTTTTACGCTTCTTATGTGAAACTAGTTTGAAACCATCATTTGTAACGTCATTGTTTACGTTTCCAACGCTCCCCACCGTTGGATTTATATCTTTCGATTTAATCCCTTGAGATATGCTACCATATTGATCTTTTTGCGAGTCACTAATCACGGTTACAACCTCCGATTCAGATTTCGTTCTTGGCTTTTTGGTATTTTTTGGAATTGCTCCTGTTTTAATTTTATTCGCGTATGTTCCATATTCCATGCCGCCCGTAGCTATCCCAGGTCGAACATTTCGACGACTCTGAACTACACCAATTCCGGCACCATCAACACTACCGACCGTCGATAATCCAGATTCAACATTTGGTTGATAAATATTGACATTTCTAACAGCGTTATCTTTGTTCACATTTTGAAGGATAAGATTAATTTATAAAATACTGACTTTTAATTTTTCAATTTCGCTCTTCAGATCTTTAATGCAACTTCCTTGATCCTGAATCAGCTTCAAACATTCTCTAATAACTTCATCTGAACCAGCCTTATTGCCATCGGCAATTGCCAACGGCGCATCTACCGCAGTACTACTTCAATCTCTCATTTGCAAGCAAGCGATTCAATTCGCTTTTTCTTTACTCCGGCACAATTTATATGGAAGCACCCATCACAACTCCCGGCACAATCCACATGCAAGCCCTCGGAAAGATCCACCAATTCCCCGCAATCATCACACGCGCAACTACTAACGTTCGCCATCTTGCTTCTTATGATGAAATTATGATGAAATGAAGTAAGCATTTATAACGTAGGTAATCAATTTGTCTGCCTACGTGTTTACCTGTTGTTTAGAAGAGAAACATCAATATTACAAACATTAATATTAAATTCACAGTGCTGTGAATATCCATTCCATCTGCTGTCAGTTATGTTCTGATTATTGCTACTATCGAATTAATATCTGTACCAACGAAAATTTTGGCAGTAGTCGGGTGAAGTATCTAGTCAGTATTAACAGTGAAGGAGTAGTTTACAGTGTATGTGCTATTAATTTGTTCTATCCTGTTTGGGGCACAACCTACTAACAACCTTTCGTTCAACAGCGATATAAGCAGCCAGGTCAACTTTTCAAGACGCACTAGGTAGAACCGACAAGTCATCAATATTTAAGGATGGTCGCCAAATTCTTATATTCTTATATTCTTATATTCTTATATTTTAGCGTCTTGTACTCGAAACAATTATTAAAGATCTTCTTATCTATGAGAAAGGCCTGGTTTCCGTATATTCTTAGATTGGATCTCCTATTTGTTTTTGCTATTTGTTGTGTGTTGACGTTAAAGTAAGGTAGAAGTTTTGGATGGGGTGACCACCGTTGTCCCTTATTTCCTCTTAAGGAAAGGTTTCAAGCACCGCGGATGGATCTACTATTTGCAAGTTTTTTACATTGGAAGACGCAGCCGTCGCATGGAATATACTAGAGTCTCTTCTACCTCTTCTCAGTTTCACACAAGATTAGTAATGTTATCGTCCGATGTAACGGTATTTTCGTCGGTTGTTGTATCAAAGTTTGATAAAATACATATTGTTATTATTAGTAGTAGGTTTAATAGTTAGAGTTAAATTAAACAGCGTCTAAGGCTCATAAAAACATAAATGACTGATGATAAAATATTTTTATTGTAAATTAAACATTTAACAAAGTTATCGAATATCGAATAACCGGAGCAACAAATAAGACACGTTACGGAAAGGTAAAAGTGTGTCTTGTCTGGTATTAACCGGCGTCACCGGGTAACATCTTAATATATTTATTGGGATCATATTTTTGAATTGGTGTCAAGATTAATGTAAATCTATACATATAAATAAATTAGTACCTAATATCAGTTATAGAAAGAAAACAATTAGCAATATTCAAGCCTTAAAATATATTAACGTTATTAATAATTGCCATGAACCATCAGACCTGCTGTTGTGCTTTACGAAAAATTTCCATCACTCTTTATAAGTACTTTAATTTATTAACTTGCTCTTTAATTAATTATAATCATGGAATTGTTTTCAAATCATTCAAAATGAAGGCCAAAAGGCCGTATGACGTATATTACAAAAAATATATTATATATTGTTGTGTTCTGATAAAGAAATGGAAAGTGAGTTGCTTAATTTAGAAATAAAGAACTGACTTTGCAACCTGAGGAACAATAAAGGCAGGACTCTTGTTCGTTTTCAAAATTGTTTTTTTAGTGTTAAGTTTGTTCGTTAGTTAAGTTTCATTGTTTAGTTTAAATTTGTTGCTCAGTAATTTCGTAAATTTTGTATAAATTTTAATGTTTGTATTGTTTATATTTTGTTGTTTAGCGACTCACACGAATGCAGCTGGGCAGTACACGTACAAGCAAGCAGCAAGACAAAAACAAAAATTATAATCTTGATTTTATTTTAAAAAAAAAGAAAAATATTAAGGACCAATAAAAGGAGAACACGAGCTGAAAACCAAGGAGATGGGTTATAAATAAAAGAAAGAACGAATAGTCATATTTTGAGAGCCCGAGAGGCAGGTGGTGTTAGAGAGTTGTGATTTGAAAGCCCGAAAGGCTAGTCATAGTATAAAGTTACAAATTGAAAACCCAAGAGACAAGTTGTGTTGATAGTTGTATAAAGTCTGAGTGGCCAGTTGTGTCGACAGTCGGAATCTGAGAGCCCAAGAGTTGGAGTGGAGGTGTATTGTACACAAGGAGTTTTGTTGGAAAGAGAAGAAAAGAAAGTGGCCGAGTTAACCGTGCTGCTCAGCGAATTTTGTGAGAGTCCTGCTTTTATCATTTTTTTTTCTTGTGTTCAGGTTGCAAATAAATTATTCTTTAAATCGTCAGTTTTTTATTGTTCTTCCATGTAACCATTTTTCGAGAACCAACGACCTATTTTAACAAGAGAGCGGAGTAAGAGCACTACATATATAAATTGGCACCCAACGTCGAGGCTAGAAAAAAAAAATAGTTACATGAGTGGCAGTAAATAAATACAATTATTTAAATTTAAATAAAAAAAAATTTTTAACATCAAAATAAATTAAAATTAAATTATTCAAAATGAACCTAAGGAGTAAAGATCAAAACTTGGTGCATGATTGTGGTGATAATAGCATGGTAGAAAGGGGGGAAGCAGAGATTGAAACTATCCTTCCGGACAAGGAAGTTAAACTCAATCAAGTGATGGAAGTGTTAATGGTCATCAATGCTAGAATGGAGCTAGAATGGATAAAGATAAGAAAGAATTCAATGCTAGAATGGATGAAATTAATACTAGATTTGATGGGGTAACTAAAACGATAAAAGAGGAACTGAGTGAAAGATTTAATGTGGGTCATAAAAGAATGGAAGAAATAGACGAAGGGGGGAAATCAAGCCTAGATAATATTAAAGCAAATACAGTGGCAGATAATGCGGAAGTGTTGAAGACACATGTAAGTAGTGAAGGGGACGTTAACCGGTATACAAATCGGATCAATCCAAAAATATTTATAAAAGACATGTTCAATTGTGTGGGGAAGGTTAAGGACGAACAAATGATAGAAATAGATGGGAAACAAATTCCATGGGAAAGTTCGGAACAATACACTTTTAGGCCCAAATTAGAAAACAACGACAAAATTCATTTTTGGCAAAAATTAGAAAATATCAGTCCAAGAACGGAAACGTCAAACATGTGCAAAATAAATTAGACCTATTTTAACAAGAGAGCGGAGTGAGAGCACAACAATACGTATACTTATTATTAAACTTTTCCGTTATTCGCGTTTTGCAATAAGCGAACGCCTCCCCTCGGAAAAACATTAAGTTAATCTAATACGTATAGTTGGTATAGAAAGTTTTGTTTATAAATAAATACTAGGGGAGAGGCTTGCAGGTTGCCACTGCTTGCAGGTTGCCACCCCTGCCGCATTTCGACATTCTAGCAGTGTCATCCCCTAAATTTCGACGGACATCGATATCAAACGAGTAGTTGTCGCTTTTAATGTAATTGTAGTGCACTCGAACGTAATAACAAGGTGTTTGCTAAATAAAGTGTGAAATTTTATTTGTAAAAAAATGAAAAATTAGAATTGTGCTTTTCCTCTGTGCCCATAAATTGAACATTTTCAACGAAAATTTAAGATAAATACTTTTGCCGTGTTGCTTTTTCATTCAATTTTCATTATTCTTAAAAAATTCTGAACATATCATGAGTTGGCAGTTTTTTTTCATTTATATTCTGAAGTGGTGTAAAAATGCAGGTTGCCACCTTTTTTGGCTTGCAGGTTGCCACCCCTCTTATTCCACATTGTGACGTACACTACAGTGACTTTATAGGGACAGTGGCAACATGAGCTCTTAAATCGGCGCAAAACAGCTTCTTGCGCAAAGTGGAGAGAGGTTTAACCCCCCCATTGAATATTTTAAGTACCTATTCACTTAAACAATGCATTTATTTTATATATTTTTAGATTTAAATTAAAAAAAATTAAAAATTTTTTTTTAAATTTCAACTTCTTTTTTTCTTGTCAATTTACTCTCATTTTTTTTCACTAAATTTAGCTAAATCTACGCTATGTTGCTAGCAAAAAACGCGCAAAAAATCGCACTTTCTACTAGCTAGCTAAAATTTAGCTAAATAGACGCTATTTGATTAGCTAAAATCGCGCTATTAGCTGTCTGGCCGCAAGCAAATTGCTTTTAAATAGCTACCTTTTGCTTAGAAATAGTGGGCTATTTTAGCAATATTGCTCCAATATGGATACAATTTAAACGTTATTTTGTTGGTTTAAATTAAAAATTATTAAAAATTAATAAAAAATTAATAAAAAATTATTATAATAAATTATTGTATTGATTGTATTTGTATTGTATCCTATAAATGAAATCAAATTAAAATGGTTATCTGTGTGTAAATATTTTGGCAACGGATAGTTTTATTTATAATTTATTTGAAATAAAATTAAATTATTAAAACAATAACAATAATTATATTATCGAATCCACTCGTTTTCATCGCTACCGTCTTGTTTCCTTTTTCCTTCTGCTTTAGCGCTAAAAAAATTGATTATTATAATTACCGGTTTCCACAATTTCTAAACATTTTTTTTAAAACTCGACACTGTATTCGCCAAGCAAAGCACTGAATGAAAACTCTTAATTATGGTAGTATACGCATGAAAACCAATTATTTTAAAATTCTTTTCGTGTGTGTTTCCGGACCAGTTGCAGGTTGTTGCAAATCTTTTGTCAAATTTTAATCAAAAATTATGTAACAAATTTTAGTTCCTCCAATTTTACGGCAACCCTTGCCACAAAACTTGGCTAAATATTCCACAAAAACATTATTGAAATAATGTTTAATGCTTGTGGCCATTTAATTTATACAGTAGAATCCGCTTAATGTGATCACTTCGGGCCAAGGTCATTTTAATAATATTAACTGATAACTGATAACAATTAGCGAAATTTAGAAAAATGCGAATTTTAGAAGACTTCGATTAGAACAAGATAGAAGAAAAAAAAAGAAAGAAAAAGTGGCCGGTTTCCAAAAAAAATGATCACAATAACCGACTGATAACATTATCCGAGATCACATTAAGCGGATTCTACAGTATATGAATTAACGGTCAACTGTTTATCAACAATAATTATCAACATTCAAAAAAACACAGCTACAAAAAACTCTTTTACAGGATACAGGGTTGTCACCATTTTCTTTCAGTCACCATTTATTTCTACAGAAGAAAAAATGTTGCTATTTGCATCATTGCTTAATAGAATTGTTTTTAAATTATTGATGAAACTTGCGATGCCCTAGCTACCCTCCCGGGAGAGTTAGGGTATACCTTAACTCAATTATAAGCATTTAAATATTTATATTAATTTTTCAAATGTATAAAAAGCGTTTACGTCAATAGGTACATAAAATACGCAATATTTAACCGCCTACCTAACCTAAATAACCAAACTCTTCTCAAAATTATAAAATTTATTTAAGAAATAAACGAAATAATCTTTTCCAATAGAAAACTTACTTTTAATTTCAAAAATAATTTAAAATCAACAAAAAATTACAGATTTATAAAAATCACCTGCTACGCCTACCTGTCCAATTAATTTATATTATTAATATTAATTTTCAATTTATACTTTACCTTACATTCGCTACGTTACGTTACGCTACGCTACGCTACGTTACGCTACGTTACGTTACGTAACGTAACGTAACGTAACGTAACGTAACGTAACGTAACGTAACGTAACGTAACGTAACGTAAGGTAAAGTATAAATTGAAAATTAATATTAATAATATAAATTAATTGGACAGGTAGACGTAGCAGGTGATTTTTATAACGTAATTGTATAACGTATAACGTATTTCGTAACGTAACGTAACGTAACGTAACGTAACGTAGCGTAGCGTAGCGTAGCGTAGCGTAGCGTAACGTAGCGTAGCGTAGCGTTACGTTACGTTACGTTACGTTACGTAGCGAATGTAACGTAACGTAACGCTACGCTACGCTACGCTACGTTACGCTACGTTACGTTAGTTACGTTACGTGAAAATTAATAATTTTATTGGACAGGTGGCGTAGCAGGTGACGGTAAACTGGGCCAATGGTAAACTGGGTAAAATTTAGAAAATGCTAAACTGGGTCAAAGGTCGACATTTTTTTAGTATCATTTCTAAAAAAATATTAAATACAAACTCTAACCTAGGGACCGATCTGCATCTTTTCTACCATTTTGTGCAGATTTATTGGTTTTTATTGTATTGTATTGTATTTTGGTAAAAAATTAGCGAATAATAAAATTTTTATGATCGGGTTGACTCTTGCGTAATACAAAACATAAAATTTGTAAATTAATTTATTTAAAGAAACCGAAACCTTCGAGTCGTTCACTAAAATAATTTAAAATCAATAAATTATAAATTTTCAGGCTACATTACGGTACGCTACGTTACGTTATGTTACTTTACGTTACGTAACGTAACGTTACGCTACGTTACGAGTAGATAGAAATTGAGGTTTCTATCCCCTCCACTAAACCCCCCACTCCATGTACCCATTAGCCACGCCCACTTTTCAAGGTCGAGTTCTTATTGGTCAATAGCCACGCCCACTTTTCAAGGTCGAGTTCTTATTGGTCGATAGCCACGCCCACTTTTCAAGGTCGAGTTCTTATTGGTCGATAGCCACGCCCACTTTTCAAGGTCGAGTTCTTATTGGTCGATAGCCACGCCCACTTTTCAAGGTCGAGTTCTTATTGGTCAATAGCCACGCCCACTTTTCAAGGTCGAGTTCTTATTGGTCGATAGCCACGCCCACTTTTCAAGGTTAAGCGCTCAAAAAAAAATACACCCCTCTTCATCCACACCCCGCGGTAATCCAAGGTCATCGAATAAGGTTATTACTCAAGGACAAATTCTAGTTATTGGCTGATGACAGACTCAAGGTCTATTGTTGACCTTCACAGTTGCTATATATTGACTTCACATTGCTTATAATATTAAGTGCATACCTACATACATAATCAACTCATATCAAATCAACTTGAAACAAGTAAGTTAGATTATTAAATATTTAATTTTTATTGTAATTGATAAGTACTTTGTTACAGTGGAATTGTTAAATGAAAAATCTTACCCACTAAATAAATCCCTATCTAAAAACATCTCCATTGGATTATCTAAATTGAATTTGCAACCTAGCATTACAATTAGCGGTTTAAAACAGAAAGTGATATTAAATGAAGAAGAATGGAAACGATTTTTTAATTACAAAACTATGCTAACATCATATTTTAGTGACAGTGGTTCAAAATTGTCTCCAGTAGTTGATTCATTCACTATTGAATTTCATAACTTTAAAAATAAAAAAATTATAAAATTATGTCGAGATAGTGAAAATTGGGTTTATTTGGGGTTTGAAACTATTACTGGATTATGGGAATTGATTGATTTGATAAACGGTTATTTATCAGTATTACATAAACATTCGTTTGATGTATTTTACTTCGACACCATAAAAAATAATTTAAACCTACTAGAAAACCCATCTAATATATCTAATATGATCAACATGGAAACTGCTGGATTCAACGCATATACACTTATGGAGATGTTGCATTTTTTTCCTGAAAAAATTATCGTTGATCTGGAAATTGCTAATGTAATTAAATTATAGGATGTGGATGGCATATGCGGAACAACATTATCCGAAAGCTGTGGATCTACATTCAGCTATCGAGCGAATGAAGTGTACTTTATCAGATATGGCATTCGATATTCATCATGGTGCTGTATATATGAAATCAGGGTATCCAAACTTGCAGGAGGCTGAAGATATGGCAGCGAAGTATGGAGCCCAAGAGGAGACATGCGATAAATTTTTGAAAAAGTTAATTACATTGGAAACATTTTGTAGAATATTAAATAATAAAAAGTTTACCGATATTATATGTGGAATAATAGATTTTCTACCATATGGTCTTGTAATAGAAAATAAATTAGTAGAATGTATTAATGGTGAAATATAATAAAAATTATAAAAAAAGAACACGTGTGTATATTTAATGTTAAACCCATTGTAATATAAGTGATTGGGTATTACAAAAACTAATTATTAATCGTCAATATCTTAAACGAAATAGACGTGTTTGTTGTTGGTGGTGGTGGTAGTTAAAATGGATATCACACTAATTTATTTCATAGCAGCGATATGGAACAACACAATTACATTAACATGTCCTAGAAATCTAAAAAACGCCATGATTTGCATTCAATATCTGGATATTAGCGAGGAGTCTAAACAGTGTGAAAACTTCGATAAAATGTTTATTGAAATTATGCAAGGCGATCAATACGTTATCACACATCCATTAGTAATTGATAATGACAAATCAGTTATCTATTATGAGACTATTTTCGAATTTCAAGATACAAGTCAAATAAGAAACCGCGGTGAATATTTGGTGCTCAATTTGAACGAACTCAGAAACAACTACAACACTCTTCATATGAATGCAATCGTTTTCGAATTTTTATTTTTCACAAGTATTGTGTTATATATTTTAACGGTTGCATATATTAGTTTAAGAGTTAAATTGAGGCAATGTAAACTTTTCCAGTAAAACAAAATAAAAACAACAATTAAAATTTAATAAATCTTTTTTATTAATCCATATCCGAAATAAAACAAATATGTAAATAATAATACGATAGGTTAGGTATGTATTTACAACATCATCATCATGTTTGTGAGTACATACCTAACCTATCGTATTATGTAAAATAACAAAATAATTTTCAATATTTTTTTATTAAACTCACAAAATCTCGTTTTCTTTTTACAACTATTGTAATATACAAGATGGGCAAGAGAGTTTATTGTTAGCTTTCCAACAAAATTGATCTTCAGCTTTGTATCCTAGTAGTGGGATAATTTCGGGTAAATTTTCATCGGGATCGTTTAGATCTTCAACTTTTGTAGTTATATTTATGTAATTGTCTGGTATTGAATTAGGAAAAACTTTGTATATCCCACAAACATCATGTCCAGTCATGGGGCATTTTGGAGATATTTCCCCATGTTTTACTCTAGGAATATCCCCATTCTTCCAATTTCCTATAACGATTGCACAAAACGCACACCGAACAATATCACCATTCCCTATGCTGTAAAATCCTGAATTTGCTAATTCGTTAGGGTCTATAAAGGTATAACCCCAATTTTTAAACGAAATAAGTCGACCTTCTTCTGTCGCATACATTTTAATAAGCGATTCTCCTTCTATAATAAAAGGACAACTTGGAGACCATTTTTTATGTTCTTCTATAGGATTATCCCCTTTTTCCCAACTACCAATAATGATTGAACAATACGCACACCGCACATTATCGTCATTTCGTAAATTGTAAAACCCAGCTTTTGCTAACTCCTTCGAATCTACAAAGGGGTGCTTCCAATCTCTAAACGAAAAAAGGCGACCTGCTTCTTCAGCATATACCCACATGGCTATCACGCAACTGCTCTTCATGTACTAACTATAACAAACTAACCCCACAATAAAAAAAAATATATAAAAAAATCAATTTATTGATGCATAATAAAATTGTTATACAAATAAAATACATTAGTCAGTGCACAGATACAATTTGATAGCGAGTGATAAAAGCAATATGGCTCCCCTTTTGATAGTGAAGGTTGTTCATCCAATTCTATCACCGGTTTCTCAATTACTTTTTGGATGAATAATGTCTTCTCGCGTCCTTTCACATATACAACATCAACAGATGAAGTTAAATGTTTCACAATTTCATTAAATTTATGATAAGGTGTAAACCCACACCCCCATAATATACCATGGTGATTATTCATCAAATAGTTTGCTTGCTTTTGGAATTCCATAGGCAAACAATTAAATCGATAAGGTGGTTTAAAGATGTAATGAGCTGTTTTGAAACCATCATAAACAGCTAACTCCTTAGGTGAAAATTCTTTCTTGGAGGTATTAAACCCCTGCACATCCAACACTAATATATTATTATTATTATTATTATTCATATTTGTTTCACCGAATTTGTAAGTGGATTATAACTAAACATGCGATCATGTAGAATTAAACAGTATGCGGCTGTGTGTTCATATATATTATCACTATTTTCGAATTCTACTCTTACTTCTATTGGTCCTTTGCTAAGACCCTCTTTCTGACGAGTGCAATCTACTACTACCATTGGCGCATTAGCTTTAAATTCTTCAGGTGTAAACATTGGTTCGTTTTCTTTACCATAATATGTTTGTTGAAAATTTGCAAACATTTCATATAAAATTGAAAAAGAATTTTTCTTATAGTTTATATTTAAATTATCATAGGGGTAACGCTCTGAATTTAAATAAACGTTTAAATTTACCAAATTGCAAAAATCAAATTTACTCATATCTCTATCAATTTTGTTTTTTCTATTTGTTGAAAATGCTATTATTATCATTCTAGGTGTTTCTACTTGAGTGGAAGTTTTTACGGTCCATGAATGACGATTTGTTAAAGGTAGTTGCGGATATTCGTGAAGTTCCCACGACCTAAATGCTATGGGGATTTCTATGCTTTTATCGATGTACTTTGTTAAACGTAGCTGTTCCTCCAACGAAACCGTTATGTGTGGTACTTTCCAAAATAGTTTATTAATAGTAACATGAAGCTTTTCATCAGCCTTTGAAGATTCCAATGCGTTTACATCGCTGTTACTTCTTATCAATACCAATTCTTGTTTTGCATTCAATATGATTTTATTATAATCCTCACAAAAACCCAAAAGCATCTTTAATGGTATGCAAGCATTAAAATGCCCATCCAAACCTTCATTTAGTACCATTTCTTTATTTGCTTTTGGATTCCACCCAGCGTTTTTTAATTTTAAGCATTCGTTTTTGGAGTATGATGTATATGATTTCATCGTAGAGGTAATGCCGGGGTTTCTAGAGGAATCCATTACAACTCCGTTTAACTCATATCTAACTTCGCTGAATAAAAAAGCTACACCATTGTTAATGAAATGGGCTGTCTGTGAAGTAATTCCACCATCTGTTTTTAGCGAGCCTTCAATATAAAGATAGCTAAGACTAGGTGCTGTATATGCATCCAGCTGTTGAATAGGGATTCGAATTTCATCGTTATTAGCAAATGATGTGGAAGCATATGGTTGATGTGTATGAAATTCTGCATTTGTAATCGAATTATCTTCTATAATTGTTTCTGCAATATCCAAAATCCCCATCTTTACACAAGCACTTTATAACCTAAAGCTTTCAAAAACGCTCTATTAATTGGTGTTATCAAACCTGTTGAAGGTTTTCGACTGATGCTTTTTATGTTAGACAGATGCTTATATTGTTGACGTGTATTTCTAGAATATTGGATTACCATCTTTAGAGTTTTTTTAAATGAAACCTTATTGATATTTCTTCCCCGTTAAAATCTATAACCTGATCGTTCTGATCTATTATTCTAACTGAAATATTTGTTATAAATTGAGTGGTTATAGGTAAATAAATGACATTAGATGGGGTTTCAACTATTTTATATCCACGTGGAACTAATGGAAAAAACTCATGTACTACATGACTCAGCTTTCCATTTCTATAAGAACCGGTCGTAATATTACACTCAATACAGATAGTGTTAGCTGATAAAATATTGACACCATGATCAGATACTACTGGAGTATTTTTACCGATGTATTTCTTATCAAAACCCAATAATGGTCCTATACTATCAGGTTTCTTAAAATTAATACGTTCAGTACATTTAATATTCACTTTTGAAGTATTAGCATTTACTGTGAGTTCTAGGGTGGTATTGGTGATGCTTAACTGTGTTTGTAAATATGATTGAATATCACTGATTTCATAAGCCCCACTAGGAATTTCAATAATTTTCTCCAAATCCGTATAAAATTTATTGTAAGTTTTCAATATTTTGGTTTGCGTTTTAGATAAATTTAATACATAATCCCCATTTCCTTCTTTTATAAAACCCAAGAGTGGTTTAATATCGCCTTCAATTTCTTTGTCGTTATTGAGCGATTTTGGTAGTGATTTTAAACGCACTTCAAAATCTGTAATAATGAACTTATTAGGAACTAGTTTATCTATTTTTTTTTTTATTGATGATAGAACTTGAGTGAGTTCATAAGAGCCTAAATCAAGGTTAAAGCTAAAACTTTTTTCACTAGTATAATAAAACTGATTCACTTTTTGAGCGTTTTGGAAAATTACATCTTTTAACTCTAATGTGTATTGTTTTGATTTTATGCTTGTTGTCTTGAATGCAAGACCTTTTAATACACTATCACCTCTCTCAGAATTAGCCGAAGATGCACATTCTAAAACTATTTTATTATTATTTGTCGAAACAATGGAAATAGCATAGGGATTTTTTAAATGCGTTTGTACATTTTTAACAAACTTCTCAATACTCATGTCACCATCGGGTACCGAGAAAACAACATCATCACCATAGTAAAATTTATTACAGCCAACCCTAACATTATGTATTGTGTTATAAGTTTCAAAATTTGTTAAAGCTAGTGCATATTGTCCATCATCAGCATATATAGTCGGATTAATTTCCGAATACAATTCGGAGCTATTACCGCTTACACTGATTACATATGACATTTCGTGGGTGGTTGACTTAACACTGATGTAAATAATTAGTGGAATGTTTATATAAAAAGTCTAAACACAGATGTCCACAATTAAATGAATTATACTTTTGATATCTATCATAATTATATTTAATTTTCTTATTGCTACCGAAATATTTTATTAATTGTGGAGGTGGAGGTAGATTTCCATAACTATCGAAATATGAAATATCATTATGATGTTTAACATATGCAGTCCAATGAGAACCGGATTTAAAATCCTCCTCCAGATTAACTATACCACATTCAAGCATATATATTTTTTTCGGTAAAGTATTTTTCATAAACACACCTCTAAAATGTGGAATTTTAAATTTTTTAACAAATCGAAGTAAATCGATGTTTGTTAGTGGTTTTTTCGGTAGCGATGCTATTAGTTTTTTGAATATGGCTTTAAATATAATCCAAGTCCACTTTTATATGGTTTTAAATAAAGACCTTTGCCTATTGCAATTGCTTCCATGTTTTTATTATGTCGTTGAGCCTCTTTTAAATTTTCGCTAGCACTTTTTGAATCATTAACGGCTTTAACGATCCCTGCAGCACCACCACCCAAAGCTCCTAAAGCACTTAGAGCGGCAAATATGGGGATTAGAGGTAGGAATCCACCAGTTTTTGGTATTGGAATAACTCGTGGTTTCTTAGGTTTCCGCTTAATGGTCGAAAGAGCGATTTTCGCATTAGTTAATAAATCTGAGCTTTTACTTCGACGTAAAACGTCTGTGGTTTTTTTCAACACCTGTCTAAACGATGGTTTTTTAGATCTTTTACAACCCATCCCCATTTTTACTTTAGCTTTCATAACTCCTGTTACACCAATAGCAGCGATTTTTTCTGCAAGTGATGAATCCTTTGAAAGTATTCTATGTGTAGCTTTATCGGCTAATATTTTATCTGCTTTATGTCTTTCAGATATATCTTTAAAATTTGAATATGCTATATCGTGCTCTTTACAAGCTTCATCTAGTTGGTTAATGCCAGAATCACCTCTATCTAAACGTTGTTTTAACTTCGTACCGGGGCCGCAAAATCTTTAAAAAATACTATTAAATTCATAATTCTTAAATACTTAGAGTATATATATATATTAGATACCTATAACCCGGAATATGTAATTCAAAAGGTAGTTTATTTATTATATTATTAACTAGTCCAGCACCGTGTCTACGATGTATCAGCATTGCATTACAAATGTTGACTGAAATTTATTGTTTTACATTTTTCTTTTAAAGGTATTAGAAAAGTGTTTATTACCGATATCGGTGTAGTGTAGTTACTACTGTGGTATTACGTTAAATATCGTTATATACCATCATATACCGCTATATCGCCATATACAGCCATATACCGCTGTATACTGCTGAATACAGCCATATACCGCTGTATACTGCTGTACACCGCTGTATACTGCGGTATATGGCTGTATTCAGCAGTATACAGCGGTATATGGCGGTATACTGTTGTATAAATATACGTATATACTGTATGAATTTTTCATTCAACGTAAGCACTATGCTCTGTTCAATATGTTTCGATACTGTGAAAGGTTCGATGGCAAATTTGCCTTGTCATCACAAGTTTTGTCTTAGATGTGTCCAGGCCTGGTTAAGTGTATGTGAATTAAAAACTTGTGCGGTATGTCGTACAAGGACAAAAAGATATTTAGTGATTACCGACGAGGGTGTGTTAAGTAAGATAAAACTCCCCAAGCTTGAGGTACCGCAGACCACTCAACAAATTCCATCAGCAATCCACAGCCGTCTTGTGCCCACCCAGTCCAACCAGCCTGCATTAACGGGGTTCGATGACGTCCTGCAGGCCCTGGGGGAGTTAGATGAAGATGATGATGTCGATGAAGTTGTTGAGTATTACGATGGATTTCTGAGTAGTGAATACGACAGCGACTGATATATCAAAATCATAAGTAAAAATGCGTTTAGTGAAGCAACATCATCAACTTCCCATATTAAACCATGATGTTCAAACTATTACTTTTCCCAAGCATGGTGTTTTGTTGGGGTGTGCATCAAAAATGGGTTTGATTGTTGGTTATTCTGGCTGTGGTAAAACTAACGCTCTTCTCTGTTTACTTCTTCACCCCAATGGACTTCGTTTTGAAAATATCTATTTATATTCCAAATCAATATTTCAACCAAAATACCAATTTTTGAAAGACGTTTTGAAACCTATAAAGGGGGTTGGTTATTTTGAATATGAAAGCGAGAAAGATGTGCCATCGCCGATTGATATCAAACCAAACTCGATATTTATTTTTGATGACGTGGCTTGCACCAATCAAGATATTATGAGAGATTATTTCAGTTTTGGGAGACATAAAAATATTGATTCTTTTTACTTATGTCAAACATATAGTAAAATTCCAAAACAACTAATAAGAGACAATGCAAATTTTCTAGTTTTGTTTAAACAAGATAATACAAATTTAAAGCATGTTTATGATGATCATGTGGGGGTGGATATGACTTTTAATCAATTTAAAACTTTATGCAATATTTGTTGGCAAAATAAATACGGAATGTTAGTTATTGATAAAGCTTGCGATATTAAAGGTGGTCGCTATAGACAAGGCTTTGATACATTTATAATTATATAAGAATATATATGTTATTAAAATAACTGCTAGTATTCAGGTGACCACGATGGATACACGTTTAACTCATGATCTTATTCAAGCGAGAAAATCTGTGAAATTGAAATATAAAAGTTTAAAATCGGATATGACCCAATCAAATATGGATTTATTTAAAAAGTATAAACCCATCACGGAACCTTTACAAAAAATAGTTTCGCAATTTAATCAATCGCATAACATAAAACCAGAAATAAAACAGGAAATGAAATCGGAATTTGATATATCGCACAGTCCCAAAAAAAAAAAAATTTACGGTCGCAAATCTGAGGTAGAGCCGAAAATTTATAAATCACCACCAAATTTTTTAGAGGAAGGTGCAGTTTATCAACACGAACCTGACGATGTTGATTTAAATCGAACAATTTTACATCCTATGTTTGTCGATGAAGAATATAATCGAGCTCATAATGAAACAGCTAGAGAAGTTAATGATATGATAAATTCAAATGCATTTTACGAATATTTAGAAAATTTTGCACCACTACCAAGACAATACATAGAAGACATGGTAAGAGATACGGAGGATGTTTTTGATTTTAATTATGGGGTTAAACATGACTTAGAAACTGCAAAATTTGCAATTGGTGATTCATTACTCGATTTTAATGCAGATGACATTATCATTAAAATACCGAATGCTAATAAATCTTTAAAATATAAGGGGACCCCCGGTCTTTATGAGCTCTTATTTAAAAAAAATCCGGTGGTGTATACAACAAATGATCTAGATAACTACATTGATATTGGAAATAGAACCAATTTATTTCGTAGAAATTATTCATCTACTAATCAAATTATTGGTAATGCCACATCCAAGTATAAAAGAATTATTAAACCACAATTAAAAGAAAAAGGTATAATTGGAAATAAAAAGACGGGTGGTGGTGGATTTCTAGAATCTCCACTATTTTTACAATACAACAACAAGAAAAAAGAGTTTGTGTATTTTGACGATGTAAATGAGATAATCGAACGATTAAAACTTTTAATAGCATCCCGATCTGCTGGTCACGATGGTCATGTAAACGAGATCGCATCCATAGAAGAAGAATTGCGAAAAGCTAAAATTATCAAATAAAAAATTATTGAATGATGGATATAAAGAGAGACGTTGTAAATGAATTACATAGATCTGCCCGCCAAAATTATCAGCGGAGACCAGTTTTAGTTAAAGGATTGAACGACTTATTTCAAGCAGATTTAGTAGATATAGCGCAATTATCAACTATAAACAAAGGATTCAAATTTATATTGGTCGTCATTAATGTCTTCTCCAAATATGTTTGGGCAAAACCTTTAAAGAACAAGAGCGGACGCGAGGTAACCGCTGCTATGAACGCGATTCTTAAAGAAAGTATTCCTAAAAATTTGCAAACAGATTTGGGGAAAGAATTTTACAATAAGGAGTTTCAAGAATTGATGAAGAAATATAAAATAAATCACTATAGTACATACTCCATTAAAAAAGCTTCGGTAGTAGAAAGAGTTAATCGAACTCTTAAAAATTTAATGTGGAAGGAATTTAGTTATCGTGGAAACTATCAATGGATCGATATATTAAAAAAACTGGTGGATGTATATAATTCAAGAAAACATTCAACAATAGGTTTAAAACCGATGGATGTTACTAAAAAACATGTTCCATTACTTTTAAAGACTGTGTATAATCATCCAAAAGTTGTGGATCCGAAAAAACCCAAATTTAAAATCGGAGATAGTGTTAGAATAAGCAAATATCGACATGCGTTTTCGAAAGGATACACACCAGTTTGGTCTAACGAAATATTTAAAATTTCACAAGTTAAAGTGACGCTACCAAGAACATATCTTCTTACTGATATTAACAACGAAGAAATTAAAGGCTGTTTTTATGGGCAAGAATTGCAAAAAGTTAAGCATCACGATGTTTATTTAGTTGAAAAAATTTTAAAAAGACAGAAAAAGAAAATGTTTGTTAAGTGGTTGGGATTAGATAATAGCCACAATTCTTGGATAAATAGGCGTGAAATTGTATGATGTTAGCAACTTGTTAAGATTTTTTTTTTTTTTAATAAAATATTAGAAATAATTAATTTTTTTATTTATTATAATACATTTTTAAATTTTTTAAATTTTTAACAATTCTTTCTTTTCTTGCTATCTTTCTTTTTAAATTTTCTATTTCTAAACTATAACTACTTATTTTATTTTCTATATTTTTACTTATTATTTTATTATTATTATATTTAATTTTCTCAGCTTCGAGAATGATGAAATCCGATATATCAAAATACTCATTATTCCAGTCATCCATTCTCTCAATCTCATTCATCCCAACATCATTTTCCATTCTCTCAATTTCATTCACCCCAACATCATTTTCCATTCTCACAATCTCATTAATCCCAACATCATTTTCCATTCTATCAATCTTATTCATCCCAACATCATTTTCCATTCTATCAATCTTATTCATCCCAACATCATTTTCCATTCTCTCAATCTCATTAATCCCAACATCATTTTCCATTCTATTAATCTCCATTTTATCAACCTCATTTACCCCATCAGTTTTTTTTGTTTGCTCCACCACAAATATCTTTTCCATCTCATCGTTGACATATTGCTCTAAATTAAAATTATCAGTCACCATAGCTATAATATCAAAAAATATTAGATCATATAAAATAAAATTCAACACAATATTTTAATACCTTCATCACCATCCTCCGTGATTTTAATATCTGCAACACTATCATTCTCCAATAGATTTCGTAAAATTCCACCTTTTATTTGGATGTGTTGAAGAATCTTCGCCATCTTATAACTTCTCGGGATATTATTATTATGTCTGAGTAGTAAATTTTCAATTCTATATATACAAAAATGTGTGCGCAAAAAGCAAATTTTATTTGACGTCATTTAACTCTTTAATCAGTTCATTTAACTTAATGGCTTCATTCCCCCACGCCAATGTAACATATGAATCAAACAGGATGTAGCGTTTATCATCAAAATAAGATAATGCGACTTTGTTCTTCAACTCTGTATATAGTTCGTGTAGCGTCGATTGGAATGTAGTCATCTCACATAACTTGCTTTGTTTATTTTCAACAGCGTTTTTATAATCACACATATGTAAATCTTTGACAATTACATTCTTTGAAACCCCTTTTGCTTTTTTAATTTCAATACCATCGTCTAAAATTACACAGTAGGCCTTAGAACCAGTTCCATAGAACTCTCGAATTATTTGTATCGGATATTCCAATTTCATTTTTCCTAATTGCGATGTATTTCTTGGAATATTGAAAACATTACAATTAGGAAAATTAGATGTATCAAATTTTTCTAAACTTTGTTTGATATCACAATAAACGTTCTCCGTTTTAATTTCAACAATTAAGGAATCCGTGTCGGTATATAACAACGATATGTTTTTTTTATATTTTGGTATTAGAAAATCATAATAAAAATCGTACATGACTGTTTTTGCGATTTCTAAAATGGAAAATCCAATATAAATTGGTTTATTATATGAAATTGTAGTTTTATTCATTTCTACGGCTATCAAATTTTCTGAAAAGGTACATAGATCTTTAAAATTTGGTCTAGCAATGTAAGTTTCAGCACCCCAACAATTATTATTTTCCCAATTGGATAATAATTTAATATCTCTATAGTTCTCAATATTTTCCAAAGTTTTTCCAAAAATTGAATTATTTAATAATTTAAAGAAGTCCTTTTCAAATTCTGAATTTGCATTATTTCGAAAACCAGTATTCAAATTTATGTATGGTGCCAGCCATGCTGATTGTCTGAATTTAACAACCCGATGAATTTTGCGTAAAATAAGACCGTGTTTCAAACATTGCCTTAGTGTTCTATAATGAATGATATAATTTCTTTTATTGAATAAATTTGGAATTAATTTATGCGTTTTTCCATTGGGTGGAATGATATTTTCTGGACAAAATGGAAAGTCATTATGGGAATCATGCAGTGTAATTGGATAATCTAAGTCCACTTCCAACGCGTACCCCACGCTGGAGGTGTCTGAAATGTTCATGATATTTAAATTTAAAATTTCATCAATATTTAACCAGGTGAATTCGCCACATGGTAAATATTGTTGCATGGCGTAGCCGTATAAATTAGTTGCATCTAAATACAATATGAAAGATGTTGGTTTTAAAGGATCATAATGATTTAAATAAATATTATTTGCAATAGCTTTTCGCTTAATACAGGTGGAAACACCGCCACGAATTCCTTTCTTAAAAAAGTGAATCAAATCGATATCTGTCAAAAGTTCTAATTCAATTTTTGTCATTTTAAGCATACTGACCCAACTCAGTGAAGGTAATGTAAAATATTTTGTAGCATCTAAACCGTATGACAAAAATGTTGATCGTCGAAATTTCTCGAAACAATCTGCTAAAAGCAGAACATCTGATTTTAAATATATATCGGAATAATCACCCAAAGTTTTACAATCGAATGTATTCCAAACCATGATCGCGCGTTGATAATCACCACTTGATATGTGTTCATTTGTTAATTTATTGAAAAACTGTTCAGCTGGAGGTAGCATTGTGTCATCCAATTTTGAAAAACTATCCACATATGAATATGGGAAAACACCCTTTTGTCTAATAAGATCAAATTCATAAGATGTTTTAAAAATTTTTTGAATTTCAATACAATCATTATTGTTTAAATTTTTAGCTAATTTTTCTAGTGATGTGGACATGAATTTGAATGAGTCAAGAAATCTAAGTTTTATATATTTTGAATATTTTTCATTCACACTTTTATCAACTAAAATTAGCTTACTAAAACTAATATAATTTTCTTTATTTTTTGCAATAACCTCCAACTGCTCACCATTTTGCGCTAAATTTTTTATAAACAAATGAACATCATATTTTGAAAGATTATGAAAATATATTGGAATAACATTAGAATTTTGATAATGTAAATTACAAATCGAATGTGCTGCACCTCTAAATTTACCCGTTATGTGACAGTGATCGCGAACTTTTGATTTAAAATCGGAAAAGAAATCTTGACAGATATGACAAACATTACAATTATTGTAATCATTTAATTGATCTAACGTAAGATCGTGCATTGGCTTAATTAATTTCAAATAATTTTCATATAAAAATTTCACATCGGCTTCTAGATACTTTATGAAGATATCCGCACAATCAACCCCTCGATATGATTTATAAGATGAAAGAGAATCGTCGAAGCTACATTTTATATAATAGCCAAACGCGTATGGAACGTGGTGCTCCGTCTTGACTGTATAGCAATTAGTTATATTTGGAATTGCTGTATTAATTGGTTCCAATATTGACTCGAAATCTGCGTAGATTGCAAATGGACTCGTGAGTTGATCTTGAATTTGATCAAATTTTAAAATATTTTTGGGTATATTTTCCCCAAATTTATTAATTCGAAATTCATCTGCGGTTGGTAAATTAGCTCGAATGTGTGTGCAATCATTTTCACAGTGATGATTATATTTTAATTCATTATTAAAAAATTGCAAGCAGCCATCACATAAATATTTTGGATTTTTATGCTTAGTCAATTGTTTGGATAACAGTCTGGGTAAATTTTGTATTAAGCAATAATGAAATTTACCCCATGCGTCATCAATAAGTAATAAATTCACATGATTTGTACGTTTTAATGCTGTATGATGATATGGTCCAACAATTTCATTCTTGTTTAATCCAAAAACGTTGATTGATATATTATTCATTTTTTCAAATTTATGTATATCATTTAATTTGATCGGAAAATCTATTCCAGTAAAATTTAAATTTTGAAAATAATTGTTATATGAACTTGGATTTATCGCAGCTCCAATTGGTTTATACATTGCAGCTAGTATCGCATATCGAAAACAATAATTATCATTATTTCTTATATTTAAAACAGCTCGCTTAAGTGCAATACATTTAGGGAGCTCTATGAATGTACCTTGTCCACCTCTTAGTGGATTATATTTATTGAAATTTATTTCAATGTATAAAATCTCGCGAATGGCCCATCCAGAGTCACGTTCCTGGAATTCTGATAATTTACCATCTAATATATTAAAAAACATTTCTATGGTCGAGTCCAAATCACTTGATTTTGTGACTATGATATTTTTTGTATTAAAGCTTTTTACTTCTGATACATCTAGTGTTGCTTGAATGAATGCACCAAAAAGTTGCATGTTAATTTTCAATGGATTAAAAATATCAAGTACATTTTTGATTAATACTAATAAATCATTTTTAATATCCCCAATAAAATCAATTAGATGTACCCTTTTATAGTCGCTCTGTACTCTATATGATTGAATTCGAGATTTAAATGCCGTACTAATTAATTGAATGTGATTTGTGTAATTTGTTACACATCTATTTTTATGGTGTGATGAATTAAGATGATTGAAGTGGTTTGACACATTTATATTACATATGGTGCAAACTGTAAAAAACAAAAAAAAGTTAGGTAAAATAAAAAAACTTTATTGTAACTTACAATTGATTTTTATTCTTTTTAATGCATTGGTTGGAATATCCACACTACTAGTTGAAGCAGTTGATGTAGGTGTGGTATCTATGATAATAATAATAATAATAATAATAAGTAGGTACCTATTCGAATTTTAAAAAAATCAAAAATTTATTAAATTTATAAAACTCAAGAAATTAAAAAATTACTTACCACATTCTTTTTTCATATATTTACAACTCTCTGTTTGATGTCTTTTTAAAGTGTTTCTAGCTTTAAAAGTATGCCCACAATTTTCACAAGTAAAACACGACATATTCAAAAATAATTTCTTGTAATTATGTAGTCACAATGATATGTAATTTAAACAAGTTGTCTTATGTATATATTTTTTGAATCTGATTCAATAATTATGAAACCACTCTATTTATAGGATGTATCCCGGATACAGTTGTTTATTGCGATTTCATTTAACAAGACACTTTAAACGACCTCACGTGACCCGGACACTTTAAACGACCTCATGTGACCCGGACACTTTAAACGATCTCATGTGACCCGGACACTTTAGGAGACCTCATGTGACCCGGACACTTTAAACGATCTCATGATTCCCAGACACTTTAAGAGACCTCATGTGACCCGGACACTTTAAACGATCTCATGTGTCCCAGACACTTTAAGAGACCTCATGTGACCCGGACACTTTAAACGATCTCATGTGTCCCAGACACTTAGTAGATCTCAGGATACAAATAATACTTTTTAATTTTTTATTTAAATATTATAAGCTATGTGAAGTCAATATATAGCAACTGTGAAGGTCAACAATAGACCTTGAGTCTGTCATCAGCCAATAACTAGAATTTGTCCTTGAGTAATAACCTTATTCGATGACCTTGGATTACCGCGGGGTGTGGATGAAGAGGGGTGTATTTTTTTTTGAGCGCTTAACCTTGAAAAGTGGGCGTGGCTATCGACCAATAAGAACTCGACCTTGAAAAGTGGGCGTGGCTATCGACCAATAAGAACTCGACCTTGAAAAGTGGGCGTGGCTATCGACCAATAAGAACTCGACCTTGAAAAGTGGGCGTGGCTATTGACCAATAAGAACTCGACCTTGAAAAGTGGGCGTGGCTAATGGGTACATGGAGTGGGGGGTTTAGTGGAGGGGATAGAAACCTCAATTTCTATCTACTGTTACGTTACGTTACGTTACGTTACGTTAAGTTACCTTACGTTACGTTAAGTTACCTTACGTTACGTTACGTTAAGTTAAGTTACCTTACGTTACGTTAAGTTACCTTACCTTACGTTACGTTACGTTACGTTACGTTACGGCCAATGGTAAACTGGGTAAAATTTAGAAAATGGTAAACTGGGTCAAAAGTAGACAATTTTTTACTATCATTTCTAAAAAGAATATTAAAAACAAACTCTAACCTAGGGACCGATCTGCATCTTTTCTAGCATTTTGTGCAGATTTATTGGTTTTTATTTTATTTAGTTCAATTTATGTTTATAGTAGAAAAAATTTTGGTAAAATATTAGCGAATGATAAAATTTTTATCATCGGGTTGACTCTTGCTTAATACAAAACATAAAATTGGTAAATTAATTTATCTAAAGAAACCGAAACCTTCCAGTCGTCCACTAACATAATTTAAAATCAATAAATTATAAATTTTCAGATTACGTTACGTTACGCTACGTTACATTACGTTACGTAAAAATTAATAATTTTATTGGACAGGTAGGCGTAGCAGGTGACGGTAAACTGGGCCAATGGTAAACTGGGTAAGATTTAGAAAATGGTAAACTGGGTCAAAGGTAGACATTTTTTTTAGTTTCATTTCTAAAAAAATATTAAAAACAAACTCTAACCTAGGGACCGATCTGCATCTTCTCTACCATTTTGTGCAGATTTATTGGTTTTTACTTTATTTAGTTCAATTTATGTTTATAGTAGACAAAATTTTGGTAAAAAATTTGCGAATAATAAATTTTTTATTGGGTTGACTCTTGCGTAATACACAACATAAAATTTGTAAATTAATTTATTTAAAGAAACCGAAACCTTCGAGTCGTCCACTAAAATAATTTAAAATCAATAAATTATAAATTTTCACGTTACGTTACGTGACGTTACGTTACGTTACGTTACGTGACGTTACGTTACGTTACGACCGATCTGCATCTTTTCTACCATTTTGTGCAGATTTATTGGTTTTTAGTTAATTTAGTGCAATTTATGTTTATAGCAGACACAATTTTGGTAAAACATTTGCGAATTATAAAATTTTTATCATCGGGTTGACTCTTGCGTATTCAAAACAAAATTTGTTAGTTAATTTGTTTAAAGAAACCGAAACCTTCGAGTCGTCCACTAAAATAATTTAAAATCAATAAATTATAAATTTTCACGTTACGTTACGTGACGTTACGTTACGTTACGTGACGTTACGTTACGTTACGACCGATCTGCATCTTTTCTACCATTTTGTGCAGATTTATTGGTTTTTAGTTAATTTAGTGCAATTTATGTTTATAGCAGACACAATTTTGGTAAAACATTTGCGAATTATAAAATTTTTATCATCGGGTTGACTCTTGCGTATTCAAAACAAAATTTGTTAATTAATTTATTTAAAGAAACCGAAACCTTCGAGTCGTACACTAAAATAATGTAAAATCAATAAATTATCAATTTTCACGTTACGTTACGTTACGTTACGTTACGTTACGTTGCGTTACGTTAAGTTACGTTACGTTACGTTACGTTGCGTTACGTTACGTTACGTTACGTTACGTTGCGTTACGTTACGTTGCGTGATATAATAATAATAAATATATAATAATAAAAATATTAAAAACAAAGTCTAACCTAACGACCGATCTGCATCTTTTTTCATTTTGTGCAGATTTATTGGGTTTTAGTTTATTTAGTTCAATTTATGTTTATAGTAGACACACAATTTTGGTAAAATATTTGCGAATAATAAAATTTTTATCTACGGGTTGACTCTTGCGTAATACAAAACAAAAATTTGTAAATTAATTTATTTAAAGAAACCGAAACCTTCGAGTCGTCCACTAAAATAATTTAATATTAATTAAAATTATTAGCTCTTGAAAATACAATAAATATGATTATCAATAACGAGCTACAAGATACATTTAAATCTTAATGTATGGATTTCACAATCCTATACGTTTAAAATTATAAAAAAATATATTTATGATTGAAAGTGCTTACTGTTCATTGATACGAAAAAATATGCAAATTATGTGAAATAGTTTGCGACAAATGGGCCCTAGTTGTTTCGAATTACTGATTCTCATCAGGCAAACCTAAAAAATATATAATTATCGCGTACAGTATTCAATTCAATATGATAGAAAAAATATAAAAATTCAAAATTATTTGACATTACAAAAATAAAAGCAAAATTCTACCTAACTTGATTACAAAATGAATAAAAATTAAAATTTTTTGAAAAAAGTATCTAACCAACCAAAAAGAAAAATATATATTATTGAATGCAAACTTAATTGTAATTAAAATATCCCAAAATGGGATATGAGTTTTTATTGAATCTTTTGCATTACGGTGCAAATATGAAAATAATATTAATTAAAATTATTAGCTCTTGAAAATACAATAAATATGATTATCAATAACGAGCTACAAGATACATTTAAATCTTAATGTATGGATTTCGCAATCCTATACGTTTAAAATTATAAAAAAAATATATTTATGATTGAAAGTGCTTACTTATTTTTATTCATTTTGTAATCAAGTTAGGTAGAATTTTGCTTTTATTTTTGTAATGTCAAATAATTTTGAATTTTTATATTTTTTCTATCATATTGATTGAATACTGTACGCGATAATTATATATTTTTTAGGTTTGCCAGATGAGAATCAGTAATTCGAAACAACTAGGGCCCATTTGTCGCAAACTATTTCACATAATTTGCATATTTTTTCGTATCAATGAACAGTAAGCACTTTCAATCATAAATATATTTTTTTATAATTTTAAACGTATAGGATTGCGAAATCCATACATTAAGATTTAAATGTATCTTGTAGCTCGTTATTGATAATCATATTTATTAAAATAATTTAAAATCAATAAATTATAAATTTTCACGTTACGTTATGTCACGTTACGCTCCGTTGCGTTACGTTACGTTACGTTACCTTACGTTACTTTACGTTACGTTACGTTGCGTGACAATTAATAATTGTATTGGACAGGTAGGCGTAGCAAGTGACGGTAAATTGGACCAATGGTAAACTGGGTAAGATTTAAAAAATGGTAAACTGAGTAAGATGTAAAAAATGGTAAACTGGGTCAAAGGTAGACATTTTTTTTAGTATCATTTCTAAAAAAATATTGAAAACAAACTCTAACCTAGGGACGAATCTGCATCTTTTCTACCATTTTGTGCAGATTTATTTAGTTTTTAGTTTATTTAGTTCAATTTATGTTTATAGTAGACACACAATTTTGGTAAAAAATTTGCGAATAATAAAATTTTTATCTTCGGGTTGACTCTTGCGTAATACAAAACATAAAATTTGTAAATTAATTTATTTAAAGAAACCGAAACCTTCGAGTCGTCCACTCATTAAAAACATGAAGGAACAACGAAAGAGCTGCAACATAACTACTTAAACTAAACCGTTGAAAAAACTCACACTTTTAAGTAATTTTTTTTTAATTTGCTACTAATTTAGATCATAAATTTGCAAATTACGATTATTTTATTTGAAAGAAAACTTTATTTAGAATTTCTTTTTTACAATAATTGGCGAAGAGAACATGTAGAAAACTTTTAAGAAATATCTGCAAAGTGGGTTGCATAACGTAATCTGAAAAACACTAAAATTTTAATTCCGATTTAGTACCTAGTTACTTACCGATTTTGTAAATTAGAGAATGAGATCTTATATTGCATTTTAAGAAACAACATTAGCCTTTTTTGGAGTGAGTGTGTAGAACTTAAGGTTGGTTTATGCAAAACGTCGACGCACGCAAGCACCGCACGCGTCCAAATAAAGTTGAAGCATAGAATTTCAGTAGGAGCGTTTATGCAGTTAGTTTGCACTCTTGATTTTTGGCGGCGTGTGCACCATAAACCCTTCTACTGAAATTCTATGCTTCAACTTTATTTGGACACGTGCGGTGCGGGCGTTGCGTGCTTCGACGTTTTGCATAAACCAACCTTTACAAATTAACACAGCAAACTACAAAGTATCGAGACATTCAATAAATTTAATTATTTTGTTATTTATTATTTAATATTTTTTTAAGTTAAAATTGTCCCGAAATACGATTTTATCAAAAATGTAAAAAAAATAAATAACCTTGTATGTTTGCAACAACTGGGGAGCTAAAAGGATTTTTCGTCAAAAATTCATAGAGATGTTGAACAAAAATCTCATTTCATTACTAGTTAAAGAATAAAAAATATTTATTGTATAACTTTCAACTTTGCCCGATAAACCATTTGGGAGAATTCTTTTTCTTTAACAGTGCAGTTTTTTAACAGTTTTTTCTGTTTACATTAGCATATCATTGGTGGCTGACATACTGATTCTCTTTTATTAATGAAACTATAAAAAACCAATTACCAGGACTTTTTCGATCTTGTGGTACGAATGCTTCCTAACAATTAACAAATTTATGTGATGAACAGAGAATAATTTACCTAGTTATTTGTTATTTATGATCATCCCAAATTACTTTTAAACTACCAAAAATATTGGTTGAAGCTTGATATAATCTCATGCCAATAATATTACTGGCTGATTTTTAGTCAATATTGCTGCAGTGTTTGGATCCGCATAATAAATAATGATGAAAAATAGGAGAAGATTAAGAATGATGCTGTTTAATGTGAATGGGTAAAATATTTTATGTGTAATTTGTGCATAAAAACTGTTTGGTTGCCCAACTAGAACAATGAAAAAGCAGTCCCATGTTCGTAATAGTTGCTTATGGAACAAAACTTACAAAACTAATAATAATTACTGTAAAGCGTCGTCGTTCTCATCCAATTAACGCTAACGTAAATTAATACAAAATAATAGAAAAATATGAAATTTCTTGTTTAAAACTTCATTTTCATTGAAGTATATATAACTAAGTGAATTTTTAATAAATTAATAAACTAATTTACGTAAAATACATCGATAAAATCGAAGTTTTAAATAAGAAATGTCATCTATTTTATTAATTGACGTCTAAATTACGTAGCGTTAATTGGTTGAAAACGACGCTTTAAGCTTACGTAACGCAAAACTTAATAATCTAATTGACAAATTGAATGCAGAAATTCAAATCTTGCCAACAGAGTTCAACAGCCACGCCTGAGTAAGGTAAACTGGATCAAAAAATAACCGAAAGTAGTGGTAAACTGGGCTAAAGGCAAATTTCACTCACATTTTGGAAATGGTAAATTGGACCAAAAACAAAAGAAATTGTCTGAGAATTTTTGAGTTCTGGCTATCACGGGGATGCTCTTAAATAAGTGAAGCCACTCGAAGAACCCACTTTTCTAAATCTGTAATTTTTGAATTGGAGCCGCTACAGGGATGTTTTTAATGAGTGGACTACTCGAAGGTTTCGTTTTCTTTAAATAAATTAATTTACAAATGTTATGTTTTGTATTACGCAAGAGTCAACCCAAAAGATGCAGATAGGTTAGACTTTGTTTTTAATATTTTTTTAGAAATGATACTAAAAAAAATGTATACCCAAAGGTAGACCAAAGGTAAACCCAGTTTACCATTTTCTAAATTTTACCCAGTTTACCGTCGCCTGCTACGCCTACCTGTCCAATAAAATTATTAATTTTCACGAAACGTAACGTAACGTTAACGTAACGTAACGTAACGTAACGTAACGTAACGTAACGTAACGTAACGTAACGTAACGTTAACGTAACGTAACGTAACGTAACGTAACGTAACGTAACGTAACGTAACGTGAAAATTAATAATTTTATTGGACAGGTAGGCGTAGCAGGTGATTTTTATAAATCTGTAATTTTTTATTGATTTTAAATTATTTTAGAAATTAAAAGTAATTTTTTTATGTGAAAGTTTATTTCGTTCATTTCTTAATTAAATTTTATAATTTTGAGAAGAGTTTGGTTATTTAAATAGTTAACGGAAGCGGTACTTGGAAAATTTTAAAGAGAATAAAGAAATGGTAAATTTTAATGAAGATTAGATTAAATATTTTGGAATAATTAAAATGGCAAAATTTATGATTTCAAGTTGAAATTGAAAGGAACGACGAAGTCAAGTCGATAATAAGAAATTGCCTGATTGGGAGTGTGGTAGCACAGTCATGCATGCACACGCATGCTCACTCATCTGTTACAGGAGTATCCCCCTATTTAATTTTTTCAATTTAAAATTAGTGTATTGGAAATTAAAAATTTGTATTTTTGTGGTGAATTGGATTTTAGAATTTTTAGTGCCATGAAAAATATATTTCAATTGAATGATGATTGCACATCAGTTTTGCGAGTTTTGCAAAATACGTGAGGTATTTGATCAAAACTAGAAATTGAAATCAGGAAAAAGAAAAAATGGACTGAAACCAACGGTAAAGAATGAAAAGTGATGAAATTAAAAATGAAATATTCTGATGTAGACATCACATGACTTCCTTGTCATTTTTAGAATAATTGTAGAAGAATCTTGTTAATCTATTTGTGCGCGTCATGAATGAATGCCTTTTTCGCAACCAAAAATAGGAGGTGCACAACTAGATGCTATAAGTGTCTCAAATCCAAAATTTCAACTTTCTACGACCTACCTCATTTTTAGTTATGCGACATACAGACGTCCGTACATATGTACATACGTACGAACGTACAGACGTCACAACGAAAATAGTCAAATTGGATTCAGGGAAGGTCAAAACGAATATTTCCTGAGAAAATGCTAAGAAAGCACAAAAAAGAATATGTTGAGAACGACATTATCGAAGAGGAAGAAGATGATAATCCCACAGATACTCAAAATTTAATTTAGAAGAAACAACAATTGAAGAAAATTTACCCGAAATGAACCTGTAAAATTTGATGAAATTTTTGAAAATATGCTAATGAAAATTGATTCAGTTTCTTAATTTGGATCACGACGAATGATGGATCATTGCAAACCCCAGGGAAGCGGTTGTCGTGATTCACAATTCCTATTGGATTTTTGAATAATTATTTTACTATTTGATTTTGTGAGTTTTTATAATTTTGTAAATATTTTTATATAATTTCAAACTTAAAAATTTTTCAATTTTATTTGATTTGACTAACAGAGAAAACGAGGTCTTCAGTGTCCAACATTTGAGATCAGAGATTGATTTTTTCGTCTCTAAGATTTTGATTTGCAAATTTTGTATTTGAATTTTGCCACGTAACGTAACGTAACGTAACGTAACGTAACGTAACGTGACGTGACGTGAAATTAGGAATTTTATTGGACAAGTAGACCTACAAGCCTGTCCTCGGCCTACAAGCACTGTAGTATGCGTCATAATGTAAAATAAGAGGGGTGGCAACCTGCAGACCAAAAAATGTGGCCACCTGCATTTTTACACCACTTTATTTAACAAACACCCTGTTATCGTGTCCGTGTGCACCACAATTACATTAAAAGTGACAACTACTCGTTTGACATCGATGTCCGTCGAAATTTAAGGAATGACAATTTTCAATAGCTATTTAGAATCTTATTTGCTCATCATTGCAGCTTACTGCCAGCAGGCAATTTTAAACAGCTATTTAGCGGCATATTAGCACATCGTTGCAGGTTGCGGCCTGAAAGCAATTTTCAATAGCTATTTAGCGTCTTATTAGCGCATCGTTGCAGCTTGCTGCTAATAAGCAATTTTCAACAGCTATTTAAGGGCTTGTTAGCGCATCATGGCAGCTTGCTGTCAGAAAACTATTTTGAAGAGCTAATAAATAGCTAATTTGCAGTTATTGTTTTAAATTCATCACCGTTAACCAATTAGCTTTAAATTTGCTTGCTGCCAGCAAGCAAAAAAACAGCTATTGAAATTGTCAGCTGTTTTTTGCATCAAAATGCTACTTGGGGTTACTATAGACTCATGCTGGCATACAAAATCCAGTTGTATAAATGGAGAATGAAGGTTAGGGCGAAAATTTCCCGATAAAGTTTTTATTTTTGACTTTTGATTGCACGAAGACAGCCTGAAAGCAATTCGTCAAAAAAACGACTTTTTTTCTATAACCTTAAAACATCTTAAAAAAAATCTAAGGAAATTTGGGGAAATTTGAGGAAATATTAAGAAATATTATACACTATAATATGAAGATAAGCTTCTGGAAGAAAACCTAGTATAGAAACATTTGCGTTGTGGTTTGCCCCACATAGTCGAATAAAGATAATAAATACATATTGTGTCAAAATACTTACCTGTTGTATTGAGTATAGGTCCGGGTGAAACACAATTTTTACTGTTATTTCCATTAATAAGAATTCTATAATATTTTTAAAATTAAAATTAAATATAATTCTTGTATTTTCATCTCAAGTCATAGTGATTCAGTTTGATTGAGCAAATTGTTTACTCGACGAATCAAAATTCAGAAAAACATGAATTTTATTCAGTAAAATAATCAAATTAAATATTCTATTTTAGAGTGTTCGTATAATACCATTCAGTTTTTCCTTTTCGATTATTCAAATAGGAACGAATTTGCATTCCATGTCACGTCCGTTAATTTCAAGTACGTAAAACACGTCGTAATCAATTTTGATTTGTAAAATTTCATGTGCGCCTTTAGTTCTTTTCACGAAAAAATTCTGAATAGCACAAATATATTTATAAAATCAGTTCGGATTTGGACCAAATCAGATTACATCGGTAATAACGATGTTATAAAAAAATATTATCTGTTTAGTTCGAAATCTTCCGAAATTTACCGACGCAAGCATCACGACGCTGTTCGACGTGACGTTTCAGCGTCGTTTAGTAGTGCGCTACCACCGTTTTGATGTACTCGAGCTTTTTTCATGCCACGTGAATCAGTTTGAGTTTTACGTAAGTTTGCGCTTGTTTGTTGAATGTTTTTAATATTGTTATTTTGCAAACATTTATTTCAAGTAAACATGTAGAAAAATGAAACAAAGATTTGACTTAATATATTTTTTTAAATTAAATTTAACTTAAAAAAAATTTAAATTGCAAAAAATTATTTTCTATATTAATTTATATTACCTATGTTGAATCTTGAATTGTCACCAAGCTAATCACAATTTTTTAACATAAAAAAGCATATTTTGTGTAATATGCGCATTTACACAAAATTAAAACACTTGTTGAATACTGAAAACAAATTCAATAATTCATTGGCACTAAAAGCATTCGTTGTGTTTGAAACAAATATTTTCTGTGTATACTTTCACGTTCGAGAATACCGAACGCTAATAAGATTATAAACATTTCGTAATCTCTTTATTTCCATATTACTTTGAAGTTGTGTTTGAACTTGTTAGCATACTAATTTTCACTGCAACTAAAAAAGAATTTCGGCGTTAAATATAAATTAAAAATGTATATGAAAAAAAAAAGAATGTTTCGACTAGCAAAAATTTGGTATAATTTTTCTGGTTTCCAAAATTATATTTTTATTATAAATGAACAAATATAAATATTTGCATAAACTTTAAATATTTTTTGAATTATTAGGTAACAAACATGCAAACACGTCAAATACGTATCCTCTTTAAAGTACAGTAAATAAAGCGAAGCGGAAACCGCATTTCAAATTAAGCTAAGCTACAATTATTTGTGAACTAAGCCAAGAGCTTTTTCAAACGGCATCAACCTTACAGACAATAACCCTCGAAAGACAAACAAATGTCATGCATGTTATCTTTAAATAAACAAATTTTGTGATGAATAAATTTCAGTTGGAATTGCAGATCTACTGAAATTATTTATTATTCGATGTTTATAGCACTAATAATATTATGCAACAATTAGCCTTAAATATGGGCCAAATTTAAGTGCCCCCAACATCAGACAAAAATTAATCTTCTATTAAGCTACATCAATAAGATTAACTTCTTTTAAGTTTATGATATCGTAGCTGTTACACTGAAAAACAGATAGATACAACAAAAATTCACTATTTTTGCAC